>CM035350.1:7409554-7426423 GCA_020137815.1 Hormiphora californensis
TTTTAAAATTACGAAAGGCACCCGGTCTGTGTCAGTACATTGTACTGACACCGACCATGTGACCGGTGAGAAAATATCTGTGACCTGATACTAGTGACCGGTGAGAACAGATCACGGTCACCCATGTATCAGTGATACTATCACTACATATTGTACTAGTATAACTGAAGTCCACACAGTGCACACCGGGGGAGGAGTATAGAGCTTTACTCCTACCCCGGTGTGTATGGAGACAACTGGGAGGGGGGGGGGGGGGGGGAGACAACTGTGCAGGGAGGAGGTCATCTTAGCAGCTCGTTGGGGACGAATGTCTTGCTCACATGGTTACGGGTCACTACATCTCCCGCCGTGTGTCTCTTATAGCCGCAACTGTTAGTGTGCGTACGTTACTAATCCCTAGCCTGAGACACCGTATCTCTCTCTCTCTCTCTCTCTCTCTCTCTCTCTCTCTCTCTCTCTCTCTCTCTCTCTCTCTCTCTCTCTCTCTCTCTCTCTCTCTCTCTCTCTCTCTCTCTCTCTCTCGACTCTCTCTCTCTCTCTTTCTCACTCTCTCTCTATCTCTCCCTCTCTCTCTTGAAAGATATAGATGCTACCTAGGTGGGTCGATCATTAGTTCGCTTGGACTTAGAGCTGCTCCTGCTGTCCTCTCTCTCCCTCTCCTTCCCTCTCTCCCTCTCTCTTTTAATTTACTACCAGTTCCACTACTATCTAGGAAGTTTTGCATTCGTCTCTCTCGACTTCCCACACTGCCCGGCTGCAGTAGCCATATTCCAAAGTTTTCTTGTTAATTTTGACCCACATTTAAATAAAAATTTTCATTTTGCAATCAAATAGTTCGCTGCAAATATATGCTCCATCCCCCAAAATGTGATAAAGTTGTGAACATGGCTGTACCAATAACCTTGCAAATGATGACAAACCTCGATTGGGGGATGATTAATGAGATATATTGGTCCGATTGGTGCGCTGTTGGTGGTACTGCAGTTATCAATTACACTTTATCAGATCGTTATCAGGCAGATTTAGGGGATAGCTATAAGAGAAAGGAAAACGTTACACAACAACAACTACTACTACTACAAGACATTCTCGAAGGGGTAGGAGGAGAGAGAGAGAGTGCGCGTGACCCGACAGTGCTACACACAGCACATTCAGCGCTGTTATAGGAGGGAGGAAGGGCTGGAAGAGGGGAGCTAAGGGGTTGCAATAGGGAACTGTAGGGCTGGGGTATGGGACTGTGGTATGGGGGTAACCCGGGTATGGGGCTTTATCGGACAATCACAGTACAACTTTTAGGAGGCTGCAGGGGTCAATGAAAGGGGCTAATTATCAATTTGTGCCCTAAAAAGAGAGCACTATTAGGACACTTTGATATCAAGTTTACAAGATTGACAAGAGTTCTACCAATCCTTAGTCTACTATTATCCCCACTGAGACCTCTTATTGTTGTACTTCCCAACTCCACGAAACAACAATCACCTCTTTCATTTCGGCCTAGATTAAGAGTTGCTAATACAATTTTGTAAAGAATATAGTGTTCTCCTGTTTACGCAATCCTTAGTATTTCGCGTATCCAACCCGTGACTAAGAGGAGCTGTTAGAATAGTTGTAATAGCACACCAGTCACATTTTGAGGGAGAGAGAGAGAGAGAGGAGGGAGAGAGAGTGAGAGAAAGAAGGAACGAGAGTTAAAGAGGAGAATGACGATCAATGAGATTCTAAGGGCACACATCTAATACGGGCCGCGTACAAAGCCTGTACACAAGCACGTGGTGTTGATGAATTTTATATTAGGTACCAAGACCAGGACACGGGACACAAAAACAGGGCATGAATAATAAAAGACCAAAGAAAGAGAAGGAGGGCGTGTAGGGGTGTGTAAAAGAGAGAGAGAGGTATCCCTCTCTTTCTTTTTCCTATGCAGATCTGCACAAAGTATTTGACAAAAGATCACAAGCCCGTAAAGAATTATAGTAGGATGGCTAAATGGAACTGGTTGAACCCAACTCTTACCGTGGAGTGGTGGTCGAGGTGTGTATGTGACTGGGGTGTCCGGGGGTCCACCAGGTCAGGGCGAGAGAGAGAGAGGACTCTCATCTCTCTCATCCTCTCTCCACGCAGCCTACTCGGGGTTGTGACACGTGACACACGCTCACCCAGCAAGCCTCCCTCGTAATTGGATACCCACGCTCAGTGCGCCATCTGAACATATCACGTGACCTCCCTTGACACGTGATCTCCTCGCGCCACGTGATATAGATAGGGAGATGTGATTGGTGGAGAGAGTGGGAAGTTAAACCCTGAAGTAGTAGACGCTTGCTTGTGGGACAGACATAGCTTCGTCATCATCGCTCTGTATTCCAGGCATGGCTTGCTATTTGGGAGGAAATAGGTGGGTGAGAGGATCTGTACGGTTAGAATGGGTTGGGGACATGCCGTCCCCGCCGCCAACCCCATCTGAGAATCAAATTGGGGTATGGCGCCGCCATACAGGGGACATGTGGTTAGAATGGGCAATTCATGGTGGGACTGGGAGGTAAGGGGGAGAGAGGGGCACGGGGACTGCCAAAAGTAAACAATAACATCACCATCCCTGTTTTTAGATTCCTGTGGTTACTATGCTATTCCTGGAATAGTGAGAGGTCGAAACTAGAAGTAGAGTATGGAATGTAGTAGATGAGAAATGGAATGAAAAACTGGAATCTTCAGCTACCATATGCATATCTGGCGGCGCCACCGTCTCCCTTGCACCTCGGGAAGTCAGCCACTGGCTCCCCGAGGTGCAAGGGAGGCCGTAATACCCCGTTTTGATGGTCCAAGTGCACTCAGATCGGGTCGGCGCCGCCAGAGACTGACAGGGCGCCACTGGCTGTCCCACCTGGTGTCGATGACTACGATTTTCTAACATAACAGTGACCCGACCGGCCGACCCCTTCTACTTCATTTGATGACGATAGTGCATGTTTAATTATTTAATAATTCGGCCAATCTTCTCTCTCACTTGCCTTATTAAAATTAACCGCAATTTAAATTCAGCATCTTATCACTATAACAACGGGGCGGTGGATTGATCAAACACACCGAGAGAAGATAAAGGGAAGAGAGAGAGAGAGAGAGAGAGAGAGAGAGAGAGAGAGAGAGAGAGAGAGAGAGAGAGAGAGAGAGAGAGAGAGAGAGAGAGAGAGAGAGAGAGAGAGAGAGAGGGAGAGAGAGAGAGAGAGAGAGAGAGAGAGAGAGAGAGAGAACGGTGACACATTAATGACTAAACCAAATGTGTCTACTTAAAATTCATTGCAGGATTGCTGTTGTCAAGCTGCAGCAGTCCTATCTACATCCGATATCGCGACAAAAACATTAGCTCTGTTACTCGAAATTTACCTACCTAAATTCTAAAAGTCATTATTTTCATGTTTTCCAAGTACATACTACTACATACGTGTAACCCCCTATAATAGTATGCAATACTTTGTAAAAAAGTCTAATACAAAACACTGAATCAGGGAAGAGCAGAGGTAGGCGGTGGAAGACTCGAAATGAAGATGATAAAACGAAATAGAGGACAGAGGTAGAGGCAAGGTACTGATCTGTATCTTGCACCAGTTGAGCGAGAGAGGAGGTAATTTAAAAGGACTAATATCATCTCTACATTGTATTAGACTGTCTGTGCCGCAGGTGATCTAGATCACTTGTTAATAAAATCCTAGCCACAGATCAAACAGCGATAGAGAGAGAGAGAGCTTGATGGATGGGCCGATCTTAGTCGGCGCCGCAGGGTATCGATCTTTGTCCTATAGATGTGTTAGATAAATCCTTAGTGTTAATAACATGATCTGTTTTCAGCCACGTGGAGCGCGAGCAGTGGAGGACCTCCAATCAACATGCGAAGCAGAGGTTGTTCAGCGACCCGCGTTCTATGAATTTGACATGTTGCATCAGAGAGTGGATGTATCATCACGCTTAAAGGATAAGAGAGTGAGGGGCACCAGTGACCCTATGAAAGAGAGAGTCAAGATGTCAGAGATGGAGGAGGATAGGTCCACGAGAAGGGTTAGAGTCCATTCTTCCAGTGTCAACTCAATTACAGAGCTCAAGTCTCATGACATACTCATCGAGTTGACCCAGGTATCTACTGTTTGGATTTAAATTGCTGCACCCAACATTGGACATTAAAAATGATTAACACCACTTTCATTGATGCACATAGTACAGTATGCTATGAGCTGCTCCTGATCGGATTCGGAGTATGCAGGTCGCGGTGAGGGCAGATGACTCTTCACCACGTGACACCCTCCCACACACGTGACAGCAGATCAGGTGCCTTGAATTATCCATCTTCACCGTATCAAATGTTGATATTACACATGCGGAGGTATGGCACCACCGTGGGGAGATGCGAGGCAGTGGAGGACCCTCCCTCGACATGCGAGTGCAGGAGTCTGTTCAGCGACCCGGGCGTCTCTTACTGAATATATGACAAGCTGCACATGTGAGAGTGGGATGCTAGTCATCAGCTTAAAGGATAGAGAGAGTGAGGGAGCGAGAAAGAGAGAAAAGAGAGAGAGAGAGAGAGAGAGAGAGAGAGAGAGAGAGAGAGAGAGAGAGAGAGAGAGAGAGAGAGAGAGAGAGAGAGAGAGAGAGAGAGAAAAATGATCACGGAGCATCTTTATCCGAAGGAAAAAATAGTTAACAACGAGCAGCTAATCCCTAGTCCCTCATTTAAAGTTTTATCTGTCTTTGTCTTAACTATACATATCTCTCTCTCTCTCTCTCTCTCTCTCTCTCTCTCTCTCTCTCTCTCTCTCTCTCTCTCTCTCTCTCTCTCTCTCTCTCTCTCTCTCTCTCTCTCTCTCTCTCTCTCTCTTTAGCGATCCAACTTGCTATGCCGTGAAACCCCTCGTATGGAGCCCCCTTCTTATTGTCATGACTACTACAACAAGTGAGGCACGGGGCTATTTTCTACATTACCTAACGACTTGTTTACCCCTCTCTTCTCTGTTTTGTATGAAGACAATTATAAGAGCGGTTAATTTTCTACCCAACAATAACGCATACTCATCATAATTGGTGCAAGAAGGGGAGAGGAAGCCAGGACATTAGGCGTGAGGGGTGACAGAAAATAAGGGGGTAGTTTTCGATATACATAGCATGATATTACGTGAAGTTGTAGATATATGTAGGGGTTAGGTAAGGACTCAATATTTTGGACTGGGTTAAAACACCCTCAAGTCATTTTATCTGGTTGTATAAAATCTGTTTGCACACACACCGGGATGATATATACATCACACTCTCAAAAAATGAACGCAAAATTCTCTGTAATTTATTCGAGGAGTGGTGAAATTTGTCGGGATAGCGGATAGAGGGGAGGGCAAGAGAGAATTGCATATGCCGCCGTTTGGTGCGAAACGTTTCCAATCATCACATACGGTTGCGAGACTAATGTTCAGTTTACTCCCCCTCTCTCTCTCTCTCTCTCTCTCTCTCTAGCATGGAATCTTAACTGGGTGTCACCTCGACGTAAAATGGTATTTGTCGCAGTAAAATATTTAAGCTAGGTATAACTACGACAGCAGTAGTATCTCTCAGAGTCACAAGTGCTCTAAAAAACCAATCACACTCAAATATTTCACATTTCTCGCTCCCATATTAGCTCTAGCAGCTAGTTGAGTTCAAAATCAGAGGGCAGCGTGCTTGTTCCATGTTCGCCCAAGGGTTTACACTCCTGCTGTGTTCTCTCATCAGCATCCACTGTTTCTGGTACTTCTGCAGTTCCATCTGAAAGATGTTCAGGATTAATTTAGAAATCCATTTTACGAAATTATCGTGAACCTACGGCTGATAATTGAGATTGAAAACAGACACAGCACTACGTTGCCATGGTGAATGGCTCTATTTATTCCCAAGCTCTCTTGAGAGTGCGCGTTGCGCCATAACGGGGGTCCTTTCTTTTCATGCCATACTTCGCGCGCTCCAACTATCATACCTGTGCGATATCGACCTTCCTTTCCCAGGTTTTCAGGGTCTTGGTGAGATCGTAGAGATCGGCCCTCACTTGGACGTAGTCAATAACCTCAGGCACAATGTAATCTTGGAGCTGCCGACGAAGGTTCACATTCACTGATTCCGCCTTCACCCTCTCTTTTTCGACAGATTCTGTCTCTTCATCTACAAGGGATTGGGTTGTTAGCACTCGTGCTGCACGGGTAAGTTAACCCCTGTGCAGCCCTCACACGTATTTTGATACAAACATACCCGAGTGCTTATGGTTAACATACCCCGCGACTTTTTTGTAAGTTGGTCCCTTTAGATAATAAACAACATAAACATAAACATAAAACGACATGTCGACATAACAACGCACCGATCTTAGAAAGAAGTTCTTCTCGTTGGGCGATCTCCTTCTTCAGTCTGTTAGACTCCATTGTCAGATGATTTAACTTCTTTTTGTACGTGTTCAGGACCTAATAACACAATTAATCAACAACAAGGCACTATCTGTCGAGAAACTATACCAAACTCCTACCAAATGCTAAAAGCAGACCCAACTGTCTCCAATTTACCTGCAGGGTGTTCCCAGATGAGTGCTTCAGTTTCAGCAACTCCTGATTTCTCTCGTCGATCTTCTCGAGATACTGATTATTCTCGATTCTAAGTTGCTTGAAGTCAACTTCGTGCAAGACCTGGCGAAAAAGGGAAAATTCAATCGGATAATCTTGACACTCAGGAACTGAAATTGAAAATACTTGTCCCAAAAGTCACCAAGTCAGTCAACCAATAAACGGTATACCTCTCCCATAGTCTTCTTTCTGCTTGAGTGCCATCTGAAGCTTCTTCTTTTGGACTTTCAACGTAGAGTTCTTCAGGCGAAGTTTCTCAATCAAGGCCTTCCTTGTTTTCATCTTATCCTCGAAATACCGTGAAACTCTCTCAGCTATTACTTTCCCAGTTCTCTGCAAACAATGGGAGACATTTAAGACAAGTGATCAGTTACATTCAAAGCGAGGTGCTTGAAAATTCTTACCGGGTTTTTGGCGCCCAATACAATGTCCCTATTGAACTCGTATGATGACTTCTTTATCTCGCCCTGTCGTATTTCAGCCTCTTCTCTTGTGGCCTTAAATAAAGGGTGTTACGAAAAATTAGAAATCCACAAAACACATATAAAATGATTTACAAGTAGCGTTGTTGCGTTGTAGTATTTGATATTCCACCAGTAGTTTCTAATTACCTTGTATGTGTCAAGAACCTTCTCTGTTTCATGTTTGAACTTGTTAATCTCCTCCCTCAATTCATCGTGCTCTCTCTGAGCAATGTCACATTTCTGTTCCGTAGTGAGTTTCAGTAACCGCTCGGTGGACCCAGTCCTAGATCTTGATCTCCGTTTGTGTACCCTTACCACATCCTGCTGGACTGGCGATGCTTCTGCTGAAAAAGAGATTATTGTTTGGCTAACTTCCAGAACAGATCACATGTGACATGCATGATGCGGTACATGATGCGATGTAGTGGTAAGGGATAACTTACCAAGACCTTTGATCTGCGTCTGTATGTCCTTTGGATCAACTCTCTTCAAGTAGCGTGATAGAATTATAGTTTCCTTCTCAAGTCTCTCATTATCAGTCCTAACAAGCAGGTGAGCAGCGTGTGAATGTACCGTTATTTAAATTTTTGGACCGGTTGAGAGAACATACTAAAAAGAATTCATGTTGCTGGTAATCTCACCTCATCTCATCTAGTGCTATTAGAATCTCCTCCTCCGTACTTCTGGCGAACTGATCCGCCAGGGATATCTGGCTGGTGTTCGCACTGATACTGCTCGAGCCGGTAGCAGAGGGACCCTCCCCGGTCGAAGTCATGTTGCTAATTAGGGGAGAAAGATGAAAAGTAATGAAAAACTATGAAAAAGAATGCAGAATCTGAGTCTGTAGGATTTTATTATGTCTACAAGTTGTACCTGAAAACTTATAACACGAGACGGATTCACGCATCAGCAAAATCCATCCCTAACCCGCAAATTAGAAACAAAACTCTCGCTAACCCGCTTAGCATTACCGATTCGAAACACGATTCGTAATATATACCATAATTTTGACTTGAAAAATTGTGAAAAATATTTCAGTAAATTTTACCGTACGAATCGTGTTGCGAATCAGTGATGATATCTGGCAATATTGTCGCTAATTATACGATGAATCGTGGTACCCCTAAGTTTCCTAATTAGATTCGATGAGGGTTCACGTATCAGCACAATTCATCTCGAACCAATGGTTCATACGGCAAAATTGACATTGAAATCCATTAAAATTTTCGTGAAATTATTGACAAATGATGGCCGAAAAGCCCGATTTTTGGCAATTTTATACAAAAAATTCGGTGATGCGGACAAAATTTTCCACCGAACCGAACCGAACCGAACCACCGAAAAAATACCGAATCACCTAACCGAACCGAATATTCGGTCGCTTCCTGCATTAAAGAAAAGTGATTTTCAGAATTTTAAGTTTTGTTAAGGTTTCTCATCCTAGTACCACTGGAATACGTTGCAGTTAAAGTCGGACTTTTTGAAGTTGTCACCCCCTTTTTACGTACGGCGTCGTATTTGCACGTGACAGCCCCCACTTGCTCTCATTTTTTGGCAAAAAGCCGTATATCATCGGAAAGTCCTTCGGTGATGCACGGCGCAAAAATGCTGCACTTTCAATACGATTTAGCGCCAAAAAGTGTAAGTTGCTATGGTTACTCTATCACTGTGTGTAGTAAAGCGAGTGTGATAGTATCACACTCGCTTTACTACACCACATGAGCCAGGATCAGTCACAAGACCAGGGACGGCGCTCGTGGGTGTCCGGGTGTCCGCAGACACCCAGACCAAAAAGACGGAGAGAGAAAAGAAGAAAAAATGGAAAAAAACAACAAGAATTTGAAAAAAATCGGTGAAAACTGCGAAATTTTGGATTTGTGCGCAGCCGGGTGACCGGAGCTCTGCCGGACACCCAGATGCACTGTGCACACCTGTAACGCACGGCAGAGCATAAAGAGGGTTCTTTCGCGCGCCACAGTGCATTTTGACGTGACCAGGGTGTCCGGTTCATCCAGAAAATTGTGTGCGCTGGCGGATCACAAAAGGAGTTAAGAAATGCTTAAAATCGTTTAAAAACGCCTCAAATGTCCGAAATTTTCGGGGGGCTTCGCCCCTCAACCCCCACCGGGGCTTGCAGCCCCTGGACCCTGCTTGTGGGGGGTTTCACCCCCCACGCCCCCTGACCGAGGCTGCCGCCCCTGGCCCCGGACACCCAGGGACTTGCTGGGCCCAAGGCCCAGCGCCGTCCCTGCACAAGACAGCCAGCGTTAAGTTGTTAAAATCTGGGTGGTTGGAGTGTCATCGTAACGGCGCCCTCACCAGACGGGCAACGTTACGATCTGGCTGTTTGGTGGTCTGTCTACAGGTGCGTGCTGCCAAAAAGTACCCTGCACTAAAATGGCTCTAACCGCCGAACCACTCAACCGTTTTTGCTAATCCAAAGTTTATCTGATAGGAAATATCAAGGTAACCCAAACCCTACTTCAGCCCTAAAGTCGGATTTTTTGAAACTGTCACCCCCCTTTTTGTGCGCGGAATGTTTTTGTGCGTCACATCACATGTTAACGTGTGGTGTGCACGTCAAAATTGATAAATTTCACATGCGCGGTCATTTTGGGGTGACAGTTTCAAAAAATCCGACTTTAATCCCAAAAACCGTGAGTCCTGACACTCCAAACACCCAGATTTTAACGCTGCCTTCACGAGACGGTGAAATCTCAAATCTCGTGTTCTGTGATTTCAAAGTTCCAGTGATTTCAAAGAACCAGAAAATTCTTGCGGAGGCGCGGCATATAACGCGCGGCAAGACGTTGCAGCGTATTTTGTTTTACGCCGCGCAGTACGCACTTCGCTGCTAAATTTAAAATTTCATACTCAAAAAAGAAAATAGCCAGTTATTGGTAATGCAGAATTAAATACGTCTCATACAAATCAACGAGATATCTGATACTGAGACAACTGACGAACAATAATAAGTAACACACCTCACTTCACTAATAGTAATTCAGTCTCAAATTCTCAAATTTGTGTAAAACCAGTGACTGTGAGTGACAATCGGATAGTTAAAACGTCAGAAGTTCTAACCTAGAAGTCGAAAATAATAAAAATAATAACCTACCAAAACACATAACAGATTTAGTGATTTTGAAATATCGGTGCAGTATAAATTAGTCAAAGCAGTTTTGGTAAGTAAGCTGTAAGTAGTAAAGTTCTTCCCTTGCTGGGAAAAGATTTGAACAATGTTCATGTGATTACATGTGTAAGCTGTATTTTGTTGGCACTATTGGGTTTCCATGGGCACAGTATTCTCACTTTGTTGTAGTTCCAGTGCTACCTTCTTCGCCCTCTGTTCCTCCCTGAATATCCGCAACTTATCAGCACGCTCTCTCGCCTTTTCTGTATAGGAGGGATGTTATTGTGTTACTATCATGTAGATCAGTAACCACCCTGCATTTTATGATGAGCTTGCCCAACAATCCCCATTACATCAGCACAGGCCCAGGACGGGGGTAGGCGCCTGCTGGAAAATGAGAAACAATAACTAACCAGCATTTTTAGCAGCTGTTTCTTTCGATATAGCCGGCTTGTTGACAATCTTGGGTTTGAGGACTTTGGTTGGAGCTGGTTTGACTGGTTCTGGTTCCATCCAGTTATTTTGTTTCAGTTTAATCAGGGCGTCATAGGCATCCTGGGTCTGGTCAATCTGTGTGAAACAACTCGTGTGAGGGAGACGTGCACAATTTTGGGGGTGGTGGGGACATGTACCCAATATATTCAGTGGGAGAAGCACGCTACAGAGAGATAGTTTCACGCACCTGTAGTTCGATCATTTCCCAAAACCCGGTCAGGTCGGATACTTTGGTTGGGGGAGTGTAGGTTGGGCTAAGGGCGTCCTTCACCATTTTCTGGTACTGTTTCTGGAGCTTACTCCTTACTATCAGTCGTGTCTTACCACAGAACGCCTCTATATCTCCTCGCACTAGATAGAAGGGAATTGGCGAGGGGAGGGAGGGGTTAGAGGGAGGGAGGGGGTTAGAGGGGAGGGAGGGTGTTCGAGAGGAGGGAGGGGGTTAGAGGGGAGGGAGGGGGTTAGAGGGGAGGGAGGGGGTTAGAGAGGAGGGAGGGGGTTAGAGGGAGGGGGTTAGAGAGGACTAGGACGGCGGAGGAAGGGAAGTGTGGTGTATCAGACAAGGTGTTTGTTGTGGTAAATAGTGCAGCCCTAATAAACACCACTAAACGTCGCCTACCCTTCTCTGTTAGCTGAGTGACCTCCAAGAACAGCTCGACCTCAGTGGCAAGAGCCAGGAGCCTCAAACAGGTGGTATCCAGAGTCTTCTGACACTTCCTCACTCCTGTTAGGTGATCCGCTCCAAAGTGTGCTACTAACTCTTCCTCAGTGTACACCTTCTCCTAGTGAGGGAGTCGGTAGTAGAGAAGAGAGGGATTTAGAGAGTTAGTGGGAAGAGAGGGAGTGGGTAGTAGATAAAGAGGGAGAGTATAAGTAGTAGGGAAAAGAGGGAATGATAGAGAAGGACAGACGGAGGAGGGATACCAAGGCTCGCTTCAATACAGTATAAATCTGATTGTACATACATCATAGGGTAGCTGAGATTCTTGCGGCAGCCCCCCCCCCCCCTGATTGTACATACCTCTTCCTGTTTCTGCAGTAGGAGCTGCTTTTGTCGTTTTGCTTCCTCCAGTTTGGATCTTAATGAGGAGCGACTTCGTTTCTTGGGAGTGAGCCTATCGAACACATAGTTCTCATCCGATTTGGCCATGGATCTAGTTGTTACTGGAGCCATAGACTATAATAACAGAGATTATAATGGGATAATTGGGCGATGAATTACTCTGTCCGTCACAGTTATGTGGGGATCAGTGTTCCATGTCAAAGAAGGGATTATGGAGAGGTCACACTAAATCAAACAGGAATTAATTAACAGAAAAATAAGGTGACAATAAACAACAAAAACAATGAGAGATCCGTTTATTAAAATACATAAAAACGCTGAAATTTTGACATGATTTTCAAGCCCCCATCTTGTGTCACTGTCTGGGGAGCGAAAATCTTTAAATTGTGAAACTCGGGTACCAATAATTTAACATGCTCCATTTGACCTACTTATGAGGAAAATCGTTATCCCGTTACATGTTACACGTCATCATGTCACACACCACTCACTTCTTGCGGCCTTTCCTTTTGCCTGAAAGGAATTGAAGTGGTTAAGACGGATATAATTTACCAGGGTGAATCGAAGAGATATAGCTCCTCTGATCATGTACTGTTATACTATGTGACCCCCTGTACTATGTGACCCCCTGTACTATGTGACCCCATGTACTATGTGACCCCCTGTACTATGTGACCCCCTGTACTATGTGACCCCATGTACTATGTGACCCCCTGTACTATGTGACCCCCTGTACTATGTGACCCCCTGTACTATGTGACCCCCTGTACCTTTAGCTGGCGTCTTCTTTGGTTCCGGTAGATCCGCCCAATTGTTATCTCTCAGTCTGCACAACCTAGTATACTCCATCTGTATCTCACTCACCTGGGAATATATGGTGTGTTTAAAAGAAAGACCAGAAAGAGAGAGAGAGAGAGAGAGAGAGAGAGAGAGAGAGAGAGAGAGAGAGAGAGAGAGAAGAGAGAGAAGAGAGGAGAGAGAGAGAGAGAGAGAGAGAGAGAAGAGAGAAAGAGAGAGAAAGGATATACCTGGGGTACGAGAGTTTCCCATGCGGCCTCCAGTTCTGGGATTGTAGCGGGAGTTGAGCCATCGGGAGGGTAGAGTGCAGTTGTTATCAACTTGTTGAACCACCCACTCAGTTGCTCCTTCATAAACACATCTATCTTTTCTACAAACTCACGAATACCCTTCCTGTCTGAAGGACAAAGTTATAATGCGCTATCAGTTCACTTTGCCTTCGAACCTCTCTCAAATTAAAAGGTTTCAACTAACTTGGATCAGTAAATCCTAGTTTTCCTTTCTCTCTTTCCATCTGGTAGGAATACTCCCGGAACGTCTCCTGAGTCTCATCCATCGTCTTTTTACACTTGTTCACGCCCACCAGATGAGTCTCTAAATATTGGGTGGCTTTAGGGGACTTTTATTGTTAAGTAAGAAGGAGGTGGGGTGTTAAAGTACCTTGTCCTGTAAGGTTGAAGAAAGATTTCCTTCTTTTCACTGTTTTACTCTTTGTCTTTGCAGCCCTTTTCTCCGGTGTCAGAGAGCAGTGAGCAAAGTTAGGATCATTTCGGGAGCTGGCTCGTGTTGCTCTGACTGGTGCCATGTGGAATGCAGCTAGAGATTGGAATGGGTTGTGAGGTCATCAGCAGGGATAAGGTTAGAGTGTCAAATGGGGCATTCGAACTTCGCGCCTCCAAAACCCACCGCGCACAGGACGCGCGTTGTTCCATGTTGGAACGGTTCGGAGACCGCGCCAGCCGACCAACCGAAACAGAGACAAAACTCAGCCCCAACAGTCAACACTGACCCCTCACCCCAGACCCACAATCCACATGAGGGGTAAAAGAGACTGGAGAGAGAAAGGAGAGAGTAAAAGAGGTTTTATGAGATGGTGACAAAAAGTATAATTAGAGCTCACTGTAAAACTGCGCTGCCAGGCGCTCTTCCACTCGACCAGGAACCGACCGAAGCAAGTAAACAACCAATCAGAAGTCGTTATTTAGGTCACGTGACTGGTTATGAGCCAATCAGGGACCAGTATTTCCTGATTCGGTCGGTTCCTGCTTCAGACATTTCGATATAAATCACACTGGTAAGTACTATAACGGTTCTCTTCAAATACACTCCAAGTTGTCTCTAACCCAACGTTCTCTTCAAATACACTCCAAGTTGTCTCTAACCCAACGTTCTCTTCAAATACACTCCAAGTTGACTCTAACCCAAATTACATGAGATAGAAATGTACAAACTGTCTTCGATGTGATATACACACACTCAGAGATACACACAGACAGACATACATACACATTATTATAATCCACGCCTGGACGGCAAACCTACCAACACCTAGGATTTCTTTTGCAGTGTTTTAATACTAGTCGTTAGTCGTTAGGAAAGTTGGAGTTGTCGCTGTGATCGAAGTCTTGATTTGAATCCTCTGATGTTAGTCGTCCCGTTCGGATCTGCATTAGGATTGTCATGAGAACATAAACACTTCACATTTTGAAGAAGAGAGAACCAAAAAACTAAAAAAGGGCCAATAAGGGGTGTAAAAGAAGGGCAATGTTTCTCACCTGTTATTGTTTTGCAGACTCTCTGCCAATGCATCAATTGCTCCTCGAAGTTGGGATCAGCCATTGCAATGTAGTTAGATGGGGTACAGAGATCAGGGTACAGGGGGAAGAACTCCTAAAACGAGGGAGTTAAAAAAGAGGAGTTCTATGAAAAAGGAAATTTAGTTAAAAATAAGGAGCTCACAGGGGTGTATCACACAGTGAAAGCTGTCGTGAGGATCTTGGTGTTGAGAGCTTTACTAAATTCCCACAGCTGGGTAATATTGGATTCCAGCTATAATACTGTAGATCTATACTGTATTGGTGTTTAGTTTTACCTTATATCCTCCATGTAGAATGTACATTTCTGGATAAAATAGTTCTGGGTATCGATACGCATTCCTATCTCGATCCTCCTTCCGTAAGAACCTGCACATTCGTGGACCTCGCTTGGAACTAAACTCACAGTGGAAAATAATCACCTGGAACAATTAGACATCAAATCAGAAGTAATGACCGGCCGAATTAGAGAAATATAGAGCACAGAAAGAGAGGGAACACGCCGTATTGGGATAACATCTGATCATAACTAACCTGTCGTTTGTAAGGTATCTGGGGGTCAGTTAGAAACTGCTGGATCAAATCGTTTTGAGTGACAACATTGAACGCTCCCTCTATATGACCGCCATTAAACTCATAGGGATACCTAGGAGGTATGTATTATTGTGTGTCTGGCAATATATGACAACCTAGGGTTAGATAGATCGGAAACGTAAATAACTCATGTAATCAGTATTGTGAGGTTCAGAAAGTGAAGTACAAAATGACTGATGCAATTTGAGGTTTAGAGAGAGAAAGAGAGAGAGAGAGAGAGAGAGAGAGAGAGAGAGAGAGAGAGAGAGAGAGAGAGAGAGGGAGAGAGAGAGTGAGAGAGAGTGCTGAAGTAAGGTCAGGAGAGGTATTATACAGAGGTAATTGGGTTGGGGTGAGGTAATTAGGTATGGATATTGGAGATCCAAACTCCAATAATTAGAAACCGGAGCAAGAACGGGCATGCCCCCCCCCCTCCGAGTCACCCAGTGTCCAGTTACCCAATCAACTATATCGGCTGGTCCCTAATCCTATAATAAATGATAATAATACCTTGTGTCGATAACGACATAGTTCTCCACGGTGTCCGAGTAGACTCCCTTTACCAGATTGTTCATGGTGGTGGGGGTGATGCACTTTAGATCACAGTGCTCACTGTGACATGCCTTGTAGGGTAACGAGTACTGTCTACTATTGTTACCTGGGAATTTAGAGAAATAAAGGAGTGATAAAAAACTGTAGCACAAAGCGTTTACTAATTTAATGTGCCATGAGGGTACCCAGTACCCAGTACCCAGCACCCAGCACCCAGTACCCAGTACCCAGTACCCACAAACACATGTTATGTATATATTTTTCATATTTTTCATATTTCTCTCACCGATAAGTGGAGGATTATCATAACTACTGTCCATGCACCCGGGTACAACTGGAAGATGTTCGCTGGAGGGTCGCTTTAACTGCGGTACACTCTCACAAGTTTCTATCTGTTTTAGATACGAATCTGAGAGACCCCTCTTATTAGGATTCTCTTTCTCTTCATCTTCATCCTCCTCATTTTCTAGTTCGTCCCCACTGTCGTCGAGTGGCTGTAAATTCTGATAATAAAACAAGTGAATCAATGGATCTCAGCTTCCAGCGAATAATCAGGGATAGGTGGGGCGTATACAAATTGCGCACGAATTGCAGTCTAGCTTGGCAATATAAAAATAGTAATTCAAAATTACCTCAAAATCATCCTGAAATGTATCGCTAAGGAAATCTGGGCCGGATGGTGGTGTATTCCTGAATAAATCTTTGTTTAAACTCCTAGGTAGTTTCTGCGTTGGTGAGGTATTGTTGAAACTCTGACAGGGAGAAAGAGGGAGGGATGAACAAGGGAGAAAGATGGAGGGATTAACAAGGGAGATGGGGTAACACAGTTTAGCTAGATAAACAGGCAGTGAAAATATCACTTACACATTCATTGAGACTACTCTCGTTTGCCAGGGATAATGACAGATTAGTTAATCGAAACGGTTCCTCACCACCACCCTTACGAGCTGAAATACACGAGGGTTAGTGTGCCCTAACAGTATCATAGCGCTGACAAGCGCCCGGGGCCCATCATACACCAGCGACTTACTTGCAAGAGAACTCTTCCCCTCAAATGAGTTACTAAGGGGGCTGGAGTCGAATGGTACTGCAAACGGGATGCTAAACCGTCTGATCACTGGGGTAGACGCACTGAAACAATAGTTTAGTTGTCAATAATGTGCTACTTTTTACACATGATATCTCTTGCTAGACTGGAATCTGACGTTTATCTGATCAGGGCCTATAAAGAGATCAGTCTGATCAGTGCTAACGACCTGAAGGTAGGTGTGGAGGGCGGCGGGTCGCATCACATGGCGGGCCTGATTGTCACATTCATGGTAACCACCTATTACCAACTAAGCTTCACTATCCAAACTAA
>CM035350.1:7426523-7751523 GCA_020137815.1 Hormiphora californensis
TTGTGAACTCACATGACCCTCAGGTAATATAGCTGTCTTGTCATCCCGTTATTTGTATCATATGACTCGTTCTTTGGTTCGTGGGATACCACGACCTCTCAGGTATAATAGCTGCTTTCATCTTTTTTAAAGTTCAAACTTTTTGGTATAATTATGTACTTCTTATATCTGGTATTTAGGGTAGGGAGAATCTGTGTGTGTAGTATACTTCCCATCACTCTTTTTAGTAGAAATCTAACTCACTCTTTCCATACGATCGATCTAATGAATAAAATTAATTGGTATCACGTGTACTATGAATAACTCAAAAGTTAGTAGCAGCACCCAATTATGTAATGCATCCCTTGTTCTGCAGAAGGTGGGGCTTGGTTGCTGTGCTGGTGGTAGTGTGCTTTATTGGATTGATAAACAGACACATTTACATTCATGTTACCGTTGGTGGGAATTCTCCACAGGTAACGAGCTGCAGCAGCCCTGTAATAGCATGTGATTCTTGTTTCTAGCCATAAATCACAATCGAAACTTCATACCCGCTGCATTTACACAACATGATCTCCCTGTTATAGGAGAGGAGGTTAGAGATGCCGGTGGAATGGAGTGTCGCACACGTGGGATTCAGACCCGACAGTTTAGTGTACTACCAAGACAAACCCCCCGAACCATATTACGACAAGGTATGTACTATGCAATATGCATGCAGTTGAAGTACTAATTCACTATCACGTGTGCCACTACATCTCCGTTCTCCAATCTGTTTTCATCTTAACAGTCCCCTAGGATCCTTGAAATACCTTCTGTCACCGCGCTTCCCGGAAGCAAATATGAAACAGCCCTCTCTCTCTCTCTCACTCACTCTCTCTCTTTGTTCTCTCTTTGTTCTCTCTCTCTCTCTCTCTCTCTCTCTCTCTCTTTCTCTCTCTCTCTCACTCTAGGAGCAAGAGAAGGCTCTTATTGACCAGTTCCAGTTTAACAAGTATTTGAGTGATAGAACGCCCCTTAACAGACACAACCAGGACGCCAGACATCCAACGTAAGACATCTTATACATCTCACACACAGAATTTGGGGGTATCTGAGTTTTGAACACCCCGGTATATCTATATCGAGTTTGGTTTGTTGGACCGTCCTCCAATTACGCAATTAACCACCTCATCAACTTGCCCCCGGACATGAGGGGCGCGACGTGCCCAACTTATCAACTAGTTCATTAACCACCCAAATCTCTGGCAATAGGTGTAAAAAGCGGTTATACCCATCGAACATGCCGGCAGCGAGTGTGATATTGGTATTCTACAATGAAGCAGCAAGTGTCGTCCTGAGAACAGTTTATTCCATTCTCAACAGATCACCAGAGCACCTTATACACGAGGTATAATATGCAGTTCACTCTGACCATGTGTAATCACTCTTCTGACCCCCCTCCATTCACTAGTCCATTACCCATCCACTACCCAGTACCCGTCCACTACTCCATTACCCGTCAATTTCCAATGATAGATTCTGCTGTATGATGATGATAGTGATTTAACGGAACTGGGGGAAGGGAGTTGGTTCGTTCAGCACCTTGCAACCCTCCCCAAAGTGAGGATAGAGCGATCGAAACAGGGAAGAGGTGGATTAATTAAGGTAATTACAGTATCCTAGTATTCGGCCACTGTATTGATTATTGAACAACTCCCATTTACCTAGGCCACGTAGCACCCCCCCCCCTTTATTTAGGGGGCAACGTATCAATCCATTTACCATGCCCCCAATATACCTCTAGGCGAAGAACAGAGCGGGGAGGTTAGCGACGGGTGAAGTGTTGGTATATCTTGATTGTCACTGTGAGTGTAATGATGGCTGGCTGGAACCACTCCTTTACCCAATCTATCTGAACAGAACAGCGTGTACAACCCCAACCATCGATACAATAGGTAACTGATCAGAGCTGGCTGCAGGGGGTACACTTTTGTATGCTGCTGGTTATGTATCATAAACAGGGTGTGATCACTTTATGGATTGTATTGCCCATACATCTAACAGCAATGGTTCAAATCAAAGTAACATACTAGAACTAGAACTAGATGGCATATAATCATAATGGAGAAAGGTCTGAGGAGAGCTAACTAAGGACCTTGTTAATGTTTGAGACCAGGAACCGACCGAATCAGGAAATACTGGTCCCTGATTGGCTGATAACCAGTCACGTCACCTAAATAACAAGTTCTGATTGGTTGTTTACTTGTTTCGGTCGGTTCCTGTTTGAGACTTATAATTTCCACTAATTGTTTCAGCTTGGGAGGACCTGAAGGTATATGCTCCACCCCTGATAGAATCTACTGGGGGTTTGAACTGGATCCTTAACATGCTGTGGAGCCCTCTCTCAGAGAGAGAACAGAAGAGAAGATCCCTGGATCCTTACCCCCGGACCGCTGATATCAAGTTAGTCACTCAAACTAATCATACGTAATCTAGATTCTAGATTATGGTATGGTCCCCAACCAGGTCATTCAGATAGAATTATAGCTTAAAAACTAGGTAGTGACCGTGAGATTCTTGCTTTCTGACTGCGAGTGGGAAATGTTTCCTTTCTGAGAGAAATAGACACATGTCTAGACGCTGCCAGCAGCATGTGTTCCATTACTGCACATAACTCAGTTCCATATAGTAAGCGACATGTGCTAGCTGACACTGCACTAGCTGACACTGCACTTCATTAAAGTGTGTCTGGGAGGAGCAGGGCCTTCTACTCAGAGTCCTGTTCCCTCACCTCACCTCAATAACTGTAACACCGCTCTTTCTCCAGGAGTCCTACAATGGCGGGGGGTTTGTTCGCTATTGATAGGCTATGGTTCTACCAACTTGGCATGTACTGATGATGGCCAGGATATTTGGGGAGGGGAGAATATCGACCTTTCCTTCCGGGTGTGGCTGTGTGGTGGGGAGCAGTGGATGTCACCCTGTAGCAAAGTGGCACACGTCTTCAGACCCAAACACCCTTACTCCTTTGGAGATGACAACTTTAATGTGAGTTATGTAAGACTGTAGTACACACACAGTACACTGTGTAACCTGGTGTAACCCCGGTGTAACAGGTATCTTAGTATCAACTGTTATGAACCCTTTTGTTAATCCAGGAGATTTAGGGAAATAAGACTTCGTGTAGGAAGCCTTTTTATATTTACACGTACCTACGCCCTAAGTAATACAGCCTAAACTAACGGCTATTAATTTTTTAAAGTTCTCCACACTCTAAACAGTTAACCTAACATTGTCAGACTTCTCCCATTGTCTTTATTTTAAAAGCTTAGTCAGGCCCTGACCGGTTTGACTGGTGATCACATACCTATCACTTAGTATAATAGCAAGTAGCTGCCCCAAACCTTGGTGACATAGACACCTGGCGCGACCTGGGGGTCGCGCCAGGTGTCTATGTCACCAACCCCAAACCCAGTTCTGCTGGCTGGTACCTATTATTGCACCTAGAACTATAACAGGACCAGCAACCTGGCAGCGCATGGTGGTACATTGGTACGAATCACAAGTCACAACCCCAACATAACCTTGCCCGCGAACATGAGGGGCGCGACGTGCCCAAAACATAACCCCCCTTACACTCTCCAGGTGGTAATGAAGAATTATAAAAGGAATGCTCTGGTATGGTTTGATGAAGAACAACTGGATTTCTTTTACCGTTGGAAACCTCAAGCTATCCCTGTTGATGCGGGTGACGTCAGTGAAAGGCTGGCATTCAACAAGAAAAACAATTGTCGCAATTTCAATTACTTCCTCACCGATGTGTGGCCTGAGCTCCCCTCAGAACGGGACTGTCTGGCGACGGGAGAGATAAAAGGGGCAGATAACATTTGTCTGGATAATGCTGCCAGCTCTGATAAGCATGGTCAGCAGTTGGGGTGTTATGGGTGTCACAGTATGGGTAGGTAATTTGAAACCCTACAAATATTGGCTCAATTTAGCTATCTAACTATAACAGTAACTATTGTACTTCATGCAAGACCAGCTGGCAGGTCCCTCTCTATAAGTGCCCCCTCCTTCTCTAATTAATACTTCACTCTGGCACCTAGGTAACAACCAGTTTTGGATGTACAAGAAAGATAGGCGGATAATGGGTCTACTGTACGTGTTTGAGGTGCTGGGCACTAAACCTGGATCCACTGTGAACCTCGTTTGGGCAGATCTCAACTCTGATAAACAACTATTCGATTACAATTATCAGGTACTTTATTACTCAAACTTTATTTCGGTTTTTAGCAGCAGGTTTACCCCTCAATAACCCTTAGAGCAAATGCCTGCATTGGTATATTCTGGTCAATTCAAATCCCCTTTTTATTCCTTCCATTTTCCCATAATATTATCGTTGCCCCATCCTTCCCCACAATCGATATGCAAGTGCAACTGCTGCAAGCCGCCCCCTCCTACTCATGGGTATATTTCAGACTGGGAGTCTAGTACATCGTGTAACGGGCCTTTGCGTGGACCGAGATGGACAAGGAACCGGAGTAATAGTGGATACCTGTAACGCCAATAAACCTACCCAACAGTGGTCCTTCCAGTATACATACCCGGATAGGCCACTGTGAGGGGACAATCCGTGAGAACTGAGAAACTGTGAGAGGATGTGAAACTGTGTGTGAGAAACTGTGAGATCGAGAGGACTCTGAGCTGTGTGTGTGTGTGTGTGTGTGTGTGTGTGTGTGTGTGAGAAACTGTGAGAGCTGACGATCGATCTGTGCTGTCTATTGTTGTTTTAAATGGGGCCTGTTTGAACTTTTTGGGGGTAAATTGTTTTTTTGACTTGCAATTATGTAATTTTATTATTGTCTTTATCTGAAAAATCGATAGGAGTTTATATTTTATATCCCGTATCATGTTGCCTTGTTCGACCTTCAGCTTCTCTCGCCGCGCCTCCAGTAAAGTGATGTGATCATGAGTTGAAGGTGACAACACCCCGACAACACTGAGAAATGTGACTCTTCATTTTCTTTCTGACCAGTCATCGTGATCAAATACATCAAAATACCATTTTCTACCGACTTTTGGCATAATAAGGAGGATAAATCACGTGATATTGGCACGTTGACCCACATGCACGTGGGTGGTACATGTGAGTTCACTGTTTTCTAGAGCATTGCAGGCGATAACTGAGAAGTTTCGGGGTAAAAATATGGCTGGATGGGAGGCAACATTTACCGTGAGTAGATATAAAGCAGCCAAAAGGGTACTTTTTATATCTGCACCTCCCCCGGCCCGCCTCATCATTTCTGATCGCTAACATTTTTGCTGATATTCATTGAGTCGCCTGAAACTGTGAATAGTTCAAGATATTCAACCATAATCCTGATCTGATTCTTTGATTCCCTTTACAGACTATCATGATGACCCCTTTGTTCATTCTACCCCTTCTCCTAGTCCTGTCAACACCTGGAGCTGTTGCCGCGGACCGGACCTGGCGTGGAGATCACCGCTGTGGGGAGGAGTATCTGGTTGTAGTTAATGGTAAACACGTCCCTGCCACATGCTCCATCCGAGCAGAAATCGGTTACAGCTGCTGCTCGACACACGGCTGGTGTGGGCTATCTGATGCCCATTGCACGTGCGATAAGTGCTCTATTTTCTACTCGGACGAGCAGGAGATACTGTCCCGGGTGATCGTGGATGAGAAGATATACGACCTGGACCCCCCGATGAGGCAGGTTAATTGTGCCAAGATGGTCGTGGGAGAGGAGAGTGACATGTTTTTGAGTGGGTTTGTGTATGAGATGGCTGGAGAGAAAAACTCGGGGTTAGTTAGTGTCATATGTTACTCTGCAGTTTACTTGATTTGTAGCAATTCGACTGTTTTTTTAATGTTTGAAGTTTCAATCTGTCTTTATTTGTTCCCCTATCGTCTACCACTCCCCTTGTGTTTTATTTCCTTTAACACCACACGGCCTGCTCAGCCTAAACACAGCTCCTCCATTTTAGAGCATGCTAATCATATCCTACTCTAATCCTACTGGTTGGCTTTAACGAGCTGCGAGCCGGAGAAGATATACATCAAGGGCCAAAAATGTGGACTGGTGACTGTTGATGGAGTGGAGTATCTGGCCATGTGCAGGACCTCCAAGAATAACCCTACCCGCTGCTGCTCCAAATTTGGATGGTGTGGATTCCTCTGACAACCATTGCTGCTCATCTTGTGATGCGTACCACCTACCAATTAGTGGACATGGTATTTTGGAGTAAACACACCAAGGTGGAAGTGGAGTCTCCACGCAACAAGAAAGCCATTGATTGCTCCGAATCTGTGACAGGGTACGATGGGGCGGTATACTTGACTGGTATAACATTTAAACCTAGTGGCATGGCGGGTTCCTGTCTTGGCCAGTCTTTGTTTATCAAGGACGATTTACAAGAATTCGATTAACTGAAGATAAATATTATAGAACTGTAACATAATAATATTATTAATATCACATCTGAATTCTGAATATTGAGTTATGTAAGAATTGCATTGGTTTTAGTTTGTAAAATTTCAATTCCTGACTGTCTTTCATAATTTAGTTTGATGATTATCTCCCAATTCTGCTCTCATGATCGTGCCACAAAATCCTCATAATGGGGCTGGTCCCGGAGTGATTCAGAGAGGATTGTGACAAACTCTGATGGCTGGAAAATAATTGATGTATCTTTTGTCTGGCCGTCAATCTGAAACACATGGTGGACATTAACCTGGAGACGCTCCAGTAATAATGATATGTGTCGTGGGGTAGTCTGATCAGTGTGACCGATTTAGGAGGAACTCCTAGCGCTGCGATATAAATAATGATAACCAGCAGATAACTCCAGTTAACTGGATGAAAGCTAGGTTACCTTATTCAGGATAACATCGGTAGATCTGCATAGAATACTAACAGGAACATTGTTAACTTGTGTAACGGCCCAGGCACAGGGCTCGCCCCGGAACTGAGCAGAGAAAGGTTGTAACCCTGACAGCCAGGCAATGGAACCATGTATAACGTCCACCAACTGTTAGAGGAGATAAAACATTTGAGACAGATACACATTGTATTGTATTGGGAATGGGCAAGTTGTACTGTTGGGCACGTCGTGCCTCTCTGTTAGATACTCTATGAAGTTGTGGAATGTGGTAACACTGACACTAACACTACATGGTAGTGCAACAAACAATATATTTGTACCCTATTTTGCCGAATTTGCATTCCCCAAGGCTCCCCTTCATCCTTTCTGTGCAACTTGTACTCTACTGCCAAAGGTAGACGCTTCAGTAACAGCTCTACCTGAAGGGAGGTGTGTAAAATTAGGACTTGAAAATTAGAGAATGGTGCAATTGCATGCAAGTCACCATTCCCTAAATTCTCACAGCCCGTGCAAAAATCCAGGGTGCATTTGAGTGTAAATAGGGAACCACGAGGGAGTGCGCGCGGTACTACAGTGATGTACTTTCATTACAACGATCACACTGCGCGTTACCTCAATTAGAGACGAGTAATGAAGTGATCAACTGCGGCAGCTGTAGCGTTACTGTCACTGCTGGGGGTCGCACGTGTGCGAAATACTGACTCGATCAATATCTGATCTTACTCTGTCCAGCTCTCTATCTCTCTTTCTTTCTCTCTCTCTCTCCCTCTCTCTCTCTCTCTCTCTCTCTCTCTCTCTCTCTCTCTCTCTCTCTCTCTCTCTCTCTCTCTCTCTCTTCTTCTCTCTCTCTCTCTCTCTCTCTCTCTCTCTCTCTCTCTCTCTCTCTCTCTCTCTCTCTCTCTCTCTCTCTCTCTCTCTCTCTTTATCTCTCTCTCTCTCTCTCTTCCTTACCCCACTGGGAGTCATGTCCATGATTGAAAAAGCCTCTGCAACAGTGGTTACTGGCTGTCCGTTCAAACTGAGAAGCTGGTCTCCTACATGAAATTTGCCCAACAGAGCCGGTTCCCCTTGGTTCCAACCCGCAATCCTGGAGAAGGGAACATTATTAGAAAAGGGCAGCTCTTTGAGAAGCCGTGTATTAAAGTGAGAGTGGACCGGATCAGAATTGGACAAGTTTGTTGTAGGTAGTAGAGATTAGCTTTCTGAGCATTTTGCGTTTTTGCCGTTCAAAATCGACCCACCCATCACTGAGATATTTTTGTTATGTTGGGAGAATTTCTGCTGGATCAATATTTATCAAACAGAATAGAAACAATCCTTGTGTTTTACTAACACATTCTTTAAATTTTTAACATGCTGGCTTGCATTGCCCTGCTTCTGTGCATGGACATGTCAACCTCACTGCTTATATTCAGAATGTGTTAGTAAAACACCACGATTGTTTCTATTCTGTTTTATACATACTGATTAAACAGGAGTTCTCCCAACATAATAATATAACAAAAATATCTCAGTGATGGGTGGGTCGATTTTGAACGGCAAAAACGCAAAATGCTCAGAAAGCTAATCTCTACTACCTACAACAAACTTTTGCAATTCTGATTCGGTCCACTCTCACTTTAAAAAGAACATGCATTAGATTTAGACGCTCATATTTTATCTAATACAACCTACCATAAGCTGCTGGCAACCTCTACGAGATGAAAGTTTCCAATAGCATGCCGCTTTTGTAGGTAGATTGAGAGGGTAGTTCCAATATGAGATTTCTGAACCCTGTAACTTGAGTGGTAAGCATGAGAAAACAATTGAATTGATGCTATGAAGTATGAGCATAGTATTATGACAATCTAGTCAGGCTTCTCATCTGCTTCACTAGATACGGTCATTAGTAAGACATTCTAGTAATTTTCATAGCTGCGGTTTCCTTCAGATTTTCATTTTAAAAAGTCCCAACAAGCACAAAGCTTTTAAATGGATTTGCGTAAAAGAGAAGAAGATGCAGAATGGAGACCTATAACATCTGCTGCAGTGCTGACAATGAAACAATATTCCTTTCTCAGCGGAACAAAAAAAAACATAAATTACTCACCCATAGGACATATCCTCCTTTATATTCATATCTGAGTTTTCCTGTAAAAAGCAAACAATAAAATCTCAATCGCACAACGTGCAGCTGTATCAAATATAAAATGAGAATATGTATCATAGTTTATGCTACTCCTTCACAAAATAAAATGTGTTCTTTGTTACCACACAACATAGCTCTCTGAGATGTGAGAATTTCTCCCTCCCAGCTCTTTTACCAAGTTGCTATGGTAACTGAGATATCATTTTACATGAAAACACACATACAGCTGTACCCGCGGCGGCCTCCCTTTTTCTATGTTACAATGTTATTGTAAAGTTTCAACAAGCAATGGATATTTTAGGTGCAACACGTTTAAAATTAGGCTCACATGTTGAAACACGCTATAATTCCTACATGGATCAGGTATCAAACGTTGTTAATTGTTTAACTCAGTAAAACTTACTATCTTTGGCAGAGCAATGTCAAGCGTGTGGAAAGCAACTGAACAATTTGATGCGTGGAAAGTGAGACACGGAAAATTAAAAGCTTGTTAGAAATTTGCCACCCTGCATGCTAGAGGGGATGGAAAGAAAGAAAGAGAGAGGGAGAGATAGAGAGAGAGAAAGATGGAGAGAGATGCATAAAGAAATGGAGGGACATGTGAGACTGAGATGGCGATTGGATGAATAAAGTATTATCATCATTATCAATGCTAATAATTTAGCATGATTATTCAATTGCATGTTCATATTCTAAAGATTGAGTTTTATGAAACATAATATTGGCAGATAAGATGTCTTGCTTCTAACTATTAATTAGCGGTAAGACACTGTAACCAGAGGTTAATCGTACCGAACCCCCACAGACCAAAAGAAGATATTATGCGATGTGAGCCACACAACTACACAAAGGGCACACACTAGCACCCTGCACAATTGCCCAATACCAAGTTCCAGTTTTACACAGCCACACCTAGAACTATTAGTGAAATAAATCCTTTGAGGTTTCGTTTGGTCCACACTGTGATAATTCAATCTCGCTGCCGCACTTCGAATAGAATAAAAAGCTATAACACAGTTTTCACATGGATCAGTTTAAAAATTTGCAAGAAGCACACAGTATCCCTACACGATTTTTGAGGTTATATGCGGCTCATATCATAATTCAAACTGATTGTCATGGCGTTACAATACAGTAGTTTTTACAGCAATGAGAGATACCCGCACCTAGCAATTAGATATCACCCATATGATATGAGGAATATATTACAGTTGGTAAAACAAGCAAGTGAGGGTTCTGTACAGAGTTCCGATCACTTCACTAAATCATTCTCACCTCATTAGGTGACGAGGTTCTCTCATGTTCGGTTTCATGGAAGTCAAGGTCGGAAACCTGTAAATAGCAATTATCATGGTAGTGACAAAACAACGAATATACGTATTAGTTCATAGGACCTTACGTTGTTTATCATGTCTTTTACAGTGATAGAAAGATGATGAGATGATGTAAGGGCTAGCACTGCGTCATGATGGGTTGAGTTCTCTGTAAATATCGTGCCGTTAACGCTGATAATTTGTAGACCCCCGTATAGACCACAATGGCTTGCCAGAGACCCCTCGTAGACACTGTTGGGATGGGGTGTGATAATAAGATGTGATAATAAATTACTCGATCTACCGGTTTTTGCATGGTTAGTTGGCTAGTTGGTTAGTTGGTTAGTTAGAGCGGTTGGTGCTTTAAAGCCTTGTTTGGGGCTGCCTGAGGGTTTATACATGGTATTTATTAGAGGTATGACGTATGTAGAGGTAAAATGAGTCAAGGAAATTCATCTTTCTGCTAAGACTAAATTAAGGTTCCATCAAATTGAGTTTGACTAGCTGTACTACAAATTCGGTCTACACTTACTTTTGGACATAAATTGGGGCCGTTCCATTTCCTCCCGCGAGCATAATCCCTAGCTTCTCACCCTTTGCAACATCCACGGTAACAGAAAACATGGTGACTGGCTACATTCAGGAAGATTCCGTTGTATATATAAACTAGCTAAGACTGCTCTGCTATGAAGATCACATGTGATTATAGGTGTGTCTCCTATATGTACACTACGATATGAGAAGGGATGGAAATTGCTTGTCGTTGTTCTCTTAGTTAAAGTAACACATTCTCCATGTTGCTCAGGAGCCTCATGGTGACACCACATCATAATATAACAACATACACACACCCCAGGAGTCACCACAATATCACGCTTGAGACACCCAGGGCAGTGGATACCCCAGTATCACGCATGAAGATCATGCGTAATTCCGGGGTGTCTTCTTCTGTGGGTGCTAGTGCGTTGAGCCCCCTGTGAGTCTCCTTGAGGTTCCCTGAGGCTTTGCAGCGCTCACCAAATAATAAAGCAGACCTGAACTTTTCTGAGTGCAGGCGCCGTGTGTAAAGGTTTGTTTAAAATTTACATAACAGGTGCACGCTGTCAAAAAAGTGCCCTGCTCTAAAATGGCCTTAACCACCAAACCATTAATTCAAAGTTTATCTGGTAGGTAACCTATCACAAGTCCCAGACCCAGCCCTAACCCTAACTCTACCTTAGCTTTAACCCTAAAAACTGTGAGTGCTGACACTCAAAACAACCAGATTTTAACGGTTCCTCAAAACACCCAGATTTTAACGATTTAATTGGCAAACGTTGCTGGCCCCCGCAGCGCGGGATAAGGCAGCGCTTTTCAAACGATTTAACGTTTACCGTTTTTTTGGAAACAGCAATCCCGTTTTTTTTCATTTATTTCTGTTTCAGGTCTACGTCTGTACCTCTTGAAGCTGGCATGGTAAAAAACGTGACACGCGAGCAAATTGTTCAACTGCGCGGCAATTTACGCCGCGCGTCCACGACTCAGCTCAAGACTTTTTTCTTAAGTTTTATTTTGGCAAACGCTTGTTTTCACGTTTTCAGTTTTCACGTCATGAGCAGAGAGAGGGAGAATGAGTATATATGAGGGTGTGTGGGTAATTTATTGTAATTTATTGTTTTCACGTTTTTGAAAAGCGCTGCCTTATCCCGCGGGGGGCCAGCCACGTTTGCCAATTCACGTTTCATCTTTTTTTCAAACTTTTCAACACTACTTTAAACAAATTAATTTGAGGTTTATGGAACCGCCCATTGGGGGCAGACCGACGCTAGAGGATGGTACATCCAATCCTCCATCCCAGGATCCCGAACCGAAACAGCTTCTACAGCAGCTATTAAGGGACCAGAACCTTCTTGAATATGTAACTGAAGATTCTGAACTACCGCAAGGTAGACATCCAACCCGACAAATACTTTGGACACTCCTGAAAGAGGCCTACCAGACGGTATGTGTACTATCAACTGCCCTCGCTACCTCTCAGCCCGAGCACCTTGACACTGAGGTTGGGATCGTAAACCCAGATTCTCTGGATAAACGGCTGGCAGAATTCCAAAAGGAAATCCTTCACACTGTCGAACAATCTATTCTCAAACACCACGCCCAGCCTACCTTTGCACAGCTTGCTGCACAGCTTGCTGCGAAGGAAGCTTCACCATTGACTCCTGGCCGTAACCAACCTACTGTACCAAATCGACCTGTAGCTCCCGCTTCTACCACAAAAACCTCGCCCACACGGAGGACGATTGTGGTTGACTGCTGTGAAAATGACGTTGCCGACATAAAGAGGTTAAGTGAAAGTGCCCTATCAAAGACAAAGGTCTCTAAACTGGACACAAAGAGAAACTCTGTCATAATAACTGTTCCTGAGAGTGAGGGGATAAAAGCTGCAGAGGCCCTAACCACTGGACTGCAAGGAAAATCCGTTAGAGTAAGGGCATCCCCCACCAGTAAACTCTCGATCCTGAACTTCCCTCTCACAGACGAAATCAAGCAAATTGAAGACCGGGTGCAGAGAAATGCTGCTATACTCGAATTATTGCAGCAAAAAAATGACGAACTTAATCATGAAGATGTTGACGTGGTCTATTTCAAAAACAATGCAAGCAATCCGGATTTATGTACGGTAGGCATCAGGCTGCCCACCCCGATCAAACGTCAACTGCTCAATCAACGAGTGGTCTATGTCGATTACTCGGCGTGCAAGGTTGTTGACAGGGTCCACGTTATTCGATGTTACACCTGTCAGGGGTTCCATCACACTTCTGAAACGTGTGTTAAGGATGCAGTATGTGCCCATTGTGCAGGAGGCCATGCGACGAAGGACTGCAGTGTCAAATTAAACACGAACTTTACCCCGTCTTGTATTAACTGTTCGTCAGAAGGCCATCTGAATGTTTCACACGCTGCAAGCAGCCAAGACTGTCCAGTTTATAAGTCTAAATTTGATGTTGCCAAGTCAAAAAACCAGTAGAGCTTAACTTGGCCACCCTTAATTGTTTTTCTATTCGTAACAAGCTTTATGATGTGTTATTTAGTGTGATTGACAACGATATTGATGCAATATGTTTGACTGAGACATGGCTTAATCTTACCGAGAGTGCTATTGAGAGTGAGGTACAAGAGCTTGGTTACAAATTGATCAGTCGGTCGCGTGGCTCTAGAGGGGGTGGTGTTGCCATCCTCATGAGGAAATCCTTCCACCATGTTCAGGTAACACACTCCTTTTCATCATTCGAGTGTGTGGAAACCCTAATCACGCATCCTCAAATTAAACCTCTTCGACTTCTTGGCGTATATCGCCCTCCATCGAGTCCTACAGCCTTATTTCTAGATGAGTTCGAAACGCTGTTACATGAACTTTCTGGTAGATCAGGTGAAATTGTTTTCACAGGAGACTTCAACATCCATATCCACGACAGCAGCTCGAGTTTTGCTAAATCATTCCTCCAATTGTTGGATGACCATCTTTTTCATCAGTTTGTAAATGAACCTACTCATATAGCAGGGGGTATACTTGACCTTGTTGTTGCTAAATCACTCCCCAGTTCATCTCCGATCTCTAACGTGGAAGCTAATATGATCCCTGCGGCACCTGATCATGCATTGGTCTCTTTCAATTTGCACATTGGTGCACCTACCAAGCGGAAGAAGTACATTTCAGTTAAGAAGAGGAACATTGAATCCCTTGACTTGGACTCATTCAGAAGTGAAATCCTGAAATCTCCACTCTGTGACCTTGATATCTTCACAACAAATCTTGATGAGGCTATTGAACTCTTTGAGGAGCTTCTTACGGAGTTTCTAGATGAACTTGCCCCAGTCGTTGAAACTATAGTTCCGGAAGAACCCAGTCCTAGATGGTACAACAGCAGCTGCCAAGATGCTAAACGTCGCCGAAGAGCAGCAGAGAGAAAATATCGAGCCTTATTGAAAAAATCGGTGTGTATCAAACAACTACTTGATTCTCTTCGTACTCTTCGAGAAGAGTCAAAGGCTGCCACCAAGTACATTGTTGGAACTAGAAATGACTACTATCGTGGCCGGCTTGAAGAGGCAGGTAATGACTCTAAGAAAACCTACAGAATCATGAATGGACTACTTGGACAGGAACGTAATCCTACAATTCTACCAGAACACAGTGATGAAAATGAACTCTGCCAGAAGTTCATGACATTTTTCAAGGAGAAGATAGACAAAATCTACCAAGATATTCAGAGTTTGCAATCAGATGAAGATCAGGAGTTTTCTACTAGTTCCACTAGTGACAACGTTCCTCCACAGTTTAACTGTTTCCAGCCTGTTACCAGTGAGGACTTGGTCAAGGTTATACGATCCCTAAACTACAAGGCGTGTGACTTGGACCCAGTTCCGTCGAAGCTCATGGCTGCATGTGTCCATGAACTCATGCCTGTTATCAATTCAATTGTCAACGGAAGCTTGGAGAGTGGGGTTTTTCCATCGGCGCTGAAGAAAGCAGTTATCCGTCCTGTATATAAAGGAAAAGGTCTAGACTCGAATAACTTGGGGAGTTACAGGCCCATATCCAACCTCAGTTTTATTTCCAAAATCATCGAGAAGTGCGTATCCATTCAACTCACTGCACACCTTGAACAGCATGGACTATTTGCGTCTGTTCAATCTGCCTATAGGAGTAAACATTCTTGTGAAACGGCTACCCTGAAAATCTTCAACGACCTACTTGTGCTGACGGACAAGCGTAGGAAAGCTGTACTTTTACTCCTGGATTTGTCGGCTGCGTTTGATACTGTTCCCCATTCTACACTTCTCCGCCGTCTCGAGCACATGTATGGTGTTAAGGGAGTAGCCCTTGATTGGTTTACGTCATATCTTCAAGAGCGGAAGGCATTTGTAAAAATTGGACAAGGTCAATCATCAGAGGTGGAAATCTGTATTGGAGTACCCCAAGGGTCTATTCTTGGGCCTCTTCTTTTTGTTCTTTTCACTAAGGATCTTGAGACTATCGCAGCTAGACATGGTGTTAAAATTCATTTATACGCAGACGATTCTCAGCTATATATCAGCTTTACCAACAACAACTGGGCACATTGTGAAAGTCAGTTGCAAAATTGTTTTACCGAGGTTGAGAAATGGATGGCATCGAGTTACCTAAAACTCAATCCTTCGAAGACAGAGCTGCTATTCATCTCATCAAGAACTGACAGAAGTCCCAACCCGATTGACTATAATGATACACTGACACTAAGAGGTATCAGTCAGTCATCAAAAGCAGACATTACCCCATCTCAACAGGCCAAAAACCTTGGAGTTATCTTTGATGAAAGGTTAACCATGAAGGCTCATGTCTCAAAGGTGGTGAAGGAATGTAACCTGAATCTCATCAATCTTCGGCGTATTGCTGACAAACTTTCGAGAAAACACAAGGTTCAGCTTGTCCACTCCTTGATACACTCACGTCTTGATTATTGCAATGGACTGTTAATTGGTGCAGATCAAAGTGACATTTCTCGACTGCAAAAAGTTCAAAACTCTGCGACACGATTTGTTTTCGGCAGAAGGCAGTGGAGAGGAGTGACTAAACTCAGAAAGCAGCTACATTTTCTTCCTGTTTCGGCCAGGATCGAGTTCAAGATTTGTCTCATGGTTTTCAAGTGTCTCAACAATCTTGCACCATCATATTTACAGGATATTATCCAACGGCGACAACCTAAAATCAAATCTCTGAGGTATGACAATGATGATACCCTCCTTGAGAGAGACTTTTCCACCAAATACAAAACTTCTCAGCGTGCTTTCCAGGTATCAGGACCTAGGCTGTGGAATAGCCTACCTGCCTCTATCAGAAATTGTTCAGATGAGGTCATCTTCAAATCAAGGTTGAAGACCTACCTTTTCGACAAGTCATACGACCACTGATCTGTAACCTTGAGTTTTTTACAGCACCTTTTTCTACCGTGTTTTTTATTTGAAACGTGGTTTTCAGCTATCATATTAATCTTATTAAATACTCTAACTTATTAATTAATCCTCCTTTACATCTAATGATGATTTAATTCAATAATATATTTTGTATGTACGAGTGTGTTGCATGTGTGTTGCATTTGGGTGAGTGCTGTGTGTGTGTGTGGGTGTATTTATTAAAGTAGTAAAGTAAACTTTACTCTCAGTAATCGCTTGGTTCTAACCTTTTTTCTTGGTCTTTTCTGGTACACCGCTTTAGAAGGCAGTAAGAGTGCTCTAGCGTATAAATTTGTTTTTATAGCGTTATCATTTTTTACTATATATGTCAAAAAGCGGGATATTAAGTGTAAATTTGATTTGATTTGATTTGATTTGATTCTTCTGTGTCGCTTTTCGGTTTCCACTTTTCAACTTTCAAGCGCTCTTTGATTGTTAAAATCATCGCGAAAACGTCAACATTTTCCGGGGCCTTCGCCCCCCTCGAACCCCACCGGGGCTTGCAGCCCCTGGACCCTGCAACCTACACCCCCGCCGGGGCTGCGCCCCTGGATCCCGCTTGTGTTAGGTTTCACCCCCACTCCCCCTGACTCGGGCTGCTGCCCAAGGCCCCTGGACGCACAAGTATGCGCTGGGCCGAAGGCCCAGCGACGTCCCTGACCCTAACAACAGCCCTAACTCGTCTCGACCGCCAAAATCGATGAATTTTTAGCAATGGAAGGCACCCACCGGGTGCCACCCAGATTTTAACTTTGCCCGTCGGGCGGCGGGCGGCCAAGAAGATTTTTGACCGGCACAAGCCACAAGGAATGCTAAGCTTTATAAGGCGTGTTAGTGGTGGGGACGTTGCTTCGATCGACCGATCAAAGCGGCGTTCTCCTGGCAATAACAAAGCCCCGGCGGAGACCCTGGAAAATTATGCGTTTTCGACCAATTTTGAGCATTTTTAACCAATTCTAGACATCTAAAAGTCAAACTTTAGAAGAATAACTTATCGATTCAAGAATAAGCGTTGGATTGTTCGTCCACTTTGATAAATCAATTGTAAATAAAATAATAAAATGAGCTTCGCGAGAAAATTTTGAGAGTTTGAACCTTAAAAGTTAAAACTATGCTTTTCAGACACTTTTTGTTAACAAATTGGGGGAGGCCGTTTTCAGGGAAATGAGGGGTGCCCCCCACAGTGTGGTGGCCCGGGGGTGTGGGGCCCACACCCCCGGGCCACCCCTGAGCCTTTTAATTGATATGCAAATCAGCTGTATGTAGTATGACTTCCAAATGACAAAGCGGAGTTATGAGGAGTTGCGGATCGAGGGTGACGATATTTTCGATTTAGATAAATTGGTATGTAAGGTCTTGAAATTGAAATATAATTTTAATTACAAAATCAATTACGACCACCTCTGTTCAGCATATTGAACGGCCTGTGATAAATGGATCGATATTTTCTTGGCTCTCCTGGTGCGTTGAAAGGGTAAGTAACAATCAAAAGTACCCTGACTTCTCTCTGCCTCTGATACAGGAATTCCGTTCTAGCAACTATGTGATTGTCTAATTAATATGGAAGTTTGAATTTAAAAACACTGCTTCAGACGATCGGTGCCCCATTTCGCTGGTACGTTTCGAAGTTTAATTTGGAGCCGATAGAGTATGAGACTATACAGGAGGAGCCCACCTTCTTCCCCTTTATCCCCTTCAACAACGTTCATAAACTAGAAGATGACAATATCGAGGATTATACATTTCAGAAGAAATACCTGGAGGATAACACAAAGAAAAACTTGTATTTTAAGTCAATAATTGAGTATCACAAAGAGTTTCTGGCATTAACTCTCACCCCTCTCTGCCCTGGTTGAGTCTATTGAGGAGATGGAGAAGAAATCTAATGCTGATTCTCCACCCCTTCGAATCTTCACTCAGAAAGATTGGGAATCTTTGCAAGAAAGTAAGTGCTACACAACATTCTCCATGATCTCCTCCTCTCTCCGCGATCGGGCCAGTCCTCTCTGCGTCCCCTCAACTTGAAACAAGGGGGTAGTTTGTGGGGGCAATTGTCTCTGCATCAGGAACACCGTCACTGGAATAGCAATTGCTATGGCAACGATTACAAAGAACGCAATCCCAACTTCGACATAGGTGTACTGCGTGTAGTATCTAGACAACATGTGAGCCTAGCACTCTCTATCCGCAGGCAGCTAAAGAGAGCACTCAGAGGTACAAAGATGGGCACCCTCTCAGTGTGTTAGATGGGATTCCCACAGCTATCAAAGATGAACTGGCGGTGGAGAACTTTACAGTTAGCTGTGGCCGGGCCCAGCAGGGACGAGTTAGGACCTCTGATTCTGACATTGTGAGGAACTCTTGAGGAACAGAGGGGCAATTATACTTGGTAGGTAGTTATAACACCGCTCACAACACTGCTACTTGCTCATAATACTGCTACTTGCTCACAACACGCTACTGCTCACAACACTGCTACTGCTCACAACACTACTACTTGCTCACAACACTGCTACTTGCTCACAACACGCTACTGCTCACAACCTACTACTGCTCACAACACTGCTACATTTTTATTGTAATTCCGATATAAATAAAGGTCCACTGTGTCGACTAAATTACACATGTTTCAGGTATAACGAACATGCACGAGATGGGGATGGGGGTAACAGGTATAAACCCACATCACGGCACACCGCGGAATCCCTACAATGATGAACACGTGACTGGGGGTAGCAGCAGTGGGAGTGCTGTTGCTGTGGCAACGGGGCTGTTACCTTTCACAATCGGTAGGTCATTGTCTAATGTTGAGGTGTGTGTGTGTGCTACAGGTGTTACTGAAATCAAAGTATACATGATATATATTGTTTATACAGAGTATGAACAAGTGTACTGGGTGTCGACTGTTGTGAATCATTGTTTGGTGTAGAACCCTACACAAACATTAGCTATATTTACCCCCCCCCCTCTTGATCAGGTACGGATGGTGGAGGGAGTGTTAGGATTCCCAGTTCATTCTGCGGGATGCACGGTATCAAGCCCACCTTTGGGAGGTGGAGTGCAGTGGGGTGCGATTACGCGCCCTCCACGGTAACCCACGCTGGTGTCATAGCAACCAACACAGCTGACCTTGCACTGGTATGATCACATGTTCTGCCCTGCAAAATGCAGATTAGATATAATTCAATATAAACATGACACTCAACTTCTCTCTCTCCCCCCGTGTAGGTCAGTGCACTGATAAGCCACTCCGTACCGAATCCACGTTTTTTTGCACCTGGCATCAGAAATCCAGTTACCCTTCGCTGTCCTAAGCCCTTCAAGGACCTCCGGTTCGGCACGTACCACAAGTATGTCTCATACAGTGAGGCAGCGGTCAGTTCAGTGTTTGATCAACTCCTCACCCTGATCCCCGGAGAGATAAAGGATGTACCCATTGGGAACCTGTACCTCTCCAAAATGGCCCACATGAACACAATCCTAGTGGAAACTGCACAGAATATGGAGTTGTGGAGGGAGCAAAGTGCGACACTAACACCTCAAACCAAGATGGTCTTTAGTATCTGCTCCCGATCATCACTCCGTCAATACATGCAGAGTGCAGCACAGAAAACACGTGCTATCAAGATCTTCCAGTCGATATTTGATCAGGTCGACATCTTCATAACACCCACAATTCCGAGACTTCCCAAAAAGATTGATGAAGGAGCACTGGCGTTTGGGGAGTTTGATGAGTTTAACCTAACTCTCACTATGTGGTTTGTGTACCTGGCGAACCTGTGCGGCCTGCCAGCTGTTACAATTAATGCAGGGTATAGTGAGAAGGAGGGGCTGCCTATAGGAGTACAACTCATGGCACCTTGGTGGAGAGAGGATATGTTGTATGAGGCAGCGGGGGCCTTAGAACAGGAGTTGAGAGAACCGAAACGGCAATACAAACCATGATTTTAGATAGACTGAGAAGAGGAAACTGTGTGTTTGAATATGCTTGTGTGCATGTGTGGCTTTAGTGTTGTTCTCTGTCGAATCAGATATAAATAAGAGTTAAAAAATTGTTTTTTGAAAATGCTGTCCAGTAACCTATGTCTTATCTTGTAATTTTAACAGTTTTTAAGTTTCGTATTTGTCTGCCTATAATAGTACCCGACATATTCCACCGCCCCTCTCTGACCGGCCAGAACTCCCCACCAGCCCCTCTATGATGACTGGGATCAAATATGTTGGCAGTGTTCCAACTACTGCCCCGGATACCTGTCTGATATTGGGTCAACAGGCCGATATCAAGAAACTACCTTTCTCTGCTGTGGAGAGCCTCATTGGAAATAGGGTGTCCGCTAAGGTAGGTATCAGACAGATCAGTGTTATTTCGTTACATAACTCCCTCCCGATCCCCTCTCTAAAAGACCCACATCGCATTTCCTTACCTATATCTCTAAAACATCCCCCCCCATCTCTCACTAGGTGTTTGATGAGGTGGTAGGAGTGTTGGGGGACAGTGAGGGGGCCACTCTCTACCCCAAGCATATTGCTATTAGCACTATCAGCAGCAAGTTCTCCCGCTCTACCACTCCCTCCTCAGCCCACCTCATCATGGAGGCCGTTACCAAGAAACTACCCAAGGGAGGCAATGGAGTTATCCTGGTATGTGGGGGATTTGGTGTGCTACATGATGTGCCAATATATCAATCGGGAGATAGATATATTACTCAACCTCTCCAGTCACCATTCATTCAATACTACCACGTCCTACTAACATATATCTCCTCAGGTTGTGTGTCAGCGAAGGAACGTGTTTGCCTGTGGCTCTGCCGTTGCCCGTGCCTTCCCAACCTATAACAGGAAGACAGGAGAGGATGCCGCCACTACCCGGAATATTGATGTTGCCTTCTACTGCCCTGATGATAGCTCTCCCATCTCTGGAGATGATGTGGCTGTCTTGGATGCAACAGCTAAAGGTACACTGAACTTGGTTGACATGTAAGAACCGTTAAACCGGATTAGCAAGTCATAGTTAAAATTGCTAGAAGTAAGATTGCTGCACTGTCAAACTTTTCCATCATAATTTCCTGTGATCAATTGCTACTAAACTCTGTCCACCCTCTCCCCCAGCTATCCGCCTGGCTGCTGACATTGTTGACCGACCCCGGAACCACATGACGTGTGATGATCTAGTGGAGTTGGCCCGCTCTGTGGCCGCTGGACTGCCCAATGTAGAGTTCATGACTAAACGTGGGGAGACGCTCAATGAGGAGGGATTCGGTGGCATCTACGGAGTGGGGAAGGCCGCTGAAACGGAACCTGCCCTGATTGTACTGTCCCACAAGCCCCCCGGTGCCAGCAAGACTATAGCGTGGTGCGGGAAGGGTATCATGTACGATACTGGTGGTTTCTCAATCAAGGGGAAAACCACCATGCCTGGAATGAAGAGGGATTGTGGTGGAGCTGCTGCTATTCTGGGAGGATTCAAGGCGGCAGTAAGTATAATGTATACTGAGATTATTATTATGGGGTTGTGTTTAGGTGCTCAATGAGCACTGCTCATTACTAAATTTGGTAAGTTGCTGTCACTATTCTGGGTGTATCCGCGTCGTGAAAAGGGGGAGATGGGGGATTTGTGATACTCAGAAAACAACTTTGGAAGGAAGTATTATAGCAGTGAGGCAAGCATTGTTAGATCATCGTAGCTTCTTCTAGAATTAATAGGGAGCACTGCTTGTGATGATCTTATAATTTACGAAAATTCATCACACTTTTGATATTTATACAAGAGCTTCTCTCTCTGATAACCATAACCCCCTCGGCCCTCTCCTCCCTGATTATCCAGTGAATAATATCCACTCCTCTAGCTCTAGCCTCTATAGCCCCTCCCCAGCCTCACTCCATCACCCCACACCCCCAGCCTCACTCCCTCACTCCACACCCCCAGCCTCACTCCCTCACCCCAGCCTCACTCCCTCACCCCACAACCCCAGCCTCACTCCCTCACCCCACAACCCCAGCCTCACTCCCTCACCCCACAACCCCAGCCTCACTCCCTCACCCCACAACCCTAGCCTCACTCCCTCACCCCCAGCCTCACTCCCTCACCCCACACAACCCCAGCCTCACTCCCTCACCCCAGCCTCACTCCCTCACCCCAGCCTCACTCCCACACCCCCAGCCTCACTCCCTCACCCCAGCCTCACTCCCTCAACCCACACCCCCAGCCTCACTCCCTCACCCCACACCCCCAGCCTCACTCCCTCACCCCAGCCTCACTCCCTCACCCCACTCCATTACTTAGGTTGAGTGTGGATTCAAGGAGAATCTACACGCGGTACTGTGTGTTGCTGAGAACAGTGTTGGACCCCGTGCCACTGTCCCAGACGATGTCCACACCCTCTACTCTGGGAAGACTGTGGAGATCAACAACACTGACGCAGAGGGACGGCTGGTGTTGGGTGATGGGGTGGCATTTGCTGGGAAGGACCTACATGCTGATATTGTCCTGGATATGGCAACACTAACTGGGGCTCAGGGGTATGTTGTTGTTAATTAATATGATCGTTGATGAATCCTTAATACCAAATCCTTCCATGTTCTCTCAGGTAAGCAGAATGCAATAGTTCACTAAAAGGAGACCCTGTTAACGTACTACATTTCAGGATCACTACTGGTCTACACCACGGTGCCGTGCTGACTAACAATGCTCAATGGGAGAACAGTGCAGTTGCTGCCGGCCTCACCTCAGGGGACATGGTCTATCCCATCCTGTATGCTCCCGAGCTTCACTTCTCGGAGTTCAAATCTGCCATGGCTGACATGAAGAATAGTGTAGCGGTAAGTTATTGATATAACCCCCTCGTTAATGTAACTCATGTTTGTGACATTGCCAATTGTTGCCTGCTGCACACAACTTGCTGTAACTTTGTAATTTGTCGACGGACGACGGTCATATTGTAGCACACTTCCCAATTTACCCCGCCGCTAGACACAGGATATATATATTATAACGTGTAGTTCACATGTATATATTGTGTGTTTCCTGTTTCTAGCTGACTGCATTATGTGTTCATGGGGTATCACAAACACGTGTGTGGTGACACATTATAGGCGCCGCGTCATACACATGAGGAGGTGTGGCACTCACATGCCATTTTAATAAGAATCAGGAGTGTGTGTGATGTTAGGGAGTTCGTAAACCATAATATCTGGTTTGAAACACCGAACCGAAACGAACAATCATTCAATCACACTCGTATTAGTACAATTGACGGGGACCTCACGTGCCCTTTGAACAGCAGTTGTAGTAGGGAAGGGAAGATAAGCGACGTATTTCCGTCCCCTAACATGTTACATTTCTCTTTGCGTTGTTCTATAGAATGGGGCTCCTACAAACACACATAATAATGCATGATACATATTATATACAAACGACTAAAATTTAATAAAAAGAGAGAAGGAGAGAGAGAGACTGCATATCTTTATGTCTTTTTCTCTCTCTCTCTCTCTCTCTATATATATATATATATATATATATATATATATATATATATATCTCTCTCTCTCTCTCTCTCTCTCTCTCTCTCTCTCTCTCTCTCTCTCTCTCTCTCTCTCTCTCTCTACCCCCATTTTGACCGGCACCGCGGCCATTGCGGTTTAAACACACAACACGAGACACAATCATGTCCCAGTTAGACAGTGGGGAGACAGTTCAATCAAATTCTTCAGAATTGTTACTAAATCGCTCTCTCCCTGTTTCAGTGTCGAACGAATGCCCAGTGTTCCTGTGCTGGCCTCTTTATTGGATCCCATCTCTTCAAAGACTGGTTTACTCCCTCTCCTATCTCTTGGATCCATGTGGATATGGCTTACCCTGTACACGTGGTAAGTGCAAAAGGGGGGTTGTGGGGAGTGAGGTGAGGGTGTGGTGAGGTGGCATGGGGGTTGTGGGGTGTGGCGAGGTGAGGTGGGGTGAGTTGGGGGGGGGGGGGGGTGAGGTGGGGGGTGTGGTGAGGTGGGGGGTGTGGTGAGGTGGGGGTGTGGTGAGGTGGGGGGGGGGGGGGGGGGTGTGGTGAGGTGGGGGGTGTGGTGAGGTGGGGGGGTGTGGTGAGGTGGGGGGTGTGGTGAGGTGGGGGGGGTGTGGTGAGGTGGGGGGGTGTGGTGAGGTGGGGGGTGTGGTGAGGTGGGGGTGTGGTGAGGTGGGGGGGGGGGGGTGTGGTGAGGTGGGGGTGTGGTGAGGTGGGGGTGTGGTGAGATGGGGGGGGTGTGGTGAGGTGGGGGTGTGGTGAGGTGGGGGTGTGGTGAGATGGGGGTTGGTTAGGGGAGTTAGGGTTGTGGGGGTAGTAGGTAGTAGATCTGATGCCCCTCCCCGTATATTACAATCAGTACAGACTGTACAGAATGGTACCACCTTCTAATTAATTACTCCCCTCTCTATTCAGGGCGAGAGGGCGACCGGATGGGGTCCTGCCTTCCTGTTGACGCTATTCGGAGGATTCTCCAAATCCCCCCTACTGTCAAATCTGGGACCTGTTATTCCTAGTGACCAAGCATCCAAGAGGCCCAAGCACGATGACTAGTTTTTAACTCTATTTTTAAAGCCAATTTGTTTATTTAATCACACCTCTCCACACTATGTTATATTAACGTTGATTAGAAAATGTGTTTTATTTTGTCCCCCAAAGCCAAGATCACCCAGTATTACCGCAAGGTTTACTTGTTTTTATTTAAATCACGAACACTCGGGAGCTTGGCTTTTTTATTGGCAGTGATGTTGGCTGTTTGGCAGTTAAATTGTTTTACATTTTGACACCATTTTCAGTAATCTGTACAAGATATTCAAGTGGTCCATTGCTGCATACTGTTTGGAAATGTGGAATTGGAAAAACTAATTAAAATAATTAGCCTCTGACTGTGAAAGTTGTTTTCCAGTTTTGCCTGCCACCTGGGTATGTTCTGAATGAAAAGCTTGTGTTGGCTCTGATCAATCCAGATTTGCCACTTGTCCCTAAGATTCTCAAAGTTATTGAACGTAGCGCGCGATGCCTCATGTTTAGATAACCTCGCGCGCATTTAACAAATTTCGAATTTTCTTATCCAACTCCAGTTTATCGCATGGATCCACCTTCTTACTTTCGTTTACTTTCGTCTTTTTTTAATTCTATTTCTTGGAACTCTAATAAGGTCATTTCAGAAAGAAAAGTTCTGGTTTTGTTGAAATCGAATGAAATTACGATAAACTCCGATGGAATTCCCGAGTACAAGTATACAAACTGACAAAATGAAACAAAAAGGTAACTGTTACCGTAATATGTAGTGAGAATACGGTATCGGTTCAATACGGTATCATTGAAAAACGGTAAGACTTTACCAATCAGAGCGCCAGATTGACAACACGTGATTCCTGTCGACACCGAAATATATATGTATCTCAAAAATCAAATGTATAAGTATTTCAGAAACCGTAATGACCAGACACCGTATTCCCACTACAAGCAGCACTGTGAGCAGTGTCTTCATCTAATTGACATGGGTCGTTTAGGTAGGGAGGGTCTTTTAATGCTCATCCTCACATATGTCTTCCCCCGAGAGAGGGTCCTTCGGTGAACTTCTTCTGTCTCATCGCTTCTCTGCTTTTGTAATCTGAGAGTGAGTGAGAATAGGTAAGGGGAACTCTAACTGAATGGCATCCCATTAATGGGATCCCATCAACAGTAAAACTCTAACTGATAATCAGGGGCTGTCTCTGAGACCGCAAAATTCATTGTGTGGTCCGCACAAAAGACTAGCAAATTTGGGTGGGTTGTACAAATAAGCACACTGAGCGCGCAAATGATGGAGTTTCGCCAATTTTTTTGTACTGTGGGATTCACAAGGCTTTCACCTACTGCTTAGTGAAAACCCGGTGGAAAACGGTTGATCACAAGCTTTGCACTTTGCAGTGATCTAAACCGCTGGGAACTTCATTTCATAGTGTATTTCATATTTGGTGGGGTACGGCTCTTTATCCGCCTATCACTAAAAATTGAGATAGAAACTCGAAAAAAATCGTCTCATGAGTCATCCAAAATCGTCCATTCTACCGATTCCCGGGTCGTTTGGGGTTCCAGGCCCAACCGTCTGGGAGCCTATGATAATGGACCACAGTGATGGTTCTTTCTCTGTATTCTCTCTGTGTGCACGCCCGTGCCCGGGCATGCCCTATATAGTACATAACGTTCTGCACGCAGTGCAAGCGCGCCATATACGCTCTGCACTGCAGAGCGTATATGGAGGTGAAATGCACGACAGCGCAGCTGGAGTGCATTTCACACCTATATTGCACGAGTGTAACGAGTGCGATATAGTAGCGCTTGCACATGCCGTGCAGGACGTTATTGAGTATATATTCCGCGAGAAAACACATGACAAGCAAAACAATCATAATTTTGGGTGATTAAACACAGAGAGATGTGACAAAACAAGGTACAAACTAAGCAAAACTACACAAAAATACACTACTACACCTTTTACACACAAGGGGACCAACTTTTGACAGTTTTAACAGTGAAAAGAAGAGAGAGATCAAGAGAGAGGTACGAGAGAGGGAGATTGGAATTCTTGGAAATAGCAAACAACAAAACGTGATAAGGGGATAATTAGAAAGAGAACGAGGGAGAGTGAGTGTAAAATGGCAGACTGTGTGTCGTGTAGTACCTTGTCAGTCATATTCTGTGTGTTTGTGTGTGATAAAGGTGTAAAAACACTGCGAGAACACTTTTCTTAATTATATCCCGCTACCTCTATATCTGCACGCTAGTAGTGTAAAACTTGTGAATCTACGACAGTGCGGCATCACCTCAATATAGTTAACTAAGTTGAGGCTTGTTACCTCACTATACATCTCCTCATTTGACTGTCAAGTGTGTAACTGTATCTCACTATACACCCACACACACACACACACTATACACCTCCAGTATTTAGCTCTAGCCATGTGTAGCTACCCCCCGGGTAACATGGTGGGGCGAATGAGGGGCAGCATATGTGGTAGATGCAGCATATGCAGCAGATTCAATGACCTCCCCCAATGGGGGAGGTCACTGTGTGTATCCGGATTAATTGATTTCACTGTGTGTATGAAATCCGGATTAATTGATTCATATGATTCATATGATTTGCGTGAAATCATATGAATCATATGGATCATATCAAAGTAAAACACGGGGTTTAATAGATGAGCTAATTTAAAGATATGACAAAGTCTTGGTATTAATCTGAATCGGAAGAATCGTCGCTAATTTCTAAACGTCTTACAGATTTGGGCACATTTTCATCAACACGCTTGAGATAATCAATACTTTCAGCTATAATACTGAACAAATGAATAAACGAAGTTTTGTTCTTGTAAATTATTTGTTTCACTTCCTCCCTCGATACGTTCTCCAGCTTTGAAATGAGTTTCCTATCCGATGATGTTAGTTCCTGGCTTTGTTGTACAACCAGTGGTATGACACCATACTGCAATCCCATAATCAGCGCTTGCAATGAATCCAATAGCTGTTTTGATCTTAATATGTAGCTTATCTTCCCCTTTCCCAAAAGTTCCTTTATGCGGACAAAGTTTTCTATGCTTACGCTATTAACGATGGATCTAGAAAACTCTTTGTAATGGGGGTCATTGAAGCGAACTTCGAATTCCTGGTTTTGCTGCTTTAGGAGAGAAATCTGATTTTTGTATCGCCCTAGATTATCGGTACATTCTTGTAATTTGTTTTCATATCGTCTTTTAAAATCTCTTGCATTGTTGTGGGCCTGTTGAAGTTTGTTGGTAAGGATCCGAATTTGTTTCTTGTAGTAATCTAAACGTGATGGGGTTTTGGTATCATCATGTTCTCTGTGTATAACAACTGGTAGCTCATCTGGCTCTTCGTTAACAGGATTTATCGATTCACTCTCATCCGAACTATCGTCTATGTAAGCCCTCCTTCTAGGACGCTTAACGTCATCGTTATCGTGATCAGAATCGGGTTCCTTACGCTTTCTCCTTCTAAAATTCTCAACACTATTTCCCCGTTCACGTTTATCGATTCGTTCATCACTGTCGTTTTCTTCTCGTTTTCTTTTCCCACTATCGATAATATTCCGCATTCCAACTGCAACAATGGGAACATGGTTCGTAGCTTTATGTCGAAGCAAATCACTGGCGGTTTCAAACACTTCATCACATTGATTACACGACGCCATGGTATTGATTGGAATAACTGATTTCTCTTTCTCTCTCGAGACTATTTATAGGGTTCACAAGTGTCAAAAAATCACCATTATGTCAAACTTAGCGAAACTTTACGTTGATCCTGTATTTAGCGGAGCTTACACTGGACAAAATGCGTTTTTCAAGGCAGCCAAGGAGAGAGACTCTACCACAAAGCGCAGTGCCGTGAAAAAAGTGTTAAAGGCATCACATAGTTATACACTCCATAAACCTGTCCGCAAACCGACTAAATATCGCAGAATCTATACAAAATCAATAAATTACCAGTTCCAGATTGATCTTGTGGACATGAGTGCTTATGCAAAGCAAAATAACGGATACAAATGGATCATCACATGCATCGATACATTTAGCAAAAAGCTTTGGGCCTTTAAATTAAAAAACAAGACTGCTGCAGCCGTTTTAAAAGCCCTTAAACCATTAATTGAGAGAGAAAAACCTCAGAAGATTGAGACAGATGATGGAGGAGAGTTTAAAAATGGAAAGTTTCTGGCTCTATTGGCCAAGCACAAAATTGACTTATTTACAGTTTCTTCCGACAGGAAGTGTGCGATTGTCGAGCGCGTTAATCGAACGCTAAAGACTCGCATGTTTCGGGCCTTCACTGCTAGGGGTTCCCATAGATGGGTTGACATACTAGATAAGCTAGTGGATGGATATAACGACAGCCACCATAGAAGCATAAAAATGAAGCCAAACGAGGTAAACAAATCTAACGAATCCAAAGTTCGTCGTAATCTGTTCCCGAAACTACCAAGAGCAGCAAAGCCTAGATATAAGGTAGGACAGACTGTTAGAATAACTCGAAAAAAGAATGTGTTTCAAAAAGGCTATGAACAATCTTGGAGTTATGAGGTTTTTGAAATCGCGGCTATAAAAGCTACAAACCCGCCGACTTACACCATTAAAGATATTGGAGGACAAGTGATTGGCGGTTCCTTTTACGAATCGGAGTTGCAGGTTGTTGATACATCAAACGATATTTGGCCAGTCGAACGCGTAGTAAGGAAACGAACCCATCGAAACAAAGTGCAATATCTTGTCAAGTGGAGCGGTTATCCAGATATTTTCAACTCCTGGGTGGATCATCAAGACCTTTTCAAGTTATAATGCCAATAAAATTCCTTGCAAACCACAACACAATCATCTTTGGTCAAACTGGGGCTGGGAAAACTCAATTTATCCTACGTATTATCCGCGAACGATTAATCGAACCGTTCCCAAAGAATGTTTATTACATGTATAGCGTGGAGCAGCCTTTCATGAAACATCATCCTGACATAAAATTTATTTATGGGTTAGACTTTGAACAAATGGACCTCTGGGACCCGTTTGTTGGTTGTCGATTTTTTTTGAAGTTTGAGTGTGGGTTAGGGTTATTTGGGGAGGGGTTTACATTTGTGTATTTTCAAATCCCCGTATTACCGCGAAACATTAATGAAAAAACCGTTTTCCCCAAAGTGTAATATTCGGGGCGTGGGGGTGTATGCCAGACTAAATGGGTTTGTTCTTGAACAGCATCTGCGAAGGTTTATGGTTGTGAAGATCTTTGGGAAGGATAGAATTACTTGCGTTAAATAGGAGTCACTCCCAGTAAAAGTGGGATTTTTCTCAATCGTTTCTCAATTTATTCCGACTAAGAGACAAAAACCCATTAAACTATGTTTTGGGATCCATACCAATGGATCCTTCGTTTTAAGTACAACGTTGCTCGAAATTTGTAAAATAAAGAATCTTGCAGCCTCCCAAAACATGAGGAAAGTCTGGATTGTTCTCTTGATTTTGTTCTCCATTAACTTGAGAAAAACTTACGGATACAATATGGGGTCCACATTTATCTAATTAATACCACTCCAACAGTTAAGGAGACCATGCAAATTTCCTCCATACTTAATAATTACAACTGGTCGTTTATTTTGATCCCCTTGAAAGGAAACAAAATGATACAAATTCACCACAATAAGAATCCGAAACGTTTATCAAGCGTTTGCTAAAGCTGAATCCATAACGAAACGAAAGGAAAAGTTTCATACGAAGGGAATTGGGGGTGAAATGTTTTGAACATGCTGTTGCTGCAAGTTTTCAAAGCAATATGAAGATGTTTATAATTTAGTGTGTAAATATGGTTTCATGATTTAAATTTCAATTCAAATAGAAACAGCTTGTTTACGAGTTAATAATATCAACAATACTTGTCACAATTCGCTCATTATCATCCAAATTAGTATAACAACTGACAAAATCGTCAACTGTTACTCCATAACTCATTGCATAGATAAAATGAATACAAAATTGACCACAAACCGTAGTATCGAACATTTGAACAGGCGCATTGACATAGCTACACTGCGTAAATTTACCAACAAACTCTGAAAAACTGGACGGAAAGTCAGTATCTAATGGAGATCGCCCAAAAGAATCGAAAAATGTTAGATAGCCGTTATCACTCCACCAGGCACACCAATGCAGACCTCTTTTGTTATGTGGATCAGTGTTTGTAATTATTCCATATCTCCTTTTCTTAGTTTGGATGGTCATACAGGAAGGAAATGTCCCCAAAAACTTGCCTTTTGTAACCGAATTCCTAGTTAGAATACTGTTGATCTGTTGTGTGTTCATTCAACTATCTCCACACTTCTATCACCATGGATTTTTATCAGTCGATCGTATACCGCATACACAATGAGAATTAGGCCCTCGGTTGAACTTTCGGATCCCAAATCGATTTCAAGCTGTGTACTAGACTCATATTGCGGGCTTATATAGCCATGGGGAGTAGTCCCAATACGATCTTTTGTAAGAGAGATACCAACAACAAAGTTCTGTTCGAAGTTTTTGCTGGTTATCAAACACTGCCCCTTTATATCCAAACCTAGTGATTCATACAGTTGTTGGAGGTAGACGTTATTGTTAAGGTATTTTCCGCTTGTAGGAGATGTTTCTAACGGGTCAGAAAAGTAAGGTTTTCCGTCAATATGTAACTGGAACTTATTAAACGGTACAAAAGCAAATGGGTTTGTGGTAATTTTTCCATCAAAGTCATCCGATTTCTGCACACAGAAAAATGCGTGATGTGGTAACTTCCCGGTAAAGATATGATTCATGCGAAACACTCTGCCAGTTTGAGTGATGGGTCGTACAATAAGTTCTGGTTTACTGATATGATATGGTGCAGCTTCCTTTGCTAATCTCTCCTCAATTAGCGAAAGGATTTTGGGAATAGGCTTCACAAACTTAACCTTTAGATACACCTCTGAAAGTTTAACCGTATATCCCGCTTTTGATGCAAGCAGAAGAAAATTGTCTCCGTTCTTAGTTAGGGTTATTTTGACGGGAAGATTCGGTGGTAGAGCTTTGTAAGATGTTATTAAAGGACAGTGTAATTTGCTGGATACAGAAATTTGATCCGAAGATTGAATTTTTTCAGTTCGTTCGCTAGCGGCTTTGTTTTTTATATTTTCACCAATAAACTGTAATGTTTCCGAATCGCCCTTTGTCTGACCCGAGTCCATTTTGAACAGTTGAGTTTCGAACAAGTAGTCACTTCGATCCGGATGAGTGTTTAGAACTATATTAAAGTAAGATTGATACGCATAGCTGTTTCTCATACTCTGCATAATGTCCACTCTATCAGCCAATGTAACTTCAACTAACTCCCACATAGCGTTAGCTACATTGTTAATTATAGATACGTTGTCTTCTTTAGAGATTTCAGATGCCCCGTTCATAACCGCAAAAGTTGTATGAATATCAATATCCCAGAGCATGCCAGTTTGTTGAGGAGGAATATCAAAAGTAATTGGCCCATTTAGAATACTCGTCAATGGATAAACCTTAATGGTGTAACAATCTTCAACTGCAACACGTGTACTTGGGCGTTTCCATAGCAAGAGTTCCGTAGAAATTGCTTCATTCAATCCGGCAAAAGTTTTCATAGTTTTCTTTTACGATAGCGTTTAGCTTTCCGATCAATAGGGTGGATGCGATTAAACAAATCTTCAGCTCCGGCAACAGCAGCACGTTTTAGGCCTGTTTTAATATGAGGGGTAGCGGCAGATGCGGCGCCTTTTATAGCCGATCCGAGAATAGGAAGAGCACCTCTAAAAAGTGATGCCAAAAAGCTTCCAATCCCCTCCCCATTTTGATTATAGATATAATATCCATCGGAATCTAGACCAGATCCATGCTGCATAATGACACGGGAATACTCATCGTCTTGGTTATAACGGATAGGTTCCATTTTGAAATATAATGATGAATCAATCATGTGCTTCTATTTATAGTGCATTGGTCGCATCTCTAACGTTACAACTGTATCAAATTTATTGGAAAAAGATATCAACCTTCCGTTAAAATCACGTATAGAAAGAGAAATATCAGAAAACTCTCTCACTTCAATTGGTACATATGTCGGATTTTGAAACTCGTAAAATGAATAACCCGAGCGAAACTGTAACGGACAGATACATAAAATTCTGGATTTTCTCCCATTAATAAAACTGTTTTCAACTATGTTGTTGTTGTTGTTGTTGTATGCGCCTCCGCTTCCAATCCTCTACTTGTGATTTTATCCCGTCAGGTAGCCAGTTCCTCACGCCCGAGAAGGACGGAGCTCAGGTTCCAGAGTTTCCTCTTTCCCCCGGGAGAGTTTTCTTCCTCCGTCTTATGTCCATGGTTTTGGGGATAAGGGTGGAATCGTCTCCCATAACTATCTTAACAGGTCCCATGAAGAGGACCGCACCAGCACTGTTTTCACATTGTGCCAGTCTCGGATATCTCCAGCGACCCTTGGTGAGTGGCATCTCAGCATTGATCGCTCTAGATGTGGCCTTGGCTAGGACAATTCGGACGCTCCATTGACTATGGCACCTTTGTAGATTTTGCGCTGCCAACCTCTGATTTGTAATCAGTACTCCATGTGGGTTCATGGAACATCACTTTTTGTTCGTGATGCAGATGCAGCGTCCGGCCGTTCATGGGGTAGTTAGGGCAGGTTCCTTCCCAATTAACGGAACTCTGGCGTGTGAAATGTTTAGTGGGTTAGGTATCTATGTGCGTCACTCATAGAAATTTGTTTTGTAGCATGGGATAGTGGTTTGTTCTGTTTGTTGATCAGGTTTTTGTGGAGGCTTGTTTGTTGGTAGAGAATGATGATGTTGGTTTGTTACCTTCATCGTTTGGGGGGTAATCGCCATTTGGGAATCTCCTACGCTTCTCATGGACTTTTGAAGAAGCGTAGGTAGTAGCGAGGCTACTGGTTTGTGTAGTTTCTCCCTGTTGGGCTACGGAAACACCCCTTGAGTTTATCTCGACCTCGGCGTGGGAATTTTGCCGAGAGTCGGTGGTAGCTAACCAGTTATGACCTAGCTTGTTAGACCTTTTATACCTGTCCAGAGGCTAGGTGGACAGAAGGTAGAGGAAGGCCAGTTGAGATTAGACCTCCTCCAGCCTGGACTTTTGCTGGAGGACGGGTTTTGGCCGGTATTTAGCCATCTACTTTGGCCCAGTGCACAAGGCTGGGGAGATGGTGTAAAACCGGCCGGGGGGTATCTCTATTCAGAGAGAGATGAGTCATGAGCGGATTAGAGAAAGGAAGAGAGAAAAACACACCACCCAAGGAGGGCAGCTCTGTTTCCTTGGAGTGGTATGTGAGATGCTCCAGGCAGTTCAAGAGCTTCATGGTTTACCCCGGGGTATGCCGGGTCACCCCTGAAGATTCCCTGCCTGGTCTGTAGGACACTATTGCTATCTAAAAAAATAGACATTAGCCGCGGCCTGCATCTCAAGGGCGTGGGAAGGAATCTCACCCCCCCTGTTTTCAACTATGTTAAGATAAAAACACCCCATCATCTGTTGTTCTATTAGCTTGTCGTTGGTGTTAAACACTTTCCATTCCCTATCACTTGTTTCTTCTGCTTCAATCATTCGGAGAAGTGGCGATTGATGAAAATTCACGTATTTTGGTAGGTTTATTCGAGATTTTCCTCCACTTTTATCATTGTTAATGGCTATTGAATCACCGTCGTATTTACGCTCATTAAGATAACTATTACAAGCATTAATTATCGCATCAAGCAGATCTTGTCGTTCCGAATAGTATCCAGGTTCGATTATAACTTTATGGTCACCATGAACTGCATTCCTGCTTTTAAAAGCTCCAGACATTATATCTCTAAGCATTGCATGGCCATCAAATCGAAGAATTATGGTGTTGTTGCTCGTATTAACGTTGTGCAGCTCACCATATGCCACTGATTTGACTGCAATACCCATTTTCTCCTGCAGTTTGATCGGTTCTATAGCCATAGACAGTTTGGCAGGATCAGCTCCTAATCCACCAGCAATAACAAAGTTCCGGAACATGTTTATTGGATGAATGGTAACAGAGTCATATTGATGGCCTTTTATACAGATAAATCTTGATTTGACGCTAGAGTAATTTCCTGGTACAATGTTGTCACAAGGAGGTTTTTGACTTTCTTTAAATCGACCTTGGTTATTATCAAAAGTAGAATGCAAATGATGTAGTATAAATCATTTCTATCTGTAGCGGTAGCAGTAATCGGTAGGGAAATAGACTGGCTCGTTAATTCAATTTTTAAGTCGGCAAACATTGTCGCATTGAGTGGATTGAATTCCAATATCTCTGCTCCATCCACCCATGACATTGGATTGCCATTAATTTCACGCTTTTCCCAATTGAAATTAAACTTTGGTGTAATGGGATGATCGTAACGGATAGAAGTAGTTTCGTTACTTATTATAAACTCTATTTTGCCGTTAGTTTTCCACAAAACACTAGTTCCATACTCCCCTTCAATTATCAAATACATGTCACTGTGGTCTGTATCAAATACTGTGCCCGATAGTAAGACAAGAAACAATACCAAATCCATACTCCAATCTAGAGAAATGATCATGATTACTCAGACCCTTAATTAAATTAGCTCATCTATTAAACCCCGTGTTTTACTTTGATATGATCCATATGATTCATATGATTTCACGCAAATCATATGAATCATATGAATCAATTAATCCGGATTTCATACACACAATGAAATCAATTAATCCGGATACACACAGTGTCAATTAGTGACCTCCCCCATTGGGGGAGGTCATTGAATCTGCTGCATATGCTGCATCTACCACATATGCTGCCCCTCATTCGCCCCACCATGTTACCCGGGGGTAGCTACACATGGCTAGAGCTAAATACTGGAGGTGTATAGTGAGATACAGTTACACACTTGACAGTCAAATGAGGAGATGTATAGTGAGGTAACAAGCCTCAACTTAGTTAACTATATTGAGGTGATGCCGCACTGTCGTAGATTCACAAGTTTTACACTACTCACGCTCCCGCGGAAGCACAGTGCATATTTCAGCGTGCAAATGGTCGCGCACAGCGGGAGTGATATGTGCACTCGCGGTATATATAGTTCTTTCTCTGTATTCTCTCTGTAGACAGTACATAGATGTACTGCCTACAGAGAGAATACAGAGAAAGAACCATCACTGTGGTCCATTATCAGTTAGAGTTTTACTGTTGATGGGATCCCATTAATGGGATGCCATTCAGTTAGAGTTTCCCCTTAAGGGAGGGACTAAGGGGAGGGAAGATTAGTCCGGGGATTGTTTTGTCGACCTAGCTGCAATTCGGGGACACGGAAGAGTATAATAAGAACATTATGATAGGGTGCATTACACTCACGTGAGACTCTCTGAGTTGCTCCTAGGGCACGTTCCATCTCCGTTCATCTCAGCCCGGAGTCTATCAAACACCATACCGAAATACCCTTTCTCCAAACCCTGTAATCGTTCTAGCTCCTCCTCGGTAACGTGCTTTGCATCGTGCAGATAGTCATTCAACTGTAGGATATCCCTTCTTAGCATCATCATCTCTCTCTCAGGATCATGGGCCTTCAAACTTTCCTTCTCCACGTGTACCAACAACCTCGACATGAGTCTCTCGTGCCCAAAACCATCATAGAGCCGCACACACCTGTACCCGGGGCGAAGTTGTGCTACTGGGAAGGTGCAGTGTCCCACTAGTCTCTCATCATCAAATGCGTTAACATCCCTCACCTCAAACCTCAGAATGGCGATACTAGGGTTGAGGCAGAGTAGGGAGATGACGCTCTTTGGTCCCTCCCAGTCCCACCGGGGTGTCAGACTCACCTCAGCCGGGGGGAAGTCCTGTGGGGCACTATCCAGATCCTCCAGAGTTACCCTGACCCGGGGCTGGCTACCAGCCTCAGTAAACAGCATCCTCCCACCCATGATGGTGATAAAGAGAGCCACAGAATCAGGACAAGTATCCAGTTGTCTCGGGTTGAATTTACAGTCCAACATGTCAGCTGGTTTCCTAACATACCCGCAACCCCCGTTAGTGTGGGCAAACCTGCCCCAGTTGACCTGCATGGGAGTGTCAGGGGTCTGGTAGTTTAGGGCCACCAGTTGACACCCATACATCCAGGGGGTCATGGGCTCAAAGTTGCTACTGGACATCCTCATCTTCCAGGGGTAGACTCTTAGAAAACTAGAATTGGAAAACTTGATCATGTTGCCCCCGTGGGGTTTCTTCAGGAAGGATTCGAACTTGTTTTCATCGAATGAACACATTTCCTTGTAGGTGTACCGAGCCATTTCATCTTTGGTAAAATCACTGGGAGCTGGACGGGACTGGGCGTATATAACAAGAGCAGAGTAGTCAGCTGCACGTTTTGTTTTGTGTTTCTCCGTGGGCACCTTGTGTTTCCTTGCTTTGGTGATTGCTGTCGACCACTCGTCCATTTGTTCATAAGATAGGAATCCTAGTCTCCACTCTTCCCCTCCGTCACCTCTGAAAAACAGGACACCAGGTTATGGATGTCTGGCAGATATACAGGGTACTGTACCATATTTTGGGGACAATTGTAATGTACAAATACACTGGACAATGGTCATTTACTCAATCAGCTCAAGATGCAATTTAGAAGATACTAGTTTAAGTTTAGAAGTTTAGAAGATACTAGTTTAAGTTTAAGATACTAGTTTAGAAGATAGTTTAAATACAACTAACCTAATAGTTAGGTAGTGTGGAATGAACCGATTATCACAAACAGCCAGTTTCTTGTGTGTCGATGTTCTCAGGGGAATTACCCCATCACACATGTTACCTGAGGAGGTGTGGGTGTGATAATCTGTCAGCGTTATAATACTCGCAGGTACTAAAATCATGCTGTCTGACCCCCCTCCTTCTCTTATTTTCTTTCTTAGTAAGATGGTCTTATTTATTACTATTTTTAACTCCATACTGCCTCCTTTCCATCACTAAAGAGAGCGAGAGATCTCTCCCATTGCTCCACACATTGGAGGAGTTAGAATCAGCACCACCACTCCTCTCTCCGTGTAACAATTGGAAAGTCCAAAGATCACCGAGAGAGAGAGAGAGAGAGAGAGAGAGAGAGAGAGAGAGAGAGAGAGAGAGAGAGAAGAGGCGAGATTAGGATGCCGCTACGCTAGAAGCGAGGGAGGGGCATTACTTGGCTACGCCTCTCGCCTCTCCTTCCTGCAGGGCCGACTCTCTCCTCTCCCGCCTCTCTCCTTTCCTCCTTCCCCCTTCTCTCCGCTCTCTCTCTCTTCTGCGCCCCGGGGTCTCTTCCTCCTTTTCCCCTCTCCCTCTCCTCGTCCGGTCTCTTCGGGCCCCCTTTTCCCCTCCTTTTTTCCTTCTTTGGGTTTTTTTTCTTTTTCCGGTTTTTCTTTCTGGCTTTGAGCGATGACCGGGGTAAGAGGGTATGGTTCTTCTAGGCTTTCATCTTTCTCTCCTCCTCTATTTCAAATTCTGAAGGGAACAGGAAATAGAGAGCAAAACAATACTAATAGTTCCCAGATGCAGAATGAAACATTTCTAAACCCGTCCTCTTGGCGATGTTCCAGTTTGTTTTCTCCCTGCCCTGGCAGAGCATTGGCCTGACCCTATTCTCATTTCTCTCAATGAGAACTGTGGTCAGAGCATTGTGGTCGAGAACTGTGGTCAGAGCATTGGCCTGACAGTCCCTGCCCGGGTTAATACTAGCGCACCCGCCGGGTGCGCCTCAATCATGGGGCTGATGACAAACCCGGTGTTGGAAAAGCTGTATGGCGGTGCCATACCCCATTTGATTCTCAAATTGGGCGATAGTGCGCTCAGATGGGGTCGCGGCGCCAGACAGTGGAAAGTGGTCCACTAAACGGAGAGCTCATGGAAAGATATTAGCATGTAATGCAACTTTGTCTTGCTCTGCCTTGCCTTGTTCGACCCTCCTTCGAACAAAACAAGCCCCGTTTTGGTGAGGAAAAGAAACCAACCATCTTACCTCATTATCATGATTATTCAAGAGCTCTCTAGTCTATATGAGGTATAAACTCTTGCCAGTGGCGCGTTATTTCAGATACCTTTCTCCCAGCGCGCCGCTGGGAGAAGGTAGCTGTAGTTTATCCGCCACTGGCGGATAAACTGGTTTAAATCACGACGACGATCCCGAGGCGTAGCCGAGGGAGAGGCGGAGGGGTTTAAACCTATAACGCGTCTGTGGCAAGAGTTTATAGGTTATATACCCTGCTTTAGTTGTTTGTTACAAGTATTACACACTAACAAGAGAGAGAACACTAATCAAAACACACAAAGAGAACTGAGAAACAGTCAAAAACATCTCTCAATTGAGTGTACATTATTTGGTAACAGTTACTAAGGAGAGAGAGAGAAAGAAATAACAAGATATGGGGCATGCCAGACATAACACAGGAATTGAGATAGTGAAACAAAAGGGAAGATAAAGAGAGAGTAATTGACGGAATGTGTTGTTTCTTTCTCTCCAATTTAGTGTGTAACTCTTCCAAACAGTGTTCCCTCTGTATTTCAGTAAGAACTGATCATTTACACACACTTTGAATGTAACATAGGAGTTAAATGAAGTATGAACGTTTGTAGACTGGCGCGTTATCAAGTTGGCTGTTCCCAGCGCGAGCTGGGGACAGCCAACTGGAGTTTAATCGCCCGGCAGGGCGATTAAACTGGTTTAAATCCCGACGCCGATCCCGAGGCGCTAGCCGAGGGTGAGGGGGAGGTGATTTAAACCTATAACGCGATAGGCTAACAAACGTTCATATTTTATGAAACCCGATAGTAATTACACACAAATAAGAGACACAACACAAGGTAAAACACACTAGGACTGCTGGCAATTAGTCAACAGACACCGTGAAAATGTGTGTAGACTTAGTGTCTACTGTTCCTAACATGTTTGAGAAAGAGAGAGAAAGATTAGGGGCAATACACACTGTCAGAGGTAGTGAACAGTAAAAGAGACAATGAGAGAGAGAAATGAATGGAATGTGATTCTTTTCACTCCTTATGAGAGAGATAACGTTGAAACGTGTTGCAGAAATGTTTCCCCTTTCTTTTGTTGACAGAACTGTGTGTTTACACACATTTTCAATACTTAGAATTTTACACGCATGTTATTCAAATGAAGAGAAACGCGTGAAAGAGGTAACTGGTCTGTCAAACTGCGAGGAGGGTGTTAAATATCCCAGCTGGCGGTTATCATGTGTGCGCAAATTCTTCAAACGACTGATAAATCAACTATCGGGTTTCATAAATAAATAACCTGCCAGTGGGAAATAATCTGCCGCTGGACTGGCTGGTTATCGAGAGCGCGCTAGTGGGACTTCTCGACACTGGCGCATTATTTAAGTTAGCAGGGTATATACACTTCTAAAGCTTGAAGTAAGAGAAAGCAGAAGGGATTTTCTTGAAAAATTGTTTGGGTAATCCTTGATGCATCTAGCATGTTTTTAAAAATCGAGCCTTTGATGGGGAGTCGATAAGCACACTCACTTGGTATCATAGACACCTGGCGCGACCCCCGCACACAGGTGTCGGCTCCGCCCCCTAAAAAAGGGTCGTGTCTTTCAAGGTTTTTTGCACGCGATCCACTGGACCGATTTGCATCCGGTTTGTCACAAAAGACTACAAATTGATCCTAATATACTGCACTGGAAAATACCCGAGAAGTTTGTCTGTCAACAGGAAGTGGGTCAAAATTGACACTGAAGTCAAATCTATAATCTGGCTTCTGAGCCTTTTTGCACCACTCCCAGGCGGTTAAGACTGAGTCTGACGATATTGGGAGATAGGTTGAGCCCTTGTGAGTACTGGAAAATACCCGGCATCAAATTCTGATGCTAATTGCATCAACATATCTCCCAATATCTTCTAAATCGCATGGGCGTAGTGCAAAAAGGCTCAGAAATCAGATTATAGATTTGACTTCAGTGTCAATTTTGACCCACTACCTGTTGACAGACAAACTTCTCGGGTATTTTCCAGTAAACTAGGACCAATTTGCAGTCTTTTGCGACAAACCGAATGCAAATCGGTCCAGTGGATCGCGTGCAACATCCCTTGAAAGAAACGACCCTTTTTGGGGCGGAGCCGACACCTGTGTGCGGGGGTCGCGCCAGGTGTCTATGTTACCAACACACTCACCTCCCCTGATTTCTGCTAAATTATGGTAATGGAGGTACAAATACCGCTTAGTTTAAGTCCGGATGAATTTTGTTTCGTTAATTATCGCTAATTTGTAATTGAAAAACATCAAAACCATCTGGTCTTGGCCACATTGATACCTGAGTGAGATCGACGTCGCGCATGACTGTGATCGATCTCACATATAACAGGCCTCCGCCCTGTTATTGATTTTAGAGCAAACTTTTTCAAAGACCTGGCTGCAAGGAACTACTGAACCGATTTGCATCTCGTTTGTTGCCACTGGCAGATAATTGTCTCTAGTTTTACGGAAAATACCCGCGAGTATCAGTATTTGAGGAATAGTGGGTCAAAAGGAATAATGGGTCAAAATTGACTCTAAACATGGGCAATTCTTTAAAGACCTGGCTGCAAGCTCCTACTCGGTCCTGGGACAATCTGCGGGTACTGGGTGAATCGTGATGGCCTTGTGAGCACGGGAAAATACCCGCCGATTCATCACGATGCGAAATGAGGCGGTAATTGACGTTTGAGTAGTGCTAGGTCAGCTAAAAAGGTCTCCCAAAACAATCTGTCGCGCGGGATTAGCTGAAAAACGTGCTTTACATCGCGCACACGAGAGTTCTTGCTGTCCACAGGGCGGGAGCCTATTCTTCGCGGAGCGAGAATAGGTTGCAATGGAGCCAACATCTGGTCTTACGCCAAAATTCGGACGAATTTGGGCCTGAGCCTCATTTTGGTTCATATTGGCATCCTATAGCGACCTAGCGGACATCTCCACGAAGTCTGGTTTCAAAACCCTCTTAAAGGTTGACAAGATACCTAAAACTTTTCGTATATCGTCTTATTTTGATTTATCATTAATTTTCAGCATTTTTTCAGAATTTTTTGTCGGCTAGAAATATGTGCAAAATAGGGGGTCTACTGACAAATGAGTGTGCCTTTTTTAAAATTGATAACGTAATATCTCCGGTTCCTGATGAGATACAGAAACCGTTTTGGTAGCGTTGGAAAGGTCTTATTGAGACCAATCCAACGCAACCAAGATCAAGTCTTTATCTTTTGAGGAACCGGAAACGTGAATTTCAATTTGCGAGACGCAGTGAGTGTGCCCAGTAAAACCAGTGCTGACAATATCGGTAGACCCCCTATTTCGAATTTTTTTCTAGCCGACAAAAAATTCTGAAAAAATGCTGAAAATTAATGATAAATCAAAATAAGACGATATACGAAAAGTTTTAGGTATCTTGTCAACCTTTAAAAGGGCGATTTTAGGCAATCTTAGCGATAATCAACGAACCAAAATTCATCTGCACTTAAACTAAGCGTTATTTGTACCTCCATTACCATATTTTAGCATGGGAGAAGTTTCACAGAAATCAGAGGAGGTGAGTGTGCTTATCGACTCTACTAGGAACTTTACGGCAGTGCTCTGCACTTACAGTTACGCCATAATATTTTTTAAACTTTAATCTAAAACAAAATCCCCCAAGTGTTGTTTGAAATATGCTCCTGTTCATTCTACTGATGCAGCTCTCGGTGATGGAGGTGTCTGCAGTATTCACTGGGAAGCTTCACTTCGCATCTGTTACTGCCAGGACTGTATATCACTCTGGTGATCACAACCCAAATAAGGCAATAGACGGTGACCCTACAACGATGTATCATTCTGGTATTGATGATCAACCCGAATGGCTTCTTCTGACATTGGATTCGCCCGCAGCAGTGAGCAGCCTAATGATCTTAAACAGGTAAAATAGTAAATACCATGCTATAACTGTTACGATGTGTTACTGTATATATGTAGATACCTGTAAACAATTGTCTATATATGTCACTATTGTGAAAGTGAAACAAGGTTTTACAAAATCTTTTGTAAAACCTTGTTTCACTTGTCACAATTGACAATAGTTCAGCTCTCCGCATCCCCGGATCGAGCACTCTACCAGGATACAAACTTCTAAATCTAACTAGTCTATATATGTCACCAATTCCATAATCCATAAGTTGTCTGGCAGTATTTGCACGATAACATCTTTTAGTAAACGTTTTACTACCGGTCAGGAACACGCCCCACCTGGATATAGCGAGACGAATCATCGGAACTCGCATAACCCTCATCGGGGAAACGATCAATACCACTTGTGGAACCATCGAGTCAGTACATGAAGACTTGTCTACCGCCTACACAGTGACCTGTCCACCTTGCACTGAGATGAGCCTTAAGATTTTACTTCACGATGAAACATCATTGGATGGTGATCTAACATTAACTAGGACTATTATGAATATTGCGGAAGTAACGGCTTTTGGAACTGAATCTGGCACCGAAACTGGTACGTATACAGTAAAAACTTCCATCAGGAAACGTTTTGTAACCCATTCATTCCACCGTAGTGTCTATCAGTGAAGGAACTTCTCGGTCTGCGTATGCAGACCCATATGATTCATATTATGAAGGCGTGGGAGGGATACCTTATGTTCTTGATGACAATCCAAGCACTTGTTTTCATTCAAGTGCAGATAACCAACCCGAGTGGCTTCAATTGACGCTTAGCAGACCGGCCAGGGTAAAGAAAGTGGTCGTTATAAACAGGTAATAGCTGTAGGGGACTTGGTTCGGTCGGTCAACAATTATTAAATGTGGGCTTTCATGGTATTCCTAATCGTGGATGCCTCCATTATATTTTGCTATAGCAATAACAGGTAATGACTAATCAGATAGAATATAATATAAATTGTGTTCGGAGCAGGTAATTAACTTCCTTTGCTGCACAGGTTGAGTGGTTACGGGTATATAGTGAACCGACTACTCGGCACCGAGATCTCCCTACTTGGTACTAAAACTAATACCACCTGTGGGACTATCAACTCAGTCAACCCAAATGGAGAGTCTATCGAGGACCAGAGCTACTCTGTTTTCTGTCCCACCGCCACAGAGCCGAGCATTGCTGTCAGACTATACGATGACTATGAGACAAATTCGGATATAATTATCATGAACATAGCAGAAGTTAAAGTTTATGAATTAAGTAAGTCCTATAATATACTACAAGCGACCGTATAATATTATATGATCAGTCGGACCCCGATTTGACGGCCCCCGATTTAGCGGCACCCCGATTTAACGGCAACATAATCTTCCCCCGATATAGGAAATTAACAGTATTTGACCCCGATTTAGCGGACACCCCGATTTAACGGACAAAACCCTTTCTATTCCCCCGAGGGTGCCGTTAAATCGGGGTCCGACTGTACTATGTAATTTTTGATAAAACATGGACAATATATGAAACCGTCTTTAGCACACTGTGCAGCTTTATCGTGCACTCAGAGCGGAGCGAATATATATAGTGGTTAGGGCCGATCTTACTGACAACATCCTATATTCTGCAGAAACACGGACAGTGGATATAAGAGAGGCAAGTGGACAGGAGAAAGGAAACTACCCGCTGTCCAACCTTATCGACAACAATCCCTGGACATTCTTCCATACACCGCATGATACAACTGTTGTAGGTGGCGTCTGGGAACATTGGGTAACAATTACATTGGCACAATCTGTATACGTTGTTCAAGTGGTCCTTACTAATAGGTGAGCCATAATATTTCGAACTTAGTAAAATATTGTTATGTTACAAATTATGATAAATTTGGAACACAGTCTAGCTTGGCAAGTAAAATAAGGACAAAGATCAGTTTTCTGGGCTAGTATATGATGCCTTTATCAGCTTTTATACATTATGCATCGCACTGACTCTTTCTGATTCTTACGCATTTTAAGTTCGCTTCTGTGAGCGGAGCACTGTTAGGAATTATAGCCTACACTAGGAACATCGCTAACACCGCCCCTTAGGCAAAATATTTAATCAAATAATTCAGGATGGAAAACTATGCCCACATTCAACATCGAATCAAAGGGACACAAGTGATTCTGGTAGACGCTAAAACCGGTCAAATAAAGTTGGAAAACTGCGGAACAATCACCACCGTACACCCGTGGGGGTCTGGAACCCCTGCGGAACACGCATACACGGTGGAGTGCTCTGGATTGATTAAGACAGATACCATCAAACTGTATGACAATGAAGCGACCGTACATGATAGTAATAACAAATTAAATGGTATTCCAGTGGGTGTTGTTATCAATTTAGCGGAGGCTCAAGTGCTCTCTGATGCAGGTAAACCTTGATAAATTGCACGTGAACGCTATTCTCGCCTTCCATTATCGGGCGGCTTTATCTTAGCTGGGTTCACTGTGACACATGCGTGCTTGCCAAAAAATATTTTTCATACGGCTAAAATAATTAGCCACCCATTCACATAACTCGTCACCTGTCTCGACCGCCAAAATCGATGAATTCTTATCGATGCAATTTTTAAGGTGTCAATATTTAACGTAATAGCCCTTTCAACCTCACAAAATCTCACACAACCTCACACTCTTCAGAGTTGGTGTGCCCAGACATGACCATTGACAATGTTGGCACCTACTCGGACGTGACTATAGAAACGGTGATAGAGGAGGTACCAGTCTGTAGTGAGGGTTTCCTAACTTGCCAATCAAATGGAGAATGGGCCATACCTATATGTCATGGTTAGTATTACCAGCCGTGATATCTTTCTTCAAGCCAATAATATCGCTTTTTAGTTTGCTGCCTTTCAACTCAGCTGTACAAGTAAGCTGTGCGTGTGGTTGCAAATCTTGACTCAGATATTGCTAAACTAATTGGTGTTATTAGCAATAACAATATTGCTAAACTAATTGGTGTCGACGCGAGGTTCCTCCCTCTTCTTATCTCCCTCCCTCTCTTTCTATCTATCTGAGATAGTATCTCTCTCTTTCTTTCTCTCTCTCTCTCTCTCCCTCTCTCTCTTTCTTTCTCCCTCTCTCTCTCTCTCCCTCTTTCTCTCTCTCTCTCTCTCTCTCTCCCTCTTTCTCTCTCTCTCCCTCGCTTTTTCTTTACCTAAGGGATTGTTGTACCATTCCTCGTCTTCGTAAAGCCGCACCAAGTACTTCGGAAACCGCTTCCTCTTCCTAGGACCGTAATCTCCTATACACCTGACAAGAAGGGAGTTGTTATCTATACACCTGACAAGAAGGGAGTTGTTATCTATACACCTGACAAGAAGGGAGTTGTTATCTATACACCTGACAAGAAGGGAGTTGTTATCTATACACCTGACAAGAAGGGAGTTGTTATCTATACACCTGACAAAGGGAGTTGTTATCTATACACCTGACAAGAAGGGAGTTGTTATCTATACACCTGACAAGAAGGGAGTTGTTATCTATACACCTGACAATAAGGGAGTTGTTATCTATACACCTGACAATAAGGGAGTTGTTATCTATACACCTGACATGAAGGGAGCTGTTATCTATATATCGACCAAAACGCGGAGTTTTTACGTCAGCCGACCCGAAACCGGATTAAATTTTGCCACCCGCTGGTCTCAGGGCCTCAAAATATGTCAAAATATGTCTGAATTGTCATTTGGGGTCATTTAGACCTTTTAATTACATGTAATTACCCTTTAATTACATGTAATTACATTTTAATTACATGTAATTACATTCAATTACATTCCGATTACTTCAGCACCTCGGGAGCTTTCGAACGCACCCTAGAACACCTTTCTACTCCTTCTAATTGCCGAGTTCTGTATACCCCTTATTTTGACTGTTTTTCGCGTCCTACCCCTTATGGGTTTGGGTATGGCCATCGCCACAACCCCTATACGTCGCGGGACCTCGAGACCTTTCCAACGAGCCATAGAACACCTCTCTACTACTTCAGGGGGCTTCAAAACTTTCACTCTAAAAATATCTATGGTTTATGGTTTATGGTTACTCGACCAAAACGCGGAGTTTTTACGTCAGCCGACCCGAAACCGGATTAAATTTTGCCATCCGCTGGTCTCAGGGCCTCCAAATATGTCAAAATATGTTTAAATTATCATTCTGGGTCATTTAGACCTTCTAATTACATGTAATTACCCTTTAATTACATGTAATTACATTTTAATTACATGTAATTACTTCCAATTACATTCCAATTACTTCAGCACCTCGAGAGCTTTCGAACGCACCCTAGAACACCTTTCTACTCCTTCTAATTGCCGAGTTCTGTATACCCCTTATTTTCACTGTTTTTCGCGTCCTACCCCTTATGGGTTTGGGTATGGCCATCGCCACATCCCCTATACGTCGCGGGACCTCGAGACCTTTCCAACGAGCCATAGAACACCTCTCTACTACTTCAGGGGGCTTCAAAACTTTCACTCTAAAAATATCTATGGTTTTATGGTTATGGTTACCTCGACCAAAACGCGGAGTTTTTACGTCAGCCGACCCGAAATCGGATTAAATTTTTCCACCCGCTGGTCTCAGGGCCTCCAAATGTGTCGAAACATGCTTAAATTATCATTTGGGATCATGCAGACCTTTTAATTACATGTAATTACCCTTTAATTACATGTAATTACACTTTAATTACATGTAATTACTTCCAATTACATTCCAATTACTTCAGCACCTCGAGAGCTTTCGAACGCACCCTAGAACACCTTTCTACTCCTTCTAATTGCCGAGTTCTGTATACCCCTTATTTTGACTGTTTTTCGCGTCCTACCCCTTATAGGTTTAGGTATGGCCATCACCACACCCCCTATACGTCGCGGGACCTCGAGACCTTTCCAACGAGCCATAGAACACCTCTCTACTACTTCAGGGGGCTTCAAAACTTTCACTCTAAAAATATCTATGGTTATGGTTTTATGGTTATGGTTTTATGGTTTTATGGTTTTTTTTCATCTGGTATTAAGGGCCTGTCGGCTCGGCCCCGTTGTTTTAGTTTTAGGGGGGATGTTTTAGGGGGGATGGGTTGAGTTTGGGTTATATTCGGGTCGGGGGGCCTTGCCAGGCCCCGAATGGTTATGGTTTTATGGTTTTATGGTTTTTTTTCATCTGGTATTAAGGGCCTGTCGGCTCGGCCCCGTTGTTTTAGTTTTAGGGGGGATGTTTTAGGGGGGATGGGTTGAGTTTGGGTTATATTCGGGTCGGGGGGCCTTACCAGGCCCCGAACACCTGACAAGATGTTATCTAGCCCCCCCCCCCCATCCAATAATACATGTCTCTTACCAGTTACCAGGAACCGACCGAATCAGGAAATACTGGTCCCTGATTGGCTGAGAACCAGTCACGTGACCTAAATAACGAGTTCTGATTGATTGTTTACTTGTTTCGGTCGGTTCCTGTCTCTTACCATCCCACTTTCTCAGTATCCTCAGTAACGTTTTGTATAATGGCACCCCTCAGGAATGTCAGTTCATCCTCATTCCTCCCGTTGTAGTCCTCCTCTGCCTCGTACATTTCCTCAGGCCGGTCTCTCAGCTCGTCACCACCCACATAGTTCCTGTCTTGGAGCGCCTCCGATTCTGCTTCGTGCTGTGGGGGATATATGTAGAGGTCAGGGAATTTGCTGCTACCGTACAACTATAGATCTCAAATAGTTCGACTGGATACCCAATACGCCCTCAGCTTATGAACTATAAGAAGGGACGTATTAGTAGGGAAGTCCTGGCCTCGTATAGCAGAACTTTTCAGCAATACAGAGTTGTAAAATCATAATATTCAGTACCAATTCATGGTACGTACGGGGTCTAGCTCGGACATTTCCACGGGTCTGGTCAGTTTGATTTGTTGGTTGTTCTTGGTGGTGTAGATGGGGAACTTTTGGTAATAGTTGATCAGCTGGGACAAACCCTCAAACTTAGAGTTTCCTATCACCCACAACCTGGAAATATACACACGTGTTTACATACGGTGCCTAGTAATGGGAGAGGGTGATCAATGTACGGGGCACTATTTAAGCAGCAGCAGGGACTGTCAGGCGAATGCTCTGACAGAGCTGCAGGGGTTCAAGATAATATCACACGACTGCTACCTGCCATCTTGTCGGATCTTGCATCGTTTAAACGCCCCCTCAGCCCTGAACATCAGTCTGAAGTTATTGGCAGGTTCCTCTCGAACCAGAAAGGCTCCATTAACAGGATGTTTCCGGAGACGCCGCTCAGAGTCCGCTAATGTGGCAGCCGGATGAAACCAGATCTCCTTCTCGAACTTTCTGGGCTCCTCAATGGGCCTTTTTAGTATCATCTTCACCTGTAGAAATGGAGGCCGTTATATATCGCGTACTGGCCCCACCTAGCTGTTGTTGCAAGCCACAACGTGCAGACCGGTTCAATTCGGAGACTCTGTACCTCTGTACGTTACCTCTCTGTAATCTGTTTTACCCCTCAACGATCTGTGTTGTAGTACCTTTTTAACAGAAAAAGCGTTCCTTTGGTAGTGTTTCACCAGAGAGTAAAGACAATCGAAGGAGGGGGCTCTTGGCGGGTCCTCGATATAATACCTTGGCAAGCCCCTCTCATATCTAGAATGTATCTTGATCTTTTGTTGACCACTGTTGCCATCCAGGAATTGTAGAACATACTCCCCCTTACAACCCGTCTTTAACCGAATTGCAAAATCTCCCGCCAACTGGACATCCGGGCCTTGTTCCCTCCTCATCTTCTTGACATAATTGGTAACCGTCCTCTCTGCCTCCTCCCTCTCCGAGTCTCCCCAATACCACCTGGTAATGGGAGAAAGAACTGATTAACACACCGATTATAGTATCGTACTGACTTGACATCACCGTCGCTAGGTCATGGTTTGATCGAACTCACGGCTCAGCGAGATGAAGATCAGACAACTCACGGCTCAGCGAGGTGAAGATCAGACAACTCACGGCTCAGCGAGGTGAAGATCAGACAACTCACGGCTCAGCGAGGTGAAGATCAGACAACTCACGGCTCAGCGAGGTGAAGATCACACAACTCACGGCTCAGCGAGGTGAAGATCAGACAACTCACGGCTCAGCGAGGTGAAGATCAGACAACTCACGGCTCAGCGAGGTGAAGATCAGACAACTCACGGCTCAGCGAGGTGAAGATCAGACAACTCACGGCTCAGCGAGGTGAAGATCAGACAACTCACGGCTCAGCGAGGTGAAGATCACACAACTCACGGCTCAGCGAGGTGAAGATCAGACAACTCACGGCTCAGCGAGGTGAAGATCAGACAACTCACGGCTCAGCGAGGTGAAGATCAGACAACTCACGGCTCAGCGAGGTGAAGATCAGACAACTCACGGCTCAGCGAGGTGAAGATCAGACAACTCACGGCTCAGCGAGGTGAAGATCAGACAACTCACGGCTCAGCGAGGTGAAGATCACACAACTCACGGCTCAGCGAGGTGAAGATCAGACAACTCACGGCTCAGCGAGGTGAAGATCAGACAACTCACGGCTCAGCGAGGTGAAGATCAGACAACTTGTTCTCCTGGATTGGCCGGTTAGCGCTGATGGCATTACTACGCTCCCTCAGCGAGTCTGTAGTATCTTGGTGGGAGTAGTATAGAGAATCAGGGGTGAGAATAGCTACCCTCTCGCTCCAATCGTTCGCCTGAATCAACAGAGAAGGGTTTGATAGTTTTGTGTTTCTCTCATTAGTAGAAAGTCTTAGTAGTCCTTTTTAGAGTCCTTTTCAACAAGAAGCATTACCTTAGTGGAACTTTCAAAGTAGACCTTGTCTCTCTTTAGCACACTTTGATCGGGCACTGAAATAAAATTGAACTGTTAAAACACTGTAGTACCCTCAACTAGTAACAAAATGTACGTGCAGTTCATCTCCCTTACTCATGTCGAATGAATCTTTGGTTGACTTTTTGTCCTTGATAAGAATCTTGTTAAGTAGCATGTTGGGTGATGGCAACCTTCCTCCATCCTCTACCGGACTTGTTAACAACTTATCTACCCAGAGATAGGGTGGGGTGAGATCTTTACGAAATAATTCACGGAGAGAGATATTCAGCTAACTTACCACCTAGAATGCGTTTGAGAAGTTTAGCTAACTTACCACCTAGAATACGTTTAAGAAGTTTAGCTAACTTACCACCTAGAATGCGTTTGAGAAGTTTAGCTAACTTACCACCTAGAATACGTTTGAGAAGTTTAGCAAACTCTTCCTGCAGTTCCGGTTTCAGGTGATTCTCAATGGACAGAATGAGAGGGTAGGGTGAGACCTTGAAGGCATACATTGCTATCGCTTTTAGGACATCCTCAGCGTATATCATGGTACTGAAGAGAGGCACTCCGATAGTACCATGAAATATCATGATCTTCTTATTTAACCCAAACACATCGAGTTCCACACATTTGCACCCACTTAGCAGCACTTGTATGTAGGCTTCCACACTACTCTTACTGGCTACTTGGTTTCCCGGCAGATACCTGCAGGTAGGGGGTTGATGTACATATTATAATCTTTAGCATAGTGCGGGATCAGTTTTTTAGAGCCATGGATTTTCCGGATTGTATCTGCACTACAGATTCTGTTGAAAAAGCGTGATTTAACAGAGTGAATCCATTTAACAAGACAGTACTCACTGTCACCATCACACCCGGGTGTCAGACAATATGACAGTGAATCAGTGAGTGTGATCACGCGAGTGTGTGAAAATTGAAACTGAGTTGGGTGTGAACCATGCAGGCTTCCCTGCGCGCGAGTCAAACTAACACAACGTTCCCGCGCGCTACAACTTACTACAACCCTGTCATAGCAGTTTCTTCAGTCAGCAGTTTGGAACACAGATTCGCAAGTGGAGAGTTTGAACTTTGATAATTGAGCGGTTCTAGAACCCTACGTAGTTGTGAGAGGAGGCGATCCAATAGTGGGATAATGGTGAGTCCATTAAGGTCCCGAACATCATTCCTTGTTGATAGGATCTCATTAACATCGCTGTATAGGTAGTCCAGAAACTGCGGGGGAGGGGGAAGTGTGATCTGAGCGTTTAGTACTTCATGGGCCCTGTTAATTACTGGATTGTTATACTAGACATATCTATTACTCCCTAATTCTCTCCTAACATATCTCTCTCCCTAGCTCACTCCCTTTCTCTCGCACTCTCTCTCCTTCTCCCTAACAATCCTCCTCTCTCCAAATAAAAAGGTGTTAAAAGTGTAACTGCCGGTATGTTTAATCCTGTGCTATAGGTACCTGGGATGAGGTTAGCTTTCCGTCTCTCCCAAATAACTTGACAATATTGTCGGGGGTAACTGCGGACAACTCCCCATCTCTATCCATGAATTCTTGCAACTCTTCCACCCCAATTTGGTCTGTCCTGGAGCAGAGCCACATGATTATTGATGACGGAATGAAGTTTTAGGGGGAATTATTGTAGGGAGAGAGCTACATTATACTCACGGTGTTGGGAAGAGGGGATTAGCACTTTCCGGTCCAAAATGTTGTCGTATCAACTGTAAATATTGGAATTATTCACACAGTTGGTAGAAGAGAAAAGTGAAGAGAAAGTACACATGTGTATTGTTAATTGTTCTGACTACGAATAGCAACACTGCTACACGCTACTACATGCAGTTCAAGTAGCAGCGTCTTGCGCACTAATCTAATCGGAATATAGTCAGTCATACATAGTAGATGAAAATAGGTGGAATGGAAGTAAAACACAGGACGTGAGAAATACTTTATCGGTGATATTTCTGCAGCAGTGATGCCCTTATTATAATACTACTACATACTTACCTCTGGATCAAATGTAAGGCGGTCATAAATGTTCATCAGATTCTTTAGAGACACCTCCGCATCGTCCTCTAATCCTTCTGTCTAAGAAGTGGGGGTGAGTGATGTAACTTTTGCAGTGGGGTGATTTAATAGATCTCCCTTCTAATGCCATGTAATTTAAGGGTACGCTAACCAAAAATTTTTTTCGAGTGCAGGGAAATCTCTCACCGTAGGGTTGTAGGCCATGCCAAGGAGACCTCAAATATGCAATTTGAGCTCTCAAGTCGAATTCATATTTTTGCTACAGCTGCTTGAAAAATTAACTGAAAATAAGTTTTTGGCATCTCAAAAAAATTTTTTCAAAGATAGGAGCATGAAAATTTGGGGATTTGAAGAGGACATGAAGGTGAATAACCACAAAAAATTTTTTTGCAATCCGAGCTGATTTCCGGTCCTGAGATGGATTTCTTTTTTTCCACTTTAACGCCCTATTTGGCAAAGTTCCGAAAACATGTGAAAGCTGTAAATTGGTGAAAAGTTGCGTCTAACGATTATCTAAGTGGCCATAAATTTTGGGCGTGTCCTTATTTGAGATAAGCTGTACAGAATTTTTTTTGTGAAAGCCGTCATTTCAGAAAAAAATAAATTCCCTGTATCTCAAAAACGGCTGATCGTAGAGACCTGAGACTATGCTTAAACGATTCAGAAGGTCCGATTTTGGGGGGGTCTTCTGAGAGACATTTTGCTCCTACTTCAACCGTTTTTGCTGTAATTGCGAAAAACAAATTCTATGAAAAGGGCAAAAGCTAAACTCCAATATCCTGTAATTAGGGAATTTTAGCTAAGAAAGGACCGAAACTATGGAAAAATGTTTAACAAGCTAATTCCTTCACAAAATTTTGTGGTTATTCACCTTCATGTCCTCTTCAAATCCCCAAATTTTCATGCTCCTATCTTTGAAAAAAAAATTTTGAGATGCCAAAAACGTATTTTCAGGACATTTTTTAAACAGCTGTAGCAAAAATATGAATTCGACTTAAGGGCTAAAATTGCATATTTGAGGTCTCCTTGGTATGGCCTACAACCCTACGGTGAGAGATTTCCCTGCACTCGAAAAAAATTTTTGGTTAGCGTACCCTTAATATGCTTGGGGTAGAGCATGTGTGGGGTTTTTAGTGCCTGTATCACAGGTGTTATTCTACACGACTTGAGGTCTACAACACTTTAACAATAGTGAAATCCTATAAAGACATGGAGTCCGAATACTAGCAGTAAATATCATTTATCTATTACTGCAATCATCAAACTAACTTTACAGGGTGTGTCACACTATCTTCCCCATGTCCAGTGTTTTCATACAGAGGTCAATCTCCTTCTAATTTGAAACAAATAGCATCTTATCAGGATCACCCGACACTATGCTTTACAGCAACCCCCCCCCCTCTCTCTCTCTCTCTCTCTCTCTCTCTCTCTCTCTCTCTCTCTCTCTCTCTCTCACACACACACTCTTTCTTTCTTCTTCTAGAGCCATGTTAGCACATTATTACATGAATTGCTGCTGGCGGGGGAGGCCTGGCAGTTGTTAAGAGTATAGTACATAGGAGTATGGAATCAAAAAGAGGGCAAAAGAGAAAGATTTGTGACCTAAGAAGGGAAATGTGGTGGAAGGCTGATGGTGGATGCTGGATGGTGGTAGTCTTTCAGATGCCAATTCTAAAATCACAGGTCCCCCGGATTTTAGAAACAGGTTCTTCAACACTTCACTCTTTTGATCCACGGGTTATCGGGTAAAGTATCAAATGACACTGCAGTACACACTGGAAGGTGCTAGGAACACCACATTCACACATTGATACTGATTAGGTAAAACACGTCACACATTAGTGTCACATTCTATAGTGTGTGATGTTACAACACAAACTAAAAGTAACACTTCTAGTACTGATAATTGACAGGTGGACACAGTATCTGAATCTCAGGGGGGGGGGGGGGGGCAATGTGAATCAAAAAGAATGAGGGTGGTCTTATCGAATGAACCCTCAGTCTTTGCAGTCCCGTGATATTGCTTGTAGAATTCTACATATCACGGGAATTCACATGATAATGTCGAAAAGTAAAGCTGGCAAGTCAGATAACCCGCATGCATGGTATGTAGGCTTTTATAATGGCATGGATATACACGGACCTGCCCCGAGAAATTATTACTGTTCGTTACAAAAATAATAAAAATAAAATTCACTTTCTAGCCCTCCTAATCGTTTCAATATTATGTATGTAATTAGGAAAATATCCTAACTTATCATAAGCATGATAAGATTAAAGATACATACCCTCATAATTGAGTTGAGTTCCTCAGTGCCAACTTTGTAGTTGAGTATGTCACACAGAAACAGCTTCAAATCCTTTGCGTTCAGCGGTCTGGAGGGCGAGGAATGTCAATTGCTTGCTACTTATTGCGTCTGGGACAACCTACTGGTAATGTACTTTTGAAGTTTTGTAACACCCGCGACTATTCAATTACTCGCCCTTTCTCTATCTAATAGTAGAGTCGATAACTACATCGACCTCTCCCAATTGTTCCAGTTTTTGTCACATCTGTTCGGAGCCTCGACACGACCTCTAAACAGGTGTTACTTTTTCACAAACTGTTTTCATCTTGGTGTAATCAGCAGTTGAAATGTTGCTGATCATAACAAAAACCTGACTAAATTTTTTCAACTTGGGGTAAAACCATGGGTGTCAAAAGTTAGCTCTAGGTCCCCTGAGTAACCATCCGGAGACTCTAAGAGATATTTCAAGCCGTTCTCCCGTAATCATTAATCCCGGTGGAGAACAAAATACAATGCGGACGTACGTGAGCGCTGGCAGGCTGTTTACATGTTATTGTATGTCTCTCACTCTCTCTGGAAAAACCGCACGTGCGGTTGCGCCGCGCGAGATAACTCTTTCTCAAGGGGGAGAAAAGAGAGAGACGCACATTAACGTTATACATTAAAGTTGAGGTTGTAGGCAATTGCACGTACGTCCATACTCAAATATGTGCTCTACCGGGATTAATGATTACAGGAGAACGGCTTGAAATATCTCTTGGAGTCTCCGGATGGTTACTCAGGGGACCTAGAGCTAACTTTTGACACCCACGGTTTTACCCCATGTTGAAAAAATTTAGTCAGGTTTTTGTTATGATCAACAACATTTCAACTGCTGATTACACCAAGATGAAAACAGTTTGTGAAAAAGTAACACCTGTTTAGAGGTCGTGTCGAGGCTCCAAACTGATGTGACAAAAACTGGAACAATTGGGAGAGGTCGATGTAGTTATCGACTCTACTATAACATTCACTCCTGTTACACTATTTTCCTTTCTTTTCTTTCTCTCTCTCTTTTCTCTCTCTCTCTCTCTCTCTCCCTCCCTCTCTCTCTCTCTCTCTCTCTCTCTCTCTCTCTCCATCTCTCTCTCTGTCCCTCTCATTCTCTCTCATTCTCTCTCTTTCTCTCTCTCTCTCTCTCTCTCTCTCTCTCTCTCTCTCTCTCTCTCTCTCTCTCTCTCTCTCTCTCTCTCTCTCTCTCTCTCTCTCTCTCTCTCTCTCTCTCTCTCTCTCTCTCTCTCTCTCTCTCTCTCTCTCTTCTCCCTTTCTCAAGTATTGCAGAGCCGGAACCGAGAGGCACGACACAACTGCAGTGCAATTACACACACATGCACAAAACACACACACACACAGGCGAATCTTGCAGGGATTATGAAAACCAATCACACACCCCGCCACCACCGTGTCAACTGATTGCAGCGTAATAATCCTTTTGGTAAAATTATCTGAGACATACTACTTCTAGCTGCAAAATACCCAGAGAAATATTAAATACCCCAAAATTCACAACACATGGACCCACACACACACATGGACCCACAAACACCCACACGCACGTCACACACACGCACTCGACTTCTTGCTCAGATGACTCATCAGTACCATCTGATTCAGTGCTCTCCTCACTGGGCCCTTGTACTAGGCTGACATGAGCCTTAACGTCCTCCTTACTACCCTTTTTATTCCTGTGAAAGGGTCATTCAGCATGCAAAAGAGGGTTTATAAAGTCATGCAGTGGAAGCATGCTCTCAACACATCTAGCACACGCTCAACATGAACACACCTAGCACTTGATATAGCACGCTAGTAGCAACATGAACAATGTTCATTGTTCATTGAACTATGAACATGCAACATGTTGGAAGTTTACCAGCAATACCTTGATTCTGATGATAGCATATGAAGGTAGTACGGAAACCGCTGTATTAGAATTTCCTTCTTCCTCGTGGGTGTTAGGCTTATAACTTCTGCCCGCTTTAATTTTCGTAGCGAATGGACCCATTTCTGGGCATCTTCGGGCGTAAACGCTGCGGAGAGAGAGAGAGAGGGGAGAGAGAGAGAGAGAGAGAGAGAGAGAGAGAGAGAGAGAGAGAGAGAGAGAATGTGTGTAACACTAAATTAATAATGTTAGCAACCCACAAACGCACAGCTCTGTACCACAACACTACCTTCAAAGGAGAAGGTCTTCCACAGGAAGCAGTCCTCAGTACGAAACTTTACCGATACCAGTAGATCTGTTAATATTGAAGGATTCTGGGCAACCAGTAGAAAGGATTCCCCGGCATAACGAACCTTAAAATGTATCAGTATCTTAGGTTGCCTGGCTAGACTGTGTTTCGGGCGCCCCCCGCCCCCAAATGTAAAGGGAGGGTTAGAACATAATTTAACAAATCTTAGGAGGATGTCATGTAAAATCTTTCATTAGAAATGAATGCCATTGGCTATAACATATACCTCCTTGATGTCCTCTACATGAATGGTGTCCAGTTTTTGGGAGCTTCCAAAATCTTTGATAAGTAACAAATGGCTCTCTTCGTCGAACCGGAGAAACTTCTTTTGTGGCTGCTGATTTTCTCCCATGATCTGTTCAATATTTTGGCCTTCCTTTACAAACCTGATGGATGAGTTAAGAGTATCACAATCGTGTTATGGCCAGACACATTCGCACGAAATAACTGATTCTTTTATAAAAAGGGTATTTTCGAAATAACTTACTCCAAACATGAATTTACCCCCATAGCCAGAACGCCATCATCAAGTTCAATAAAACTCTGAAAAGAATTAGGTTTGTGTCAGTAATTCAAGTGATATTTCAAGTGTTAAAGTTTTTCTGGCTCAACAACAAGATGAACTATTTCCTTGTCCACCCTCACATATCATTATAGTGGTAGGAAAGGGGGGGTATAATATCCATCGGTGTAACTTCTAAACTTACTGTTATCTGCACATTGGACACCTGCTTCTTTTTTCGTAAAACCATATTGTCAGTGCTCCCAGTTAGGGCTAAGTGGAATTTACATGCTAAAATCACATTTTGTAAAGTTACAAACAACACAAAGCAAAGTAAAGCTACATTAATTAAGACATATTGTTTGGAGAGACAATTACGAAAGAGCAGAACTAAGGCAATCATGCAAGGAATTAAACAATGAATGAAACCCTGCCGTGAATTTTCCTAGATATGATTTTGAATAGCACAAGGGTTTGACAAGAATGAAAATCTGATGGGAGTACACCCGCTGATGAAGAATACCCCAGAGTATTTGACAGCTACGGTTAATTTATTTTCCAGTACCCACATATTTCGTATTTTCCTTGTCTAATGATGGGAGTCTGTTCCACAAATGAGATGTTATGGGTCTAGATGTGAAATGAAATTGATAAACCCTCCAAGCTTCCGTCCTGTATGGAAAGTGGGAGGAATTACTCGCACTCAAAGACACATTTTGCGCAAAAGGATTGATCCATTCAAAAAGAGTTTTTCCCCGAACTGGAAAGCAGGCGCCGTTACGATCTGGATTCGATTTAGTCTGCATACCTTTCATACAGTCTACCAGCATGCACCACTTCAGTGGCAAAGCTAGGATGTGCAGTACTATGCCATTTTAACGCTGGCCAACATTTTCTCTCTTTTCTCTCAACCATACACGGTCGCTTGTAGTGGGAAAACGGTAATGGAAAACGGAGATACAGTAAGACGACGCGCAACCGTGGCCAATCAGGGTGCTAGTACGTGCTGAACACATGCACTTTTTGCCGCGTGTTATGCAACGTGCGTGTCTCATTACTGTATTTCCATTACGGTAATACGACTACAAGCAGCACTGATAGGACCTATGGTTTAGTGAATCAACTTTTTTGGCAGCGCGCACCTGTAAACCCAGATCGTAACGGCGCCCTGCATGAGGGGCTGCAGTTGTGCTGTTGCACCTATGAACAATACAAGGCTGCAGCACAGGAAAACGTTAAAATCTGGGTGCCTTTCAGTGCTAACAATTCGTAGTTTTAGCGCGTGCGACGGATTAAGGCTATCTGTTAGGGTCTGGTTAGGGTTTGGTTTGGGGTTATCGGTTAGGGCTATCGATTCTCTAACAGATACCGTTTAGTTTACTCAAATTGTCCATGTGGCTATAGCAGTTTGAAAAAAGTCGGTCTAAGTGCACTCTTTTGATAGCGTGCACCTGTAAAGTCGGATTTTTTGAAGTTGTCACCCCCCTGGGTGGCGCACAATGTTTTATTTGTGCATCGGAAACTTGTTTCGGCTCTCACGCCTTCGTTTCTTGACCGATTTCGTCGATCAAAAGTTTTACGGACTCACAAAATTATGCTCTTTCCGGTGATATGCGGTTTTATGCCGTAAAGTGAGAGCAAGTGGGGGCTGTCACGTGCAAATAAGACGCCGCACGACAGAAGGGGGGTGACAACTTCAAAAAATCCGACTTTAAACAGGCTGCAAGGCACCCAGATTATAATCGCGCCCGGCCCTGCAGAGCATTCCAAAGAAAATGGTTGGCAAATGCCGCTGGCCCCCGATAAAAAATGATGAGGCAGCGCTTTTCAAATTTTCATTTAAAAAATGAAAATTTGAGCGATTCCTGACAAAAACGCGATCGTGTTTCCTGTCTGGCCGGATCCGGACGAAATTCGCGCGTTACATTAACTGCGACGTAAAGTTTTGTCCGCGCGCGATATATTTCATCCGCGGCCGGCCGCGACTGGGAAATTTGTCAAATTTTGAATTCAGGTTTTCCTGGAAAACGTTAAAATCTTTGTGTGAAAGCCGGGGTTGCCGGTCCAATTAAAACGGAATAAGAATCAAGGTAATCAGTACATATAAGATTAATAAATTAGATTAGATTAATGTCATTGGTTAAACTACAAAACCGAGTCCATTTATTCCCCCTGAACCCCCTGATGGAAATGAGTACAGTTTTTAGGAGTGAGAAAGATAGTCGTAGTCTGATATAGCGCACGCTATCATTATAGGTATGCCCGGTTTTGTCGGCGAGACGGTTTGCAAGCTTCTTGTAAAATACCTCGGCTCTTGGACCCATGACTCCAGTTGTTGAGAAAACCAGTGGAGTGAAGGTTGCTTTCTCCACCTCAACTACTCGTGCATCATAATGAAGTACTTTTTCTCGCTCATGCCGCTTGATGGTGTTTTTGAGTGGCTGAGAAATGTTAGTAGGTGCCAGGCTATTGAAGACTCTGATGTCAGTGAATACCTTATCGAGGTCACTCCACACATTCCGGGCAGAAACATCCAAACGGGCACTGTTAACAGTGATAGTAGATTTGAATTGGAATGTTTCACCAGTTATGGGTAGGAGCTGCGGCTCAAGGCGGACGTCTTTGCAGCCGGCCTCCACGAGGATGTTAGCTGTGAGGTCTCTGATGTTATTGTGCCGTAAATACACGTAACCTCCCACGGCACATGAAAGGCAATGTTCGAGAGTGTTCGATTTTCCACACGCACAAACAGATGGTATGCCCTCAAAGGGTAAGTTGTAGCGTAGTAGCAGGGCATCTCTGAATTGCTGTTTATTCAGGACAAATCCGTGTTCCACCAAGGGCAGAGCAGTTAACCAGCTAGAGGCCCCTCTAGACGAGATCTCCTCGAATAATCGCTGGTCAAAGGTTGAAAGTAGTGCCCGGGTTTGTTCTTTTTCGGCATTCTGTGTAGATCGTTTTACTTTCAGGACTGCAGCCTTAGCTCCTTTCGCTTCCCACAGGAGGAGTTCCGAGCGTTCTTCACTGATTAGGAGTTTTTGTTCCAGAATGAGATTTTTAAGAGGCTGGGTCGCCTGAGAAGAGTTGATGAACTCAGCAGCCGCCTGTTCTGTAGGAATCAAAATTCCGAGCCCACCATCACGTGCAGGGAGAGAGAAGAGAGCTCTGATGTTGGGAGGGGTGTTTGGACCTATCAGGGCAGGGATAAAATAATCCTTGATACAGGTCTCCAAGGGCGTAAAAAGTTCTGCAATCCCTGCAGTTGTTCTCATGAGAAATAACCACTTTTTAGATAAACCAAACGTATAACCACTGTAGGCACATTGTGGTTCACTAGTTGCAATTTCCGACAAAACTTTCAACTCCTTGCTCCGTTAAAATCTGGTGTTGTTCCACTTTTTGAAAAGCGCTGCCTTATGCCGCGCCAGCAACGTTTGCCAATTCCACTTTGCAGGTTCAGTGTTCACTCTGTGACCGATCGTGGTGTGCGCTTATTATCTGAGACCCTGGTGTCGGATTGCTGTTTCTTTTTTAAAAAATCTGGGTCGTAACGGCGCCCGAACACGTCGGGTAATGTTAAAATCTGGGTGCTTTCCATTGCTAACAATTCATCGATTTTGGCGGTCGAGACGGGTAAGGGCTGTTTTTAGGGTTTTGTTTGGGGTTGTCCGTTAGTTCCATCGATTCTCTATCAGATACCGTTTCGTTTTATACTCAAATGGGCTATGTGGTTACGCGGCTGTACAAAAAGAGCAAAAAAGTCGGTCTAGGAAATAAAAGTGTACTCTTTTTGCTAGTGTGCACATGTAAACAGGCTGCAAGGCACCCAGATTATAATCGCGCCCGAACACGTCCGCCCCTCCCCGCCAAGGCTCCGTCACTGTCCCGCTGTGGGGGGGTTCCAGCCCATGGCAGCAAACAAGGGCTCCGTCATCGACCCTAGACATAGCGGGGGGGGGGGGGCTCCCACATGCTAGAGCCGCTTCGGTTGTAAAAGCTAATTTAAAACTGAAGGATGAAGGATCCCTAGTGCTTAGTGCGAAGCTTAGAATATGCAATAAAAGAAGCTGAAAACATCTCTATTTTAAACTCTTCCTGCAGTCTGATGAGTGATTGTGGCTTTGAAAACGGCTTCGAAGTCGAGTGACGACATTTTCGATATTAAAATGCCCCCTGCAGTAGGCAGTAGCTGTGCTTTGACCCTTGAATCTTCATGTCTAAAATCTAACTGCAACTTTCGTACTACTATCTTATACACAAAGTACAGTATACCGGTACCCGGGACCCGGATGCAAACGATATCAATTATTTTGCCCGTTAATCTAAATAATCTATCAACTTTTGTTTCTGCTGTGGGTTGATAAATCAAAGTAGATCTATTTGAGAGATACAGCTGTTTTATTGCTCCAAGTCCAACCATCCTACGTAAATTTTAAATTTTCTCTCCAGGCCCTCTCGCTAAACTTACATCACATGTCAAGCCTCTAATTAGGCTCTCCTCTCTCTCTCCGTAATTTGGGCGTCTTGCACACACGTACGCAGACACACAGTTGCTATTCTGGGAGTAGGCCTATTTTTGAAAATGAGGGAAGAAATAAGAACGAAAGTCGAAATATCTTTATCTGACCACACGCCTTCCCTATGTTATAGGAGGTTGGGATGTCTGATTCGGTCTAACACAGAGAGAGAGAGTGAGCGAGAAGAACTACAGCAGCAGCAGCACCAGTCACAGCATAGCAGTACCAATCCTAATAGTAAGTGTAAATTTATACTCACTAGCTATTTCCTGTTGATGCTTCTTCTTGCAACAAATATCTTTTTATCTCTATTTCTCTATCTCTCTATCTCTATCTCTCTCTCTTTATCTCTCTTTCTATTACCTACCCACTCCCAGGTTGACGATGGCAAATCGGCCACGACAAAATGGACCCTCTCAAGTGCGGGCACTTCAGTTCAAACTTGTACTTCTTGGTAAGGTTCCATAACTTATTTCTACCCCTTGTCTATAGTTCCTTCATTCATTGCTAGTTTATCACAAATTCCGCTGTGTCGCTGTCTGACCCAGATAGCTCGGAAAGCCCGGATAATACTTCCAGAATAGCCCGTAAGAAAATCCGGGATATCATGGCCTGATATATCCGGGTTATACGAGCTATCTGGGCTTGATTTCCAGAGTATTACAGAGTATTACAGCTCGTATATGCTGGAATAGCTTTCCTGAAAATACCTATTATCCGGACTATCTGATCTATCTGGGTTATCCAGGATTACACGTACCCATTACACCCTAATGTCTCGCTCCCCCTCCCCAATCAGTGGGTATTTGGTATTAAAAGAAGGCCGGTGCTGATTTGTATTTCCATAAGGCAGCTTGTCTACTCTATTTCCAATTCTGAGATGTCATTTCTGAGTGAGGGCCGATTTGGCAGTGAAGAAAAAGATAGTGAGAGAGATAGACAGAGAGACAGATAGATATTGTGTTACGCCGGCCTCAATATGACCACATGGAATTATGAGTGTACAATCAATTGAATGGCCTTGATATTATAGAGGGAGATCAACACAAGGCAAGAGGGAGATGGAATAGAAATTACGTTGTGTGTGTGAGGGAGAGGGGGATAGAGAGAGAGAGTTAGAGAGAGGCATAGAAATAAAGAGAGAAGGAACAATCTAATCTACAAATGTATACACTATTTAGATGGTTCAACTACCTATACCGCACTTCATATATTCCTGTTTAGACAGTACTTCCTTGCTATACTTTCTTGTGTTGCTATGGTAACAAACTTAAATATCCAGAAATAGGTTGTAAATCGCATTCTAAAAAGGGTGCCGATAATCGTTAAATGCCCCCCCCCCCCCCCCCCGTTTTAACAGTTTATAAGTGCACAATGACGCGTTACATAATACAGGTGTGCTAGCGCAGTAGGAAATACACGGCTGCCAAAGAAAACAAACATAATACACGTAGCAGGCCCCCAAATTCCGCACAATGGAAGATATATTGTACAATGTTTTGTACGAAGCTGAATACATTTCCCCCCATCTCTATTCTATATCTCAACTTGGATATATGAAATATCAAAAATAACTTCCCGCCTCGTAGATAATGTTTGATCCTTTCTCATTTCTAATTAAGAAAGGCCATGAATGTCCCACATTCATAAGCACACATAATATCCTACCCTCTCCAAATCCATTAGATCATTTATATCCATCTCCAGACATGCCTCCTCGCACAGAGCTTTACACAGTGAGAGCCTATCACAATTATCACTTGTCAACTTCCTGTCAACATTCTTCAACAAGTGTGTTTTATCCTATATTATTCTTAGTTTTCTCTATCTCTCTCTCTCTCTCTCTCTCTCTCTCTCTCTCTATCTCTCTATCTCTCTATCCCTCTCTCTCTATCTCTCTCTCTCTCTCTCTCTCTCTCTCTCTCTCTCTCGCTACCTGCTACACTAACTCTCTCTCTCTCTCTCTCTCTCTCTCTCTATCTCTCTCTCTCTCTCTCTCTCTCTCTCTTTTTCTCTCTCTCTCTCTCTCCCACACACTATCCATCCCTCCCATCCATCTTTCTCGTACATACTACATTATGTCTTAGTCTACATGCTGCAGCTAATTGCCCCTCCAATTACAGCTGTGCCTGTTTACTATATAACTCGGCCTCTCTCCTTTCTAGCTGTCCTTTCTAGCTGTCTTATCCCCTCTTCCTCCTTCCCGGTAGATGTGGGCTATTATTTGTGAACCCTCTCACAGGCCCCATATAGATAATACTATCTAAACCCTCTTCCTTTCAGGTGAATCAGCGGTTGGAAAATCTAGTTTAGTTCTCAGATTTGTAAAGGGACAGTTCCATGAGTACCAGGAGACGACGATTGGCGCTGCTTTCCTCACACAAACTGTTACTGTAGATGGGGTCACCGTCAAGTTTGAAATCTGGGACACTGCAGGTAGGACGCTGCGTGACGTCAGAGTGACGTCATGAGGTCCACTGATATATTACACTACTATCCACTTTCATACGGGGGATTGTGCAACACTCGTACCATGTTTTTTACCGAAAAAAAAAGTTTTTTAACAAAAAAAACATGTTGAGAAATAAGAAACATTCACGCCTAAAAGAAGAGAGAAACCCAATCAGAGAGTGTTTGGGAAGTGTTTATTGTTCCTCTCAAGAAATTGTGGGAGCTGGGTCGAGAACCATTTAAATGCTAAACGCCTGGTGTTTATGTTTTGTGCCCTTATTTGACTGAACATCCCTTCATTTCCTTCATTTATTTCCCCATAACACGGGACTGGGGTACAATTCATTCATCTCATTCACACACACGCACAAACACATCTCACAAACAATTCACTAAGGTAACAGGTGTGTGTTTTGATAATGTTGAAACTGAACCCCACATCTGTTATCTCTCTCTATCTCTCTCTCTCTCTCTCTCTCTTTCTCACACATCGTCCTTTTTGTTACAGGTCAGGAGAGGTACCATAGCTTGGCCCCAATGTACTACAGGGGCGCACAGTCAGCCATCATTGTCTACGACATTACAAATAGAGTGAGTAAGGAGAGAGGCATACTAAAATAATTTGTTCATGTACACAATGGTATTTGAAGGTAGTGGGACAATTGTGCTAGAACACCCTCGCGACTAGCAGGGCACGGACTGGGCTCTTTACAAAGGTCCCCAGGCAAAGCGCTGTGAATGGTAACAACGCGCAGCGCGCTCTTTAGGAACATCTGCAGCGAGGGAAATAGGAAGCTGTAAATTGGTGGGGTGATTGTTAGGTCATCACTACGAGTTATGACGTTCTAATCGTGACGTGTTTCCACCAACAGGACACATTCGAACGAGCAAAGAGTTGGGTGAAAGAGCTCGATAGACAAGCCAGGAAAGATATCGTCATTGCTCTGGCCGGAAACAAATCGGATCTCAGTTCCAAACGAATGGTAGAATACGAGGTAAGTGAGAACATTCTGATTCTACAATCTATGTTTTGTATTAGCTCTCTCTCTCAGAACGAAATAGAAATAGAAGTTCTAGTTCTACTGATTTATCACTTCTGTCCATTACTAGGAAGGAAAAGCATACGCTGCGGAGCACAATTTAATCTTTATGGAAACATCTGCTAAAACAGGGGACAATGTATCTAATGTATTCGTGGAAATCGGTAGGTGAAAATGAGAAACGATATTCAATAATCTGATTGTGTGATTCATAATGTTTACAAACCTGATCTAACACTCTCGCCTCCCCCGCAGCCCAAGCTCTACCTAAGAACGAACAGAAGCCAGCCAATAATGGCCAAACGGTGCGAATAGACAATGATGCTGCAGGAGCCAGTTCAAGTGGTCCGGGATGCTGCAATAAATAATCGCATTCTCCCTCCCTTTGTGTGTGTGTAGTGTGGCATGTTTTATACGTTAACTGATTAAGAGAGAAAGAGAGAGAGAGATATAAAGCAACCCCCTGTTGTAGTTGTTGTTGCTGCTTGTTAATGTGTACATATTCTCTCCTCACCAGACAGTACAGTGAGCGAGAGAGGTGTATCTGAAACACAAATTAAAAATGTTAGAGTTTTTTATGGTTTTGTATGATGCGAACTCTCAAAATTCGTTAGTTGATCTCCTTTAAAGTTCATAATTTCCAGCACGTTGAATTACAGTTGACACGTATTTTCTCTATCAGGGCCTTTCCTCATAAATATGTATCTGCAGAAAGTCTGCTAGGATGTGTGTATGTGTGATTAGTGGGCCGGTTTGAGGGTCATTCACAGAGACAGTTCTATTTTCAAACTTCTGATTCCGAAATTACACAAATAGAAATTATCTGCCATGTTCTTAACAGTATAAGAAGCGTGTGTAGGTACTGCGTTTTTGGTTGTTGTGGACGACTGATTGAAGTTCATGTGTTTTCTTTGTTTAGAATCCCTGTTTCTCTTTGCTAAACAATGGTTAGTGTTTCTAGAAATGAGTATCTTGTTTTTCAAGGAATAATGGAGCAGGAGCAGGAGGGAAAGCTTCAAAAAAAATTAAAAATGAGAACAAAATCTTTGGTAAGAAAAGTGGCGCGCAAAATCTTTTTGCGCCTATGTACCCAAATGAACCCAAATTGCGGCGCGCGCGAATCTTAAAAAATCGAATGTTTAAAAAAAATGAAAAAGTTTGAACTTAAAAAAAAGCTTGCACAAGTCACAACGTGTTTTTGAAAAGCCCTGCCGGCTGCCTTATCCCGCGCTATTGGGGCATTCGCAAGCTCATCGGGGCATCCGCAAGCTGACCACTCACCTTGCACAGTTGACAGTGCACAGTACACACTGCTCAATTCTTGGAATTTGGCGCATTGCGCGTGTATTTACAAAGGGGAAATCCTGAATTTCCAGGAATCTCAGGTCAAGTCGTTTGAAACGCACTTTAGTAAAGATTCTCCGTTAACGGTTAAGTATTGTTGGAAAATATTGGATAGATTCACAATGGTGAATATATTTCATGCACCAAATTCCAAAATAAATTACAAGTTTACAAGTTTACAAGTTTACAAAATTAGATTCGGCATACAATGCATAAAGACAAATATACCACGTTCTCAGCATGTTGCTTCTACGTACAATGATGTGAATGATGCAGTGACCAACATACACTACCCAGGGGGAGCAGTGTAACCAATGAGTTGTCGTTGGGACTCCTGTAGCCCCGAACTGGAGGGTGATCAGGTATACCATCCAGGAACTTGCCGAGAGAAACTTTGAGATCCTCTAGTGTTTCGCATCTTCGAACTTCTTTCGGCATCCTATTGAAGAGCTTGACTGACCTCACTGAGAATGATCCTTCCCTGATGGTCTCAATTGAATCTTGGGCCGAAGTGTAAAGGTCCGGGTATTCAGCTAGGAGACCTCGCCGTGGGTGAACCTTGAATGACTCGTCCACGGGCCTGGTGGTATGGTTCGGGACGAGTCCATGATATAATTTCCAGAGATGGATTATCATGAATCGCTCCCGTCGCCGTTGAAGTGACTGGATCCCCAGGAACTTGAGCCTCTCCCAGTAGTCCATCCCGATGCACTCCTCGATCCGCCGCGTAAAGAATCTCTGGACTCCCTCAAGCTTAGCGATGTTACCAATCGTCGTGGGAGACCAGAGAGCCGAACAGTATTCTAGCTTTGGCCTGACCAATGCCTTGAAAAGTGTTATCATCGTTCGTTCCGACCGGTTTCTGAACACTCCGAGGGCCCATCCAGCGATCCTCTTGGCGATCAATTATACCTTACTCTCGTTAATTAAGCTCGCATATTTCAAGAAACTTTTAAATAAGAAACTTTTTTTCTAGAAAACTACAGGTGTAAGCAATCCAAAAACAAAAAGAACTTCTCCTTTATCAAGAAACTAGACAAGTTAGGGGAGTTCTATTTTGTTGTGGTGTCTCTGAATTGTGTGATTTACATTTGAAAAGTTTCTTATAAAAAAGTTTCTTACTAAAGCGTTTCTTAAAAAACGAGAGTAAGGTATGTATTACCAAAATGAATTAGAAATGTGAACTCCGCTTTATTTCCGTCTTCCCAGATAGTTGTCAACAAACAGTAAACACTTGTAACATTTGAAAAGATACATTGTATTGAAAATTACATTGTATTTAACGTTAAAAATTTGCTTTGAAAATATACAGACCCTATAACTCATCGTGGTCAGGACTTGAAAAAGTATAGCGGCTCTTACTTGGTTTAAGCCGTTCAAAAATAGATTTCTTATTAGAAGCCTCTTCCATCGCCCTCGATTCTTCAAGTGTATCCTGAACAAACTTCCTCAGGCTCCCGGCTGTATTAATGATGTTAAAGTTATTGATAGTCCGATAAATCTTAAACGTATCCAGTTGAACGACAGGCATTGAGGCTGTCGATTTTTTAGCGATTTTGAGTGCATTTTTGAAGACATTTCCATCGACATGAACAGATACCAGTTGTATGTTTAGTAAGTCCCGTATCTCATGATGTACTGCCCGTGTGAAGGTGTTAACTGTCTCCGGATCAGATCCATTCCTGTAGAGGATCAACAGGGGCAGGTTTTGTTCCACGATCTCCTCGGCATTTTCAAATGTCATCTCCGCCACAAGGGGCCTGCAGTTATCCCTGATCCACGGGTATATTGCCATTGTCTCAATTGTACCGGGGAAAATATCGTCCCCCAGTGCAAAGTCCCTGACAGCCACCACGGGAACCTCTTGAACCTCGTTTATAAACGCATAGAAATAACATTGCTTGTGAAACGCTCCGGACACTTTCTTGTAGGCTAGATACTCCGGGGTGTCAGTTGATTGAAAGAATCCCATAACACACCGGTGATTCTGGTCCACACGTATCTGCTCCAGTTTGGAAACGTTGTCTAATATTGGGATATCATGATCAATGAGCTCATCAATGAATTCTTTCATTGGCTCCACTCTCCGTTCCCCCCGATACTCCGTCTTGAGGAAAACACCCAGATAAACAAAACGAAGGGTTGGAAACTTCCTTATCTGCTGTGCTTTGCAGTGTTCTTTAAGCTCGCCCGCGGTACAGTCCACAGATATAAATGTAGCGGCCTTGTCCTCGTAGAATCGAGATAGTTCGTTAATAACATGCTCCAATCGGTTGCTATGGCGACACTTTCTCGCACCATACATTATCACCGCTATATCCTTGTCCTGAGGGGGAGAGATATGGAGATAAAGTCTAGTGAGATAGAAAGATAGAGAGATGACGAAATTGAGGCATAGAAATATTGTGAGTGAGATGGCAAGTAAGAGGGCGAAGGAAACGAAAAAATGCAAATTAATTACATAACAGTTATAGACTGATTATCCCCATTTCGGTGACCTACACAGACAGACAGAGAAGACAGACAGACATACCTGAATGCTATTGAAGAGCTCTGTTTCACTCCCTGGTTTGATCATCTGGGTGTGCTCGTGAACAGCCGGTAGATTCAGGAAGCATGATACTGGGCAGAACAGCAGGAGGAGGGGCGAGAACAACATCACACAACAGCAGCAGCTACAACGACATATATGTCTAACAAGGAAAGCTGCAACAAGCCTCAAGAGTGTGTAAACCTGTATCCCACTCATTCTACCACACAGTACACTTACTCTCTCTCTTGATATCTTAGTAGTACTGGCTGAGAGATATCGCGTTTTTTATTGATACTATGTGAACCATTAGTTTGATAAATATAATCCTTCGACCTTCTTTGCTATTTTGTTTATTTAGTACAGATATTTTAAAACTAAACTTTACTAACTATCCCCCCTCCCCTGATTTAGGACCCATGATGTCGCTCCTCTGGGTAGTGTCCCTCCTTGTTCTGGGCCTGTCCCAGGCGGGCATGATTGAGGTGAACCCTGGAACTATCGATGAAATCCTCAAAAAGAACAATCTCGTCATGATCAACTTCTCAGCGGGGTGGTGCCGGTACAGTCAGGCACTCAAACCTGTATTCGAGAAGGCAGCGGCTGAGTTGGAGAGCACTCCCGGTGTTGCTTTGGTCTATGTGGACTGTGTAGCACACGCCTCCATCTGTCAGAACTACCGAGTCAACAAGTACCCAACGATGAAGTTTATCCGGGGTGGGGAACTGATGAAGAGCGAATACAGGGGACAGAGGAGTGTCGAGGCGATAACAGCTCATATTAAATCGCTCATGGAAGACCCTGTGAAACAGCTGCACGGAGATACCGAGCTGAGTCTAGCGAAGGAGGCGAATAAGAAGAAGTTTGTTCTGGGTTACTTCACCTCAACCAATAGCTACAGTTATGAGGTTTTCAAGGCTTCAGCTCAGGTCATGCACGGACAGTGCCAGTTCTATGCGATAGTAGGGGATGACTGCGAAGGAGAAGATTGATGCCATGGGCAAGGAGAATATCTTCTTAATAAATGATGTGGACCACCCTGAGAAAGTGTTTGAGGGTTCCGTGACTGACCAACCTCAACTGTCAACATGGGTCAAGGATAACTGTGTGCCTCTCGTCCGAGAGATAACATTTGAGAATGGTGAGGAGCTAACCGAGGAAGGTCTGCCGTTTGTGATCCTCTTCCACGACCCAGAGGACCAGGATAGCGTCAAGTTGTTCACTCAGAAGGTCAGCGAGCAGTGCCAGGACCAGAGGAACGGTGTGAATTTCCTACACGCGGACGGGTTCAAGTTTGCACACCCCTTGTCTCACTTGGGAAAGAGAACTGGCGACTTGCCCGTCCTGGCTATTGACTCCTTCAAACACATGTATCTGTTCCCTCATTTTGAGAACATTCACCGGCCTGGACGGTTGAGGAGGTTTATTGAGGATTTGCACTCGGGCAGGTTACACAGGGAATTCCATGGGGAGGTCTTCAATGATCGAAGTAAGTAAGACAGTAATGTGTATGGGACTGTTTTACCCCTATAACAATAGCCAGTTCTCTTCTTTCTTTTTTCTCTCTCTCTCTCTCTCTCTCTCTCTCTCTCTCTCTCTCTCTCTCTCTCTCTCTCTCTCTCTCTCTCTCTCTCTCTCTCTCTCTCTCGCTTTCTCCCTCCTCTGAGTAGTTTCTCTCTTTGAGTAATACATCGGCCTATTGTTACAAACATCGATTTCCGTTTCTCTCTACATTCTCTGTTATACCCCACCCAATTACACGTGTTTACCCATTGTTTGTCCATGATACTCGAGACAATATGAACAAGTCAACCAGTTGTCCGTTGCGTAGTCATTAGTCGGATGTACAGTAGTAGATGTAGTAGTCCGTTATATAGTAACACTCCACTAACACTCACTCTCCTTTACAGAAGACGACGACAAGGAACCTATTCCACTCCCTAAAGACCCCAAACTGGCCGCTAAAGTTATTGCAGAGCAGCAGAAATTAGATCGACAGAAGAAGGACGCTGGGACTGCACCTCCCGAGTCGGTGTTCAGAAAACTCGAACCAAATAAAAACAGATACTCTATTTTGGAAAAGGACGAGCTTTGAGGGGGACAATTGGGGTTTTTAAGCATGCTAGTATACAACACAGTGATAATGTTGATCATATTGAGATGTGATGAGGCCAGGGTTTGGAGTGAGAGAGAGAGGGAGAAAAAGATAAGGTTTCATACATGTAAAATATCAAATTGTTCGAGTTGAGTCTTAGATTGTAAATCAAATGTGACTCAGGGTGAAAAGTCTGAAACTCGTTGAATATTATCCCTAAACCACCACAAGACACCATCGGTTATTTATTTCGCTCCGTTTTGTTTTGTTGTTCAATATGATGTGTGTGTATTTATCTCGACCAGAGTTTACTGTTACTTCCCAAAAACTAACTTGTTTTCTGTTTCCCCCCTCTTGTATTGGACATCTGGGAGGTTCCAGTGTTACCTTTTGTTCACTTAATTATAGAACATAAGTAACACAATTGCATCCCCTCTCCTTCCCCTCCCCCCTCCCCCCTCTTCTCTTTTCCCCCCCTTTCTTTCTCTCTCCCCTTTCTCTCTCCCCTCTCTCTCTCTCTCTCTCCCCCTCTCCCCCCTCCTCTCCCCCCTTCTTTTCTCTTTTTTTTATAAATTTGTTGGTTACAATTTAAAGTGTCTTGTCTGGCGGAGAGGAGGAGAGGAGAAGGAAGAGAGCACACGTATTGTGCGACCCCGTGTTTCCCCCGGGGAGGGCCCCCGTCACAATTTGTTTTGTGAAGTGAGCCGCGCGCGATCGCCTAACCCCTCCCTTGTGTAGAAAGAGGAGTTGGTGTGGCGCTTGGTTGACTGCGATATTACCAGTGCTCACCATTCAATCATAGACACACCACGTCAGTTACCGTATCTCCTTCCTTCCGTTCTTCTGTCGCACAAAACAACAACAACAGTAGTTTCCTAAAAGAAGAATTCTTTCTCTCTCTTAATACAGACAACCACACACAAACACCATTAAAAAAAACAAAATAACACTCTACGTTGTCCCAGCCCCTCTCCTGGCAGCGCTATGGCCAGCTGCTGTCCCGTTTCCTAACGTTGGACTAGCATCATGTATATTAATAGTTACAGCTGGTAACTCAAATAACTTCTTTTCTCCCCCTCTTCCTCGCCTCCTCCCAATTTTCTAATTGCGTCTCAACTTTTTTTTCTTTCTTATGGGCCCCCTTTTTTCAGTTCGGCCCAGCCCCAACCGGTATAACCACCCAAACCATCGTTTTGAAAACACCCTCCTAAAGTAACTCGGACAGGTGGCTAGGTAGATGAAGGGTACTAGAACACTGGATAAACTGAGAAGTAGTTGAAGACATTCCGTAGTGGATTTTTCCCCCTCTTTAATGTCGGGATGGCACCAAATCAGCTTAAATATCAACCGGGTAGACCCCCCCAAACAGCCCATCACCCTTAAAAAAAAGGGGGGGGTTTTGGAAAATGTGGAGTCCGGTTTACAACAAGGGTTCCATGTGGTGATGGTATTGTTATGCCCCAAACTGAAAAGGGGTACCTATCTGAAATTACCCAATGACCCGGGAAATTTTAAAAAATTTTTTTAACCCCCGTTTTAGGGGGGACAAAAGGGCTCCGTGATATAGTTGCAGCAAGGTTCCTCCTGTCGTCCTCGCTAAACAACAAGTGCATGTACCTAATAGCTGGAAAGAGAACACATGTCTTTTTGGACCCCCCGTTTTAGGGAGAGATTTTTTTATTTTCTACCTCCATCCATAAAAAAGATTTGGGCACAATAAAATCGAATCTTGTAATTTTACCTAGAAAAGGTGGGATAGACGAAAAGAGCCCCAGAAGAACCCTTTTGGAAAAATAGAAATGACATTTTGGAAAAAACACCTCCACGGGTCTTTGTTTTGATTTTGGGTTCCCCAAAAAACACGGATTAGTGGGGGGAAGGGTGGGGGTTTGGGGAAGTGGAAATTAGGGGAGAGATAAAGTACCATATTTCCCTAGTGTGAATGTGGAAATGAATTTCTAAAAATGAATACCCTTTTGAAGGTTTCCTCTAAAGGGAAGCTATCTTGCCCAAACCCAAAATTTATTTTTTTTTTTGAAACTGAATGGTTTTTTTCCCTCAAAAAATTGATTGGCCCAAAAAGGTTTAAAGGCGGGGCCTTTTTGAATGGTTTCCAGGGGGGCTTTTCCTTTTTTTTACGAAGTTTTTTAAAAAAAAAAAATTTTTGGGGGGGGGGGGGGTTTTTAAAGATATAAAAAATTTCCTGCCACGGGGAATTTTTGTTTCCCCCTTTATTATCAAAAATTTTCCGGATATGTGAGAAGGTTTTTTTTTCCCCCAAAACCCGGGATGATAATCTGGAAAAAAAAAATGGCTTTGTGCTAGTTTGGGGGCCCCCAGGGGGGGTTTTAAAATTTTTTTTTTTAAAAAAAAGTTTACCCTATAGGAATTGAATTTTAAAATAAAAAGGGGGGTTTTTTTTTTTTTTTTTGGCCCCAAAAACCAGACCGGTTTTTTGGGGATTTTTTTTTTTTGGGAAAAAAACCAAAAATTTTGGGGGGGGGGGGGGGAGGAAAAACAAAAAAATATAAGGGGGAAAAAATGGGAAAGGGTAAATTGGGGAGAGTTGGGTTTTCCCTTTTCCAAGGGAAGAAAGATTTGGGCCCCGGGCCCCCCGAGGGGGTTCGTCTGGGGTCGGCCCCCCCCGGGCAGTTAAAAAAAAATTCCGTTTTTTTTTTGTCTGCAAAGTTTTTTGTTCCAATTGAATTTTTTGCGGGACCCAATAATGAATTTTTTTTTCCTTTTAAACAGTTAAAAACAGTGGGCCCGGGGTTTTTTTTGTAGATGTTGTAAGGGGGGGGTTTGGGGAAAAAAATGCTGTTAAAAATTTTATGCCCCCGATTTCAAGGGGCCCGTCCCAAAAAAGGGGAAAAAGGGGCCCAAAAAAATGGGGTCCTTTTTGGGGGGGGGCAAAAAAATTAACTAAAAAGCTTCCCTTTAAACTTTCCCCTTTTTTTTTCTTCTTTTTTTTTTTTTTTCCCCCAATTTTTTTCTTTTTTTTCCTTTTCCTCTTCTTCCCTTCCTTTTTTAAATTTTTCCCCCCTCCCCCCGGTTCCCCCCCCTTCCCTCCTTTTTTTCGGTTTTCCCCCTTTTTCCCCTTTTTTTTCTTTCTTCCATTCCTTTTTTTTTTTTTTTCGGGGTTTTTTTTGTTAAATTAAAACTTTCGTGAAAAGTTAAATTTTTTTTTGAAAACGAAGCCAATTTGTGCGGGGGGGGGAGTGTAGTTTTGGGAAATTTTGCCAGTACAAATTTTTTTTTGGCACTTCCTGCTTTAAGTCCAGGGGCTGGGCCCCCGGGTGTGAGAGGGACGGAAGAAAATGTAATTTGACCCATTCTGTTTCGGCGCCGCCCGGGGGAAAGTCCATTCAGTTCGGGGCCATTAGGAGGGTGTTTGGGTGGGTTTCAGGGGTTTTGGGTTTTTTTTGTCCGAGAAAATTTGAAAACTTTTTTTTTTCCCGGCCCCCCCCTTTCCCCCCTTCCTCCCTTCCCCTCCTTTTTCCCCTTTTTTTTTTTTCTTTTTTTAAATCCCCTTCTTTTTTTTTCTTCTCTTCCCCCCCCCCTTTTTCTCTCTTTTTTCCCATTTAAGGTTTCTTTTGTCTTTTGGGGTTCCCCTCTTTTCCCTTTTTTTCCCCCCCCCTTTTCCCCCCCTTTCTTTATTCTCTCTCTCTTTCTTCTCCTCTAACCCTTTCTCTCTCTCTCTTATCCTCTCCTCTCTCCTTCTCCCTCTCTTTTCTCTCTGTGGGGTCAAAAAAATATGTCTACCCACCAATCGGGTAAAAACCTTTACTCAGGTCTTATCCAATGACAGAAAATAAGACCGGGATTGAATTTTTAGGGAAAAAAAACATTTCCAAAGCCACCCACGATTACTTCATTCTAGAAAAGGGATCAAAATATGAAGTGTGTAAAAAGTTGTAGGGGAGAAGACACCAGCGCCGAAAACCCAGCACACATTTTTTTGTAACAGCAATTTGGGCATAACGAGTAATTATCACTGAAAGGGGAAGGGGGGGGTTTAAAAAAAACAAGGGGGATGGAATTTAAAAAAACAAAACCAAAAATTTTTCTTATTATGACCCTTCTTCATTTCCACCCCAATTTTTGAGGAAAAAGGGTCAGGGGGAAACAACTCTCGGGTGGAGAATAACTTAACGAGAGCATTGTCGGGAAATTCACTACATGGAAATATAAAGAAGCAGTAAACAAAAAATCAAAATCTTATTAAAAGGGCACGTGACTGGTTACAGCCAATCAGGGACCAGATTTTCCCGATTCGGCGGTTCCGGGAACTGTGGAAATAAAAAAAGTAGTAAATAGTTGATTGAAACGAGAATGTGCCAAAAAACGAATGTTGAGCCCACTCGGGGCACCCCGATTTTAAAAGTGTATCACTGCCCTTTGGGCCGGGAAAGGTGGACTTCAGGCCAGAAAAAAACGTACACAAAACGAATAGAGGGGGGTTATTAGGACTGAGTGTGACCGGTTGTGCCCGCAATTCAAATTGGGGCAAAACACAGTGAACCAAAAGTAAAAGTACGTATCGAAGGGTTGCAGAAAGCTTTCCAAGACCAAAAAAAACAGGTTTGTCAAAACTCATCCAATTTAAAACAATCGGGTTTTGGGGCGGACAAAAAGGGGGAATTTAAAACTTAGACCCCCCGGTGGGTTTATCTTCTCAAGGTAGCGTCCATGGATTCAAAAAGGGGAATGGAACCATAGTGGCAGGGTTCTTCCCGCACTTTAAGAACCTCTCTCCTAATTTAACAGGAGGTGGGAAAAGGGCGGATAAATCCCATCGCTTGTTCGTACTGTCAGTCACGTTTTGGGCTCATACGTATGAGAAAGTCATTAGGGCGGGTTTTGAATTTGTTTTTAATAGGGCACGGCTTTTGTAACTTAGAACTTGCTACTTATCGAGATTCAATTATAATAAAATGGTATGACAAAGAGGCAAGAATAAACAATAAATGAAAATATTATTTTTCTCAAAATTGAAGGGGAGGTAAAAATGTTTTGGAAAGGCTTTCCTGTAAGTAAAAAAAACAAGTAGAGATTTTAAAAATTTCGCCCCCCCTCTTTCTTCTCTCTTTCCTCTTCTCTGCCTGATCTACGGACCTCACTTTTAAAAGTTGGGGAGTTTAAAGAAAAGATGAACATATTCACTTTCTTTAACAAAGAATGTGGTCCCTTTGGGGAGGGGGGACGACAAAGGCCCCCAATTTTTAAAGACGATAGTTTCAATAATATTTAGGATAGGGGGGGGAGGGGAGGAGAGGGAAGAGGGAGAAAAAGGGAGAAAAAAGAAAAACTAGGGAAGGAGAAAAAGAAAAGGCGGCTGTACATTGGGTGCTAGGGTTTTTAGAGGAAGCTAGTTAGTGAGATCAATTCAATTTCTAGGTCTATCGTCCCCGGCCTTTCCAGAACCAGGACGCATGTGGGCCCCTGAGAAAGGAGACAGACAAAGAAATTTTTTAGGCAGGGAAATCCGATAAACAGAAGTTTTTGGGGAGTACTCCCATAAGAGGAACCCGTGTATTTTTAGACTGAACGTTGAACAAAAATTTTGGGAAAGGTTTAAAAGGTAATGAGTAATCCCAAAAATTACAAAGACAAAAATGACAAATGAGAAATTTGTTGTTCCAGGCACCCTTTTTAAGAGGTTCGGAGAATGTAAACCGAAAAGTACTCAATACAGTATACGTAAGTTGGGGTAACTTTGTTTTGCAGGGTAACTTTGGACACTTTCAAAATTGGCTTTAGTCCCCAAAATTACCAATAGATAACGAGAGATTTGGAAAACTGTTCGGTTGTACAAGTAACTGACCCACAAATGTCTAACTAACGGTACAGTTATTTTTTCCAAGTCTATGCTAATTACCTTACTCTCGTTTTTTAAGAAACGCTTTAGTAAGAAACTTTTTTATAAGAAACTTTTCAATTCAGGATGTCGGGTGTGGCTACCCATGATGTTATTATGTGCAAGACAGATATGGAGGGTAAGTTGCTCGCCACGAGCTATCTGATAGTTGTAAAGGTGCCAGCATAGCACAGAGCATCACAGGATGATACCGGCGGGGAACCCCGAGGGGGACTACCCAAACCGATTTATGGACAGTTATCACAAAAAAACTGTATGCTTTGTTACCGGACACCAGACGCATCTCTACCACTCATCTGAATCTGTATCTTCATTCACGGCAGGAGATTTACAGGAGACGTTGGCAAAAGCTGAAAAGAGGATCTTCAGGTTCACTTCCGGATTAGTAGCTCCCAAGGTTAGACAAGATTCTTCAGCTGATCGAGGGAACCATCCCTGACAGTGTTGACTCCTCCTGACTAAATACTGGAGCAGTGGCTCCTGTGACTCCGATAAAGAGGTACCTGACAATCAAGGCAAAGGGGAAGATGGACCAATGTGTGAGAAGAAATGGACCGAAGTTGTACGAAACCAAAAGGGAAACAGCGTTGAAGAATATTCCGGTGTTAGATCTTTCTGTCACAAACAGAAGAGACGGACTAATTGATGTTTGAGAGACGGATGATCAGATGGAAAACAAGCGAAGGAGGTTCTCTCTCCATTCCTTGATGTGTCTTCTGCAGTGGAGAAAGAGAAGAAGAAGGATCCCCGGATAATGGTCAATGACCTTGATCAGGACACTGTTAGAGAAGGATAGTCTTCTCTCCGAGATTGTAAGTGATAAGAATGAGTCAGTGAAGAGGCTTGTTGAGGAGGGTCATGTTGTGGAAGGTGGTTCATATTAACAAGACAGGGGATATAGCTGTGATTCAGGTAACCCAGAGGTGAGGAAGGTGATTGCTGACCGGAAGGACAAGCTCTTTTGAAGCTCCGACAGCACTTTTGTTAGGAACAGGTTTTTATGTCACTCAGTGTTCCACTGTCAGCGCTTTGGTCATGTAGCAGGGTCCATTTACTGTCCAAACAAGGATACAATTGCTGTTGGCCTGTAACAAGGGGATCCTGATATAGGAGTTGCCAAGCCAAGAAGGATAACGTAGTGCAGCAGAATGAAATGTGTCAAACTTGATCATGGAGGAAGCAAAGAGGACAAGCGTCATGCTTAAGAGCACCCAGCCTCAAGCAGTATGTGTCCATTCTACATCAATGCTAAAGCTAGACTCATGGAGAGCACAAGTGGCGTGACTAGAGGAGAAAAAAACCTGTATCAGACGAGGGCATGGGAGGGACCTGAGAGGAAAACGACTTGGAAGATTGGCTCACTAAATGTTCACTCATATGAAAATAAAACGTCAGGTGTAATTCACACTTGGAGGAAAAAGGAAAAGGATGCGACATCTGCTTGGTACAGCGAGACTTATCTGAGCAAAGTGACACTGCAAAAACTTCAGGAGATTAGAGAGATTATGGTTGAACATCTTCATCCTCCTAGGGCCAGAACGCTCTGGAGGAGGAATTGGGGATTCTTGTACAGGATGGCGTACGTAAAGATCAAGTACACACCAGTATAAAGGACTAAGTTTAAATCATTCCAGGTCCAGGAGCCCTTATCGGATTGGGCAGGATCTTACAAGGTTGTGCAATTGTCTATAGGCCTCCTTACACCGGGCAAGGCAGATATCGGAAGCACAGTTACTGGATGAGTTAATGACTATCTGTCCGAGCTAGTCTGCCAAAAAATGGATATCCCGTTCTGATGGGTGATTTTAACTTCCAAGTCCAACGAACCCGAGACTTCTATGCCAAGAAATTACTTGCACGCTGACTCTCTGGGGTTTGATCAATTGTTCCAATGCAACCCACCCATGTTCGAGGAGGTACTCTGATCTCTTGCTGTGCCAAAAAGACAGAGTTTCCAAAGTTCAATTCAGTGGACAATATTTCCAGAAGGGACAACTTCGGATCCTTTATGGTTTTAGCTGATCTGTTAATCGAGACTACTGAAGTGAATACAAAACCCGTGAACAGATTGACACATACAGGGATTTTAGGGCAGTTGACTGGAACTGTTCAGGCGAGCTTTGGAGATGTGGATTGGAGTGCGGTGAGGAGGTCTAAATATTGCTGAGGATGCTTTGGCTGCTTATTCGAGGATAATCGAGGATCTTGTGGAAGAGGACTGTCCCACTGAAGAGGAAAAAAGAAGGAAAGGGGCGAAGATAAAGCCATGAGAGATATCCAGAGGTGCGTGAGGTTCTTCGACTACGAAGGAAAGCCGAGAGGGCTGGGAGAAAGCAACAGAAATTAGTATAACGAAGAAGAAGCAATTCAATGACCTCAAGAGACAGTTGGACGTGTGGATAAAGAGGCGGAGATTGAAGTATGTGAAAGATGATCTAGAGGAATCAAGGGATGACCCAAAAGCACTTCAGAGGAAGCTCAGCCGCCTTCTTGGAAACAAAACAAATGAACCTTTCTACAGAAACAAGTGATAAGAGGAAGCTTAGGGATGATTTTTGGTGACTTCTTGTTGGAAAAGTTGAGAGGATCCGAACTACTGTGGTTAGAGGAGCAGAACCAGAGGACAACGAGGGATGTTTGCATCAGACCCTGTCTGTTGTTTTGAAAAGTTTTTGAGGAAGTTTCCCCAGAGAAAAAACTAATCAGGATTATCAAAGATATGCCTGACAAGACCTGTGATCTGATCTCATACCTACGTGGTTGGTGAAAGGTTGCATTGATTGAGCTAGCCACCGCTTTGTGCAAGTTTTGTAAAACCTATCACTCCAGTGTTCCAGCGTTCCTGATATCTTCAACAAGCATTGTTTTTCCTACGATTAAGAACCCCCATGGGGACAAAGACTCCTTATCCAACTACCGTCCAGTCTCCAACCTACCGTTTATCTCCAAATTACTGGAAAAGGTTGTCCTAGAGCAGCTGAACTCTACCTCAATGAGAATGAGTTACTGAACAAACATCAATCGGGTTATCGGGTGGGACATAGTTGTTGAAACACTCCTGATGGGTTAGTTTGATGATTTACTACGGGACCTTGATGAGGAAAGGTCACTGGCCTCTTTCTTTTAGACATGAGTGCTTGCTTTGATACAGTGGACCATGGGAAGCTGCTAGAGACTCTGGAAGGACGTTTCGGAAGTGAAAGGCTCTGTGCTGGATTGGTTTGCCAGCTATCTACAGTTGTAGGAATTACCGAGTTAATGTGGAGGGGAGCTTCGAGGGATCATCACGCTGTATGTGGAGTTCCACAGGGGTCACTGCTGGGCCGGTATTGGTTGTTGTATGTCGAGGAGCTCCAGGACTTGGTTTAGACCCTTTGGTCTGAGGATTAAGCTATACGCCGATGGACTCTCAAACTGTACATCAGTCTTGTGCCTACTGACGAGGATGGTTGGAATGCAGCGAAGGAGAGATGGGAGTGTCTGATACAGTGTGAGAAACTGTGGATGAGTGATCACTGGCTTAAGTGTAATGAGGCAAAGAACAGAGTTTTTACTGTTAGGTAAGAGCAGTGCTCTGGATAAGATGGTTCTTCCAGCCCACAGGTAAGCTTTGGAGGAGTGGAAATCAGCCCTATGGAATTACTGGATCTGAGGGAAGACCCTGGGTGGTATTCCTTGACAGTAACATTTCGATGGAAAGGCAGATCAACAGTGTTAAGAAGCAATGTGGAATGCTTCTAAGGAATTTGTGGCAGGTTAAACCGATGTTTGGAAACCGACCAAGATGGCTTCTGGTTGAAGCAACTTCATCGTTTCGAGACTCGACTAACTGTAATGTCCTTATTCTGGCTTACAAGAAGCTCCTGGATAGGCTTGCAGCGAGTTCTTCTGAAACTCATGTGTCAGATTTGAGATGGGCCTGTATGGTCACCGGACAGTTACATGCCATACTTGAGTGAAATGCCACGTCTCACGATATTGAACAGCGAGTAAGTTCAAGGTTTGCTTAATGGGTACAAGATTGTACATGGCTTGGCTCCGTGTACCTGCAGGAACAGGTCCTGTGGAGGACGGACTACATGTGATCCGGATGACCAGAGGAAACGCTCAGCCTGATGGCCCTCAAGCTGAGGTATACTAAGATATCCAGTGTGAATGCACTTCTAAGTGAGGAGGAGGACGTCCGTCGGTTTATCTGCCTGAAATCTGGAATAAGCTTCCATTGATCTGAGAGCAATTGACTCTGTGGACTCTTGCAAGTCTAAGCTAAAGACTTAGTCTCTTCATTGAGGCTTTCGGTTGAATTCCTGGATCTGTCCTAGGAGTGTTCTCTCATCTTACTGAGGTTGTTCTCTAGGATGGGCGTACCTGTTTTATTTTTTCTGTATTTGGCTGTGGCGAAGCGAAGTGTGAAGCACGTTTTGGGTTTTTTCATAGCACGAGTGTTTTCTATCTATTGGACTTTTAAACCATCTTTTTAGAGTTCCAGGACTCTATCTCAGTCTGTTATGTTTTCAGTTACCGATAGTTATGTGGGCCGTTGTTTTTTTCTTTACCATTTTTTTGTGCAATATTAAGGATAAGTCGGCAGGTATATTCAAGTATGTTAACCGTTCAGATCATCCTTCAGTGACAGCAACAGTTCTACTGCTCTGTCCCTGTCGGATATGGGCGGAATACAAACATAGTTATTATTATTATTATTATTATTATTGTAAATCACACAATTCAGAGACACCACAACAAAATAGAACACCCCTAACTTGTTTAGTTTCTTGATAAAGGAGAAATTCTTTTTGTTTTTGGATTGCTTACACCTGTAGTTTCCAAGAAAAAAAGTTTCTTATTTAAAAGTTTCTTGAAATATGCGAGCTTAATTAACGAGAGTAAGGTAGCTCCTAATTAGGGTCAAACATAATTGATGTCAAAATCGCTAAAAATGTTCCAATCAAAATGGGTACCATAGACCTGACCGGGCAAATGATCGAATCAAGTTTGCTCCATAGAGTGGAAGGGTTTCGATCAAATAATTCGGGGCACCATTTTTCAAATCCGACCAATTACTTTAATTGAGACTAATTGGGTTGGCCAATGTTACCCCACCATATTTTGAATTTTGGGGTAACTTTGGACGGGGTGCCAAAGTTACCCCATACTACATGTTTTGAACTTTTGATGTCTGCAGAGTTGCCATAAACCCTCTCTGACTTGTTTAGAACCATCTGATCAAGATTTAGCCCGATCCATGCCCATTTTCATCGATCTATTCGCTAAGGTAGTAAATAAACCAGAATTAGTTCTACTTTATGGAGCTAAATCATAGAAATCCGACCTGAAACCCATCAAACTTCAATAATTTGGGGTCCCTCATTCATTCTGTAGCTTGGTAGATGGTATTGACCCTCTAGGCGAGTCTATTAGTTCTTGTGGACAATCTATGCAGGAACACAGGCACCAAAACTCCTTTATTTAGCCAGTACCCATAAGTGTCCGGTCACTTCCTGGCGGTCCAATTCAGTAAAAAGAACTAATACTGCCGTCTAGGGGGCAAATACCACCTACCAAGCTAGAGGGTGGATGAGGGACCCCAAATTATCGAAGTTTATGTGTTTTAGGACGGTTGTTTGTGATTTAGCTCCATAAAATAGACCAAATCCTCGTTTATTCACTACCTTTGCGAATAGATGGATGAAAACGGGTGTGGATTGGGCTGAATCTTGGTCATATGGTCCTAAACAAGTCAGAGAGGGTCTAAGGCAACTCTACAAACGCTCATATCGAAAACCTAAACATTTATGTTCATTTATTTTATCATTGCAAAATGTGTCCAAAGTTACCCCACCCTCATTCCAAAGTTACCCCATGCCCTAAAACCCCACTTACACTAAAATACGTGTTAATTAATCTAATTAAATGAGAGGCGACCAAAATTTTCACTAGTTATATCTGGTGTACTGGGTCTGGAACGGGATTCTTTGGCTCAAAAATTTTCGAGTGTGGTTCTGGCAAGGAGTTATTTTAGGAGAATGCTAAAAAGTGGTACAAAGTTACCCCAACTTACGGTATGTATACAGTAGTTACCCGACTGGTCTATTATAGTGAAGTACTAACCGGTAGAGAATAGAAGAATAACAGTACGAATAGGACTAGTAGAACTGTTAGGAGTACCCCGATGATATACCACTTGTAGTTAGCCCAGATTATGTACCGCAGTGACTTCCAGGGTGATGTGAACCAGCTGAATGAAGTAGCAGGCCGACTGAAACATTGTGATTAGATTTAGAGGTGATTACGAATAACGAACTAAAATACATGCTAAAACTAGCAACTGAAGCTAACAACTGAGTTATCAAGTTATTAGTGTAACAGCATCATCTTAACTTACTCAGGGTCATCTAGATGTGGATTCTCATTGGGATCATCTCTACCCCGTCCTGCCGGTTTAGCATCTGCGTCATCTTTAATCAGAATCTCCAGCTCCATCTCTACCTTACCAGTCAGCTCCCGTGGCAAAGAAGAGTCAATGTCACAGTAGGCGGGCCACCATCCCTTCAGGGTTTTCATTTCAAATAGTGAAACAGCCTGTACATGTTTACCTAGAATCAAGAATGAAAGTAGTAATCAGGGGAGAGAATCTTAATCTTATATCAATTCGAGCTCTCTTTTTAAATCTAACTTCTTATCTCTCTTAGCTCTCTTTATCTATAAAATAGTGTTATTTAATTTTCCTTTCTGCCTCAAAACTTTGTATGCGCATTGTGCATGACAACCTTTTTACCTTTCTCATTATCCAGTAAGTCGTCAAGAGAGCAAGTTTTAGCAAACTTTGAAGGTTTTGACATCTTATTAAGGTTTAATTCGACTACCCCAAGGAACTCGTCCGGACTGAATATATCGTTATCCCAAATCTGAATTGCTAACTCCACCGGGTGTTTCTCCTCGTGTTTGTCGAGTGAGAAAAAGTGCTCTTTTCGTTTCAGGACGAGTACCTCCTCTGCAGTCAGGTATTGGAAGGGGAAGATAAACCTAAATTTGGGAGTTGCAGTTAGGTATTGGAAGGGGAAGATAAACCTAAATTTGGGGGTAGTTACAAATTTGGGAACTGGGCAGCACAAGAGCAATTCCATCCACCCATAGCTGTATTGGGGAGGGGATGCTCACGATAATATACTTTCTTGGCTAATTACAGCTGTCAAAAAAGTAGCAAGTCCTACTAATAACTACCATGACTATAAAGGAGCGATAAGAAGGGGCGGTACGGTGGTATGTCAATTTAATGGCAGTATGTCAGATTGTCAGATTAATGGGGAGACTAAGTAGCGTTTTATGTCGCATTTACGACGTATATTTATATTGTCAGTTGGCGGGTTGAAGTACCTCCAGTTGAAATTTCCGTCCCCATTTAGAGAGCGGTAATGAACGTCCGTCTTCTGTTTTTTATCCTGACCCTTCAGCCATCTGCAAGGCATAGGAGGTGAGACTAGATCATAGTACATGGGGTAGGATAATGAAATGTGAGAGGAAAATGAGAGCGTTGCTGCGGCTGAGATCTCAGGAGGTGGAGAGGGAATTGTTAGAGTTTGTATTCTGGGAAACTGCAGGTAGTATATTTTACCCTTTAACGTATATGTCGGACATCTTTTGACCGCTAGCGCTGACATCTGCCAGTATCACATCAGAACAGTTCCAGATAATCACCCGTAGCTCCAAACTAGGAGGAAGGAATTTATTGTTAAGTACTATGGTTACCATGGTTACCAACTGGTTACATTGGTTACCAACTGGTTACCATGGTTACCAACTGGTTACATTGGTTACCAACTGGTTACCATGGTTACCAACTGGTTACCAAACTGTTGGTAGCCTAAACAGTACTTACTCTTGGGGTGCTCGAGGAGTAATATCAATGGGAGGTGGAATGGGCCTCTTCTTGTCGAATATATCTACAAACATCTCAACAACACCCTATCCAAGGAAAAATAACTCTCAGTTAATCAATTAATTAACTCTCAGTTTATCAATTAAAAAGGCACTAATAAGATATTGTCGAGGTAGGGACACAACTAAGATCTTGTTAACGAGGAACAGGGTATTTGATATCTGATCGACCGGGGTATGTGTATAACTGTGTAGCAAGATTATAATATGCATAACGAGATATGGCGAGGAGGAGCGTTTTGTAAAATTATACCGTGTTAGGGATCCATATATTATACGCAGCACTAATCACAACTAGGGGGCACAGAGACTCGCCCCAGCTCTCTGGCAGAGACGGACAGTTAAAGCTTCAAAAACATCTGGGAGAACCCAACACATTGTTACAATTCACAAACCTGTGGCATTTCTGGACGGAGTGGATTGTAAAGAGTCCTCATTTCTATGTGTTCTGGTACTAGTTGTAAGTCTAGTAGCGCGTAAAGAGCCAGCCTGTCAGCTGCTGGTCCCCAATCTTTGTGTGCCTTCCCTCGGACCTCTGTGAAATTATAAGGGTGGCTGGGAGGGAAGGATGGGATCCCATGACATTAACGTGTCTGGGCGAATATTTATCCCGGGAGGGAGAGAGATATTCGTCCAAAACCAGACATGTATGTCATTTCTTATCATAATCATTAACCTCCGGTCAACCATTAACTCCAAGAAATATTTCACGTTCCAGTTTCCCAGTAAATGTCATGACTCGATCATTCTAATTACTTACCATACTGCGTGAGCATGTATATTTGCCCAGTCACCTTCACCTTACAGTTGCCCGCCCACATTGGCGGGGTGATCATCTGACTGGCGCACCACTTTTCCAGAATCTCTCGAGGTGTCTCAGTCTCCCTCCACTGGTACGGTCCCGAACTGACAGAGGGAAAGAGAGAGATAGAGAGAGGGAGGAATTGAGAGGATGTATTACAAAATAATGGGGGCGAAAAACAACTGCCCCGGGAGGGGGAATAGGATAGAAGCTGTGACCCAAACCTACATGTAGTATCGTTTTGGAAGACCACACACACCCCTCCGAGCACTTAGGTATCTGTTCTCCAGATCAATCTTTGTCTCCCCAATGAGATCGTCCCCAGATAGGAGATCATAGTCGAAAATCTGGACTTTCAGCTCCGATTCGAGGGGTATGACACAATCAAGCTCGTACATAAGACCATACATGGGTTCCAGACATTTAGGCACATAATGGTCCCTGTCCCTGATCTTAGTTTTACCAATCTTGAGCGCAGGGTATGGGTCACTCTGTAAAGTGAAAATGTTTCTTTAATTTTTTGTGTGTGTGATAGCTAGTATTGTCTACAAGGAGAATCTGTTTGAGGCATACCGCTCTGATGTGGATCAGTGTCAGGGCCAGCTAGTCTGCTCTGGCCCTGTTCTGCCTGGGCGGTATAGCAAAACCCCATATTATTATTATTATTATTATTATTAAAGGGATTGGATATTTGAGAGAGGTGGGGTTGATATACACATGCATGACAACCAAGGATTCGGTAACCATGGTAACCAGGGGGGGGGGCAACCTACCAGTCCATTTGGATCCTGGGGTTCCAGACCTCGGGCCCTAATGATGTACACCCGGACCTTGAGCTCTATAGGATTATTACTAGGTGCATTTTGGAGCATTCTTGGAGGGGGTTCACTTCCATCCGCTGGCAAGGGGTATATCCTGAATGTACCCTGTGGAATGAGGCATAGTTGAATGTTGATGGTATATTCAATATTCATAAGAAGTTGCTTGCAGCCATATCATGAAATACCAAGCTGGTTTTACCCTACAGACACAACTTTTATTCAGCTTAAAAGTTACCTTAAAATGTCCCAGTGCCTTGTCTTCATCGATCATATCCTCATTAGTCTGTTTCCCATGGAATATGGGGTATGTCTCTGCCAGATCCTTGAACTGATCAAAATACTGCTCTAACTCCTCCTCAAACACCTCCATAGTGTCGTACCCCTTCTCAAGATACACTCGACCTGGAAGATGATTGGTTACGAAGTTACCCCTTGCCAGCGTGCGTATTTCGTAACCAAGGAAGACTGAAGAGGAGCCATCTGATATATCAGTTGGTTATCAGCTAGTGAAGGATTTGTGATTTTACCACTCAATCACACGAATAACCCGAACCAACCGTTTCATCATCCACTTTCCCAGTTCCCTCAGACTTACCCAGATTTTCATCGCCAATGGACGCGTAATACTTGCTCCACCAATCCAGGTTATCCACCAGCTCATCAGGTGCCTCACAGATATAACTATCCACCTCCCAGCCCCCCTCACTGTCCTCATCGTGATCACTGGCGCTGAACCAGGAGTATACGGACCGGGTAGTTGACTTGCCCAGTGTACCCGGAGTACCCCCCGAGGTGCTCTTGCTACCAGTCTGGACTCCCATAAAGGAATCTGATATATATATGGGGGTAAGAATTACAGCATGGACAGGATTAGGGAGCAAGTGGTCGTTGGTATACAGTATCAAAAAGGAAGTTAAACGGACCTAATAAGGGTTGATAACCCGTAGATTTTACCTTTTAGAGATGACATGTATGTCATGACAGTGCTGGACCTCTTGCTCTCATCTCCTTCCTTTTTACCGGTGGACGTATTATCCCCGTCCAGCTCGATCTCGAACTCCAGATCTTCATTCATGAACCCCTCATTAATGATCTTCTCCCTGATCGCCTGGAATTGGGCCACCGGATCCCTCCTGTAGTCCCTCATACTCTGGATAGTGTGGGTTCCCACCAGGGGCTTCAGTCCAAAGGCCCGGTGATCCAGTAGCCTGATGTTCAGGGGCGGCATGTACAGCTCCTCTCTGGGTAGGTACTGGAAATAGTTTGGTGAGGTGATGGGTTGCTTTGTTCAAACTCGGGGCGTGCAAATGGCAGTCTAACTTGGTAAGGTGATGGGATGTGCTTCAATATTTGGAGATTCGGTGTTTTCCTCTGAATACACTTACCACATCAAAGAACATGGATGATTTCTCAAAATTAGGATTCCTCTTGCAGTTTTTGATTTTGTTGGTGGCAATAAAGGCTCCCCCGCACTCAATCTCAATACTGGGACAAGTAATGGCGGCCAGCTGGAATTTCTTCATATTCCTAACACCCCAGGTTAGCACCTCAATGCGTGTGAGATGCATCTCCGGTCGGATACCCTTGGCAACTGTATAGTGGTCCCCCACCATGGAGGGAAGGGCCGGGGCTAGCCTCTCCTCTTCATCCTCCTGTAGGGGATATAACATGGACGTGAGGACATGGGCATATAATGTGTGTAAAGGAGGGGGAGGATATCTGAGGTTTAATGAATCGTTCTTTCTCGAAACTTCATTATTTTCGTTTTCCAAGAATACGATCTTGATTGAATTGCATATAATATCACGGCTAGAAACCATATATAATATGATGATGGTCTATCTACAAGCCTATCTCCCTTGTGCAATGGTGTACAATCAATCTTCACATAGCACGAATGCCCACAACATACATACAACAAGTTATGGGATGTTGTTATTCTAAAACAGGGCATAATATCGGGTAACTCGCTAAAACTCATATCTTTTATCTGGTGGATAAAGTACCTGATACAGCTCAAAAGCTGCGAGTATCTCCCCGCCCTGTTCCGTTCCCCTGACAACAGGAAACCAGCTGAGTTTACTAGTAAGAGCATCCTCCTTGAAAATAACAACTTTCGGTGTTGCAATGGACATCCCTAGGTAGTCGTGACCCTGGAGTAGATATCAATCAGGTTATGTAGTTGAGTCTCGCCGAATACAACAGACAACTGAACAACTCACCCCCCCCTCCTATATTGGTTACGAAGTTACCCCTTGCCAGCGCGTGCGAAGGTCGCCCGGCGACCTGAGATCTAAACAGAGTGTGAGGTGTCTTCGATACCAACCTCCTATAGCAATCACATCACTGCACTTGTTAACAGCTCCCCTTATTTTACAAAACAACTCACCACAGGATCGTAATCAAATAGCTCGATAACCACACTGGGTGGTTCATACAGGACCTCCTCAATATCTCCATATATCTGGATCTTATCTACTATTAGGGTCTGGTCCCACGTCGGGCTGAGGGTCTCCCTTATTATCCTACTGCAGGCGGACTGGTTTCCGCACACAACCCGGGCATAAGGGTCAGATAGACCGCTAGCGTCCATGCTGAACAAGTCCCTTGCTTGGTAGAGGTACGCTCTCAGCTGGTACGTGTGGACCTCTGAGGAGGGGTCGTAATATATGGTAGAGATAGAGGGGGTGGGGTAGATATTTAGTAATATGAAGTACAGTCCATCTTACAATATGATCGAGGTGCACTTGAAAAGGAGTAGAGAGGCAGTGCCTAACCTCTGAATGTGATGTACATCCGGGGGGCGTAAGATGTTGGAATCCTGCCAGATTTATTGGATCCATCCTCCTTATCATCACCCGTATCCGCCACATTGTCCCTCGATGATTGGAATGTGAAGAGAGGTTCCGAGTCTGGGTTTGTTGTAATCATCTTACGCAGCCACAATCTCCGTCGGACCATATGTGTTTTCCGTTGTTTCGCGTGGAATTTGGTGGTAAAAAGACGAGCGTACTCCCATCCTTCCTTTGCCTCTTCTTTTTGTCGTTGCTGTAAAAAGGGAGGATGTGAAGAATTGAACCACAGATTTCTTGCCCAACAATGATTTGAAAAGAGAATAATTTAGATCATGGAATGGAATATAAAAACTTCCTTGCCTAATGCCTAATGTTGTGAGCAATATACCTGGACAGCGATTTGTTCTACGTTTGGTATCCTCTCTCTATTCCTCACCCACCTCCTCCTCCTGTACAGATGGTATGTCTTCTCAACGGGAACGAACCCTCCCACATTGTGGTCAACACAATACTCAAAGCCGACCTCATCCACAGCCCTGCTGAGATCGATCTGCCAGCTGTCCGTCCACTGCCACCCAGGAGGGCAGGTTATCTCATCTTTTGGGAGGGCTTCCTCTCCCACCACATTGGTCCACACTACCTCGCCAGCTGTCCACAGTGCCCCGGGTTGACGGGTAACGTTCTCAAAGACATCCTCCGTAAATGTCATCAGGGTACTGGGTTCGTCAACATTACTGACGTGGAGATTATCATTATAAGACTGCTGCAGCATGTTATAAAAAGTTTGTTCGTGAGTGCTGAGTCTGGAGGGTAACCTGCCCGAAAGTATCCAAATAGGTTTCCATAGTGACGGTGACAAATTTGTTACCTCATTGCAGGTTGAATAAACCAATCGTCATCCCATAGCCAGCCTGATGGTGTGTCAAAGCAGTACTTTGGCAGCTTCAGTCGGCCCGTTATATCAGAGAATTTGGGTCGAGGCATCATCCTGGTCGTCCAGGAAGGGAAGATAAATATCTGGTTCTCGTACTGATCAGAAGGAGAGGGTGTAAGAGAGCTGCTGCTGTAGCGGGTTTGTTGTTGTGCGTACAGGTTATTTTATAGAGTCAATTGCATCACATAAAGCCTAATTAGGAAAATCACCTAGTGGTATCACTACCATGTACCGTTTCAGCGAATACAGACACCTCCCCTCCGTAGGGTTTCTGCTGAGTCGCTTTCACATTCTCATCCAGACCGAGCCACAAACAGAGCTCCAACTTGCCGCTTACTGCCCAGTAGGACTTTGTGTTCCGTTTGTCGTCTGTACACGGTTTTCTCAACAAGTAGGTTTGGGTCCTGCCGCAGTGTTTCCCTCGGTGTTGTTTGTCCGAGGCGTGCATGATGGTGTGGGAGGGTATCCGCACGTACGCTTCCCTTCTACCACCAACCAACATCCACACGATTACATCTGGTATGCTGTTCTGGGGCTGAGAGGGAACATTGTTTCTACACGGAAATCGTGGGTACCAATAGGACATAGTGCAGTAAATGTGAAACCCCCTGTTTACCTCAACAGCAATTATCTGTAACCGGCTCAGGTATCCCTCAATCTCGGCTACAGTACAAAATATATCAACTGCATTCTCCTTCAACTCACACGCCTCCTGTCTTATTGTTGCCTGGGAGTATGTTACATTATACATCAGTTGAATGCTGAATAAGTGTTACTTTTTCTCTCATGTTGACCTTCCAAACTAAACACGTTGTACAATCTACAATTTTAATAATCCCATGCTTCATACCATGTCGTCCGTCCGTAGATTGTGCATTTTCTGATCCAGGTCGGTATAGCCCTTGTCAGGTAGACATGGTAGATGACATGACAGGTCCGATATTAGATCGTCTAGTAGAGACATCAGCTGTCGGGCGGTATCCTCTATAGGCGCCTCCGAACGGAGGAGAAGTCTTACTTTTCCTAGGTTCATTTCCTGTAAATTGACTGATTAAGTAACACTTCGCAGTTCGCGGATTCGCTCTAGAAACTGCGAGCTAATTAACGTACCAGTTTATCGATTGTTTTTAGGATCATGTTAAGTGACTCTATCCTAAAGGTGTTATCCTCCCAATGTGAAATCAGCATGATACACGGCTTGATGTCCCTCCAAGGCATGTAATAGTAGTTCTGTCCATCAAACATGGCGTTTAGTGGCTGCGTTGTAGAGGGTGATTCAACGGGGGAATAGGATGCCGAGAATTTGTTGCCAAAATCACCTAAAAATGTAAATGTCATACCTAGAATCGCATAAATTGTATCATACAAGACATTGTCAACTGCATAGGAATCTTACCTATGCTGACCTCAAACTCCACAGGTCCATCAACAGGTGCTATCATGGACGCCTCCAGGAAACTCACAAACAACCGGAACTTCCTGCGCCTCAAGAAGGGCTGCACTGCAAACAGATCATCATTGACAATGTTCATGACCGCTTCATCGGGAGTCGGGGTACGACCGTTAGTGACGTTGAGCTGTAGGAGCACTCTTCCTCTGAAGGCACAACCCTCGCCCTACAAGGATAAATTTGGTACCCAATATAGTAACTAAAAGTAACCAAGGTAACCAAAAAGAACCAAGATAACAGGCACACTAACCAGGCCTCTATCAAGTCCCTCTAGCTGCATATTCATGGTGCTGAATTCCCGGGGACTCCCGTAGAAGCACACGTAGGCCGGGCCAAAAGTTGGAAGGAATCCCTCGTCATCTGGATCAGCGGAGGACAGTCGGGTGAGTTGAAGGAAATGGGTGGCAACCGTGTCATCTTTATTTAGGTGGTCCCTGGGGAGATGTTGCAGTTGGAAAAAATACTATGAGACATATCAATCGGACGTTACTAAAACACAATTCTAACAAAATGCTGAGTTACTCGGGAGAAATTCTATGGCTATCAGGGTCTCCTATGAACATGGCTTACTTGTCCATGATGTGCAGGGAGAGGCGTTCACACATTGTCGGAACCTGCACCCCAATATTCAGCTCCTGATTCCACACGGGAGAGTAACTGTTGAAGACAACCTTCGTTTTCAGCTTCTTCCCCGCAAAGCCCACGATAACATAGGGGTCGACCCGGTCCACGGCATCATTCGCCATTCCCAGGGCACGCTTCATTCCGTCAAAGTAGTCACTATCCACTAACAAACAAGAGTAGTATAGTCTTGATTTATAAATTAACTAAGTGTTTGCGTTTAATAGCTTTCCTCAGAGTATGGTTTATAAGCATCTTTGCAAACCCATTAACTAATTAAAAAATAAACAGCGGTAGTAAATTAATGAAGACAGCTTCCCCACATAACTTACTCTCGGGGATGTCCTCTGCTTTGAACACCTTGATAGTGTATGTGGTGGGTTGAAGCTGCACCCCGGCAGGTTGCAACACATTTGTCTCTATATCCACATCATCTGCAGTGGTCAGTTTGGGAGGGGATCTGATCTTATCCCCGGGACCAATTATAGCCACTGATATCATCAGGAACCCCTTAGGTCCAGCTTCTTTGTCGGTGGCATCGGTTAGCAGGACCCATTTGTGCCACAAGCTCCTGTCTATAAATTGTGATCAGTAGATTGTGTATGTGCTACGCATGTTTACAAACTAGAACTATTCGGTAACCGTTCTTACCAGGCTGAGCGTAAACGTCACTGACATCAAATTTAAAGGACCCAATACATCCTTCACTTCTCGACTTCTTTGCATTGAGCAGCACAATTGAAATTGCCTTATCCACTAACTCCATCGGTGAGGCATTGAAATCATAAATAATGCACTGAAAAATAGTTTTCCGGCCGTTAAAACATTTGCCAAACAGTAAAAAACTTCCCTAACGAGAAAACTTCCCAACCCAATTATAAAACCGATCTAATTTGAACAGAATAACAGATCTGCCATCTATGGCTGATGGCATCCTGGGATCATTAATCAGGAAACATAAACTGACCTCTTCCCATCGTGGTTTTGCAGTTGATCTCATGACCCGGGTGTGCTTGGTGACTTTCCCAATGTCGACATTAACCACCGGGTGAAGGTTTCCACCCGTCAGATTCCTAGCCTCGTGAACATACATCCTGATCTGAAACTCCTGGGTCTTGTTGGATAGGCTCGATCTGTCCAGCACCAACTTGGCAACCCTGTGTAGCAGTTGAGTATATTTGGTGATATTATCAAAGAATCAGATAGATCATAACTAAACTAGGCACTAGCTAATTAATATATTAATTCTGCTTACGGTTTAGGAAACTTCAGTAGCCCCTTCTTCCCTCCTCCTGGTCTGCCCCCTTCGTCGCCGCTACCGCCGCTACCTGGGTCCGTGACAACTCCTGCCTTATTCTCCGCCCGCTCATCTGGATCCAGGCTTGGCTTCATATACTCAAGTTTGAATCCAATAAAACTGTCACTGGCCTTTCCAGTTGGATCCTTTAGGTTTGTTTTAACGTCAAGACTACTCGCATCCACTATTTCTTTCAAAGAGTAAACACACTCACCGACCAGCCTATGAAGTGCGTATGGTAGAACTTTGACTCAAGAATCTTGAGCTTCAACCCAAGGTACTCGAGAAACAACAAAAGACGGAACAATGATGAGATTAAAGTTTTACCTGTTTTTCGATAGCATTTCCTTGCTGTAAACTTTAATTATCAGAACATTGTCGTCCGTTAGTGCCCGCTCCCTCAGCCATGTATGCATCTGAAGTATTGGAAACAATTGGGCATGATATTGATCAGGTTTGCCTTGCTCGACCCAGTTTCCCCGCGCCCCACACAAATGTAAAGGAGGGTTAGAACAAGATCAGTTCTAATTAACACACCCACCTCATACAATGAGTCCATCTCACTCTTGTCAACGGTGGCTGACTTGACAACTCCCTCAAGCTCAAAGGACACGACAAGGTCTTTCTTTGTACTGACATGCACTGTCGTTAGGTACAGAACAAGCCTTCCAAAATTACTGTGATCCGCCCCCGGATGGAGTCCCTGATCCATTTCCTTCTTCCCCATGTTTCCAGTGTCCCTGCTAGCGACGGAGGTTGATGTGGTCTGACTGGGGCCACCGGAACCAGCTCTTTTAACAGACTTCTTGGAGTAGTACGCCCGGAGTTTGGCCTTCCGTTGTTGGTCCTCTGTTAATTGGGTTGTAACGTCACTTGGGGCGGGGCCACTTCCGTGTACGGCCGCCCGGCGGTGAAAATTCTAGAAACAGGGAGAGGATATGTAGGTTAGATGATTGATCATGATGGAGAATTGAAATCGGGGATTGGAATAGGGATTGAGTACGGTGTAGAATCTACACTGTAGATACAGGAGATTTAGGAAAAACTATTGCTGCCTGAAGTAGTGCGAGTTGATATGTTACTGCACACTCATTTCAGTGTTGTTTGATGATGAGTAAGATGAGATAGGAATGGGAATGGAGGGACCTCATGAGGGAGCTACATATACAGTTTCCCCGCACAGTGATCTATTATATGTGTGGTTTTGTTCTGTGTTGCTAACATGGGGGCAAACAACGCAAAGCCGGACAACTTCGAAGCAGCAAACTTAGATAGCAACGCTTCACCAGGTATTTAGTGCACAGAGCTGCCAGACAAATTGATAGTTACTTAGGCCTAGAAAATGTTACATAACAAAATATCGATTATAGATCAGAAACATTAATGGTGAGTGTGTGTGGAAGCCTAAAATGAGTACTACAGCACACTAAACCCTTCTACAATGATTATTATCTGTAGTACATAACCACAAACATTTTAATTTCCCCCATTATCATACAACCACAATATTGGCACTTTGCTCGAGCGACACATTCAACTCCTTGCTGCCCTCCAAATTTTAGTAGAAGACCCCAAGAATTATTTCCCAATTATTGCAGATAATAATTGGGAGATTCTTCCTAATAAGGTCATCACCAGGAACCGACCGACACAAGTAAACAACCAATCACATCTCGTTATTTAGGTCACGTGACTGGTTATCGGCCAATCAGGGACCAGTATTTCCTAATTCGGTCGGTTCCTGGTCATCACCCCATTCGAATACCCCTAACGACCAGTCATCACCTCCTCCCCTTTGCATTAGGTCCCTCAACAGAGGAAGAACGAAAGCGAACAGTGGTTCTACACTATGAGACTCATGATAGGAGCCATGCCCACGAGATCCAACGAGGCCTGGCGACCCTTCATCACCCCACCCTTCTCCACGATATTAATGGGGCTGAGGAGGAGAAATCCCTAAATCGGGCGATTGTGTCGTGTTACTGTTACACACTCTTCCTCTCTCGAGACAACATCCCCCTCACCATTCACCAATTAGCCCTGGCTAAGTTGTGTCAACGGACGGTCTGTCTGGTTGTAAAAGAGGGCATCTTCTCTCTGTTCTCTAGTTTCTCCACCGAGATGAAGGTCCTAACGGCCTCCTGTAGGTGGGTGAGGGAGGGGGCCAGTATCGAGGAGGTCCTGGTACATGTTCCCAAGGTGGACATATACAGGTCCAAAGAGCATTTCCTGCACTGTCTCGATGGAAGGTCTGCCAGTGGTAATACCCATCCTGTGGGCCACAGGGGAGGGTTTTGGGACCGGCACTTTGCCAATGAGGAGGAGGTGCTGCTTAGCAATATCTTCAAATGCATCAAAAAGGACTACGAGTATGATTTTGTGGTTGTGTTTGGGGGTGCGACACAGAGTTGGGTTGCCAACGTCCTGCGACAATGGTGTTTCCATACAACATCTAACACCATATCCAAACAGTGTTATCGGAAGTTCCTTGCCCAGTATGGACCAACGGAGGGCTCTGGCAAGGAGGGCTGTGACACATTCTGGGAGTTGTGCAAGGCAAGGTTTGAGAGGTATGTGGTCCTACGGATGGTCTTCCAAGCTATCCAGCTCAACCCGACACCCAGCTATTCAACACATAACAAACATCTCAAAGGACGGAGACCACCTTTTCCAGGATATATCTGAGCTGCTCCAGGATGCGGACCCGGATCTCCGGTGTACGGCGTGTGTCTGTCTGGGGCAAACAGGGAAGGCTGCCTTTATTGAGCAGGTCATGTCCCTGCTACATGACACAGATCGGCTGGTAAGGAAGTTTGCCTGTCTGTCCATATCCAGGCTGCTCGAGGATGACTCTGTCAGCGAGCAGGTCCAAGAAGGGGTGTTGTTGAGCCTCACAGGGGTATGGAGGAGAGACAGTGTCCAGGATGTGAGGCGGGCAGCATTACAGGCACTAATGGAGAGGGGTCACACGGGCATTCATCAGGGGATCAAGAGTGTCATTGATCTTGAAGCGGAACTTGATGAACTGGTGTCGTTCAACTAGTGTTGCCATGGCGATATCTTAGCTAGTGTTGCCATGGTGATATCAACTAGTGTTGCCATGGTGATATCAACTAGTGTTGCCATGGTGATATCAGCTAGTGTTGCCATGGTGATATCAGCTAGTGTTGCCATGGTGATATCAGCTAGTGTTGCCATGGTGATATCAACTAGTGTTGCCATGGTGATATCAACTAGTGTTGACATGGTGATATCAACTAGTGTTGCCATGGTGATATCAACTAGTGTTGCCATGGTGATATCAGCTAGTGTTACCATGGTGATATCAGCTAGTGTTGCCATGGTGATACCAGCTAGTGTCGCCATGGTGATTTCAGCTAGTGTTGCCATGGTGATACCAGCTAGTGTTGCCATGGTGATATCAACTAGTGTCGCCATGGTGATTTCAGCTAGTGTTGCCATGGTGATACCAGCTAGTGTGGCCATGGTGATATCAGCTAGTGTTTCCATGGTGATATCAGCTAGTGTTGCCATGGTGATATCAGCTAGTGTTGCCATGGTGATTTAAAACAAACCTTGTGTGTCCCATACATGCCAGCTGTACTCTAGTAGAACAGGATTAGAAGATTCCCCGTAATTGTAAGATCAAACTCACATAATATACGAAAGAAAGTATACGGGGAGAGGAAATGAGAGTTATTGGACACCACTAGCAGCCAGGCCACTAGGGGGTCCTTTGTTTGCGTCGTGCAAGAGGACAAAAGAGGCTAGATGTACACAAGGTTCACTAGTCATAGCCCCTTCCGCCCTATTATAACTTTGATGATTACTCCCGCTTAGTTAATTACTGAATTTCACAGACTTGAGTTTTGAGATGAGTACAGATGATATTGGTTTTGAAGGATACTATTGTGATTTTAAGATGCAGTATATCTCAAGATGAAAATTGACTTGAGGATTTGAAACATGTTTTCTTTTTCGGAAGATCTAAACAAGATGATGTAACAGTAAACAGAAGCAGTACACTACTTGAAACAGCTGTAGCACTATGGAGGGTTGATTAACAGTAGTAGGGAGCTGAGTAAATGGCAGCTGCAGGACCGGAGAGATTGGGAGAGATTGAATAGAGATAAATTAAGGCCTAGTGAATAGAAGAGAGAGAGAGAGAGAGAGAGAGAGAGAGAGAGAGAGAGAGAGAGAGAGAGAGAGAGAGAGAGAGAGAGAGAGAGAGAGAGAGAGAGAGAGAGAGAGAGCATCTCTTTCGTTAGTTGTTGGTGATAGAATTCACACTAAACCGACCACGTGCTGTTTGACAGAAGAGGAGAACAATACAAATTACTGACAGAATAGGCAGCGTATCACGTGGTACACAAATCCGCCACACACAAAAGTATACTCACCCTCCGAGGTTGCTGCAGCTTGAAAATCTGATCAACACAGAGTGCACAGAGTTAATAAATTATGTGAAAAACAAATTGTCTGAGATGTGGGACAATGGTTCAACAGCGTCTTGGTCAACAGGTGCTGTAGTTCGCGAGATGACCTCTATACAACACATACACACCTTCTCTCTCTTTCTCTCTTTCTCTCTATCTCTCTATCTATCTCTCTATCTCTCTCTCTCTCTCTCTCTCTCTCTCTTTCTCTCTATCTATCTCTCTATCTCTCTCTCTCTTTCTCTCTATCTCTCTCTCTTTCTCTCTTTCTCTCTTTCTCTCTCTATCTCTCTCTATCTATCTCTGCCGTTAGACACTACCGGGGTTATTATCAATTTCATCAAGCCACCATCCCCATCAATGGTGTGAATTGGTGGGTGAATATCATGCACAGGGGTTCGTGCGATATTACATACGGTATGCAGCTGTAGTGGTGGTGCATAGAGGGTCACTGCATCAAGGGTTTCTATCATGGTGGACGCTGATGGAATGAGCTTTTCAGAGAGGGAGCAAGTGGAATACTGGAATAATATCATGGCAATATTATCCGATATATAATAGTTCTGCAATCTGCTGAGATGGTAGCCTTTCTTTCAGTTATGAGTCTTAGAGAACAACAGTATTTTGCTGAGCTAAAATTGATAAACAATAGAACATATACAATACGTATTACACAAACACATGCAACCTTCTACAAAATAATACCATGTGTGGTCGATATGTGTAGTCCTTGAAAATGCCATTATTTTAATTAAATGAATTAAAAACTGTACTAAACCAATTAATCTGAAACACAAACTAAACAATACAGAATTACTTTCGATACGAAAGCAACATCTCGGTCAAAAGTCAGTTCTCTGAGTCACTAGATGCCCTACTTCACAAATCATCAGGTATTATTGATTCATCAGGTAAAGAGGCTAGTGAACTTGTCAATAAGACTCTCCTCTTCAATAACGGGTGGCGGGGGTGGCTCCACTTTCTTTCTCTTCAACGCAGAGGGAATCTTGATCGGCACTTCGTAGGTGTTGGTTGCCGTTGCAGCGTTGTACCTTACCTCGGCTTCAGATGGCGCCTGTTAGGAAGGGGGTTGGGGTCATGTAGTGATGGGGTTGGTTGGGGTCAAGTAGTGATGGGGGTCATGTAGTGATGGGGTGGGGGTCAAGTAGTGATGGGGGATTGTGCTGTTATAGTGGGAGTGGATCACACGTATTGTGGTAGCAGACATATAGCCATTTGTTACTCTTGCTAGATGCAACAGGAAGAGTTTGGAAATATCAGCACCAATCACCATTGATAGCACATGCAGATGTGGACATATATTCAGCTCCTTTTTTTAAATTTCTATTTGTCATCTCAGCATTCAGCAGAATTAACAAGCACACATCAATCACCTATACTCCTGTGTCTCCCTGCTCATCCTTTCCCGCGGTAAGATTCTCGGTAACTTGGGTTACTGCAGTTCGCCGCTACAGACAATCATGGCTCAATATGTTTAATGTTTTCCCAATTAGGGTAATTAAAATCATGTAGAGATGCAACAATATCATAATGAAATCAAAATGCAATCAGATAAATATCATATTGATCAGATAAATATATCATTCAAGTTAAGCCGGCAGCTTGAAACTATTATATTTACCTGTGTTCGTTTCTTGATGACGAATATAGCCACAACGATGAGTGCTACCACTATGATAACCACCACTATGATAACAATGGTAACGGTACTGTCACTCTCATCCTTTACCTCTTGGGCGGCTGCAGAAAGGGAAGGGTGGGTTGTAATACAGCAAGAAATGAGTTAGAAACTATAAAAAGAGTAATTATTGGAGATCGCTGAGTGGGCGAAAATGGGACAGGGATTTCGAAATATATAATGCCCCATTTTGACAAGGTGCTGATCAGAGGTAAACACCGCTAATATAATAAAGTGTACCTACCATCACAGACAGGATCAATACCACTGCCGCAGGTGAAGGTGTCAGTGTCCGTTGCCTTGCCGTCCTCACATTTCAGTGTCACCACGGTGTCATCTGTCACCCTGAATCCAGTGGGTGGAGTGGTACTTCCATATGTCACCTTGTAGGGAGGAATGTGTCGCGTTGCCATGGGGAAGTAATATGATTGAAGTTGCCATGGGGATCCTTGGCATTTGAGGATCATCATGGGGTATTCTCTTGCTGGGACGCCGTACCCGGGAGTACCATCCCTGGGACCGTACTCCCGTGTACAAAATAAGCTAAGTTATGGCTACCACTATTTTCATTTTGATTTTGTTATTACAACTCACCCCAGGAACTATACAGAGGTCCATGCACTGGGTGGAAGCCGTGCTCCCCGTGCCATACGTGGTAGTGTCAGTGGGGCACGTGGTGCAGGAGGTTGAACCCGCGGTGGGGTTATACGTTCCCAGAGAGCATGCCACGCACGTGGTACCACTCACATAGTAACCAGCCGGACAGGTATCTGAGGGGGAGTGGGGTGTTACATTTTCTGAGGGGGTTTGATGTTACATTGATATTATTGGTCTAGACATTGGCGGGGGTGGAAGTGTTGTACTTACAGCAGAATCCATCCTCGCTTGCCTGACCATCATCACAGTTAACCTTTTCTGTTGCAGTGTAGCTGTCTTGCACCGCAGTAAAGCTCACCGTAGCCCTCTTCTTAGACCAAGTAGCCCTAAATGTAGAAGTAGAGTATTATAGTGGTCAACAAGAACCGACCGAAACAAGTAAACAACCAATCAGAACTCGTTATTTAGGTCACGTGATTGGTTATTAGCCAATCAGGGACCAGTATTTCTTGATTCGGTCGGTTCCTGGTGGTCAAATGGTTTTTATCAGTGCCAACAACAATATTACACGGCAGTTAAAGGCCTACTAGACACCCAGATCCCAAGTAGTCTTGATCGGCTGTACCTTCACTACATTGATCTATCTGTATTTAACTTACGAGAATGATAGTTTGTTGTTATCCACCAGATCTTTAATCCTATCATCTGCAGCCCCAAGAACGCTGCTGTTGGACAGGTCAACACTCTGTATCAGAGAGTATTCCAGGGTGGTCTGGGTTCCATCAGCAGTCTTCACACATGTACCATCCTCAAACTATTGGAAGGGGAAATTGGAAAACAGTCATGGCTTGATAAAGTTGATATGTATATACATATATGTATTATGATATAGTTAGAATTCTAGCAAAGAGTTCTGGAGTGTTGTGTACAATTTACAATGATTCACTCACCGAGCAGGTATTATCAGCGAGGCACTCCACATTGTTATCTTCCAGGGCGGTCTCTAGTGCAGCCAATACAGCTGTCTTGGAGGCTGAAGTGTCACATGTCCCCGGGCTAATCATCATTTGGGATTCAAGGGTCCTGTTCTGGGGTGTAACAGAGAGAACACAAGGCTCAAATGTACCCAGACTGTTGTCATAAGACTGGTGAGACCAAATTAGGTTGTCCTTGCAGGTCACGGTAGTCTGGGGGGTCAGAGAGGGTGAATAGGGATTCAATCAATTAGGGAAATCAGACATTACATAGCTACTTGTCTACTTACTGCAGGCTAAATGATAGAGAATCTACTATATATATCTAGAATTGGTACCCCACCTTTTCATTTAGGTTAAGGTACCCGGAATTGCAGGACACCGTACATTCCATTCCCACCCCACTTCCACTACAGGATATCTTCCCGTTAGAAGGCGCCTCCAGCGTGGAGCATGAACCCGCTGAGGAATGTCATCACGTGATACCCATATATGGTCATATGAGGGGAGGAATTTCGCATATAAGTTTAATTTCGATCTATCGGGAAGTCTACTGGTATTGGATACCGGGGGAAGAGCTTGGAGAAACACGGATTATATATCCAATATATCGAGACCCGATAAATCGAGAGTATAATTCATCATTTCGCGAGCACTTTGGTAAAGTGGTCCGAGAGACTGTGTTATGATTGGTCCACATCACGAGCAAGGTAAGGAGATGTCGGAGAGAGAAAATAGAAAAGAGAGAATTCAAATATTATTCGGAAGACAAATTCTTTGAATTCATCTCTTGCCATTCTACTTACAGTTCTTGGTACATGTCTGTGCGTTAGTTTTCCACCCCGGGGTTGATTCTGAGCACACACGGGGGTTTGTTCCATCTAGAATGTAGCCATAATCACAGACCACTGATACTTCCTGGAATTGATAATATTGTGTGGAATCTAAGTAAGTTGAGTACATGTATCATACTAGCAGACCAACCCCAAGAAATTACACCAAAGCCCCAGAACTTGAACAGAGAGAGAGAGAGAGAGAGAAAAAAATCCAAAATATTTTCTGAAATGAACCAAATTTCGATGAAGAGTGAAGGAGGAGAAAACTGAAAACTTCTGTGACAGTTCCTGGATTATTTAGAAAAGAGAGGGAAAAGACGTTGTGCGACGTGTCTGATTTTCTTATCACGTTGCGTTCTCTCAGCGGTAAAAACTTGTTATCTTGTAGGAGAAAGAGAGAGAGAGAGAGAGAGAGAGAGAGAGAGAGAGAGAGAGAGAGAGAGAGAGAGAGAGAGAGAGAGAGAGATAGAGAGAGAGAAAGAGTGAGAAAGATAGCGAAGGAAAGTCCGTTGAAGTGACGTTATTACTTTTTTATCAGTGCGTTAGCTACCACTAGGTTGCTGAATTGAAGTGACGCTGTTGTGCGATATCATTATTCCTGGACGATTCCAGAAACCGTCCCGATATTGCTGCTCTTAGATTTTTGTTAACTTAGTTTCTCAATTCTTACTTTATGCTAACTTTTAACTTACTGCTTTACGCTTGTCCTAGGACAAGCCACATCGTTTAATCGTTTAATTAAGTACTGAAAGGGCTGAGCTCAGCCCTTTCAGTACTTAATTAAGCGATGTGGAAATTTAGTTGCCCAAAAGCCTACCTAAGGTACTCTGATCGTTTCTCGTTTCCTGTTGCTCTCGTTCTCTCAGTACAAACACCACATTTTGTCACCTGTTTCTTCCTTTAACATTCAACAATCACTCACAGCCCTCCTCCTACTCCCCAGTGGTCTCTACACAGCTTAGATAATGCCCAATGTGTCCCTGATAAGCTTAGAAATGGCCCATTTTCACTGAAAAAGTTTCCCGAAAATTTCGAAAAAAGTCATTTTTTGAAGTTTGCGATGCATTTTATTTCCATTTTATTTAAAAGTCCACTTTTAAAGTTGCTTGCGGAGGCCCGTACACATGGTTACCACTTCGTGACATACTTCCCGGAAGTCTCATTGCACTCTGATCGTTTCTCGTTTCCTGTTGCTCTCGTTCTCTCAGTACAAACACCACATTTTGTCACCTGTTTCTTCCTTTAACATTCAACAATCACTCACAGCCCTCCTCCTACTCCCCAGTGGTCTCTACACAGCTTAGATAATGCCCAATGTGTCCCTGATAAGCTTAGAAATGGCCCATTTTCACTGAAAAGGTACCCGGAAAATCCCATCCGCCCACCCCCCAGCCACCCTCCCTAAATAGAGGCGTTTACTAAACAGCCCACTACAGCGACAATCCTTGTGTTTTGGTGCACTAAGTCGCTTATCGCGTGTAACAATTATCAATGATCTTATCTATGTTATCCGACTTGTCTTCTAGAACATTTCACACTCTACATTTGTACTGTCCTATGCCTTATTTGTGTTTGATTGTCTTTAATCTTAATCTCTACTGAAAATGGAAACACTTCACATCTCATCACCAACACGTCACGGTACCCATCAAATCCATCAAGGTCGTAAGTTTGTCAGTCCGTTGTTATGTACAGTTGTATCCAAATTATGATCGTAGCCATTGAGAGATTCTATTCTTATTCTTAGTTAGTATCTTTAGCTAGCGCTGTTGACAGACCGTACTCACAATGGAAAACGTTACCTTGATCCAGACCAAGTCCAAGACTTGCTACCTTGTTCCAAAACATCTCAAGACTACCACAAAGGCAAAACGTTACCTTGTTCCAGACAAAACAAACTCAAGACACTCAAAGGCAAATCGTTACCTTGTTCCAGACTAAACTAAACTCAAGACACTCTCAACGGCAAAACGTTACCCTGTTCCAGACTAAACTAAACTCAAGACACTCTCAAAGGCAAAACGTTACCTGCTCCAGCTTAATATAAACCTTAGGAATTGATTTAGGCCAGGAGTAGTGTGATACCCCTGTCGACGTCGTGCGGCTCCGGGCTCACGCCGCTCGGCGTCGCCAGTGGTTGACCACGGTCTTCCTGGAGCGTCTGAAGTAACATGCTCTGCATAAACTGATTGGTGGGTGGCCTTGCTACGGCGGAGTGGTGGACGTGCTGGGGCGCCTAATAAGCGTGCTCGGTGCGGCCGCCGCTACTTTCGGGCAGGTCACTCGCCAGACGCAGCAAGTACAAACAAACAAACAAACAAGCCTACCTAAATGTTCTTTTTCCGAATTTAACAAAAGCTTTCCTTTGACATAAGGATTTCGTTTTAGACTTTCATTCTTCTCATATTGTGTCAATTTGAATCCCTTCTATTTCCAAAAAGCTGCTCCTCAAATAATGGCTAATGACTATAAAATATTTTACTAGTAAATTTAACTGTCTACTAATCTAACCTACCTCATTGTCATAATATTCCTTGTCGTTAGGACTGACGTCTCCATTTGTTACACTGTAGGAGTTGCATTCTTCGATAACCTCTGAAATCAATGTTTTTCAAACTATATACCCACTCGTATCAACCTGTTTATAGTTCTCTAGAAACACATGAGTTGCTCGATAAAGTAAAGTTCATGATCACGTACCTTCACACGTTGGAACAGCATTACTCCAGGTCCTCTTGATGCACGTTATTATCGCACTGCCTTTCATCTTGAACCCACTGTTACATGTAAAGGTAACCCCTTCACCCATATTGAATGGTGGGGAATCACCAGTTGCCGTGCCGTTAACAATGTCCGCCAAGAGAACACACTGGTCTGCCGGGGGAAGGGGTTAGACTTAGGTTGGGAGAGAGAAGGAGAGATTTAATAGAGAGAGAGAGAGAGATATCCATGAGACCCATCAAACGACATCTTCCAAGCTAAACCCTATCTAGGGTTTAGCTTGGAAGATGTCGTTTGAGAGAGGTAGAGGGAGAGAGCGGCTAAATGTGAACCATATGTTCCAGTGAATTCTACTCTCCTCCAGACAGGAAATGGGTCTCATGGATAATTAAACCCATTTACCATGCATCTCACTTTCATTCTCTCTCTCTCTCGCTCTCTTTCTTTCTCTCTCTCTCTCGCTCTCTTTCTCTCTCTCTTTCTCTCCTTCTAGCTCTTTCTCCATATTTCTTTCCCCCTCTCAAAAGGATGAGAGAAAGAAAGTAAAAGAGAGCTCTCTTTTACTCTCTTTCTCTCCCCCTCTTCCTCGATCGTTCTCGCTCTTTCTTCTATTCATTAGTGGAGGGAACGGCGTAGCTTCACTCCCACTTTCTCTCTCAGCTCCTGCAAATTTTGTATAGCCCACACAGAATGTATAGTTACCGCCACGTCGCATTGCATTGCATATAAGGTTACATATTATTCTCTCTCTCTCTCTGCGAGAATGTTCCTTCTTGTCATTCTATATCTTGTATTGAACATCACCCCCACGATATCTACTGCTGGTGACACGATATCTACCCCTGGTGACACGATATCTACCCCTGGTGACACGATATCTACCCCTGGTGACACGATATCTACTGCTGGTGACACGATATCTACCCCTGGTGACACCTGTCTGGATAGTGGAGATTGTCATCATGGGACTACTCACCCAGAGGAAGACACGTGTGAAGGGTCGAGTTGTAAGCACTACACGAGAAGGGATCATCATTACTCTCCTCATACGTCTGATCACAGGTATATGATAGAACGTAGCTGGGGTCCACTTTTGTCCCTGCTGTTTTGTTTGTAGCGCCGTAGGGAATCTGAAAGATCGAGGTGTGTCATACAATGTTACATAGGGATGGGTGGGGTAGTCATGTGACACATATATCACGTGTCTTTGAGAATCTCAAAATGATGTTGTGAGTAGCTGCTGAATGATATTTTGAGATGTTATGTCAATCACGCGGGGGGGGGGGGGGGGGGGGTCATACACGTACGTCAGGGACAGTACAGAGGGAGTAACATTGGTCCTCCTTAGTTGATCCCTCTCCGTATGTCGTCTTCCCGCCCGTACAATCAATGCACTCCGTGGCACCCTCAGCTCCGTTGTAGCTACCGACCGGGCACGCCACACAAGTGCTATTCACCGTCTTGTACCCAGCCGGACATGTAACTGTAGAGAGAATGGGTGTTATTCCGAGTATTACAGGTGTCAAAATATCGAGTTATACTTGATATAATATAACAAACGTGGCATTCCAATGAATAGACTTGAACAGAGAGATGGTGTAGAGAGAAAGAGAGAGAAAGAGAGAGGGAGAGAGAGAGAGAGAGAGAGAGAGAGAGAGAGAGAGAGAGAGAGAGAGAGAGAGATAGTGAGAGAGGAACAAATAACTAGACAAGTGAGACTATACTGAGTGAGTGATGATAGTATGACTCACCACATTGTCCATTGCTAAGCGCCTCCCCGTCCGCACACGATACTTCATCCGTCGCTTCCAAGGAGTCCTTATCCGCTGATAGTGAGGTGGCCCTCTTTCTCCTCTTTTTGTCACTAATTGACAACACAAATGTATCACTCTTCACACTCGTCTTGATCAACTTCTTCGCTGAGTTTAGTATACTCTTGTCTGTTAGATCGGCCTTCTGGTCCAGAGTGAAGACCAGCCTCGTGTCTGATTGTGATGTTCTATACCAGCAGTCGACTGTTCCTAGCTCACACTTCTTACTAACTAGACAACCTATCGCTAGGTTGCTCGAGAGAAAGGTGCTCAGAGCCGTACTGATCTTGGTTTTCTAGATAGGGAGAGAGATGTTGGTAGAAATATACAGATGGATTCAATGAGTAGTTAGGAACTCGGGAATTTGAAGATGGTATTTACCTCAGCATCGGTGGTGCAGTATTGGGTGAGAAGGCTGACCTTGTTTTTCATAGACCGACCCTTTGGTTCAATGACCTCTGAAATAATATTACAGGGGTGAGTTATTTGGTGTAACGTAGTGAAGTAGAAGTTGTATTGTTCATACTATTATTTTTGCAACAGCACAAAGTAGAAGGAGTGGGAGATGGAGTAAGTTTAGTGTTGGACCAACCTGTACAGGGTGCAAACTCTCCCAGGGTGTTAGAGGCCGTCTGAGTTGACCACTGAAGTTTCTTACTGCAAATCGCCGACTGTTTATCATGGGGGGAGGGGGTGTTTATATAATGGGGGTTGGGGGTGTTACAGTATGTTGCTAACTTTTACACCCTTCGATTAATTTCTCTCTCTACTACTAAAGTTTCCTAACTATCTAGCAATCCCTTGAAGCCAACTCATTTTGAAGTATGCAGAGAATGTTGTGTTAACTCCTTCTGCCGTGTGAAAATGTTCATTTTACTTCTCAAACTCATTCCCTGCTCCCTACTCATTTATGTTTATTCTCCCTCTCATCTTCCCGCTATAACATCTTGTCCTACTCCTCCTCCTTCAAAATCATTAAATTACCGTAACATCACTAAGGTTGACGTAGCCATCATCGCATGTTGCAGTGCAGTTGGTTCCTGCTACATTCTTGCCACTTTCCTGTCCCGAGCAAGGATACAGCCCCGTTGTCAGGGGCAGAGAGACTCACACACTCATTGTCTGGTGAGAGAGAAGAGGGTTAGTTATGGAAACTGGGAAGATATAGATTTTGGATTACTGGTGAGTGTAAAGTGTTCGTTCTCTGCACACTATCCCATGAGCCACTGACCATGGCTGACCCTTCTCATGAGTAGTGTTCCTTACCTCTCCCACGACAAGATAGTGGTTGCTACGTACCTTGTTTCTAAACTCTCCCACAAGATAGTGGTTGCTACGTACCTTACTACCTTGTTTCTAAACTCTCCCACAAGATAGTGGTTGCTACGTACCTTGTTTCTCGCATGTGGGGGCTGATGTTTTCCATCCTGCAGTCTGGCATTTTCTTGGGGATGTTCCCTTTAGACTGTAGTCTGTATCGCAGGAGATTTTCACCACCTGTAATGCGGGAGTGAGTGTAGAGAAAATGAGGTAGGTAAGGAAGGCAGAGAGAGAGAGAGAGAGAGAGAGAGAGAGAGAGAGAGAGAGAGAGAGAGAGAGAGAGAGAGAGAGAGAGAAGGCTAGCCACTAGAATGAGTGTTATCTTAGTCCTTTTGCAGTTTCCGGGAAGAAATGATATCAAGCATGTGTGTACCCAACTTCTGTGTGTTTCTAGAGCATTCAGTTCCGGCTTTAAGAACTTAATTCTCTCCCTCTCTCTATCTCTGTCTCTCTCTCTATCTCTCTCTCTCTCTCTCTCTCTCTCTCTCTCTCTCTCTCTCTCTCTCTCTCTCTCTCTCTCTCTCTCTCTCTCTCTCTTTTCTAATGCTCTTTTACTCCCCCGGTGGCAGTGTGTAGGGTAAACTGCGGCTTCCGTGAGATGCTCGATCTAACGAACAGCTGCTGCGTGGCACTCTCTCATTTTATCCTTTCTCTATTTCTCTCTCTCTCTCTCTCTCTCTCTCTCTCTCTCTCGTTACATTGGTCCTCTTTGTAACTAACTTCTCTCCTTTATTGCTGCAAACTCAGGTGGGTCACCGTCCCCGGGGCTTTCTGTCTTGATCTTTCTCATGACTCATTTCTCTTTGGTAACCTCGCATATATAGGTAATATGACTCTGTGTTTTGGTACTACCCGCATCCTCCATATCCTTAAATCGATAGTGTTTACGCAGTGAATACAGAGTGAATACGCAGTGAATACAGAGTGAATACGCAGTGAATACAGAGTGAATACGCAGTGAATGTAGAGCGAATGCAGAGCGAATACGCAAGTAATACGCAGTGAATACGCCGTGGTTCCAGAGTGAATACGCAGTGAATGCAGAGTGAATACGCAGTGAATACGCAATCATTGGGGATATCCTACCAGAACTGTTTACGCAGTGAATACAGAGTGAATACAGAGCGAATACGCAGTGAATGCAGAGCGAATACGCAATCATTGGTAATATCCTACCAGAACTAGAATGTCGTAAATACGCAGTGATAGAAAAATTGGACATTGTTGCTACAACCCGAAAAAAAAAGCGGTTTTGTCTCTCTATCTCTATCTCTATCTCTATCTCTATCTCTCTATCTCTCTCTCTCTCTCTCTCTCTCTCTCTCTCTCAGACTCATACACACTGGGCACACCATCAGCAACAATGTCCAATTTTTCTATCACTGCGTATTTACGACATTCTAGTTCTGGTAGGATATTACCAATGATTGCGTATTCGCTCTGCATTCACTGCGTATTCACTGCGTATTCGCTCTGTATTCACTCTGTATTCACTGCGTAAACAGTTCTGGTAGGATATCCCCAATGATTGCGTATTCACTCTGCATTCACTGCGTATTCACTCTGGAACCACGGCGTATTCACTGCGTATTACTTGCGTATTCGCTCTGCATTCGCTCTGCATTCACTGCGTATTCACTCTGTATTCACTGCGTATTCACTCTGTATTCACTGCGTAAACACTATCGATTTAAGGATATGGAGGATGCGGGTAGTACCTGTGTTTTATTCCCTGCATATCATTTTGCTAATATGATTTGATTTGAAATATGATGATGATGTTTATTAGGTCCTTGCTACATTTTACCATGACAAGTCATACTAAACAGATCCTCTCACTTCCGCTCTCTCTATCATTCGCTCTTTCCTCTCTCTTCCTCCCCACCTTTCTTCCTCTCCCGTTCTCTCTCGTTCTCCCCCATTCTCTCTCGTCCTCTCTCTTCCTCCCCACCTTTCTTCCTCTCTCGTTCTCTCTCGTTCTCTCTCGTTCTCTCTCGTTCTCTCTCGTTCTCTCTCGTCCTCTCTTATTCTCTCTATCTCTCTCCGGCTCTATCTCTCTCTTCTCTCTCTTTATCATTCTCTATCATTCTCTCTCTCTCTCTCTCCCACGGGGTTCTCACAGCAGGTGGTCGTCGTTTATTCCTTATAGAGCAGCATCATTACTCGCCACTCATTCTATGCCGCGTGTACCTCATCATTGCAGCGAGCTTGCTTTGTTCGATCGAATCCAAGCTCCATCACTTTTATTTGGTTTGGTTTGGTTTGGTTTGGTTTTATATTTGGTGTGGATAGTTACGTTTTCAAACTTACATCATTAGTAAAGTAGGGATCCGCATTACTTAGTTTCCCGTTGGTAACCTCAAACGACCCACAGTTCGTGTTTATGGCTGGAAAAAGAAGTCACTGTCAATTCTGGCTTGAATCAATATATGCTACTTTTTCACTAACATAGATTTCAAAGAAACCAACCCCCCTTGCTTACCAACACAAGTTGCAGGTTTACTGCTCCATTTGCTTCCCTTGCACTTCAGAACAGTGTTACCACTGGATACGTAGCCACCATCACATTGCAGGGTGACCACCGATCCGGCGGTGTATTTAGCAGCCGAGCCAGACTTAATTGAACCGTTGTCTATGGCAATATCCTTCGCATCACATGTATCTAGAGAGGGGGATAACATTGTTAAATATTACTCCTTATGTACCTCTTGTGCAATCTACCCCCACCAGTCACTATCCCCACTTCTATCACTCCCTTCTCTTTGTTTTGTCTGTCAGTATTGTTTATTCCCCTCCCCCACCACTCCACTGGTATATAATGTCTGTATAACTAACCAGAACCCCGTTACAGGATGTCTGCCTTTCCCGAGATCAAGTCTACCCACTCCCTGGTTGCTAAGCACGTAACCAAGGAGAAATGGGACAAGCTCTCCGGAATCACCACCAAGACCTCTGGATTCACTTTGGCCAAGGCCATTGCCTGTGCTGTTGAAGTTTGACAACCAGCACTGCGGAATCTACGCTGGTGACAAGGACTCCTACAGCGACTTCGCTGATGTCTTTGATCCCATCATCCAGGAGTACCATGGAATCAAGGCCGATGCCAAGCACACCTCCGACATGGACTCTACTAAGATTGTGGGAAATGTGAACCCTGAGGCCCCTGTTAAATCTACCAGGATCAGGGTCGGCCGATCCATCAACGGATATGGACTGTCCCCAGGAATCACCAAGGATCAGAGGCTCGCTGTTGAACAGCTCTTCGCCTCTGCCTCTAAGAAGTTCCCCGAGGAGCTCGCCGGAGAGTACTACCCTCTGACTGGTATGGATGAGAAGATCCGACAACAGCTTGTTGATGATCATTTCCTCTTCGTGTCTGGAGACCCCAACCTGAAGGTCGCTGGAATGGAGCGAGACTGGCCCGAGGGTCGAGGTATCTTCCACAACAAAGAGAAGACCTTCCTTGTGTGGGTGAACGAGGAGGATCAGCTCAGGATCATCTCCATGCAAAAGGGTGGTGATGTGAAGGGTGTATTCGAGCGACTTGCCCAGGGAATCAAGGCTGTTGGTGATTCTGTCAAGGAGGAATCTGGCCAAGACTTTATGTTGGATGAGAAATACGGATACATCCACTCTTGTCCCACCAATCTGGGAACCGGAATGAGGGCCTCCGTCCACATCGACCTACCCGGATGGACCAAGGATGGAGTTGACAAGCTGAAGGCTAGGTGCGAGGAGCTGGCTCTTCAGCCCCGAGGAACCCGAGGAGAGTCTGGTGGCCAGACTGGACACACCTACGATATCTCCAACAAACATCGACTGGGATACTCTGAGGTGCAGCTGGTGCAGACCATGATTGATGGAGTGAACAAGCTCTACGAGGAGGATCTTGCACTCCAGAAGAAGCACGGAATGTAATTTTAATGATTATAATAACATTTTGAGATGGCATTGACTGTTTCTCAACGCCCATATTTTGTAACTTATTGTTTAGGTCTCTAAACGGAAAAAGCTTTACCGGTTTTTGTGTAATTAATTCCATGTATTGCCTTTACAAAGCTATATAATTTTCCCGAAATTTAAAAAAATCAGTTTTCTTTTGTAAATACCTGTCAGGCCAAATGCTCTGTCCACGGTTCTCACACGCTCCATTTAAAAAGGCCAATGCTCTGACAGGTAAATATAACGGGGAGGAAGGTTTGTCGAGGGAAAAAGATTGGCTTGATCTGCCGATGTGAGCCACACACAATGTAGTGTGAGCCACACAAAATGTAGTGTGAGCCACACACAATGCAGTGTGAGCCACACACAATGTAGTGTGAGCCACACACAATGTAGTGTGAGCCACACACAATGTAGTGTGAGCCACACACAATGTAGTGTGAGCCACACACAATGCAGTGTGAGCCACACACAATGTAGTGTGAGCCACACGCAATGTAGTGTGAGCCACACAAAATGTAGTGTGAGCCACACACAATGTAGTGTGAGCCACACACAATGTAGTGTGAGGCACACACAACGTAGTGTGAGCCACACACAATGTAGTGTGAGCCACACACAATGTAGTGTGAGCCACACACAATGTAGTGTGAGCCACACACAATGTAGTGTGAGCCACACACAATGCAGTGTGAGCCACACACAATGTAGTGTGAGCCACACGCAATGTAGTGTGAGCCACACAAAATGTAGTGTGAGCCACACACAATGTAGTGTGAGCCACACACAATGTAGTGTGAGGCACACACAACGTAGTGTGAGCCACACACAATGTAGTGTGAGCCACACACAATGTAGTGTGAGCCACACAAAATGCAGTGTGAGCCACACACAATGCAGTGTGAGCCACACACAATGTAGTGTGAGCCACACAAAATGCAGTGTGAGCCACACACTATGCAGTGTGAGCCACACACAATGCAGTGTGAGCCACACACAATGCAGTGTGAGCCACACAAAATGTAGTGTGAGCCACACACAATGCAGTGTGAGCCACACACAATGTAGTGTGAGCCACACACAATGTAGTGTGAGCCACACAAAATGTAGTGTGAGCCACACACAATGCAGTGTGAGCCACACACAATGTAGTGTGAGCCACACACAATGTAGTGTGAGCCACACACAATGTAGTGTGAGCCACACACAATGTAGTGTGAGCCACACACAATGCAGTGTGAGCCACACACAATGTAGTGTGAGCCACACGCAATGTAGTGTGAGCCACACAAAATGTAGTGTGAGCCACACACAATGTAGTGTGAGGCACACACAATGTAGTGTGAGGCACACACAACGTAGTGTGAGCCACACACAATGTAGTGTGAGCCACACACAATGTAGTGTGAGCCACACACAATGTAGTGTGAGCCACACACAATGTAGTGTGAGCCACACACAATGCAGTGTGAGCCACACACAATGTAGTGTGAGCCACACGCAATGTAGTGTGAGCCACACAAAATGTAGTGTGAGCCACACACAATGTAGTGTGAGCCACACACAATGTAGTGTGAGGCACACACAACGTAGTGTGAGCCACACACAATGTAGTGTGAGCCACACACAATGCAGTGTGAGCCACACACAATGTAGTGTGAGCCACACACAATGCAGTGTGAGCCACACACAATGTAGTGTGAGCCACACAAAATGCAGTGTGAGCCACACACTATGCAGTGTGAGCCACACACAATGCAGTGTGAGCCACACACAATGCAGTGTGAGCCACACAAAATGTAGTGTGAGCCACACACAATGCAGTGTGAGCCACACACAATGTAGTGTGAGCCACACACAATGTAGTGTGAGCCACACACAATGCAGTGTGAGCCACACACAATGTAGTGTGAGCCACACAAAATGCAGTGTGAGCCACACACAATGCAGTGTGAGCCACACACAATGTAGTGTGAGCCACACACAATGCAGTGTGAGCCACACAAAATGTAGTGTGAGCCACACAAAATGCAGTGTGAGCCATGTACAAAGGTTGGCGGAGTGCAGCTGTAGCTGTCTGGCGCCGTACTGGACCCCATCTGAGTGCACTGTCAAATCGGGGTCTGGCGCCGCTGTAGTTACTGTCAGGCCAATGCTCTGACCACAGATCTCGCGCTTTGAAAGGAATGAGAATATGGTCAGGCCAATGCTCTCTGACAGTGTAGCTATGAAAATTCATAATTCTCGAATGTGAGAGATGATTGAACACTCGTCACTCACTTGTTTACTGAACGTGTACACTGTACCTTGAATAAACCTGTCTGGTGGCACCTAATCGATCTGGGTTGTTGAGTAAGGGTGCAGAGATCTGAGCACTCTGTCGATTGAGAATCAAAACGTGGTCTGGCGACGCCAGATTGAATAACTTCGGTGTGTACTGTGCATGGTGTCAGGGCTTTGGTGTCAAACTATCAAGACTTTCTACATCAAAAGTTGCGTTCCACCTATTTTCAGCACTAAATCTGAAAACTACCGTCTGGTCGGTTCAATTGCTCCGGCTGTCTTTTAACTTCATCCATAATTTATTACCTGATTATATATCACAAGTAAGTACCGGTACCTCTGCTTCTCCAATCTTCAATCTAATATTCTAATCTGAGCACGGCGGAGTATATGTTTGGTAGAGCCAAACAGTTTTGTTTGACCGTGATTTTGTTTCTTGGTTAAGGGGTTGGGCCTGTCAGGCCAATTCTCTGATAGGGTAGTAATGGATTGTTCTACTAACAGTTTAGCAGCTCGAGGACATGTCTGTCGAGATGTTGTTTGATTTGCTATGGCAGTCTCCAGATAGCTTAGTACAACTTGATGACAGCTAAAGTGTACATGAAGCAAGGCACTAAGTGAACTTGTTTTTAGATTTCAACAACATTGCACTCTTGTGTGCCATGTTAGCTAGCTCCTAGTCTCATAGTACATGCTGACTACTATCTGACTGTGTCATACTGAACACTTGAACCAAGTTAATAATGACATTCTTTTGATATAGTCATTGAAGACAGAACATACTTTTTGTAAAAAGGGTTCTGACCAAATGTTTTTATGAAGGAGCAATGTTTTAACCGTTCGCAAGAACTCATAAAATACAACTTTTCCTTGCCTTGCTGTGCCTTCGAACTTGTAAACTTCCTAAATAGATTATGTTTTTAGCTGTCGGGCCGAGTCTCTTGAGCTATAGCTGCCACAATGTCCATAGTTCTTATATCCACCGGCAGGTGATGAAATTGCGTTAGTGCAAGGTAGTCCAGTAAACCTCCGGCTGCTGGTCTCACATCCTTTGCAACACTAGTCGGGGGTTTAAGCCGCAATTAGAGGGCCGTTCTCTATAACGTGCGGGAGAACGAAGCCGTACTTATATGCACTGCACATGCACGGAATCTACTACCCATTCAAACTATGTTATTCTATTAGCTTGAATATACCATTTGCTCGCGTCCAGTTCTTGTGTTTCCATTTTTACTATCACACAGTTAGCCATTTGCTTCAGTCAATTTCCAAGAAATAACCAGAACCCCGTTACAGGATGTCTGCCTTTCCCGAGATCAAGTCTACCCACTCCCTGGTTGCTAAGCACGTAACCAAGGAGAAATGGGACAAACTCTCCGGAATCACCACCAAGACTTCTGGATTCACTTTGGCCAAGGCCATTGCCTGTGCTGTTGAGTTTGACAACCAGCACTGTGGAATCTACGCTGGTGACTGGGACTCCTACAAGGACTTCGCTGATGTCTTTGATCCCATCATCCAGGAGTACCATGGAATCAGTGCCGATGCCAAGCACACCTCCGACATGGACTTCAGCAAGATCACCGGAAACGTGAACCCCAAGGCTCCCGTTCACTCCACCAGGATTAGGGTCGGCCGATCTATCGATGGATTCGGTCTGTCCCCCGGAATTACCAAGGAACAGAGGGTCGGAGTTGAGAAACTGTTCGCCTCTGCCTGCAAGAAGTTCCCTGAGGATCTCGCCGGAGAGTACTACCCTCTGACTGGTATGGATGAGAAGATCCGACAGCAGCTTGTTGATGATCATTTCCTGTTCGTGTCTGGAGACAGAAATCTAACTGTCGCTGGAATGGAGCGAGACTGGCCCGAGGGTCGAGGTATCTTCCACAACAAAGAGAAGACCTTCCTTGTGTGGGTGAACGAGGAGGATCAGCTCAGGATCATCTCCATGCAAAAGGGTGGCGATGTTCTCGGAGTCTTCAAGAGGCTCGCTAGGGGAATTGGAGCTGTCGGAGACTCCGTCAAGGCCGAGTGCGGAAAGGACTTCTGTCTTGATGAGAAATACGGATACATCCACTCTTGCCCCACCAACCTGGGAACCGGAATGAGGGCTTCTGTCCACATTGACCTCCCCGGATGGACCAAGGATGGAGTTGAGAAGTTGCAGGCTAGGTGCGAGGAGCTGGCTCTTCAGCCCCGAGGAACCCGAGGAGAGTCTGGTGGCCAGACTGGACACACCTATGACATCTCCAACAAACATCGACTGGGATACTCTGAGGTGCAGCTGGTGCAGACCATGATTGATGGAGTGAACAAGCTCTACGAGGAGGATCTTGCCCTCCAGAAGAAGCACGGAATGTAATTGTTGTAAAGTTTGAACTGACTTTTCTGTAAACCTTTCATTGTAATGCAGCAGTATAACTCACTCGTTTTACTTTGTTTTATACTTTTCAATCAGTGCATAGCACACTCACATTTCAAGCAGATCTTTTTACATGATCCCTTCTCTATCTCTCAACTCTTTCTCTTGGATAGTTGGTGTCCAGGCAACAGCGATGGTGCGAACATGCACTCTTGCAAGGATCGCATGCACAGTTTCACTAGTGCACACGGCCCCACTATTCAGCTGCTGTTGCTGCTTTGTCCTTGTCTGTCTATTTGACGATAGCGGCATAGTCGCGGCCATGTTGCATTTGTCCCACATTAGGCCAAGTAAATGTAAACTTGCATGCCCTGTGAGATGGGGAGAGGACGGCCGGAACTTGTGTGCTAATAAGATTACAACTCCCGAGGTGTTTTCAGGACATCCGGCTAGTCACTCACGAGCGAGAGAGAAAGGGAGAGAGAAAGGGAGAGAAAAAAGAGAGAGAGAGAGAGAGAGAGAGAGAGAGGAGAGAGAGAGAGAGAGAGAGAGGAGAGAGAGAGAGAGAGAGAGAGGAGAGAGAGAGAGAGAGAGAGAGAGAGAGAGAGAGAGAGAGAGAGAGAGAGAGAGAGAGAGAGAGAGAGAGAGAGAGAGAGAGAGAGAGAGAGAGAGAGAGAGAGAGAGAAGAGAGAGAGCGAGAGAGAGAGAGAGAGAGAGAGAGAGAGAGAGAGAGATCTCTCTCTCTCTCTCTCTCTCTCTCTCTCTCTCTCTCTCTCTCTCTCTCTCTCTCTCTCTCTCTCTCTACTCTCTCTCTCTTCTCTCTCACTCCCTCTCTCTAATCTCTCTCTATCTCCCTCTCCCTCTCTCTCTCATCTTTCCCGACTATTCTCTTCACCCACGTACCGCACATGTGCAACCTAAACTTGTTAATGACTACCAGATTTGTGCCGGGTTTGTTCGAGTAGGGAAGGTCGAGCAAGGCCAGGTTATCTTTTGCACCATGACGGTTTCACTGATCGAGATGCACAGCATGGTACTCGATGTTACTGCCTACTAACAATAATTTCAACCTGCACGGCTACTTCAATAATCTCGCTATGAAGGCCAACCGGAAATGCCTTGGCCCTTGACCTTATAAATCGGGGTAAACTGCCGTTTTTATGCCGCAAAAACTTGTCAGAATTCTTTACATTAGATATTTTTAAGTTAGGCAACTCCATAGGCCCAAAACCAGAAAGTGGTAAGTAGTTAGTAAGTTAGGGAAGGCAAGAAAATACAGTTAGCCACTGCCTATTTGTATCCACTGACTTGTACTGCTTCTGCCCTGTGCACCTCGCTACTGCTGCTGTAGGCTTCTTTCGCTATTCTCCTCTCCTTATGTTTTCAGTTTCTCTCTCCCTGAGTGCCCCTTGGTAGTTCTCTCCTTGGTCTCAGTAATTCTCACCATACACTCAACTATATTTTACCCTCTCTCTCTCCCCTTAAAAGGTCTGATCCTCATTCCATGCAAGTGGCCTTTATCGACCCTCTCTCATCGTGTGACGTGTATGTGTGTCATGTGTGTGTGTTTGTATGTATGTGTGTGTGTGTGTGTGTGTGTGTGTGTATGTGCGTGTGTGTGTGTGTGTACTGTGTTACCGTGCCAACATTCTTGCTACTCTTCTTCTGTTTCATGCACAGCTTGGTACTTGTTACCTTTCTTTCTTTTCTCACTCTGTCCACATTACCTGCATGTGATGCACAACTTCTTGCCCCTTTCCTTGCACACGTCTAAGCAGTGTGTGTACTTAAACTTGACCACCCTCGCCGGGTAAAATATTCCATTGGAGGAAAAGCTTTTCAATTTGTAGACCGGAAAACACTAAGCCCTCCCCCGACTTTTATTCACGAACATTCTTTCTCCCCTGTTGTGACTCTCATGTTGTCAGTCCCCCTCCGTTAGTCCTGGCACTGACATTTCAGGCATGAACTCCTCAGACCTTGTATTAAAACGTCATCCTTCTGAAGGGTTTCCGTTTGGTTATTGGTAATGCAATTACAGTCTTCCTCGGTTCTTCTCTCCTATCTCTTTCTCTCTCACTCTCTCACATTCACTCTCTCTCTCTCTCTCTCACTCTCTCTCTCTCCCTCTCATACAAACAGTGCACTTCCACTGCCACATTTGCTACTCGGGAGAAAGCAGAAATTCAATTTGCACAATTTCACCAGCTATTCAGGTGTCTTGTTCTCCTTCAAGAGAGAAAGATGGAAAACATCTCAGTGTTTGTCGTTTTTCCTCTCTTCTTGCCATATGAGGTCACAAGCATAGCGACAGTGTTTTGCCCAATGCCTGATTTGATTTCGGGGAAGACCTTGCACCTGCAGCACTGCACAACTCAGGATGTGTCTGCCTCTTCAAAAAACAACACACACACATTTACGGGGTACTCAACGATAGATTTCACATAGCTTCCAGATCCACGCCTTCGTGTGACTTCAGTGCTTGTTGTCTAAGTAAACTTTATTTAGTAATGACATGTGTGGCATGTTGGTATGGTTACAGAGGTCTCATATTACTGCGTAGGAGTCCTCTCTTTAGGTTGCCATAGTACCCATATCATAGCAGATACTCTCTCTACTGTTGATTTTGCTACCTTTATTCATAGCTCTACAACTTTCTGTTTTGATATGTAATGCGTTTATTCAATGAATCTAACTCGTTAATTCCCGTTTCAAGGCCGACACTGTCGGCCCGACGGCCGACTGCCAATTTTCAATAATTTTTTACTGGGAAGAACTATTTTAGGTATACTTACAAAGGCAAAGAAATCAATACACACATCAGAACCGTACACACTAAGGACCCCACACAGCGTTTGCTGCAGCTAAGGGGCCCTGAAATCTAGATAGAAGGCTAGTAAAATACTGCAAAAGCCTCGTCACGGTAATTGAAGTACTAAAGAGAGGGGGTAGAAATACCTGGTGGACTGGGCGGCTATCCCGAGGGTGGAGCAGCCTCATATCTCGGACTGTGAACATGGACAGAGTGGGGAGGGGTAGGGGGAGGGGTAGGGGGAGGGGAGGTGTATTGTGTACTAGAGAACGTTACTGGGTACAATGGACTCAATCAGGTGTTTCTTAGTGAGACGGACAAACTCAGTCAGTGAATCACTCTGTCTGATAGAGTAGGGCAGCTTATTCCACAAATCAGTGACTCGGTGAAAAAAGCTAGCCCTAAGAGCCCTATGAGTGTTCGTGTGGTAGGCAGACATGAACACTAGAGTCGTTTTGTCACGACCCTCACGAATGTCACTATTCTGACGGGTGGCTCTGAGTGTGCTGGGGTTGATCGGTTGAATGTACTGAGGGACAGTGATGGTAATCATACCATACACAATCTTGTAAAACAATCTAAGATCGTAAAACTCGAACAGCTGCTTAAACGGGAGAAGGTTCAAACTCAGCAGATGATCCACATACTCGTCATTTGTATACGAGGCAAGTGGTTCATTTCTGATCCATTTCACAACCCGTTTTTGCAGCAGTTCAAGTGACCTCAGACTACCAGCATTCACACACGACCAGACCTGGTTACAGTGCTCAACTAACGACCTCACCATGGACAGATACAGTGTTCTCTTACAAGAACTCCTACTGAGGAAATAACAAGTCCTGCGGAGCAGGTTGAACTTAAACGACATGGATGTGATAATAGAGTCACAGTGGGAGTTGAAATCTAAAGTGCTGTTGATGACAATACCCAGGTCACGCTGGTTAGTGACATACTCCAGAGCCACCCCTCCAAGAGAGTAGAAGTACTTGTGGAAGGGGAGGCTGCTGAAAGGGTTAGATGACTGTGTGGTAGGGCTGATGACACTCAGAACCTGGCACTTAGCTGGATGAAACCGCATCATGCTCCGAATTGACCAATCATACAAGGCATCAATTGACTTCTGAAGTTCAAAATGATCACTCATACTGTCTATTCTGCGCCAGATCTTGGTGTCATCAGCGTACAGGGAGATGTATGCTTCGCCTAATAATTTTTGTTAAAACGGAAGCTTGGCTAACCACTAAGTCATGCAGAACAGGCCAAACCTTTTTCCTTTTAGTCTCCCGGGCCCCGGTTATCACGCAAGACCGATGCAAAAAAGTGAAAAGTAAATAGTTAAAACGGCCATCTTGGAAATTAAAAAAATGGGACTTTTTTATTCTTAACTTTTTAAAGGAAACAGCAATCCGACACCGGGGTCTCAGATAATAAACGCACACCACGATCGGTCACAGAGTGAACCTGCAAAGTGGTACAACACCGAAGTGTCGAGAGTACCCTCGTATCCATCATGGAACCCGGTATTGTCGGATTGCTGTTTGAAGTAAAGTAAATATATCTTCACGCCTCACACTGTACAAAATATAAATTCTAAAAAAGGGGGAGCCCTAACAAATGTTCAAATGAGGTTAAAGGTTGACAAGATACCTAAAACTTTTCGTATATCGTCTTATTTTGATTTATCATTAATTTTCAGCATTTTTTCAGAATTTTTTGTCGGCTAGAAATATGTGCAAAATAGGGGGTCTACTGATAAACGAGAGGCGCAATTTAAAAATTGATACCGTAATATCTCCGGTTCCTGATGAGATACAGAAACCGTTTTGGTAGCGTTGGAAAGGTCTTATTGAGACCAATCCAACGCAACCAAGATCAAGTAGCTATCTTTTGAGGAACCGGAAACGTGAATTTCAATTTGCGAGACGCAGTGAGTGTGCCCAGTAAAACCAGTGCTGACAATATCGGTAGACCCCCTATTTCAAATTTTTTTCTAGTCGACAAAAAATTCTGAAAAAATGCTGAAAATTAATGATAAATCAAAACAAGACGATATACGAAAAGTTTTAGGTATCTTGTCAACCTTTAAGGTCCACATTGTTTATGAGGCCCCTCGGAAATGTTCAAGTCATGCACAATCAAGTCACGCCCACCAATCACAGCTCAGAACGCGCGGAGTGCTTCACGCGTTCTGCGCTGTGATTGGTGGGCGTGACTTGATTGTGCATGACTTGAACATTTCCGAGGGGCCTCATAGGTGCATGATGGACTTTCACTCGCGAACCGGATGCGGAGTCTGAGGTATTCTATTGCTTTTAATGGAACGCGCAAACTAGTTGGTTTATACGCTGCATTCATTTCCGGGGTCATTTTAATTTTTGCACTGCGCGCCGCGAAAATTCATCGAGCCTCGACATGAAAATTTTGCTCTCCAAAAAGTGTGCACTCTCCAAAAATCTCGCTCTACATTTTCGGACCATTTCTTTTTTCTTCCTTTTTTTTCATCCCATTATTTAATGAGAAAACCCTCTGCCACCAGGCCTCTTAACTTCCACAGCCTTTGTGTACACCGAGTTCATGAAACGTCAAACCAAACAGGGCCTTTAAAAATTAACTTTCTAAAACAGCAATCATGTCTAAAATAGGGAGACCACTGACCAGTGTTTTGACTCCTCAACAAATCAGTGTATAATACCCCATGTGACAAATAATATCGAATGCCAAGGCCGGCATATCCGATAACATAACATGGTTCCCTACCAGCTGCCACAAACTTTGTCAGGCAAATTGATCTAACCAGTTCTTTTGTTTAGGAGCAAATATGGGTTGTGGATCGTCTCAAGTCGCTGCTGTAAGTTAACCTTACGATAAATAAGTCCATTGTTTGCTTTTTACTCAAATTACTAAAATTCCAACAAAGCAAAAGGCGATCTAACTTTAATCTCAATCTCAGGGTGCCAATGGTGGAATCTCTGACTTCCCCACAATCAAGTCTACCCACTCCCTGGTTGCTAAGCACGTCAACAAGGAGAAATGGGACAAGCTCCACGAGCACTCTACTGCCACCTCTGGATTCACTTTGGCCAAGGCCATTGCCTGTGCTGTTGAGTTTGACAACCAGCACTGTGGAATCTACGCTGGTGACTGGGACTCCTACAAGGACTTCGCTGATGTCTTTGATCCCATCATCCAGGAGTACCATGGAATCAGTGCAGATGCCAAGCACACCTCCGACATGGACTTCAGCAAGATCACCGGAAACGTGAACCCTGATGCCCCTGTCCACTCCACCAGGATTAGGGTCGGCCGATCTATCGATGGATTCGGTCTGTCCCCCGGAATCACCCAGGAACAGAGGCTTGGTGTTGAGAAACTGTTCTCCTCTGCCTGCAAGAAGTTCCCTGAGGAGCTCGCTGGAGAATACTACCCTCTGACTGGTATGGATGAGAAGGTCCGACAGCAGCTTGTTGACGATCATTTCCTCTTCGTATCTGGAGACAGAAATCTGACTGTCGCTGGAATGGAGCGAGACTGGCCCGAGGGTCGAGGTATCTTCCACAACAAAGAAAAGACCTTCCTTGTGTGGGTGAACGAGGAGGATCAGCTCAGGATCATCTCCATGCAGAAGGGTGGTGATGTGCTTGGAGTCTTCAAGAGGCTTGCCCAGGGAATCAAGGCTGTCGGAGACTCCGTCAAGGAGGAATCTGGAAAGGACTTCTGTCTTGATGAGAAATACGGATACATCCACTCTTGCCCCACCAACCTGGGAACCGGAATGAGGGCTTCTGTCCACATCGACCTTCCCGGATGGACCTCTCACGGTGTTGACAAGCTAAAGGCAAGGTGTGAGGAGCTGTCTCTGCAGCCCCGAGGAACCAGAGGAGAGTCTGGTGGCCAGACTGGCTTTACCTACGATATATCCAACAAACATCGACTGGGATACTCTGAGGTGCAGCTGGTGCAGACCATGATTGATGGAGTAAACAAGCTCTACGAGGAGGATCTTGCATTCCAGAAGAAGTACTTTGAGTTCCCGGAAATCAAATCTACCCATTCCCTGGTTGCTAAGCACGTCACTAAGGAGCGATATGAGAAACTTGCCCGACACACTACTGCTACCTCTGGATTCACCCTATACAAGGCCATTGCCTGTGCTGTTGAGTTTGACAACCAGCACTGCGGAATCTACGCTGGTGACTGGGACTCCTACAAGGATTTCGCTGATGTCTTTGATCCCATCATCCAGGAGTACCATGGAATCAGTGCAGATGCCAAGCACACCTCCGACATGGACTTCAGCAAGATCACCGGAAACGTGAACCCTGATGCCCCTGTCCACTCCACCAGGATTAGGGTCGGCCGATCTATCGATGGATTCGGTCTGTCCCCCGGAATTACCAAGGAACAGAGGGTCGGAGTTGAGAAACTGTTCTCCTCTGCCTGCAAGAAGTTCCCTGAGGATCTCGCCGGAGAGTACTACCCTCTGACTGGTATGGATGAGAAGATCCGACAACAGCTTGTTGATGATCATTTCCTCTTCGTGTCTGGAGACAGAAATCTAACTGTCGCTGGAATGGAGCGAGACTGGCCCGAGGGTCGAGGTATCTTCCACAACAAAGAGAAGACCTTCCTTGTGTGGGTGAACGAGGAGGATCAGCTCAGGATCATCTCCATGGAAAAGGGTGGCGATGTTCTCGGAGTCTTCAAGAGGCTCGCTAGGGGAATCGGAGCTGTCGGAGACTCCGTCAAGGCTGAGTGCGGAAAGGACTTCTGTCTTGATGAGAAATACGGATACGTCCACTCATGCCCCACCAACCTGGGAACCGGAATGAGGGCCTCCGTCCACATCGACCTCCCCGGATGGACCGCTGAGGGAGTTGACAAGCTGAAGGCCAGGTGCGAGGAGCTGGCTCTTCAGCCCCGAGGAACCCGAGGAGAGTCTGGTGGCCAGACTGGACACACCTATGACATCTCCAACAAACATCGACTGGGATACTCTGAGGTGCAGCTGGTGCAGACCATGATTGATGGAGTGAACAAGCTCTACGAGGAGGATCTTGCCCTCCAGAAGAAGCAGGCCGAGACCCCTGCCGCTGAATAAATGACAGTTGTTAGAGTACGGTGGACGTGCATGTTTGCCTCACTTTTATCGGGTCAAGTTAGTTGGAAGGAACGGAACGTTAATTATATTGTCGTCAGTGTGTGAGTGGATAGTTTGCCTACTATGGCACCCCGTGTTTTGTACATATTAATAAGGATTGATTCGTAAACAATTCACCCGAATATATTTGATATAGCTTCTAACTAACTTTTGTTAACCTAAGACTATCAATTTGTACCTTGAACACAGGTTGGGGCGGTACTCAAGACAGCTTTTCCATTAGAAAGTGAACAACTCATAGTTTCTGAACCACTGATCGTGTAGTATTTATCACAGTTGGCCTTGTAACTCTCACCGACAGCAATTGTAGCCGTAGTAGGGGTCACCTTGGCCTTATCAATAGTAGGCTTACTGCACGTTTCACTGGTATCAGCTGAAAATATTGGGGCAAATGTTACTCCGAAAATGGCTAAGTACTATAATACCACTATTATTAGTATTGGCACAGTCCACGTCTGAGTGAGATAATCTCACTCAGACATCACAGAATTTCTCCCAAGTGTACAATCTTTTTACAAAAATTAGAGTTGCTACATAAACTAGAGCATCTCTAGTTTATGTAGCAACTCTATTTCTGTAAAAAAGATTGTACACTTAGGAGAAATTCTGTGATGTCTGAGTGAGATTATCTCACTCAGACGTGGACTGTGCCTATTATGACAACACAGACATCACAAAATAATTAGGATGCGGCCAGTAAAGTTAGAAAATAAGGTTTGCACTAGTGTCACATACTAGCGTTTTAGAGAAGTTTTGTTTCGGTGCACTATTTATTTAGAGTGTAGTACTGTTCTACCAAACAGGCAGAGTTTCGGTACACAATACCCGGCCCTAGGGTCTTAGTCAGCACACAAGTTATAATTTACAAATTAAACAAATTAACAACACTGGTCAGATGGCGAACCATTGAGTCCCAGACCCCATTGAGTCCCAGACCCCGATTTGATTTTCAAATGGGAATGTGCGCTCAGATGGGGTCCACGGCGCCAGACAGATTCCCTATAGATGAGTCTTCTGATTCGAAACTATCGCACCTTCGACCCTATCGATCTGATTGCATTGTCACTTGTCAGCAATTCAAAACGGCCTTTGGCACCATCGGACATGAGCTGGCGCCTAGCGAATCAAAATAGTTTTACCTTGGTCTTTGCAAGTCGGCGAAGTAGAAAGACTTCCGTCCGTGCAAGTGTACATACCTTCGCATGTCGGCAGGGTGGACAACACCCCATTTGTACAAGTTACGTCTTTGTTTCCGCTCAAAGTAAATCCAGTGCTGCAAGTGACAGTGTACTTGCTACCGGAGGCGATTGTTGCTGTGGTAGGGGCGACTGTACCGTCCGAAATTGTCGGCTTGTTGCAGGAATTGGCTGAAAACACGTTTTATCAAACAATTAGGCGGCATTGAAGTTGTGTCTTGTAGGCAGTATCATATCCTGGAGCAGCTTTTTAGCACTGAACAATAACGAAGCACGAACAGACGTTCACGATTCAAGCAAACATCACAGCAAATACAAAGCAAACTAATAGTTTGTATAATTTTGCATCACAAAGCGGGGTGTTAATAAAAGTAATATCATTGATAAACATGACAAGCACAACATAAGAATATGATTTCTATATGAAAAGGATTGGAAAACATTCCATTATATTTATGCCTTTTACGTGAGCAGTGAGTGCTGGTTCGTACTTGATTTTTGCCGTACCTTCGCATGTCGGCAGGGTGGACAAGACTCCATTTGTACAAGTTACGTCTTTGCTCCCGCTCAAAGTAAATCCGGTGCTACAAGTGACAGTGTACTTGCTACCGGAGGCGATTGTTGCTGTGGTAGGGGCGACTGTACCGTCCGAAATTGTCGGCTTGTTGCAGGAGTTGGCTGAAAACACGTTTTATCAAACAATTAGGCGGCATTGAAGTTGTGTCTTGTAGGCAGCATCCTGGAGCAGCTTTTTAGCACTGAACAATAACGAAGCACGAACAGACGTTCACGGTTCAAGCAAACATCACAGCAAATACAAAGCAAACTAATAGTTTGTATAATTTTGCATCACAAAGCGGGGTGTTAATAAAAGTAATATCATTGATAAACATGACAAGCACAACATAAGAATATGATTTCTATATGAAAAGGATTGGAAAACATTCCATTATGTTTATGCCTTTTACGTGAGCACTGAGTGCTGGTTCGTACTTGATTTTTGCCGTACCTTCGCATGTCGGCAGGGTGGACAAGACTCCATTTGTACAAGTTACGTCTTTGCTCCCGCTCAAAGTAAATCCGGTGCTGCAAGTGACAGTGTACTTGCTTCCGGAGGTGATTGTTGCTGTGGTAGGGGCGACTGTACCATCCGAAATTGTCGGCTTGTTGCATGGACTGGGATTGTTTGAGCAAGTCGGCAAAGTGGACAAGACTCCATTTGTACAAGTGACTTCTTTATTCCCGCTCAAAGTAAATCCGGTGCTGCAAGTGACAGTGTACTTGCTTCCGGAGGCGATTGTTGCTGACGTAGGGGTCACTGTACCATCCGAAATTGTCGGTTTGTTGCAGGAGTTGGCTAAAACAAAAATTTATCAAACAATTAGGCAGCATTGAAGTTGTGTCATGTAGGCAGCAGTGAGTACTGATTTGCACTTGATTTTTGCCGTACCTTCGCATGTCGGCAGGGTGGACAAGACTCCATTTGTACAAGTGACGTCTTTGCTCCCACTCAAAGTAAATCCGGTGCTGCAAGTGACAGTGTACTTGCTACCGGAGGCGATTTCTGCTGTGGTAGGGGCGACTGTACCGTCCGAAATTGTCGGCTTGTTGCAGGAGTTGGCTGAAAACACGTTTTATCAAACAATTAGGCGGCATTGACGTTGTGTCTTGTAGGCAGCATCCTGGAGCAGCTTTTTAGCACTGACCAATAACGAAGCACGAAAATACGTTCAAGGTTCAAGCAAACATCACAGCAAATACAAAGCTAACTAATAGTTCGTAGAATTTTGCATCACAAAGCGGGGTGTTAATAAAAGTAATATCATTGATAAACATGGCAAGCACAACATAAGAATATGATTTCTATATGAAAAGGATTGGAAAACATTCCATTATGTTTATGCCTTTTACGTGAGCACTGAGTGCTGGTTCGTACTTGATTTTTGCCGTACCTTCGCATGTCGGCAGGGTGGACAAGACTCCATTTGTACAAGTTACGTCTTTGCTCCCGCTCAAAGTAAATCCGGTGCTGCAAGTGACAGTGTACTTGCTTCCGGAGGTGATTGTTGCTGTGGTAGGGGCAACTGTACCGTCCGAAATTGTCGGCTTGTTGCATGGACTGGGATTGTTTGAGCAAGTCGGCAAAGTGGACAACACCCCATTTGTACAAGTGACGTCTTTGTTCCCGCTTAAAGTAAATCCACTACTGCAAGTGACAGTGTACTTGCTTCCGGAGGCGATTGTTGCTGTGGTAGGGGCAACTGTACCGTCCGAAATTGTCGGCTTGTTGCAGGAGTTCGCTGAAAAAGTTATTCACTCGTTATCCGAAGGGCAAAGAGTAGACCTTTCTCATAACTTAGCACAGCTCTAATTCGTTAAAATGTAACAGTTTGATAGAGACAAACTTTTTATGTATACCTTCGCATGTCGGCAGGGTGGACAACACCCCATTTGTACAAGTGACGTCTTTGTTGCCGCTCAACGTAAATCCGGTGCTGCAAGTGACAGTGTACTTGCTACCGGAGGCGATTGTTGCTGTGGTAGGGGCGACTGTACCGTCCGAAATTGTCGGCTTGTTGCAGGAGTTGGCTGAAAACACGTTTTATCAAACAATTAGGCGGCATTGAAGTTGTGTCTTGTAGGCAGCATCCTGGAGCAGCTTTTTAGCACTGACCAATAACGAAGCACGAAAAGACGTTCAAGGTTCAAGCAAACATCACAGCAAATACAAAGCTAACTAATATTAATAGTTTGTATAATTTTGCATCACAAAGCGGGGTGTTAATAAAAGTAATATCATTGATAAACATGACAAGCACAACATAAGAATATGATTTCTATATGAAAAGGATTGGAAAACATTCCATTATGTTTATGCCTTTTACGTGAGCAGTGAGTGCTGGTTCGTACTTGATTTTTGCCGTACCTTCGCATGTCGGCAGGGTGGACAAGACTCCATTTGTACAAGTTACGTCTTTGCTCCCGCTCAAAGTAAATCCGGTGCTGCAAGTGACAGTGTACTTGCTTCCGGAGGTGATTGTTGCTGTGGTAGGGGCGACAGTACCATCCGAAATTGTCGGCTTGTTGCATGGACTGGGATTGTTTGAGCAAGTCGGCAAAGTGGACAACACCCCATTTGTACAAGTGACGTCTTTGTTCCCGCTTAAAGTAAATCCACTACTGCAAGTGACAGTGTACTTGCTTCCGGAGGCGATTGTTGCTGTGGTAGGGGCAACTGTACCGTCCGAAATTGTCGGCTTGTTGCAGGAGTTCGCTGAAAAAGTTATTCACTCGTTATCCGAAAGGCAAAGAGTAGACCTTTCTCATAACTTAGCACAGCTCTAATTCGTTAAAATGTAACAGTTTGATAGAGACAAACTTTTTATGTATACCTTCGCATGTCGGCAGGGTGGACAACACCCCATTTGTACAAGTTACGTCTTTGTTCCCGCTCAAAGTAAATCCGGTGCTGCAAGTGACAGTGTACTTGCTTCCGGAGGCGATTGTTGCTGAGGTAGGGGCGACTGTACCGTCCGAAATTGTCGGCTTGTTGCATGGACTTGGATTGCTTGAGCAAGTCGGCAGGGTGGACAACACCCCATTTGTACAAGTGACGTCTTTGTTCCCGCTTAAAGTAAATCCACTACTGCAAGTGACAGTGTACTTGCTTCCGGAGGCGATTGTTGCTGTGGTAGGGGCGACTGTACCGTCCGAAATTGTCGGCTTGTTGCAGGAGTTCGCTGAAAAAGTTATTCACTCGTTATCCGAAGGGCAAAGAGTAGACCTTTCTCCTAACTTAGCACAGCTGTAATTCGTTAAAATGTAACAGTTTGATAGAGACAAACTTTTTATGTATACCTTCGCATGTCGGCAGGGTGGACAACACCCCATTTGTACAAGTGACGTCTTTGTTCCCGCTCAAAGTAAATCCAGTGCTGCAAGTGACAGTGTACTTGCTTCCAGAGGTGATTGTTGCTGTGGTAGGGGCGACTGTACCGTCCGAAATTGTCGGCTTGTTGCAGGAGTTTGCTGAAAACACAAATTTATCAAACAATTAGGCAGCATTGAAGTTGTTTCATGTAGGCAGCATCCTGGAGCAGCTTTTTGTACTGAACAATAACGAAGCACGAAAAGACATGTATATGGCGATATATAATGTACGATAGTTTCAAATCCATTCAAGCGAACATTACATGAAATTCAAAGCAAACAAAGGGTTTATGGGATTATACATCACAATCACAGCACAATGCGGGGTGTCAATGAAATATAATAGCATTCTTTATCATCATGAGAAGCACAACACAAGGTATAATGATTTTTATTTGAAAAGTATTTGAAAATATTCCATTATGTTTATGATTTTTACGAGAGCAGTGAGTGCTGAATGCTGATTCGCACTTGATTTTTGCCGTACCTTCGCATGTCGGTAGGGTGGACAAGACTCCATTTGTACAAGTGACGTCTTTGTTGCCGCTCAAAGTAAATCCGGTGCTGCAAGTGACAGTGTACTTGCTTCCGGAGGCGATTGTTGCTGTGGTAGGGGCAACTGTACCATCCGAAATTGTCGGCTTGTTGCAGGAGTTGGCTAAAAACACAATTTCATCAAAAAAATTAGGTGGCATTGAAGTTGTGTCATGAAGGCAGCATCCTAGCCTGGAGCAGCTTTTTAGCACTGAGCAATAACGAAGCACGAAATTAAGTTAATTATATGGCGATATAGATTGATTTCAAATCCATTCAAGCGAATATTATATCAAATAAAAAGAATTTTACGGCACATAGAGGGATGTCAATACCTAAAATAGTATGTAAATGATCACTATGACAAGCACAGCACTAGTACAACATAACTTTGTATGAAAAATATTAAAACATTTAATTCCGCCGTGTTTATGCTTTTTACGAGGGCAGTGAGTGCTGATTCGCACTCGATTTGTGCTGTACCTTCGCATGTCGGTAGGGTGGACAAGACTCCATTTGTACAAGTGACGTCTTTGCTCCCGCTCAAAGTAAATCCACTACTGCAAGTGACAGTGTACTTGCTACCGGAGGTGATTGTTGCTGTGGTAGGGGCAACTGTACCATCCGAAATTGTCGGCTTGTTGCACGTTTTTGCCGATCCTGAAGAGGAAATATTTAGTTCCACGCTTATAGCGACTCCCTTATTATATAAAATGATACCACATGGTTCAGATACCTCCGGTGCAAGTTGGAATTTCTGCACTCCACTTTCCACCGGCACAAGTCAAGGTAGAAGCCCCGCTCAGGGTATATCCGTCGTCACATTTTGGAGTTGCTGTTGTGCCTTCGGTTATCTTTTCCCTGTCAAAGGTTATATCTCCATCCTCCATGGCAGTACTTATATCGAAGCAAGTAACTGAAATACAGGTTGATGGTTACAATTATTAGGGCCCAGTTACAAATTTGAATCCTGATATCAGGATCCTGATGGCTCCTGACCACCCCCTATACTAACAATTGATGCGACGCAACTCTCTACTTATCTCACATGGAAAGTTAAGCCGCGGAACCGCTTCACGTGGATTAGCATTGGGAATCTGCCATCAGATATGATGGCAGATTTCAGGACTGATTGCAGATTCCAGTTTGTAACTGGGGTGTAATACGTAATGAAGTGGTGTAACAAGTTCTTTGTATTCATACCTGCTCGACTACACATTCCTCTGGCTACGTATGTTTCGGAACTTTTAGTGTACCATTTACCCGTATTCTTGTCGATCATACCCCAATTTTTGGTTTGACTCCCGTCTGTGAAATTCAAGTAACCGTTGGCGGTGAACCCATCAATCCAACTATATCCATTAGTTGAGTCGTACCTGCGAGGTTTTATTGTCCATGAATATGTTTTGAGCTGATAATGAAATCTTTGAAGCCGGATCGAAAGTTAGTTTTGCTGCCGCCAACTTACAATAGACCCATCCAGAATAAGTTAAACTTATCGTCTCCTTTCACTCCAGGGATTTGATTATTTGCCTTTGTGGCAACCTGAGGAAAATATTTTTAGCACATGCAATTTGTATCTGTATGATCATAATTTGAGTTTGATTAGAATCCCAGACAAACCCAGGCCAACTATAAGAAAACTCACTATACTATTATGATAAAGTGTTGGAATGACAGCAAGATCCCATCCTGTCTTTCCAGTTGTATCCATCGCCTTACAAGAAGCTTGACACACCGCACGAGTTCCCGTTTTGATGTCATTGCAAAACTCATATTCCATCTCTGGGAACAAGAACAATATGCAATGATAAATCAATAGCAGGCATAACACTTGCCTAGTTTGCACCCGTCCCTTCATCGCTGCTTCATGCTTGTACCAAAGAATTGAAGAAGGTTCGGGTACAAACTAGAGAAAGTAACACTGGCAATGAAGGTAAGAAATTAATTGCAAGTATTCAATTTTATACCTCGGTTATAGTCTACACGGACTGAGTAAGCGTTTTTAAAAAAGTTACAACTCGACAGCGCTGATGTGTCACGGTTGTATCTAACATAGCCATCTTCTCCCCAGCCCGAGCCGTAGCTCCCCCTGACGCGAATGTATGTTTCCGTATATCCAACAACAGCCATAGCGTGAGAAAGTGCCTCAGAAGAACAGGTAGTATCCGTGAACAAGCCTAAGGATAATAATGAATGATAATAGAATTTATCTAGAAGTGCTAATTATCACTAATTATATTTTGACATCTCGCAGTTGTCCAAAAAATGTCGAACTTACGGGCAATGCTCCTGCAGTCTCTTACCTCCAGAGTAGGACATTAGTTTCGTGCTGATAAGGGAAATGAATGCCACGGGAGAACTCTGAAGACCAGTTAGCATGGCATCTTCTGTGTTCGCTAGCCGCACATAATTCTGGAACCAAATTTTGGGAATGCCATTATCCTTCCGCTCTGCTATGTCTGTATCATACTTGCATACGGTATCTGAAATCATTCAATGTTGACATGACAGCGTAGGGCAAATCTAATTTGACGCTTTACCGCGTTTCATGTTTCAATGAGCTGTGACTGATAGCAACACCGGTTTGTCTGACAATAAGTTACATTGTCATACTCACACATCCCGAAGTAAGGAAATTTAGCGGTTGTCATAGCATATTGGCGGACTCTGGTAACTTTAAATCCATCGTTTGCAGTACCGCCGCCACACCCATCTCCCTCTAAAGCACAGTCAATGAAGTATTGCTCCGACAAGTTGATTTCTTCACCGGTGTACTTCTTGTATAATGTCTCCATAGCTAACGTCTGTGGGAGCAGAGAAGGGTTTAGATCCACCCGCAAATGTAAAGTAGCTGGAGGGTTAGAATATAACAAAAAAATACATGGAATTTGAATTTTGGACATACTGTAGGAAAACTCCAACAGGAGCCACAACTAAGTTGGTCCTTAACCGCAACCATTCCCAAGTCTTCCCACTCTGTAAATGTTGTAGGAATAGACCGCTTGTGACGTCTAGGTGCTAGAGCTATGCCATCAAGACCACTTTCTCCAAGTTCAGGAATGGTCTTGTTACTGAGAAATTTAGCGTGAGCCTTGGCATACTCCTTGATATTCTGAAATAATTAACGTTGAGGATTTTCTATTCTTTCGGATAATAGGCAAAAGCTAATTGATATAGTGCTGGAGCTGATTAAAGAAAATCTGTGTACCATGACTGAAAATCGGTTCAGACTTTCCAGAAATACGCCATGTGTTGTAGCTTCTACATCAGCCTTGGCTTGTAGCAACCTCTCCCATCTTTCACTGAAACACAGTTGAGATAGTATCGTGTTTTTAAAGAATGCTGTTTAAAAACTCACATTTTGTCTTGTTCGCTGGACGGCGTGATACCCCATCGATTTAAAGTATTCTGAAATAGCTCTGAGGCGGGGAGTGTGACTGAACTGAGTGCTAAATAAGGGAGCAACGTCAGTAGGAAAAGCCATTCATGGGCCATATCGCCATAGAGCACCGAACTGCTAAACAAATTGTTTGGGTTTAGGGTAACTGGATAGTGGACACTAGCGCAAAGTATACGTCATGTTTCTGAACAATTGGTTGAGAAATAAGCTACTATCCCTACTAAAATATAGTTCGACGCGACGCGACGCACGATCGATGAACGATCGATAAACGATCGATATCGATCGTTTATCGATCGTTCATCGATCGCGCGTCGCGTCGCGTCGAACTATATTTTAGTAGGGATGCTACACAAGAATATGTAGTAAAAGAAGAAAAACAATTATCTGGAATTAGTAAACTTAGATCGCGGATAGCTAATCGAGAATTTATCCGCGAATCCGCATTTATTAATTTCATCTAGAAAGATTTCTATACAACTTTATAATCGAAGTAGTCCAGTCGACTATAGTGCAGTTTTAATGAGGATTCAGTCTATTTTGTGATATTTTCACCAGGATAACAATGGATACAACTAGCTTACAAATATAGTGCTATAAATAAACTAAATTGGATAAATTTGTTGAGTTAGCAAATAACAAGCAAGGATTATTATATTACTAGTGTTGCTGGCGATGCGAGCAAAATTTGTGTTCATACATGTTTATGCTCGACTCATGAGAATTAGTCGCTAAAATCAGGTCAATTAAACAAGGCAACATGGTGTCAATCTTGTTTTCGCTCCTTAGAATTACTGTGCTTGTAGTGGGAAAACAGTAATGAAAGCCCGTTTTTGCCTAAAATACGGTAAGAAGATGCACAAGCGTGGCCAATCAACACGCTATGACGTACTGAAAAATGCACTTTTTGACATTATAAGCAGTATACACTCGCCCTTTACGTAAAGTCTACGTCTTCTTACCGTATGTGACGAGGCTGAAGTTAGTTCTGAACAAATCGAGTTTGATGGATCCCGGGGGTATATAGAGGGAGAGATCTATACTTCACGTCATTTGTCGTGATCGGTGATTGTACCTAATACTTGCCTGGCGACCTCCGTCCTCCCCACACGAGACCAATCCTTTCTATCTATATCTCTATCTTTCTATCTGACTGATGATACATGTATCGCCATATCGTATAGGGGGGCTGGGGGAGGAGCTATAGCGTCGATACTAGGAAAGGAGCAGCGACAGACACAACGCATTTGTACACTTGAACAGAACATGTAGGGGAGATGTGATGCCTGATGGTACCTACACAACCGATTGGCGGTAAAATATGTTAACCGGATATAATGTGAGAATACGTACGTACGTGCAACAGCACGTTTTTGACCATAACTCAGTCATTTCTTGGCCAATTTGCAAAATCGTGGGCTCATTGGAAAGAAGACAATGAGCTCTTACAAATGAGCCTTTCCAATGAGCCCAAGGTTTATAAAATTGGTCAAGAAATGGAGTGTTTCCAACGATCAAGAATTCCTATGGGGACAAGGATTCTCTGACGAACTACCGACCGGTGTCTAATTTGTCGTTTATCTCCAAACTTCTGGAGAAGGTAGTTCTTGAGCAACTCAATGCTTATCTCACCACTAATGCACTTTTGAATAAACACCAATCTGGTTATAGGGTTGGTCATAGCTGTGAGACCCTTCTCATGGGAATGTTCGATGATCTTCTTCAAGAAGTGGATAAGGGTAATGTCATTGGCCTCTTTCTCCTTGATATGAGCGCTGCCTTTGACACGGTGGATCATGGGAAGCTGAAGGATGTACTTGAGAGGAGGTTTGGAGTATGTGGATCTGCCCTAAAGTGGTTTTCTAGCTATCTTCAGTCGCGGAATTTCAGAGTCAACGTTGGTGGAAAACTTTCGAGGATTATTGAGCTTGTTTGTGGAGTTCCCCAGGGATCTCTACTGGGGCCTGTCTTGTTCCTGTTGTATATTGAAGAGCTCCAGGATTTGATCAAGCCGTATGGTCTTCGGATCAAGTTGTATGCGGATGACTCCCAACTTTACATTAGTCTTGTACCTACGGATGAGGATAACTGGAAACTGGCCAAAACGAGGATTGAGGGGTGTTTGTCAAGTGTGAAGGCGTGGATGAACGATCACTGGCTTAAATGTAATGAAGCGAAAACTGAGTTCCTGCTTCTTGGAAAGAGCAGTGCCCTGGATAAGATGGAATTTGTGCCTACTGTTGATTTTGGTGGTGTGGAGATTTCTCCGATGGAGTGTACAGGAAAGACAGGAAAAACACTTGGGGTTTACTTGGACACGAATCTATCTATGGAGAGACAGGTAAACAGCGTGAAGAGGCAGTGTGGAATGCTCTTGAAGAACCTGTGGCAGGTGAATCGCAGCCTGGATATTCCTACTAAAATCCTCCTGGTCAAGCAACTGATTGTTTCTCGGCTTGACTATTGCAACATCCTATACGCTGGATTGCCAAAGAAGCTTCTTGAAAGCCTTCAGAGGACATTGAACTCGTGTGTGAGGTTCATCTATAACCTTCATGGACATCAAGATGACTATTCTCAGTATCTTAAGGGCACTCATATCCTACCTATGGAGCAGCGTGTGGAATTCAAGGCATGCTTGATGGCGTTTAAAATTGTTCATAACCTAGCCCCGGATTATCTCTGTGACCAAGTACCAGTTGAGGACTTGGAGGCTGTTCGAACCACCCGTGGAACTGCAACGCCTGATCACTACAAGCTTAAGTATCCTAAGCTTTCGAGTATTAACGCCAACTCCAAGTTGAGAAGGAGGAGACCGTCTGTCTTCCTACCTGAAGTGTGGAATGAGCTCCCCCTGGAGCTTCGATCAGTTGAGTCAGTGGATCTGTTCAAGTCGAGGTTAAAGACAAGATTGTTTGTGGAAGCATTCGGAGCCAGCGGAGGATGAGGTTCCTTGTTTCGCCTGCTTTCATCAGGTATTTCGCCTAGCTTGTATTTATTTTCTTTTGGTTCTGTTTTACCGCTCATGGTAAGGTTTTTATTGGCATTTTATAGCATTTTTTTCGAGTGAAGCACGAGTGGAAATGATATTTACAGACATTTTCTACCATCTAATGTGGACGTTTTTCCATATATATCAGTCTGTTATCTCATCTGGACAGTTATGTGAGCCGAGAGTGTTTAAATCAGTTTAATTCAGTGTTTTGGGTCTACCATTTTTTGATATACGTCTTTAAGTAACCGCTCAGATCGCCTCTCAGTGTCAGTGTCAGTTCTACTACACTGGCCCTGTGAGGTAAGGGCGGCATATAAATAGACATATTATTATTATTATTATTAAAGAGAGGTTGGTTGGTTGACCGTTGAGAAGGATCGTGAGTGAAAGAAATTGGATAAATTTGTTGAGTTAGCAAATACCAAGGATTACTGGCGGTGTGAACATATAGCATTTATGTTCATATGCTCATAAGAATTAGTCAGATCAATTAAACAAGGCAACATTATATGGTGTCAATCTTGTTGTCGCTCCTGACGAGGCTAAAGTTAGTTCTGAACAAATCGAGTTGGATGGATCCCAGGGATAGATAGATAGAGAGAAAGGGAGAGAGAAAGAGAGAGAGAGGGGGTTGATAGTTACTACAGGCAACCACACATATATACTGAGCTCTCTCATTAGATGATTGTGCTACAACCGTCTTTCTGAAAGGACGATGAGTGTGCTCCCCGATACAATATCATCTATAAGAAACGTGTAAAACAGATTTCAAACTGTGGCACATGGCAGCTACACATTTCAACCAGTCCTGTGGGAGAAATGAATCTATAACACACTACGCTCTGTGCTGGTATTGTATTAGATAATGGTCTAATGTATGTACTGTTATAGTAGTAATGGCGTTCTCTGCAGTACATTCGGAACTCTCTGAACTAAGTTTTTTGCTTCCGACTTGGAAACACGTACCAGTTAGATGATCTGAAAAGAAGGCAAAGTTTGAAATATCCCACAAAGATTACTAGATACCCGTCACCCGATACAGAATAACGGTCGCAGGAACACTCATGGACTGTCATTTTCCCAACGCAAGGTTGACAAAAGGTCGGTGACTCATGATGAGATGTGTGTCATGTTCAATAAAGATGGCAGTGACGTGTCAGCCATTGTTTAAACGACCCTGAAATGTAGGAGTGAAGTTGAGAAGTATGTTTTTGAGGGCAGCCACAACACCCAACTGTACTGAGAAACAAAGCAGCTCACGACCCTTTATTGTTTACAAACGCAAATTCACTCTACTTAGTAGAGTCTACTATACAGATATATATATATAGGACACTATACACGCAGACAGCTCAGCTCTAAAGTAGCACATAAAAGCGTTCATCACGTCTTTACTGTCGCGTGAGTAGCTGCAAAAATATGACACTTAGAAGGAGAATGACATTGATCGCTACTGACAAGCAACCACACACAGCATCTATAGTCTTATCATCGTCATTCATGAATCTACCCTCCTCACACACAAAGTTATCAGTGGCATTTTTGTTTACACAGGTAGCAGTTACCAGCTCCCCCTCCTCAAACGTGGCCTTCATCGGAACTACCGTTGCCCATTCCTCATCAGGGGCGTAGCACGTAGTCACTTGAGATTCGCACGCGGTAATGGTAGGTGAGAAAGACCCACTCTGGCATTCATGGTAGGTGGTAGAATTATCAGGACATTTGATAGTAACCTGCGCTCCATTATTAAAGGAGCTCTTGCTTGGATTAATAGTGCTGCCCGATCCAGCCTCGTTGTTATACGTGCAGGAAACTGGAGGAATGGTTATCTGTTAGATTCACAAGGACACACATGATATGCATTGAAGCATTTCCACATATTCAGATAGAGACAGATCAGCGGCAATCAAAGCAAAAAAAAAGTTTCACACAGCAAGAAAAGACACGGATAGCAAGCAGAAACCACAACCAATGTGAGGTGTCATAATATATAATCAAACCACAAAGATATAATATGCAGTGCACGATAGGTCGTGTTGCAAAGACCTGGAGATATTCATTAGGACACATGGCGACATGCAGATGTAGCAGGTGCTGTTTAAAGATTTAACCGCTAATTTCCCATGCTTCGCAATATGCATAATAATTTTCTGTAGCATGTAACAACACGAAATAATGCTGTTCAAACCTGTGGATCCTCCACACGTGGGAATATCGTCGCTCCAAATGCCGCTGTTACATGTTAGGGTGGAAGCTCCACTTAGAGTACCTGAGTCGCATACAAATGATGCAGTTGTGCCTTCGGTCCGGGCGTCGTCGCTATATGTAACGGTCGCCCCGGAGACATATGAACTGAGATCCCAGCACGTGGCTGAAGAGGAAGAGGTGTTAAAATATAACTAGCACGATCATTGATGCAATATATTAGAGCGTTTCAGAAATAACTTCGTGTCCCAATATCTCCAAAAGTATAAAAGATATCTACACGAAACCTTTTCTAGCATATTATTTGAACTCTTGACTACACACAACAGTGGTCACTTTGAAAAATTTAATCAAGGTTGGCTCTGGGCGAACCCGGAAATGTACCTTACTCAAAATGCCGCTGCACGGGAAAAACGCGCGTAGTACTGAAACTGCTGTACTTCTCAAAAATTGGTTCTAAGGGATATTTTATTGCATTATACTTGTTCATTAGACAATTCTCTTTCATTTAAGATGTAATAGAAGGTCCTAGCTTCATTCGTTGCTGAGCAATGGGTCTTTGAAAATCCTTGGCAAAATTTTGAAATTTTCACTTCCGGGTCTCTTCACGTTTTATAGGACTGACGTATAACCGATATCTTGGCAGCAAAAGATAGCTCTAAGTAAGCTTTAAGCCATTGTGAAGTCAATTATTCGCTTCGTCGGCTTATTGAAGTCAAAAATTGACGTTTTCGAACATACCCCTAAAACAAGCCAAAAATTGAGGTCAAATTTCGGTATTTTTCGTTTTTTCATGTTACATCTACTATTCTAAATGTTTTTAGTGAACGCGTCGAGACCCAAATCACATATATATCTCATCCTTAGACGATTTGCTATCGATTGAGCACTACGGGAAGTCAAAAATCTTTACCAGCTTTCTTCCAGTGGCGTTTAGAAAAAGTTGGTAACGCCGTGCAGCGGCAGCACGACTTATGGTGCCAACGAACCAAATTTCGAGTACTTCAGGTTGTCATATATAATTCAAAACATGTTTCTAGGAAGAGAATCGTCCAATGAACAGGATAAAACTAGGTAGAAGTCTCTATCTCTTATAGATCCCGAAATATCGCGACACGAAGTTATTTCTGAAACGCTCTAGTATTAGGGAATGAGAAACCTACTTGGTTTACTGCACAGTCCTCGTGACTGGAAGTTTTCCGAGTTTTTGGTGTACCACTCTCCCGTGATCTTGTGAATGAGACCCCACTTTTTATGGTTTGTATAAGACTCCCTGTTGTCGTATCCGGCGGGGGTATAGCCGTCAATCCATTCGACGTATCCTGTCTTTTCGAGATCTCTGAATGGGAATTCTCATAGTATTTGACGTAACTATAAGATGACCCTGGCCCTAGAATTGCTCATACCTCACACCTACACATGTATACCTCCCACCTATAACACCCCTACACACATATAATATATCAGAAGTTTCGTTATTTTTTATTCCAGCTTTATTATAATACTTGTATTCTCAACTTACATAAGTCCCATCCATAAGAGGTTGTCATTATCGGTCGAAGCCTCGGTAGATCCGTAATCAGCCTGAATCATTGCCACAACTATGTCGTTGTGGTACTCTGTTGGAATAACAGCAAGTGTGAGACCCTGCTCTTCACAACTAGCTTTACAGACGTCATATGTTGTCTTTTCAGCACCGTTGCAGTAACTGTACTCAAACTCTGGAAAGGTGGATTAATTTGGTGATGAGAAGCTAGATAAGAAGGCCTTACCTTATAACAGTGTCAACTTTTCTTAGTTCATTAAGTTATTATTACCTCGGGCCTGTGTCACGCGAATGGTATAAGCGTTCTTGAACATATTGCAGTTATTGGCGTTATCGTCTCTGTTGTAGTTGATATACCCTCCATCGCCCCAGTCCGCACCATAACTGATGGATGTAGTGAGTTTTAAAGGATTTTATAGTATTTTATTTGTGCGACAACTCAGGGACCTCGAGTAAGTTACCTTGCCCGGATTCGGAAAGTAGTCTCTGTGTATCCAACAAGGAGCATAATGTGGGACAAAGCATCGGTTGCACAGTCTACATCGGTATAGTCGCCTGAAAGATGCGTGACTTAATTGCTAGAAACATGTCTGGCGCCAGACCCCGTTTTCATTGTCCTACAGTGCGCTCAGATCGGGTCGGCTCCAGTCATCTTAGAGACCAGATCTTAAATATGGTTGATGAGCCGGATGACTCTTTTAGTCCTCTTTTAACGTCAACTACATCATACATGGTTGCCATGGCAAGTGTATCAGTAACCAAAGAGACTCAATTGCTGAAATTTCTTAACAGCTTTGGACATTTCCAAACTATATTAACTGTTTTCCCAAAAAATATAATAGAGAGTAGAAACTTGGCCTTGGTTGATTATGTGCCTAGCCAATAGCCATACATGGGATGAAAAGAATAGTGTCTACCAGAAAAGTGTATTTACCACCAGAATAAGTTTGGAGGTCGTTGCTGATGTATGACAAGTATGCCACGGGCGATGTGCTTGTTAGACCCTCCAGGAAGCTTGTCTCGTCATTTGCAAGTCTTTCGTAGTCCTGGAACCATAACTTAGTGAATGCGTTACCAGTCCGGGTCGCATAATCATCATCAAAAGTACAGGGTCGATCTGGAAAGAATTTTATATATTACGTCAACTAACATTTTCCAATGGTTTATAACATTTGACACGAAACTTACAATATGCAGTGTACTCGAAATCCTCTGTTGACTTCATATATTGCCGAGATTTTATTACTATAAATCCATCTTTGGTAGTCCCACCGCCACATCCATCAAAATCAAAGGTGCAGTCAACAAAATACTGCTCAGAAAAGTCAACAAGCTCACCAGTCAGTTCCTTGTATAGCGCTTCAACACTTCCCGTCTAGAATAATTATGGTGTGTGTGTGTATTAGCGCCATCAACTATTTATAGTATCTGACTAGTGTCCGGTTAGTCGTTGTCTCAGTGTCTGTTTAGTCTCTGTTGGTCTCCATCGTCTCACCGTTGGGAATGACCAACATGATCCACAGCTCAGCTGATCCTTTGGGGGTACAAATCCTACGGTATTTTCCCAGTAATCGTAAGTGGCAGGGGAGACTGCTGGACCGTTTACTGCGCCTAGGAGCTGGACTTATACTGCGCCTAGGAGGTCTTCTTCCTCGCTTGGAGTCTTCTTCCTCGCTCACAACAGAGGTGGCGTTCATACGAGCCTGATATATCTTGTAACGCTCAAACTCCGCATTATTCTAAAAAGGGGCGGGGGTATTATTATAGTACTAGAGAGCCCAGGCAAAAGACCCAAAACTCCTCTCGCCCCCTACTGACTCCTCCCACCCCTATCGAATCCTCCCAATATCTATTGACTGCTCTCGTCCCACATTCTTCAGCACCCTCCCTCCCCGCCCCCGGGCTATGTTGACCAACTCACCCCATAACCCCCTTACAGCCAGTTGGAGTCCTACAACAACCCCCCCCCCCCCCCGGTCTCTATGTCTCTCTCCCCCTCTCCGTCTCTTTCCCTGTCCCCTCTCCAATGGATAGTCTCCATCTATCCCCTTCTCTCTTTATCCCTCTCACCCCATCATTCCCTCCCCCCTCTCTCTCTCTCTCTCTCTCTCTCTCTCTCTCTCTCTCTCTCTCTCTCTCTCTCTTTCTCTATCTCTCTCTCACTCTCTCACCACAAAACACGACAGGAACACGCAATACAACACCCAACAACATGCACGTGCAGTATTAACACTCTTGCCCACCATCATGGCAACTCCCCAAACCCCCACCAAACACCCCTAACAACACGTCAATTTTCCACGTGCAAGTCCTAAAACCCCCTCCCCCAAATTTTGTCTTGCAACCATCTCTGCTTTATAATATAGACTAGAAAGCCCATTGAAGTCCTAAAACAGCCCCCCACCCGTCTCTAATCTCTATGCCCCCCCCTCTCACTCTTTGTCTCTCCATGTCGGGGTAAAGAATACGGAGGTTGGTAGTGGTAGAGCGCTGGTGATAAACATCAAGGGAAATTCCGCTGAATAACATGTAGAATCAGGTGATAAAGATCCGTAGAATTGTAGCTAAGTAGAGAATCAATGGGGTACGTAGGTAGAAAGGCTTTGCAATCATGGCGGCCCCAGCAGTAGATCCCAAAACACCACAGGAAAACCACAGGAACACGAAACAAACAACCAACAACATGCACGTGCAGTATCCCCCCACAACCTCCAACCTTGGCAACCCCCTCTATTTGCACGTGATGATAGGTCATCATACTCACCACGACGTTCATTTGTACTTTATAATATAGACTAGAAAGCCCATTGTTAAGTCCTATAACAGCCCCCCACCCGTCTCTATGCCCCCCCCCCCCTCTTACTGATCTTCGTCTCTCCATGTCCGGGTAAAGAATATGGAGGTTGGTAGTGGTAGAGCGCTGGTGATAAACATCAAGGGAAATCCCGCTGAATAACATGTAGAAACAGGTGATAAAGATCCATAGAATTGTAGCTGTGTAGAGAATCAACGGGGTACGTAGGTAGAAAGGCTTTGGCATTCATCGGGGCCGCAGCAGTAGATGGCAAAACACCACACAGGAACACACAACAAACAACCAACAACATGCACGTGCAGTATCCCCCCAAAACCTCCAATACCCCTCCCAAGCCACCTCCTTGGCAACCCCCCACCATTTGCACGTGGGATACTACATCATACTCCTCACTACGACGTTCATTTGTACTTTATAATAAGGACTAGAAAGCCCGTTGGCTGGACCCCGTTGATGTCTCTCTCTCACTCTCTCTTCCCCCCCCCCTCTCTATCTATCTCTATCTCTCTCTCTCATCTCTCTCTCCTCCTCTCTCCATCCTCTCTCTCTCTCTCAATCTCTCTCTCTCTCTCGTCATCTCTCTCTCCTCATCTCTCTCTCTCAGGCTACATCTCTCCTCTCTCCTATCTACCTTCTCTCACTTCATCTCTTCTCATATCCTTTCTCTATCTCTCTTGTCCCTCTATCTCTCTTTCCTCTATCTCTCTATCTCTCACTCTACTAGCCGCTATCCCTTGTATCTCTACTCTATCTTTCTCGCTCCTCTTTCTCAGATCTCTCTCTCTCTCTCTCTCTCTCTCTCTCTGTCTCTCTCTAGCCTCTCCTCTCTATCTCTCTTTGGTCTCTATCTCTAGCCTCTCTTCACTCACTCCTCTCTCTACCACTCTCTCACTCCATCCTGCCGGGCTGAAGAATATGGAGTGGCTGGTAGAGTGGTAGAGGATCGTGATGTAACATCAAGGGTCATCGTTAGATGTTGCTGCTTGAAACGTGTCGAAATTAGGTGATAAAACATCGTAGAATATAGAATTGTAGCTGTGTAGATAGAGTAGTTTACGTGGGTACGTAGGTAGAAACGCTTTGTTATTATCGGGGGCCGACGCAGTAGATTGGCCAAAACACCCGCAGGACAACGAAACACAACACCCAACAACATGCACGTGCAGGTATTCACATCCTTGCCCACCAACCATAACCAACCCCTGATCGCACGGGCAAATGGTGGCAAAATTGTTTGCACGCTAGTGTTGCAAGCTAGGGATACTCCCATCACCAACGCCACGCTATTTGTACTTATAATAAGGACTAGAAAAGCCGTTGGCTGGACCCCGTTTATGTATCTCTCTCTCAACTCTCTCTTCCCACCCCCACTCCTATCTATCTCTATCTCTCTCTCTCTCCTCATACTCTCTCTCTCTAGTCCTCTCTTCTCTCTTCTCTCTCTCTCTCTCTACCCATTCTCTCACTTCATCTCTTCATCATATCCTTTCTCTATCTCTCTCTGTCCCTCTATCTCTCTTTCCCTCTATCTCTCTATCTCTCACTCTATCTAGCTCGCTATCCCTCTGTATCTCTATCTTTCTCGCTCCATCTCTCTCAGATCTCTCTCTCTCTCTCTCTCTCTCTCTCTGTCTCTCTCTAGCTCTCTCCCTCTCTATCTCTCTTTGTCTCTATCTCTACCTCTCTCACTCACTCTCTCTCTCACTCTCTCACTCCATCATGCCGGGCTGAAGAATATGGAGGTTGGTAGAGTGGTAGAGATCGTGATGAACATCAAGGGTCATCGTTAGATGGCTGCTTGAAACGTGTCGAATTAGGTGATAAACATGCGTAGAATTGTAGCTGTGTAGAGTAGTTAACGGGGGTACGTAGGTAGAAACGCTTTGGTATTCATCGGGGCCGAAGCAGTAGATGGCAAAACACCGCAGGAACACGAAACACAACACCCAACAACATGCACGTGCAGTATTCACATCCTTGCCCACCAACCATAACAACCCCTTGATTCGCACGGGCAAATGGGGCAAATTGTTGCACGCTAGTGTTGCAAGCTAGGATACTCCATCACCACGCCACGCATTTGTACTTTATAATAAGGATAGCTGGTTACGGCATACGGAGTGTGTACCTGTATAACAGTGCACAATGGGATTAATGACTAACTAACTAATAACTAACCATTATAGAGAGCCTGTTGAGGGATTGGAGCATAGTATTTGTGGTTGTTTTTTCTACGCTTTTTTGGAACTGAATTAACCGTGCATACCGCTCACTGAAATAGGTAGTAGTAGTATATCAGGGACGGATAGTTTATCAACAGGGAATTATGTTCGGATAGGGGGAAATCCTGTTCGTACTCGCTAGTCGTTCGAATGTCTTACCTTCTGTCTTTTCCTTGAACTGATTCAAAACCCCATCTCTTTAGAGTGTTTTGGAACAGCTGGGCCGTTGGAACTGTTACCTTTCCTGCCTGGGTCGAGACAAGGACAAGCCCCAGGAAGAGCAAAACGCGAACAAACATTAAATCTGAAAGATTTGTTAGAACAAAACAGCAGCTACCTGCTTCATGGAATGATGAGAATGTGCTTGATTGCTACTGTAGGAGAATGCAGCTTGTGCGCTGTATAATGCCACTGTAATTCTAAACACTACTACGGCTTTAAAAGTGCCATGCCACCACTGTCCACAACTATGAAGCAGGAAGTGTCTTTACATTACACTTTTACAAACAAGCGTGTGGTGGTGTCAACCCTAACTGCAGATATATATTGCACTTTCTAGGCTAGCACAAATTGGATCAATTAGATATTGGAGACATACACGCCATGTGCATAATGATGGCTGCATAGTGTTTTGATAACTCTGCAAGCACGATCGCTGACACCTTGCTTTTATACATACGTTATTTATATGTTAAAACTCCATGTCCAAGTGATATGGATATATAATATGCAGTTATAGAGTTAGCTAGAACGCTCGCCCACTGCTGCTGTAATAGAGACCTATTGTGTTCCCTGCATGTTGGGTGGGAAAATGAACTCTATTGGAGACCCACTGTCACCTTGCCGCCCTAGGCATGAACTGCGGGCGGTGCCTACAAAGATTGTGAAGGATCGGCAGTATAACTGAGAGAGAGAGAGAGAGAGTGTCTAGAGAGAAGTTGGAGTTTCTAGAGAGAAGTTGGATGAAGCCGTGGGTGGTGTAAAGCCGAGAAGGCGGCGCTGTATGAATTGTATTGATCTCTTGTATGGATCTCCATATTGCACTCTCGTTACACAGGGCAACGACCAGTGACCACAGCAAGCTTGATATATTTAATGCACAAGCAAACCGAGCAAACTGGTGTTGGGATAGTGAGAGAGAGACAGAGAGAGAGAGAGAGAGAGAGAGAGAGAGAGCCCTAAACGTAGGTCATTCGAGCTAGGATGAATGCGAGTAAGGACATGAATGATGAAGTCAGCTCTCGTGTATGTTAAGAGACTGGAGATAAGGGCGAGTGACTCCTGGGTAATGAATGTATTCCTAGGAACAATAACTTCATGTGCCCTAGCATAGTAGCATTTTAACAGTTGGGCTCTACCAAAGGATAATATTAATATAAACCTGGTAGTGGTAATAAACAAAACAAAAGTAATTTTAATACAAATCTACAACATCCACTGTCAGTGCTGCAGTAGCTGCTGTCTTCGCGTTGCAGCACGGAGATATGATAATTCACACTCAACACTCAAGTGTCGGTGAGGTGTCGGTAATTCCTGCATATATTTGTATCACGAACACGCGTGTGTGTATCATAATATGAGATATCCGAAGGAGATATCTATCACCCGATGATTAGGCACAACAACATTGCGAATACAATATCCCTCTCTTTCTTTCTCTCTTGACGGTCCTCTTTGAACCACATGACTTTGTTGTAATAATATGCAAAACACTAGCAGCTCGATGTTGTTTAGTAGAATGTGATACAGTGTATGTTACTTTGGGGATATTATATACCCGAGCTATTACAAACTATACAAAGTTACAGTGTATGTTATGCAGTGGGTGAAGCTAGTGCAGTGAAAACTGGATGATCAATGCATGAAATGGTTGGCAAACACAAAGAATCACAATTTTAGAGTGCTATAGTTTCCATGGAATCTTTATTTGTTTCTCATCGCATCACTGCCTGCTGACTGGAGTGAGAGAGACTGTTTGGCTCCTGCAAATGACAGAGCATAATGATTAAGAGGAGGAGGACCTTGAGAAAACAAACATGCGCGGTGAGAAAGGGTCAAATGAGTCGGCGTGCGTGTCTTTGTTGTTTGTCTAGTGAGTCTACGCCATCACACTCATATACCGTCACACTAATGTAATGGCTAGTGAAGTACATCACACACTGTAAACAATACTATCACCCAACACTACAGTGATACATGGTACATGCATAGTGGTACCTCACGTAACCCAATAGCTAAGATAAGGACCGAAATATGGACTTTGGTGAACGCATTGACCTCTCCCTTTCTCTCTTTCTCTCTCTCTCTCTCTCTCTCTCTCTCTCTCTCTCTCTCTCTCTCTCTCTCTCTCTCTCTCTCTCTCTCTCTCTCTCTCTCTCTCACACACACACACTCTCACGCATGCACCAAATGAAGACCCAGGAGAATGAAAGCAGAAATTTATGCAAATCCGATCAACAAGCAATATTATTTCTACCTTTATATTGAGCACCTATTAATATTATAACACACCAATACAACTTTCCCTGCGGGGTGTTAGCTATGTAAGAGAACCCCGGGCCGGGAGAACGGAATACTTCTCTTGAGTTGTGTTAGTCTTGAGCAGTAAAACCACCATTCACCAAGTACAATGCATATTTATTGCCCCACACGGTATTATGCCGTACGCTACCCATGTTAGGGGGTTTGTCATGTACATCACAACTTGAGTAGCTGCAGGATGGCCAATCGGAGCACGCGAGAACTGTGGTCATAGCATTGGCCTGACAGTATTTTAACTACATTTAACTATTGATCCATAATTTGAATTGTATTATAGGGATCGTACATTTGAATGCCAATAACAGTAGATCTTCGTTGCGAAAACAAAACAACAACATAGCAACATCATGTGACTCATTCAAAGGCGAACTCAGACAAAGGAGGTACCCGCGGGAGCCACCGTGTATTAGGGCGTATTACCCTGGACCTTGGTGGCTCAATTCAAGAGTGCAGTAATTTTGAACAATAAAGAGGGACTGAGAGAGGGAAAATATGTAACAACTTAGTTCCAGTCCTGAAGGAATCACACAACAGAAATGTAAATGACAGTCTAGCTTGGCAAACAGAACTAATGATACGCTGAATGGTTGAATGTGTGTGTATGTGATAAAAAAAAAAGGTGAATTGAACTGCCTGTCCGTGTTTGATGCTAAGCTTACATTCCGGCTAACGGCGGCTAAGAGCTAGCATATTCAGACACATGTTATTGGCCGCTTTTCCCATTAAATCGGATACAGGACTATCATGGGATCATGGGTTAGAGTAATCCAGGTATCTACTGCTAATGACCATGAATCCTCGTTTACATAAATGTTTATATCTTTACCCATTATAGCTAGTTTGCATATAAACACAATAATTGTAGGTTAGGCGGCCTAACATAGACAGGAATAGAAAGGAAAGAAAGCAAAGGGGACGCGTTCCAAAGGAGTAAAGGGGCGGGAGGGGATAACGGGGAGAGTAAAATTTACCCTCTCCCCTCTGTCCTTTTCCGTAAATTGAGGAACTGAGGAACTTCTGTCCCTTTGTCTTCCTAATTAGGGGTCACGTTCATAATGTTCATAATATATTCGTTCTTGCCATTTTATGTGGCACACTTTTCCCGCCAATGTTTCTCCTCTTGTCGCCAGTGTTGCTATGGTGACCTTCTATATCTGGCGCTTGTCCGGAAGCGGCAATGACTTCATAGTGTGAAAAGCAATCAAAAACTCGGGGTTGGACGCGCGCGGGTCATGCGCGCCCAAATGAAGGATTCGTGGAGATCCGGCACCACGCCCCTTTCCAGAGCTATAATTGTTCACGACCAGGCCTTGTTAGTGCGGTATCCTACAACGTGAACACGTGGTTACCTCTTCGCAGCTCTTGATGACTGTGAGGGCAGTGGCCACCCTCTGCTTTGTTTACATTAGACACAGCTCATTAATAGCCAGTGTTGCTATGGTGACCTTGTTTTCCGTCCCGTCCGATCCTGTACCGGGGACCCCTGGACCGGGCAAGAGCTACATAAATCCAATGAGAGCTCGATACCAATTATTGGTAAAAAAAGAAGCTGAAAACACAATATTTTGTGCTATTGTAATGTGTTATACCACGTGGTACAATTACAAAATACACTCTCTCACACACATGATCCAATCAAACAAAATAAAGATCCACGAGCTCAAATTATCTCTCGTTCTCCCTCCAATCCATTCATTTTAATCTCTCTCCGCAGGGTTCTCAGTCTCCGGGGAGTCACATAAATTTAAAAGTCATTGATTTACAACCAATTAATTCTCTCAATTGACAATTCGAATGTTCACAATTTATAGCCTATCGTTGCGCCGGCCCTATTTAGGTCATTGCATAATTTCACCTAAATAATCACCCGAAGCGAGAAGTTTCTATCTGTCTTTCAATGTGGATGGGGCTCTGTAATTACTGGACATGCCATTGTCTATTTGATCTTAGTCACTTTATAATTGGTCAGTAGGAGCGATACAATTGCTGCAGCGCCACAAAGGCTTGTCATGGAGTGGTATATCACGTCCCAACTCTCAAACATGTCCACATATTTTAGTAGGAAACTGAAACCCAGAACGGCCAGACCAGGACCAGCTCTCACTAGGCCATACTTGATACCAAAGTCTCGTTTCCCAAAGTATGTGTAGAGGCAGGTCGTGAAGAGGATTTGAGAGGCGAATATAGCACCGTTCAGACACATGCACACCAGATAGAGAATGTCTGGGTAGAAGTTACTGAAAAAGAAAGGGGATTTAGTTTCAAATTGTTTAAAACAGCACGTTTGACTAAAACGAGACTACTAATACGGGGAATGGGATACAAAAAGAATTGTTGACTGAGTATTGAAGTCCAAGTACCTGAAAAGGGACCAGTAGACTGATTCCACACCCGCCATTCCCAAAATAGCTGCCCCAATAATAAGATACTTGCTCCGGAACCGGTCCGATAAAGCACCCCACATCAGACGGCCGAGGGCGTTCACAAAGTTTCCCGCTACTGCTATCGTGGTCAGAAACTGGTCACCTGATGTATGGGGAGAGAGGTCAGGTATTGAAATTGTGAGAATGATTGGGGGTGAGGCGCATGCAGCATATTTTATAAGTCTGTTAAGTGTCCTACAAGTACATTATGTGACAATATGTGATAATATGTGGTTTTTGGTGGGGATTTCGGGGTTTATTACATCTCCACCTCTCACTTTAACCTACTTTTGATGACAGTCAGACCGTATGCTTTGTAGTAAGTGTAAAGCATTGTCCGGCAGATTTTAGCAACACTGTACACGATAGTGATGATGTAGAAATCACATCGATAGAAGAGGGAGGTCCACGGGCCACTTAGATCAGCCTTGGAACCTGATTCATCATCACTCAAATTGAGACCCTCCTCCTCATCCTCAAGAATCTCATCTATAATGACTGTATCCGCTTTGGTACGGTAGGAAGACTGGGACTGCGATATCTTTCGGACTAACTGAGGGGAATTATAGATGGGGATGGTTTAAAGTTGAACTATCCATGTCTGATTAGACGGAAATGAGAGTAGTTTTTAATTCGGATATTAAATATTATGTGAAATATATGAGGGTTTCTGCAGGCAACTATCCAGATCCTTGTTATAGTTGTTAGATCGATCAGACGGAAATGATGCAGGTAGTTTTCAAATATATGAGGGTTAGCAGGTGGCCCAGCTAACATGCAACTCAGTAACTAGGGCATCCGGATATTCGGTGACCTGGGACATATATTGCCTCTGCTCTCGCGGGCATATTATTATATTACTATTATATACACGTACATATTTATCAGAGATAGCACATGTATATATTTATCAGAGATAGCACTAGCACCACTAGCCTACCTACCTTGTAGTCAGGGAAGGAAGCGTGGGAAAGGTCATAGTTGAGTGATCGAACAGAACGGACGTAAGCAATGTCGTCCGACTCTTCAACCAGAAATTCGCCCTCCTCAATGAGCTCTTCTTCTGCAGGGGTAGTAAGGTTTAGAAATTGAAGTTCGGTGACATATGTCAGTGTCATATATTCTCAGAGGGAGTAATATATGAACAGAATTCCGTTTAAAAAGTTAACTCGTTTAAAAATATAGTAAAATTTTCAAGACTCTAACCGATCTCGTCATTACCACCCTTCTCTTACCCTGTGGTAAGGAAATGAAGCAAGCAGTTAGGGACGAGAGGTTACAAAGGTAGCAATACCAAGTCCCAGGAAGTAGATTGGGATCATATTGAGTACGGCAGGTTCCTCAAAATAACCGCTCTCTGCCACAGGTAAGTTGGAGGGGTTGATGACAAGGTTCCCCAGGATGGAGAAGAATGTGGACCCAATACTCTCTGAGAAACTGATGATCCCTATGGCAATACCCTTGTTCCTCTTGCCCCACTCCATGCACACCACTGTATAGGGGGAGAATTTCCAGTTAGAATTGCTGTTGATTAACAAGCTGACATTGCGTAGCTGCTATGATTAATCAATATGCTGCTGTAAACTACAGTAGTTTGGAATGTTTTGGAAATATATGGGGCTACATCTTTGAGTTTGGGCAACAGAAGTAACAGACTCTGATGTCACTAGAAATGTGTATCAACAACTGAAGTACCTATAATGGTGGCTTGAATGATAGCGCTGAAGAAAGACAGGGCTGAGGTGACGAACACAAATGCCCAATAACTCTGAAGTGCGAAATAACAGGACGCCGTACAGACAGAGAGAAACAAACTTGCCAACACTGCCGTCTGTTTTATACCTAGCATACTGGGGAGGAGGGATGTTAGTATGTTTTATACCTAGCATACTGGGGGAGGAGGGATGTTAGTATGTTTTATACCTAGCATACTGGGGGAGGAGGGATGTTAGTATGTTTTATACCTAGCATACTGGGGGAGGAGGGATGTTAGGCTCTTCTAAGTTTGTCACGTACCCCGCTACTTCTCTTTTTTATTTGTTTTCTCATGCAGAGAGGGGAGGTGGAGGTGACTACATATTATTATTATATAAAAACCGCAGCTCAATCTCGCATGCTTTTCTTTGTGACAATCATGCTTTTCTTTGTGACAATCATTATGAATCGCTGAAATATACTAATCTCTCTAGTAGTAGTCAAGATGTCTAGTCTTGATGTCACAGTGACATCTTGACTAGACAGTCACTCATAGTTAAACTATTAAGTTATAAATACCAAAAGAATAAATTTCATAATCATAATGCTCCCAAAATGTATTCAAAACCCAATGTTTTAAAGGGAAAGCTTGAACAAATCATTGTTCATGTTAAGCCTCTTCAACATCAATAAAGATGCCTGATCATGTCCATCCCGCACGGTGCAGTGCACCACGATGACCTTCAGGAAGGTCTTACCTAACACCTACAATCGTTACACTACCCTTGAGCACGCCGTGCCCTATTATATACTCACTTGATCATGAATCCGGAGCACCAGGAGAGGGTGTTAAATGCCACGTTGTTCAGTGCTACCAGTAACGCTATATCGCTGAAAAAGGGAGGGGTAAAGGACCCGTTTACAAAAAGTACCCGGGTATTACGATACTGGAAGTGGAAACACAAATAGTCTATGGGATGGCAAAAATTAAAACTTATATCACGAATATAAAATCAAAAATTTACCTGTATTTCAGCGTGAGATCGTACAACCGTAGATAGCTGAGAATGTAGGGCACGTAGGTTCCAAAAGCACCAAAGACGGCGGATATCATAATGTTGCAGATGCACCCCGCTATGATCATTAATACCGCCCTCATCCTGCCTGCTCCTGTGAGTGCAGGGGTGGAAGATTAGTTGAAACTAAAACTGCATGATATAAGTAAGACGTTAATAATTAACTTAATCGGGGATATCAAAACAGATAGATCAATTCTGGATTTCGAAGCGGCTTTAAATTAAACACCCCCCTAATATGATAAAGAAGTAAATGTATGCGGATGTAGAGATTAGAAACAGATAAAGTAGGGAGATGAAGAGTATAAATTAGGATTTAAAGGACAAATCTTACTAAGCACGCATAATAAAGGCGTGAAGCCGGATGCATCTAGACATCTAAACGAATATATTGTTGTAAAACAGTAGAGTAGTTAATAACGGTAAAATCATAGTTTTGAATATTATAAGTATTCATAAGTTTAGTTCTTAAGAACTTCAATCAAGATAAGCAAACCGTACACTTTGATAACGCGTAGAGTTATTATATATGGACGGCTGCAATCAGTATAATAATACAATTTAAAGCTCCTAGGAACAGCTGATATGACTGATTAGGCCTGGGAAACCCTAACACACAATTCGAATATTCGATTCGGCATATAATTAATTTTTCATAGGCCAACATCATATAATATGCCTTTATACTTAGTAACTATCACAAATATTAAAAGTTTAACAACATTCACATGTGAATGTCGATTGTCGAATGATTTTGATCACAATTATGATTGTTTTAAAGTTTTAACATGTCGTTACCATGTCGTTACCATGTCGTTACTATCAGGCACAACAATCACTTGTCCAAGCACAAGACGTGTTGTTGCAGAAGTTATGGAACTCATGGCATGTTTATGGAACTGAACAAGGCCAAGGGACGTTCTTACTAAAGATGATAGTACAGATAGATAATACATAACCAAGATATAACTCCTGCTTTCCACAACTATTTGAGGACCGCGTTGGGAGAACTGTTTAGTCGGTAATGATAGTAGATCAGATGTATCAATATAGAGATCTGGAACTACCTCTGACATCAGAGATGACACCACACCCAACATAGAGGGGACCCCTCCCTGCACTGTACGTCCAACTAGATCTACTCACTCTCCAGAACTCTCACCCCTCCTTACTCACTGATCTCCACAACTCTCACCCCGGCCCTTCTTGCTATAGAACAGCCCCCCCCCCAACAAAAAGCTGTAGCTCTTTTAACAATAACAATGACTCGCGCTAGGAATTAATTTGCTTCTAATACCATTGACTGACCATTATATGCACCACATCTCGAGAAGCTATGCCTCACGCAACTAGACTACTGTACTATAATACTGACCAGACTACCGTGCTATTATAGCCAGTTTTCACAACGCAGTGGCGCGGTCCATGAAAAAGTGGGCACGAGGAGTTACACTTACAGAGTACTTAATTTATAGTTAGTATCATGTATAATCAATAATCCCGGGTTTATATCCCCACTTTGAGGCGAGGTTTTTAATTGTCTGGGTGTCTAATTGGGTTTCGTCTAACTGCTATTTATAGACTCCGTGAGGAAAAACTAGTATTACAGTCGGACCCCGATTTAACGGCACCCTCGGTGGAAAGGGTTTTATCCGTTAAATCGGGGTGTCCGCTAAATCGGGGTCGAATACTGTTAGTTTCCTATATCGGGGGAAGATTATCATGCCGTTAAATCCGGGTGCCGTTAAATCGGGGGCCGTTAAATCGGGGTCCAACTGTACTAATGTTTTGCGGCCGAATCCTCACAGAGCATGAAAAAAATGCAGTGTGAGATACACAATATTAAAGTTCTCAGTGGCACTCCCGTGAAACTAATTTCGAGATCTCGAGATATATATCTCGGCGGTCACACACCAACCACCAAATACCAAGTACAAAGATCATATCACACAAGACTCGTATCAAGGCGAGACTAATTAGTAATTAACTGTCTGACGAAGCGTTCAACCCAGCTACATGCCTATACTAGGTGTTGCGACAATGCGTGACAGCAAATGACAAGGTGGGAACACCCTGCACCGTTAGCTAAACACATTACTAGCTGTAGAGTGCATTGAAAGACCCCATTTTGTGTTTTCGCCATGACCAGGAAGACGTGTTACTCTAATTGGGTAAACCCTCTCTCCTCTTCTCTTTCAGCCACTTATACTCTGTCCCTGCCTGCCCAACACCGGCTCCGCGGAAACACTGGAAGGAACTGTACCGCGGGCACTACCAGGGCCGGAGACTGAGCGGCGACACGATACATAAAGGCATGCTATCCTAGTGGAGAAACGATTTTCAAAAACTGTACGCAGACGCATCGTTTGTGTAACGTGTGGGTACTAAACTAATTAAGTGCACTTTTTCAGCACGATCTAGGGCTGTGATTGGTCAAGCTTGGGGTCTCCTAACGGTATATTTCATCGAAACGGTTTGTAATTGCGACACCGTTTTCCACTACAATCATACCTAAGAAAAGTTCATTCTGATTGCACACATGTGTGTGTGTCCCACCACAATTGCAGCTATTGGATTTCTGGGGACATTGCATTATTATAATGGCATAGACTTCAGAGATCACGGACAACCTAATAATATCGACTAGTATAATACTGATCTATATACAGCAAGCGGTATCTTAAATTATAATGTTTTTAGGTGATCTCCAATGAGAGATTGACTTATGATTACCAATAAACTACATTGGCCTACTGTTTAAACAAAAGGACTGCAAGAATGTCAATCATGATTGTCTCGTCCGAATTAACGGCCAAAGATGGCAAGGCAAATATATGGGAAACCATGTGATATGATGCTTGTTAAGATAAGAGAAATGAGAGTGGATAGGAAGTGAGTTTAAAAGAAAGATTATAGTGAGCGAAGGAAAATTAACTGAGCTGCGTGTACTACAACGTCATGTTCCAAATGTTTTTTTAAATTTCATTATCGCCCATAAAAAGAGGCACTTGGCCACTGTGCCAATTTCAATCATCAGCTACTCCAGATCCCAGCCCCTGTCCAAAAAAAGGGGTAAACTATTTTATTGAAGTCTAGAAGTGGATTCAGAGAACACACTTTATATAACATGTCATTGAGTTCTGCTGCAGGCGAGTAAATATTCGATCGACTATTCAAAAACACAGAACCAAGACTATTCTGAGAATTTTGTAGGCGACATTAATTACTTTATCGTAACTAAACTCCAAGAATTTGGGAAATTGCTTTAGACTTGGAACTGGAAAGGAAGTTATTAAATGGATTATGAAGTTGAACCACCTAACAACTTCTGAAGGTGGTTGCTGTGAGGAAACACGTCTCAATCAACTACATACTCCTAGACATGGTACTACCATGGCTAGGAGTACCGAGTAGGTACTAGTTGTGTTAGTGTCAAACTATAATCACAATTCACATTTCACCCTAATTCGTGTAGGGGTAAACAAGGGGTCAAGGGATGAACAAGGCCCGTGGGACCCTGTAGATATCAAAAAACAGAAATGGTCCCTCCTTCCCCTCCTCTCAAATTACATTAATATCTCAAGTCAGCAATATCACAAATATGCTCCAAATATGCTAATAGCATCACATACTAATCAGGGTGTAATGACATGCATGGTCTGACAAGTAACCAGCCTTCTCACATGAGTGATACAATTAAACACATATTATATGTGTGTCTCGTCGTGTGGGTCGCGTCGGGTTAGTGCAATTATTTGGGTTCCTGGAATACTAATATTATACACAATATTATGCCGCGTAGTACTTATACACAGATGGAATCCAGGTAGGGCCAGTGTCCACTAATCTAGGTAGGGGTGTCACTAATCTAGGTAGGGGTGTCACTAATCTAGGTAGGGGTGTCACTAATCTAGGTAGGGGTGTCACTAATCTAGGTAGGGGTGTCACTAATCTAGGTAGGGGTGTCACTAATCTAGGTAGGGGTGCCACTAATCTAAGTAGGGGTGCCACCAATCTAGGTAGGGGTGTCACTCATCTAGGTAGGGGTGTCACTAATCTAGGTAGGGGTGTCATTAATCTAGGTAGGGGTGTCACTCATCTAGGTAGGGGTGTCACTAATCTAGGTAGGGGTGTCATTAAGCTAGGTAGGGGTGCCACTAATCTAGGTAGGGGTGTCACTAATCTAGGTAGGCGTCATGGGTGTCACTAATCTAGGCTATGGCCAGTGTCATTATCAGAGCGTGTTTTGGAGAAAGCAGTTCAGGAAGTTTCACTCAGTATTTCCACAATTCAATCTTGTCAAACCGTAATATCAGAACCTGAATTTGCCCCATGGTAGCCATAGACCCTAGCTGAAGTAGGCCTAAATATGAAATACTTGATTGTTATTCAGAATTCCTATATAACTACCATATGACGTATGAGGTAGTAGAAGAACAGACGAATTAACGCGAGTGGAAGTAAATTGCTAGAGAGCTAGTTATGTGACTAGAGGAACAATTCCAGAGTACCCCGTACAATTCCCTTCAGTCTGACTAAAGAAATAGCTATTATATTTTCTAAAATCCCCTCCCTTATAACGTTCTGACCTAGTTTGACGGTTATCGCCCCCGCCGTGAAAATTCTCAGGGTGGTTTCACTGGTTAAGTCATCCGATTTTTTAGAGAGAAAAATGCCGAATTTCGCTGTGGGAAAAGAAATAAAATCTCAGTTCATGACAAGGTGTTCAACTGCTGTAGTAGTAAAATTATCGGGGTAAAGTAAAAGTCGCCTCTACAAAACGGACGGTTTTTTGTAGGCCAAAATTTTTTGGTTCGGTTCATAATTTTTGCTGAAAACCGTCCGTTTCCTAGTTACCTCATGAAAATGGTACTTCCACTTAAATTCTCCTAAAACATCACACCAGAAAACAATAGCAGAATATAAATCAGTGATTATATAAGACCTACAATATTGCGATCACACTACGTGAACCTCCTAATTATCACGTGACCTGGTCCTCGTTTGTATAATAATGTTCCTCCATATGTCGGGTAAACTTGGTTACAATTACCGTGAGGGGCAGCGACAGGAAAATAACCCCGGCCATAATGGCCACTGATGCAACACTAAGACCCATCCAACTAGTTGGCACAACATCCCCATACCCAATGCCGGTAACGGTTACAACCGCCCACCACATGGATACTGGAATGGAACTAAACCCAGGTGTCCTACCATCCAAACACTCTATATAGTGGATCACACTTGCAAAGACGAGGGTGATGATGAAGAACAGCCCGCACAGTACACACAGTTCCCGGGTTGATTTGAAGAGGAAATGGAAGATGGTGGTGAGGCCGTGGGAGTGTCTGATAACCCGGAATATCCGAGTTATCCGGAGCATCCGGCTAAATCTCAGCACCACAAGAGTTTTGACATCCTTCTCGTCTAACAGCTTGATAATAACGGGAATGTAGTAGGGAAGAAGGGAGGTTAGGTCACAGAGATTCATGGAGCTGAGGAAGAATGTCTGTAATCTCGGCCAAGATAGCATTCGGAGAATAAAATCTGTGGTGAAAAACACCCAGCTGGTTATTTCAATGATTGCATTAGTTTTTAATAAGATGTAACCCAGACCAATCGTAGTCTTCTCATCTTCTGTCCTGGTTGAATAACGTTTGGTATAGTCCTGCATGTAGGGTTCAGATTCAACCATTAGCGCACTGATAGAGAGGAGTACAAGGATATTATCAAGGATCATCCAGAGAAGAGAAAACAGGGAACTCTGGGGGTTGGTAAGAAACAGGTACAACTTCAATTTGGCCAACTTGAGTCTGTTCCACCCGGGCCCATCTCTGATGTTCTCCAGTATTGTATCGCCGTCGTCTCCTGATCCGGACACCGCTGAGAACCTTCTCAATGCATATTGTATCCTGAAAAACTCCAGCTCCCTATTCAGGGCATCTCTATTTTTGTTGTCGTTAAGAAACCCAACTGGTAGGTTGAGTGCGCCCGTTTGGTAAAACTGCAACACATACTCAAACAAGAATCGGCTTCTGTCAAAGAAATAACAGCCCATATCGAGTCTGTAGTATTTGTTGATGGCTGCTGACCCCAGGAGTGTATCAGGATATTGTCGGAGAACAACATGTCTTACAACAAACTCTTCACCTCCCACATTAATTAGGATGCTATTGCTGAGTGACCCGGGTCTCGTGCCCCCTCCACCGCTTGGACCCTGGGTGCACGTTGTCAGTGATTTGCTGTCATCCCCTTCCTGGGGGTCTGGTGACAACATTGACATACGGGACTCCCGGACAAAGTGTTTGATACTATCCCCAACGTTCATCTTAACCTCAAATATGTCCGCCACTTTTGATGAGTCCATGATGGGTGTCCGGAAATAATCGGACAGGGAGACATGTGAGCTGGATGCAAAGAGGGATGGTGTTCGTCGTTTCAGGGGTAGATTGTTTGGTGCCTGCCTGATGTACCCTGGACTGATTGTATTGAGAATGTCCCTCAGCCCGTCACCCCGTCCTGTCCTCCATTGCTGACTACCATCCGATATATTTCCCAGAGAGGGTCGTCTCTTTTTCTTGGACATCTTCACCGTGCACCCACTACTCCCCCCGACCGAGGGTGTGGGTAGGGATTTGTGGGTCAACATGAGGGGAACAGCTTCAGGTGCCTGATCACGATGTATAGCAAGGCTCCTAGGAGACATCTCTGGAACATTGGACAGAGCAGTCTCGTAGGACTGGGAGGAAGGTCCCCTCGATTTGGGTTTCCGGGGTTGGCGGAGAGTGTTCAGGTCTGGAGGTTCCTTCTTCTTCCTCCTTCGGTTGTGTCGTGGTCTGTCTCGGGGTGCAGGAGCAGTGGGAAGGAGGAGGTAGACACCATCGTTAGATACCCTACTGGAGGAGATGTCACTTGCTGCTCCGGCTGACGATGAGGATTGCATTGCTAAAAGTAGGAGATAATCAACGAGATGGAAGAAGTACGGAAGTGAAGTAAGGAAGGTTTGATAGAGAGCGGTGGTAAATACGAGACAACTATACTGCTAATACCAGTCAAACGTCGTGTGTTTTTGGTTCTCTCTCTCTCTCTCTCTCTCTCTCTCCCTCTCTCTCTCTCTCTCTCTCTCTCTCTCTCTCCCTCTCTCTCTATCTCAATTCGATTACAGCTGAGCAAGCAGTAGGGAGATGCATCCCCCATACTGGAAACACATACACATTTGCTACTGTGGCACAATGAAGGCCACTGTAATGCAATTAAACGAGCCCTCTCTACATCTAAAAGCAGGGTAGCGCGTGTGACAAGCAGTCCTAGGTGTGTGTGTGACCTTGTCCTAATGTCCCTGAGAGTCTACCCCCAGTTCTCACATACACACACACACAACATGACACAAGTCCTAACCTGGTGCGAGAATTGTTGGGCCCTGCAAACTGTTTAGGTCACTCCCATACGAAGTTTTTCCACCACGTGTATACTGCTGCAGTAGGTTTCATCATTCCGTAACTTTCTTCCGGAAACCTGGAGAAATATATACGGATTTAGAATAATAGAGAGAGAGAGAGAGTGAGAGAGAGAGAGAGAGAGAGAGAGAGTGAGTGAGAAAGAGTGAGTGAGAAAGAGGGAGAAAGAGAGAGAGAGAGAGAGAGAGAGAGAGAGAGAGAGAGAGAGAGAGAGAGAGAGAGAGAGAGAGAGAGAGAGAGAGAGAGATAGTGTGTGTATGTGAAGTTTTGATGTAGGGCGTTTGTAAACTTGTCAGAAACGCGGCATATATGTTCAATTGGATAAAACTTTAGTGCTTCTAAAAATCGTTCTATCACCACACTAAACCGTTATAAGGAATAGTATAATAAGTATACTATTCCTTCAGGTTTTCTTTATTTTATCGCAATCACACTGTCTCTTTAATATATATTCTCGGACACCCCCCTCTATTATTTTTGGATGAATCCCGCCATCTAACCACTTAGCCTCTTCTGTCTGACTTTGACCCTTCCTCTGCTACTCACTAACCACAAGGGCATTATAAATGGTGCAAAGAGGGAGGGTATTGTACTGGGGATGGTGCAGAGAGAGAGGGGGGTATTGTACTGGGGATTTTGACCGGCAACCATTATTCACACCACGACATAAGAGATGAGGTTCAGAGAGTCTGTAAAGTTGGGGGTTCATACTCATCATCATCTGCAATCCCCTTCCACAGAGTAGACCCCTTTTTCTTCATATACTTGGCAAACTCGTGGAGGATGATAGCAAGAGGGAGGGCCAGGAAGACTAGACCACTAACTATGGCAATGGATCCCACCACCTTGCCCATAGAGGTCCGAGGTGTGACGTCACCATATCCAATACCCGTCAGGGTGACAACCGTCCACCACATGGCACTGACAATGGACACTAACCCCGGGTCTCCCTCCCCTGGGTGCATTGTCTCCGTCGAGTAGATGGCAGATGCGAAGAATACCACCATGATGAGGAAGAGCTGGAGGAGGACCACCAAGTCACCAAGACTGCTCACCAACATGAATTCAAAAACAAACTGGAGCCGTTGGGAGTGCCTGACAATCCGGAATATCCGGGTAAATCGGAATGTCCGGATAATCCGGATAACAACCAGGCTCCTGACCTCGCTGTGGCCCACCAGTTGTATAATCTGGGGTACGTAGAATGGAACCAGGGAGATAAAATCACAGATGTTACTTCCGTTCGTTATGAATGATTTCACTCCTGTCATGGTGTTCTTACTAGGCCACGCTATCAACCTTAACATAAAGTCCACGGTGAAGAAGGCCTGTATACTGGGCTGTACGACACGGTTTACAATATGGAGGGCGCCTGATTGGAACGCGTGGTAGAAGATGTCCTCAGACTCCAGGAGGATGAATGATAGAGAGAGAACGACAAGGAACACATCAACCACCATCCACAACATGGCCAGTTTGGAACTGTTAGGATTTGTTAGGAACACATACAGGGCCAACTTCCGGGCAATCCACTTGCCGAGATCAGGCTCTAACTTCACTAGCATTGCAGCCGCCTCCTGTCTCTGTTCCTCAAGAGTTGGCTCTATTTCCTCTGTATCCCCTCCCACTAGCTCATACCTGATCCTGAAATAGTCCAGTTCCCGTACCAGGGCTTCCTCTAGTTTCCCGTAACAATGGGGCTCGGGGGAGGCGGTGGCAGCGAAAAACCCTCCAGCCACAGTCAGTTGACCCTTTTGGTAATACTGGAGGATGAATTCAAAGAGCATTCTGTTCCGATCAAAAAAGAAACACTCTAGGTCAGTTCTGTAAAAGTTAAACAGTTCGTCTGATCCAAGGAGGGTATCTGGGTACCGCCTGAGAGACCCTAACCGCACTGAAAAATCCTCCCCGCCAACATTTATCGGAATAACCCAATTCATGTCAAGTTTATAATCAACATCTCCAGGTAGAGTAAGATATGATGTATCATCTAGTGTGGGTATGTTGGGTGTGGCTCGGGAGGAACGTGGAACTGGCAGTGTCCGGGGTCTAGTCGGGGGTATCCTAATCTCACCCTCCTCTTTGAGAAACTGCTTGATTGTATCCGCTACACTGGCAGTAAAGGGGCTCATGGCCCTTGAGAAGTTATCATAACTTGTATAGTTCTCCTCTACGTGGATCCCACTTGTTGATCCCCTCTTACTGAGGGACCCTGCTGGTACCAACATCTTCTCAAGGTTGCCTCCGAACCATCCTACCCCGGGCCCACTGGGACCCACTACCACCACCGTGGGGGAGAGGGAGTATTTGATGATGGGAGGAGGGAGCGTGGCATCCGGTGCCGAGTGGAATATCTCTGAAGTGGATGTGGAGGCGGTGGACTCTCCGCCCAATGAGGAGGAGGATGAGGATGAGAAGGTTTCTTTGATCCGGGGTCGGTGTGCAGCTGGGGAGGGAGGTTCCACCTCATCAGGACTAAACAACAAAGTTCCATCTGTAACTATCCTCCGACTGGGCTTCGTCCTCCTTCTAGCTGCCCTTCTCCTAGCTGCCCCTCCCGATCCCCCGGCACGCTCCGAGGACCGTAGTAACATGGGAGAGTCCCAGATATATCAATTTGAGAGATTGATGGTATAATACAACTTGTATTGTGAGTACGTGTGCAAATACAAATAATCAAGTGGTAGTGAATTTTCGTATAAACTTCTCTCAGCTGGCCAGATTTAGCTGGTGTACAGCTAAAAGTATCTCTATTAGATTAACAGCTCTGAAGCCATGTCAGATGGTGTGATTGTAGCGACTCCTGCCAGGTGTATGGGTTATGGGATGGGTTAAAACACCCCGCAGCCAACCAACCTGGTATATGATGTGTGGGTGTGGTTTGTATACGTCCTCATCCTCTCCATGTCGCCATATTGCAGTAGTTGGGGAGGAGGGTTGTAGTTGTACACATGCAGCACAGCATTGACAGCGAATAAATACATGCAGCTATATGAGGAGTGTTTTTAATAGGGGGGGGGGGGCTTTAGTACAAAAAAACACAACAAAAACACGTGATTTTTAGGAAATGTTGGAACTGGAATTTAAATAATAGGAAATCAACTCAATTTCTCTTTCTCTCTGATTATGCTTTGGTAACTGATTCTCTTTACATTGGTACTACAGTAAACTAACACATAACACAACTAAATAAACTAACAACAGCTACAAAGATCTGTACAAAACTAAAAACGTCATAATAATAATATAATTCTCGTCATGCTACTTTATGCCACGCCTGGTTTCTTAAATAGATCTGGTAGGCGTTACCAGTCAGATATAACAAGTAGGCATCAACATATTATATCAACATAATGTTTATCACCAGTAATGACTTGTCAGAAATGGGGGTGACAATGCCATATCAGAGTCTCTCTCTCTCTCTCTCTCTCAGTCCACACTCACATTATAACACAAGCCTTGCTTCCTGCCGCCCGACCGACAGCACTGGGGGTGGTTCCATTGCTCTGGCCCGTGGTACTAGCATTGTCCCCACCTGACCCGATGGAGCCCGCCTGGGATCCAACCAGCTTCTGAGCTCGTATCACCTACAGGGAAGAAGATGTGAGGGGGAGGAGGAATAGTTGGAGTATATCAATAGGGGAAGGCCCAAATTTGGAGAATGTTACTAAAATACGAAGAACCCCAGAAGAACTGCAATTAGGCAATATTATAATTAGTACCTGGGTGATAACAGTAGCAGCACTTCTCAGCATGGTCCCGGTGTTAAATGCAGCTGCAGATATGGCCCTGTAAAATGGCTCAAACTTCTGCTCCTCGGGGGCCTTTTTACCCCACTCTGTAACTATCGCTTGGATTCTCTTCTCCTTTTTCGCCAGAATCTCATTCCTCCTCTTTAGAACAATGATCTCTGTTTTTAGGGGCGCTGAATCATCTGCTACACTACTCTTAGTCAGCTGTCTTGTCAGTGCATTAGTTTTCAAAGCCCCACTGCTCGCCTCCTTTTGCCTGAGTTCCTTAGTGGACATCTTCATTAGCTTGGCATCGCTGGCTCGGTCCTCCTGGCATCCATATACCAGGAATGTAATACAGGAGTTCTCAAACCAATCCAGCGTGTCTTGAGTGACCTGGAATAGGGATTTGGTGTTACGTTGAGAGACAGAGAAAGAGAGAGAGAGAGAGAGAGAGAGAGAGAGAGAGAGAGAGAGAGAGAGAGAGAGAGAGAGAGAGAGAGAGAGAGAGAGAGAGAGAGAGAGAGAGAGAGAGAGAGAGAGAGAGACAGAGAGAGACAGAGAGAGAGACAGAGAGAGAGACAGATAGAGACACAGAGAGACAGAGACACAGAGAGACACAGAGAGAGAGAGAGAGAGACAGAGAGAGAGAGACAGAGAGAGAGAGAGATAGAGAGATAGTGAGAGAAAGAGAGATAGTGAAAGGGCGGGCTTTGCTCTTTAACCACTCTTAGCCTCCCATTGACGATCGCTGTAATAGTTATCTGGTCACAAAATCTTAAGGTGATTGTTCAATTTCTAGGAAGTAAGAAGGCAGAAAAGTGGCATTAGTTATCCGATAAATTTGTCTAATAGACAGTCTATACTAATATTGGTAAATTATTTCACCAGGTGCATTACATGAGGAGGGAGGGTTGCATAACTGACTGCTTTACAATCTTAATTTTTCTAAGTCATTGCATTAAATAAGCACATCATGTGTGGTGTGGAAATCGTCTAACCTCTACTTAGTTGGATATTTTATCAATGTGACTATTACCTTGTCAATCTTAACAACACGATCATGATTGAATACGGGAGAGAGGGTCTTGGTAACGGTAGGTGTAACGGTATGCTCCTCATCCCCCTCTAGTTTGTACTTGATGAAACTACCAACAAAGAACCTACTCTCGTTGATATCACACGACTTGATAGTCACCTGTAAAAGTATTGAAAAATCTGGTCATAAAAAATATACTTCGAGTCACTTGGTTGTTTCAAAATCACAAGACACGCTGAACAAAATTAACAAGTATTAAGAGATGGCGGGGCATACCTTATAGTTGTATGGCTTTCCAAGCAGCTCAGAGCTATCCTCAATAAAATAATCCTCTCCCAAACTATTGCCCTTATCATCACATGGCGATATCATGACATTGAGTTTCCCCTGGTCCTCTCCCTTATAATCCCCCACCATTATAGGCTCATCGAAATCAATCCCATAGGCGAGGGCCTGGAGGAAGGCATTTGAGGTTCCAATCAGCACCTCCCCAGGTGGATCCCAAAAGGGATCCTCGTCATTTGGCATCTCATCCACCGTACCATCCCCGTCCAGGAACCGCTGATATAGATCCTGCATGAGGTATCGTCTGTTCATGAACTGGCCCCGCTCCCAGAGCCAGGTGTTGCCAGTAACCAGGTTCTTCATCTTCACCATAACCCTGTAAAGTGTCCAGTGATGTCTGGGACGGTAGTTAGCACAGCGATACATGGCAATTATAGCAGTGGATGGGACTTGATTAAACCATTGATATTAGTACCTATATTACTGTGTTTGAGTGCTATGAGAGACCGGGTAAATTATGACATGCTTCAAGGCGTGTAGAATAAGTGTATTATTTGTGTGACTGTGAATTGTTTTGAGCTCATATTTCAGTATCAATGCTATAGCATAAAAATCAACAACAAAATACCCAGCAGATAGCATCCGATTCTTACTTGGTTCCCTTTGAGCCCTCGCTTGGGTTTGCAGCTCCTGACAGGAGGATAACCTCAAAGGACCTGCAAGAAAAAGGCACAATTAAAGCTTGTTAAATGTTATTGTTGTGACTGTTGAGTTCTAATCATTATCAATTTCGCTCCAAATTTTGGAGTCAAAAACTGAAACAACATGCATCAGAGGATCTGAACTCCTGTTATGGTTACTTCTGACGCTGCGCGCGCACATAACTTTCACCGATTCCCACCCCTCCGCGCCTTCCATACATGTGTTTGTTAAGTTCCTCTGATATGGCGTTACTTTCGCTGACCATTGGTAACAATTCCAGGATCTGCTCTTGAGCCAGCTGCTGTTCTGGAGAGAGGGAGGGAGGGGGTTACCATGGTGACATGCACAATGGGAGGGTAGTGTTAATCGTATTACCAGTACCACTACCAGTTACAGTAGGAGGAGTCTAAAATGAGTAAAATGACCCTGATTACACACATACCTTTTGATAGCTGCCCATCGCCACCCCCACCGAAACCCTTTGCTTGTGCGATCTCTTTCTGGGCAAAGTCCCAATCGACATTCTCGGGTGTCCCCTCAGCACAATCCTTGTTTACTGGGTCAAAATACACGTACATGTGATTTGATCCGAACAAGATTCGATCTTTGTGCATCAGGGTTCGGTCACCGTTCAGCGCTTGTCCGTTCACCTAATTAAAGGTCAGGTATATTGATATGACACATATTACATGTATAAAATGATATGATAAATCCTGTCTGGCGGCGCCAAACCTTGCCTTGTTCGACCCTCCCTAAAAAAGGTTTGAACAAAACAAGCCAAACCCCGATTTGATTCTCAAATGGGGTCCGCGGCGCCAGACAGGATAAAACACGAACACCATTTCATACTGAAATCATGCTTTCTGCTTTCAAATGAATCATATGATAGAAAGACACGGAACAAGTCCATCATGATGCATGTCAAGTAATGCCACTAGATGTTGAGACAGTAAGATAGAGAGTAATATGTTGTACCTTAGTCTTTGCTCCAACAACACCAGGCTTTATTATCACACTGTTTCCATCCCTCACAAATATAGCATGGGATTTCTGGATGCTCAACCCCGACAGGACAATGGCTGGTTCCGAGGAGGGATCTTTCCGACCTACAATACTTTCACCTGAAGAGATCAGATCGGACTATTACAGACCATCACATACATCTGATAAGGTCAATAATAATAATAAGATCCAATGTTGATGACTGTCAGTCACTCAGTTGTCAATTATCAACTTCCCTCTCTACGTACCCTCCTTTATAAGATGATGTATGACCCCTGAAAGGGCCTCGTCCTCATTCAGATTGGTAATGTGGGGCGAGGATTCCTTTTCTTTCTCCTTCTCCAGCAACTTTAGCTGGCCTTCGTTAAACTGCTGCTGGGCTAGCGCCGTCTGAGAGAAAGGGGTTACAAAGAGGCACAGGGCGATTTCTTGGAGAATTAGATTTGGATGAAAAGTAATAAAGAAGAAGAAAGGTATGCTATTTCATTTGACACTCTGTGTGACATGTTCCCCGACAAACAGACAAAGCAATGTACTGAACACCACTCCGCCACCCACAGGCCACACAAACAGACAAAGCAACACTGAACACCACTCCGCCACCCACAGGCCACACAAACAGACAAAGCAACACTGAACACCACTCCGTCACCCACAGGCCACACAAACAGACAAAGCAACACTGAACACCACTCCGCCACCCACAGGCCACACAAACAAGCAATGTACTGAACACCACTACGTCACCCACAGGCCACACAAACAGACAAAGCAACACTGAACACCACTCCGCCACCCACAGGCCACACAAACAGACAAAGCAACACTGAACACCACTCCGCCACCCACAGGCCACACAAACAGAGAAAGCAACACTGAACACCACTCCGTCACCCACAGGCCACACAAACAGACAAAGCAACACTACACACCACTCCGCCACCCACAGGCCACACAAACAGAGAAAGCAACACTGAACACCACTCCGCCACCCACAGGCCACACAAACAGACAAAGCAACACTGAACACCACTCCGTCACCCACAGGCCACACAAACAGACAAAGCAACACTGAACACCACTCCGTCACCCACAGGCCACACAAACAGACAAAGCAACACTACACACCACTCCGCCACCCACAGGCCACACAAACAGAGAAAGCAACACTGAACACCACTCCGTCACCCACAGGCCACACAAACAGAGAAAGCAACACTGAACACCACTCCGCCACCCACAGGCCACACAAACAGACAAAGCAACACTGAACACCACTCCGTCACCCACAGGCCACACAAACAGACAAAGCAACACTGAACACCACTCCGCCACCCATCCAAGTTTCTAACTCCCTCCCCTGCGACCTACACTTCCCCCCTGGCCCCTGTAACTATGCCCTTCCTCACCCTGTCAACATCGGACATCTGCATGTCGGCCATGGCCGATGCATTGGCCTCCAACTGCGCCCTAATCTCTTCCTCCATCTGTTTTCTCATGGCAGCGGTTTCTTCGGCAGTCATCCCTGGTGCACCTATATGAGGGTGGGGGTCAAGGGGAATACGATGGGGCACCTATAACAGTGGGATAAGTTGGGATATGGCCAATATCCCAACTTATCCATATCATATGGGTTAAATAAAGGTGGAGATGTTTGGGGTTGAACAAAACAAACAGAGGTACAGTCAGAGGGAATACAATGGAGGTATGAATCCCGGGGGTCGGGGATAAAGAAACCACCCACCTGTTGCAACAGGCATTTCCCCTCCCAGAGCTTTTTTCAGTTTATCATTCTCCTCCTTCAGTTCTCTAATCAGTTTATCCATGGGGTTTTCATTGACCACCGCTTTGTTCTTAATCTGTTTCGCTCTGTCCGCGTACCGGAGTGTTCCCAACGTCTCGTCGTAGTTAATGTCAGCGGGAGAGAGGGCTGCGATCATAATAGTTTTACTGTTTCCTCCCAGGGCGTTTTGTAGTAGTTTCGTTAGGACAGAGTCTCGGTATGGAACCATTACTTTCTTCTTGCCGGTCGATGCATCGGCAAGCGCCTGAAGAGGTTTGATGTATATTGTTGTGAGTCAATCCCCCCTCAATATGTGGATTGTTACATCACTCAGTACTTCACACGTGAGATGAAGATCACCTACCGAAATGACATTTCCCAGTGCAGATAGAGACTTGTTGATGTTTGCACCCTCCTTCAACCTGTCCCCTGTCGCTCCAGTACTACCTGCCCTCTCTGACCCCGCCAAATCTACCAGGTTGATTATACTCGATCTCTTGTTTCCTCTCCCACTTCGTTCTTCTTGATCTGTGTGAAAAAAGGGGTAATAGGCACTGCGAGGTCGCCACACAAGATATTTCAGGACACTTGTTTCCAATTTTTTCACAGACACACACACCTGATCGAACTGAATGGTAACGACGGTATGTGCTCTTGAACTAGTTGCATTCATAGCAGTGCTAGCCACTGTCCTGTTATTCGTTCCTTCGTCCATCTTCGCCTCAATCCCCTTGTAGCTACCCACAATCTGTTTGGTCAGACCTTGTACGTAGAACGCACCGATGGACGGATTTTGACGCACCTGAAAAGGATTTAGGTTTGTCAAATTGGAACCTCACAAATTGGAACCACACAAATTGGAACCTCAAAAACTGTATTATGATAATGTTTTGTTTGTGTTGTGTTGCATTCTTGTATTAACGTACCGGCAACCCTCCCTTAGGGTTATCTTTGACCAGGAGATCCCTGACACACTCATTGTAGATTTCCAACATGGAGAAATACACACAATACTTCAGATTATCGTCCGTGTTAGCTTCAACCGTTTTAAATAGCTCGTCACACGTGATTGGAACAATACCCCTGGAATGAGAGTCGTAGTGTGGTCACTGGTCAGGGGATTAGTAAGTGGGGTTGTGAGGGAGGAATACAAGTCGTGGAGTAAGGAGGGGAGTAGTGGGGTTGTGAGAGAAGGAGGAACGTTCAATAGTCGGAGAAATAAATTGATGTTTTGTTGGTCGTTAGTTACGTCATGTAAAACAAGAGAGAGAGAAAGTGAAATAGTTGATTGGATGCATGACAAATCAAAACAAATCGAGTGTGGAGACGTCCAACAAACCTGTACTTCTTAGAATGTTTTGAACTCACTTATTGGGGCCGTAACCGACCATAGAGTAAGATTTTCCAGCTCCGGTCTGCCCATATGCAAATAATGACGTGTTGAACCCTGAAACAGACAATGAAGTTGCTGTACACTGATTACATTTCTAGGAGGTATTTTTACTAATAGGAACTATCTGAAGTTTACTGTGAACCATGACGTCACAAGAGTGATTTGATTGGCTGAGGTAAGGTCATCTGAGGGTAATGGCGCAATATCATTGGTCGGGTGAAAACTATGTGAGCTCGTTTACTCTGTGTGGCTATAATTTAATACCTATATGATGTTGGGCATTGTAACCATGGTAACCGGGCAATGTAATACCGTTAGAGTATTACAGGACACGCACACACACACAGAAACTATCTCTCTCTCTTACTAACAGCTCCTCCCACCATCTTCAGTCCAATACCGACTTCCAAATTAAGAACCGATATTCCCCAACACAAATTCTGATATTATGATTTTAGTGGTATATTATGCATCACGTAGTGTATTTGGCAGGACTAGGATCCTTTCGCTTCCCACTTATCTTATTATTCTCTTATATTCATCTGTCTCTTTTTTCTCTCTTTTCTTTCCTGTTCTCTCTCTCTCCCACGTAATGATAGTTGTAGCAGTTAAGTGGTCTGATGAGTGATGTTGCTATGGCAACGTTTTATATGTAAAGCAAACACGGACCTTTCGTATCCCCTCTCTCTCTGTGCCTCTCTCTCTCTCCCTCTCATTATAGCCCTAAAACAAGCAAGTAAACCAACAGGTAACAAGAAACAATACATTACACACTAACCTTCGTACGCATTGTTCAGAACACCTTGCCCCAGATCGTTAAATACATCTCTCTGGGAGGCGTAATTTGAGCCACCAGCGGCAACACTAATCCCCTCATCATCCATCTCAAAACCATCATGAGACCAATAAGAGAAATCAAAAGTGAACGTTTTTGGGGCGACACTGCTATCTTCAAGGTTGATCATCGTAGTAGTCTTCCCTTGCATTTTCAAACAACATTTTGAGCCCCTGTCTTTCTCCCTAAATATTAGGAAAGGGTTTGAAAGACTTGAAAGGTGCTATTGCCTAGCTCTTTCTCCCCCGCAAACACATAGTAAATTAAAGGAATACCTCTAATTTATTAACTCATTATTATCTACATTACCCTATAAAGTGATTTAGGTGTGACTCTGCGGCGTAAGCGTCTAATAGGCCTGCCTCAATTGCTCTATATACAGGGACTTAAATATTATATTTTTATGTGGATACTTTTCCTGTATATGTTGCAAATTAGTTAAAATCAAATCAATTCAGTCGGGAAAACTATCCCACTTGGATAACATTGTACGGATAAAAGAGAAGCCGTCTGGATCTTCTAGTCGTATCCGTTTCAAGTGGGAACTGAGAGCTTTTTGCTCCTTCAGTTAGATCCGGAGATAGATAACAGCCGAAAACTGTTGGAGTCTTTGAGGTTTCGTGCTTTTTGAGAAGCGCCAGGAGAGTCGCTCTCCTCTCCAGGGATACTAAGAGCGGTCTAGGACGTTTCTCATTTCTTTCCCCGATGCGTTTTTATCGTTGTCACTTTCGGTTTCTCTTGCAGTTCCTCAAAAAGTTCGTCTAAAGTAGTTTTAGCTACTCTATCGGTTGTTTCTTGGAGACCAAACACAATCAGGTTCTTCTCTCTTCCGGGCTGTTGGACGGGAGTAGGGTGGTGCGACGTTAGTGGTTTTACCACTTTAGGGGAGGTTGCAGCACAATTCTGTGCAATTATTATTATTATTATTATTAAATCTTGTATACAAAATACATAACGCTTCTTTCTTGTAAGCTATACGGAATTAACTACTGAAAAGATTCACTGCTGATTAGATTCTATGCTCTTGATTTCTCTAAACTTAGTGATAAGTATATATATATATATATATATATATATGTATTATATTATATTAGTGCTGTAGTAATATAATAGTTGTAACAGATAATGATTAATACAGTTAATAAATTAAGTAATGTAATAAGTTAATTAATTAATGTAATAAGTTAATAAGATAACAATAGTAATAATGGTTAATTAAGCTATGTAATGTAGTAGAGAAAAGCTACATTACTAGGCTATAGTAAAAATAGTGAAAAAGATTATTTTCACGGAATCACACGTAATTCAAATTTTAAAGACGAATATTTAAGATAAGTAGAAAACTTAAGACTAATTTAGGACTAATTTAAGACTTAATTAAGACTAATTCAAGACTAATTTAAGAATATTTAGAGACTAATTTATGACAATGAAGCTTGGATAACTAATTTACCTACTAAATAAAGTATAAACTTACGATAGCTGCTACGTTACGTCAATAGATTATCATCAAATGTAGAATTCTCTAATATATGTGCTACTAGCATTCTGAACTTGCGTTTCACGTTTTTGTCTTGACAAAATATTAAGGGGATACGGTAGTTAATTCGTAGATGGCTAAAGAACTGAGCTCCTGTCTTAGAGCAGACACTGCCCCTGCAGATACACATTCAAATAGTTTGTGGTAAGATGAGTCGGGCAACAACCCACACTCTAGGCATGTCGGAACGGACACCGTGCTGTCATGCTGCAGATACCGGAACGCAAAGTTCTGAAAACGTAGATTATGACCGTGAGTGAAGTCGATAATCGCCGTAGATTCTCCTCTACTGAGAGCTCGATGGAGAAGAGGGGTGAGAACAACTTCCCTTGTGTTGACCAGTCTTCTCAAGTCCTCCACCGTGTGACTAGGTTCCAGCGTATATTCATCGGTTTTGAAAAGGTGTTCCATTTGTTGTTTGACGGTATCATCCCACAGTTTGTATCCGTAGTCGTCTATTTCTCCTTTGGTGTACAATAGCTGATCTCGCTCATAGTTTATCAAGTCACATCTTCTGAGAAAGCTCCTTCTTCTCGTAGCTGCCGGAACATTAGCATCTGTGCTCTCCTGATCCTGGTCCTCCACCCATCGGAGATAGCATTTGGTCATGGTTAGATGATGTGCGAACTTATGGTACGGTTCCGAGTCAATTTGTAGAAGTTTGGCACTGATGCTATCCTCAGCTAGCAACCCTTTCAGCACAAATTTGATCGTCAGAATCCTCAAGGTGACTGCAAGAGGTGGTACTGTTGTGAGAAGGTCTCCTATCATGTTTGGGACATGAAACTGACTTCCCAGGATTTTCAGCTTGGCTCGAGCCATGAGGTCTTTAAAGCTTGATATCCGGTCTTCCAGCCAGAGAGGGGGCCGCGTATAGTAGCTTCGTAAGCACCACTTTTTTGAAAAGTAAAGCCAACGAAGTACTATTCAGTCCATCCGTTCTAGTTGTGGATGTCGAGAGTCTACTCCATGCAAACCAGCATTTCTTTAAGGTAAAGGACGCATGTTGTTGAAAGTTCAGGTCTTTGTCTAGGTAAACGCCCAAAACCTTGCTGGAATCTGCATATAAAATTTCTTCATTGCCGAGGTAGAATTTTGGAAGTACTGTCGGTGGTTCTGATCTTTTAGGACGTACAACAAGGATTTCAGTCTTGTCTTTTCCACAGTTCACCACCAGCCGCCAAGTCCTACACCATTCGTAGATGTATTGTAGTACTCTTTGCATAGATGATTCACATTCTTTGTCTGTACCAGTGATAACTACAGTTCCATCGTCTGCAAATTTGAATGTTTCAGTGTGGTGACGAATATCAGTTGGTAAGTTTCTCGTAGTCAGAAGATCTCCGATGTAAAGGATAAATAGGAGAGGCGAAAGTACTGCTCCTTGTGGTAATCCTGTGGTTCCACAGATTCTGGCTCGTCCCACCTTTCCGTTGCCCGACCTCCCATATGTTTCAGAGTTCTCGGGTGAACCCCATCTCCATCCGCTGCCTTTCCACTCCAATCCTGTGCTGAGATCGCCTGTTCCACTTCTCTTCGTTCCACTTTGCTATTCAGTAGGTTCTCCTCTCCAGGTTCCTCGTCCGTTAAATCCACTGACATGATGTCCTCCACTTGCCTGCATATCCGCCTGTACTCCTCTTCATCGAAGTCCCTGTTCTTGAGGTGTTCCCCTTCAAAGTACGTCCTAAACAGTATATCTTCTTTTTCTGATTGACTGTGTTTCAGGGTGCCTTCAAAATCCAAACACCCTATGAAATTTTCCTCTTGGGCCAAGAACAATCCTCTGTAGCGCTTCCAGAAAAGATTACTGTCGTGCACATTTAACCCTTGAAGTCGTTCATGTATCCACTTGTTCTTACTCTTAATCAGCGTCTCCTTGAAGATGGCTTTCGCTGCTTCCACGAGTTCTTTATTCCGAGTTGTTCGCCTGAATTGATAGTGTCGTAGAGCTCCTTGGAGATTTTTTGATAGTCCCGACAGTTCATGTGTCCAGAATGGTTTGCTATATCGACAGATAGTCTTCTTCGAGATGAATAGTTCACATGCTTCTCTATGTATCCTCAGAAACTCCTTGTACAAGTCCTCTGGATCTTCAGTTCCACGTATTTCCGGAAGATGACGCTCCAAAAATTCCTTCCACTCGTCCCACTCTGCTTCCTCGTAGTTGAATACCCTCTTCCGCTGTATGTGTTTATTGACCTGACCAATTGTTATATGTACTGGTATGTGTCCTCGATCCGGCGCTCCAGTGAACAGACAAAGCCCTTCGTCCTGATCGACCCAAAGTCCCCTAAGTGGTCCAGAGTTGCCAAATATCAATGTTAGATCTATGACACTACCTCCTCCAGCGCATAGAAACGTATTCCTCATCGGTGATAAGATCCGGGCCCCCTGCTGGTTACAAAATGTCTCTAGTAGATGACCATTGCTGTTGTAAAGTCTATCGCCCCAAGCTTGTCCTCTCGCGTTAAAGTCCCCCATGACTTGGAGAGTAGCAACCCCGTTTGCATAACAGTATCTCCAAGCCTCTTGAATGGTGCTCAGTAGTCTGCTGAGGTCCGACGACGGGCTACTGTATACCGAAGCATACATCACAGGTCGCTTTGAAGGTGTTGCAATCACGAAAACAGCTGCAACACCCTTTACTTCTAAACTGGGAATTCTCTGAGGATAGAACGACTTATCAACCGAGATGGTGACACCTTGATCGTCTGCAACTCCAAAAGTTCGTAGGTTTTTGAAAACGTCCTCGTTTGGTACCGTACCGGTTTCCTGCAGTGCCAGTACCGTGATGTTTCTATCGGAACAATAGTGGTCAATCGCTGTACTGGAATGAGAAGAGAGGCCCGAAATATTTAGTTGACAGATACTAACCATGATGAAGATCGTTTTGATGGGCAGTATATACTGGACAGGTTGTACTGTTGGAGTTGTGATTTCCACTGCAGTGGATACACTTGGCCTCGGCTTGACAGGGATCTGCTGTATGCGTGCTTACCCTCTCACCACATTGAACGCAGGCCTCGTTGTTATTGCACCATGCGGTCCAGTGCCCGTATTTCCAACACTTTCGACATTGGAGCGGTTTGATCACCCGTCTGTCGATATACTCACGTATACGGAAGTGCCTTGTGTCTATGTTTAGTCCCATAGTTATAGCCTTATTCCTCAGATCTTCCGATTCAAAGATTAGCCGTACAGAGTATCTTGGGTTTCCATTGTTATCAGTGAATCTGTAAACTTTTGGCGTTGTTCCCAGTTCTTCCGAGCAGGCTTCCATAATCTCAGTATCAGAGACTTCTAGAGGAACATGATCCATAACTGCCTTTTGACTCGGACCTGTGTTAGCGAGGATGACGGCTGAGGTTTTAGTCCCTTCACCCCCAAAGAATTTATGTTGCCACCCGTCAACTACCTTATGTGCATCTGCAGGGGATGTCAATTCTATAAGCAATGAACCCCTAGTGGTAGGTTTAAATTGGTCTACTGGCATGTTAGGATAGTTTAAATTAAATTCAGTCAAGATTAAATGTCCCTGTGCTAAATATCTACTATAATTAACCACCCCTCTCACTTGTACAGTCCGTTTTGGATCACATCTCGACTTCCCTACTTCTCTCGTTCCCTCAGGCATCTTAGGCCTCACCGTTCCACCGATTGACTGTCCCATGGTGTTCACTCTTCCGGCATCTTGCCATGTTGAATCATTGGCTGGTTCACGGATCAGGACGTCCCTGCGACGGGCTGGGCTGAATGTTACATTGTTTGAGCTCACAGCAGATGTTGTACTAGCAGTGTTCAAAGGAGGAGTCAAGTAACTCTTGTTCAATGATTTACCGACTTCCTCTACAATATTGGTGTTTATATCGGTAAGAAACGCGGTAACTTTGCCTATCATGGCCTGCTCAAAGTTTTCTAAACGATCGTCCAATATCTTCTGGGTAAGTACAGACGGTTCGTTGCTCATACTCTTAATAGTACAGTTCAGTTCATCGTCCCTACAGCTGGGACAGAACCATGCTAAACCCTCGTATTCGTTTATCAGCAAACAGGTTTTATCATCATCTAGAACGGCAGAACAGTCACTATTTCGGCATGTTACAGTATACTCTCCATTGATGGTTGACGGGGCATTAGATGCCTGCTCATGTAGATCGTCCAAAAGTTCAAGCGTGAGACAGTACGCACTCCTCAATAACTGTAGTATATCAGTACGGCTGGGCTTGGAAGACGGGGGATTTGGTGATCCCTTGGTGACAAAATTCATTAACCCTTTCTGTTCAACTGCGGCTTTCAACGCAAGAAATCCATCGTGGGTGTCTCGAACAGCAAGCACAGAAGAGTAGGCTTTCACCTTCTGCACCGAAGTTGACACTGCACTTAGTTGTTGCTTTTGGGCTTCAATAACCGTTTGCTGAAGCTCAATCACGCTAAGACGGTGGCGATCAAGTTCTTCTTTGCATTCACGTAGTTGCTTCTCGAGTTTTTCTGCGCTGATAACATTTTCAAAATTGTTCATTGTTGCTCTGGCGCCGTTACGATCTGGGTGTTTGGTGGCCTGTTTACAGGTGCGAGCTGCCAAAAAAGCTTATTCACTAAAACGACTCAACCGTTTTGGCTAATGCAAAGCTTTTCCGCTAGGTAATGTCAAGGCCTAACCCCAACACAAATCCCAACCCTAACCCTAACCCTACTTTAGCCCCAACTCTTAAAAATCGTTTGTCAGCACTCACGAAACACCCAGATTTTAACGCTGGCCGCGACTCACTTGGCCAACGCTGCACTGCAGGCCCTGAAGCCGTGGGAAACGCCCGCACTAGGGGTCTGCAACGCATGCCAAGCGACTCACGAGCTGCACTTTTTCGACAAAAAAGCGATCTCAATTTCTTTTTTTTATCGGCAAAAAATAAAAATTTAAGGGCGCGCGCCGTGTTTATAAAGTATTTCGCGCGGCTCATTATTTGCGCGTGCAAAATCTTCTACCGCTGCCCCTGGCCCTACAATTTAATTACTTCCAATTAATTTAAGTATTTTCGTTATAGACGAAACTTCGAAACAATTAACAACTCAGATATCAAATTCAATATTAAACTTAAAGTGTTGTTACACTTACACAATCAAATAGCCTTCCCCAGTGAAAGTGAACCCTTTCCAGAGCTGTCAGGCCGGCAGGTGAGTAGAACTTCGCTCCTAATAAAAGGCTGCAATAAAAGGCTGCAATAAAAGGCTGCAATAAAAGGCTGCAGAAAAAGGCTGCAATAAAAGGCTGCAATAAAAGGCTGCAATAAAAGGCTGCAATAAAAGGCTGCAATAAAAGGCTGCAATAAAAGGCTGCAAGGGATCACGTATCCAACCAGACTAAAGCGGGGGATAGACCGAATCGTCCTCCCCTAATAGTGTTTCGTATCACGTATCGGCTGTAGTGAGACCGAATCACCCTCCCCTAATTATAGTGATTCGTGTCACGTATCCAACTAGACCATAGGCAATAGAGAGAGACCGAGATAGAGAGCGAGTACGAGTGAGAACTGAGAGTGTGAAAAATCAGAATCACGGTATGGTATCACGTACCATGGTATCCTCTAATGAAAAGCGGTTACCAATTGACAATGAGACCTCATCGGTCCCGATACGTGATTCTCTACCGCTATGTATTCTCCATTAGTCTTTCCGTATCGATCCACGATTCAGTAGAGGTAGTCAGTAACTACTGAGAGTGTTGGTCTAATGAGGTAGGGTAGATCTATTGATTGAGCGTGTAGCACAATCACAGGTGAACCACCCAACCACTTGGTTCACCTATCATAGTATTATGTGTGATTCCGCTCTACTGAATTGTGTACATAAAGACTATTGGCGAATAACGGTAGAAAATCAGTAATCACGTATTGGCACCGATTAGGTCAAATAATAGGTAACCGCCTTTCATTTAATTAATTAGAGGATATCATGAAACGTGATACAATACTTGATTAGTCGCCCATGATTCGGATCTCTCACTCTCACCTCTCTAACTCTCTATCTCCGTCTATCTACCGCCTATGGTTTAGTTGGATACCAGGCACGAATCACTATAATTAGGGGCGGGTGATTCGGTCTCTCTACCGCTTATGGTAGAAACCGATACGTGAAACAAAACACTATTAGGGGAGGACGATTCGGTCTATCTCCTGCTTTAGTGCTTTAGTCCAGTTGGATATGTGATCCATTGCAGCCTTTTATTGCAGCCTTTTATTGCAGCCTTTTAATGCAGCCTTTTATTGCAGCCTTTTTCTGCAGCCTTTTATTGCAGCCTTTTTCTGCAGCCTTTTATTGCAGCCTTTTATTAGGAGCGAAGTTCTACTCACCTGCCGTCAGGCCAATGCTCTGACCTGGACCACAGATCTCGCGCTTTGAGAGAAATGAGAATAGGGTCAGGCCAATGCTCTGACAGTTCCAGAGCCTTTAAAGTGAGAGTGGACCGAATCAGAATTGGACAAGTTTGTTGTAGGTGGTAGAGATTAGCTTTCTGAGCATTTTCCGTTTTTGCCGCTCAAAATCGACCCACCCATCACTGAGATATTTTTGTTATGTTGGGAGAATTCCTGCTTGATCAGTATTTATCAAACAGGATAGAAACAATCCTTGTGTTTTACTAACACATTCTTTAAATTTTCAATATACTATCTTGCATTGTTCTGCTTCTGTGCATGGACATGTCAACCTCACTGCTTATATTCAGAATGTGTTAGTAAAACACGATTATTGTTTCTATTCTGTTTTTTACATACTGATTAAACGAGAGTTCTCCCAACATAACAAAAATATCTCAGTGATGGGTGGGTCGATTTTGAGCGGCAAAAACGCAAAATGCTCAGAGAGCTAATCTCTACTACCTACAACAAACTTGTCCAATTCTGATTCGGTCCACTCTCACTTTAAACATGCACTCGTTCCTGCATGCACCTCCCCCTTCTTTCTGTTTTAATCTTCCCGTCGAGATCTGCAGCAGTTTTGCAGCTGACTCTCCTCCCCGGCTCCCTCCTTAACCTAATTATTTTCAGGACAGTGGCACGATACCATCTTATCTCAGTTCTCAAGGTCTCTCCCTAGTAATCCCCTAGTCTGTCCATTCCAGCATTGAACCCTTTTCTCAACTAATTTACCCAATGTCTCAGATTTATTGGTTCAACCAATTTGAGCCTAGAGGACTGTTTTCGTTTTCCCCCATCCTTACCTCTGCGGCCTCTCTCTCTCTCTCTCTCTCTCGCTCTCCCTCTTTCTCCCTCTCCCTCCCTTATCTCTCGCTCTGTCCTCCTCTCTTTTTCTCCTTCCAGACCTTCTTCTCTCAGCACTATCTCTCTCTCTCGCTCTCTCTCTCCCTCGCTCTCTCTCTCTCTCTCTCTCTCTCTCTCTCTCTCTCTCTCTCTCTCTCTCTCTCTATATATATATATATATATATCTCTCTCTCTCTCTCTCTCTCTCCCCTCTCGCTGTTGTCATAATAATATTATAATAATAATATTATTAATATGTCAATGGGAGCCAGCCAGGATCGGATCTTGTCCTTATACATTGTGTATATTGATTTTATCCTTTTCTTTCTATCTTTCTCTTCCCCCTCTCTCTTTCTCTCTCTCTCTCCCTTACTTCTATCGTTTTACAACACCTGCTAGGGTGCAGTCCCGACCCACATTACCGTACGTAGCTCGTAAAATTTAGGCTCTTTCTGAAAAAAGAGAGTGGTCGGGACGGCCCTGGCAGGTTCACCCCGCGCTGGCCAAGCGCTGTATAAGGTTGTGCCGTCGGAACTAATGCTATCCCAAACTATGTTGTCTAGCTGTTATACAACCACGCTGCTCTCTCGTGCGACTCTTGATTGAAGAGCAACCATCAATGTTGATATTCAATTAGCAGTCTATACTCATGTGACGGAGAGAGCAGGGCTGTGCAGCGTTCGTGTCGAGAAGACAGAGGGCAAGATGGGGCGCGGTGAATCCATGTTTTGTAAGGCAGCCCTTGAGATACAGAAACAGAGGTTAACTCCTTGCAAAACTATGGATGCGGAGAAGATACGAAAAAAAAAAACAAAAAAAAAAAACAGAGCCTTGAAATTCTTCTCTCAGTCCATATGCCTTCTTTTTCTTTTCTCTCTCGGTATCCCTTGTTATGTTCTAACCCTCCCTTTACATTTGTAAAGGTAGGTGTTTCGGGTGCGGGGCGCCCGAAACACAGTCTAGCCAGGCAAGGTATCCCTTGCACCTCCGGAATATCCCGAAGATCTCCGGAGGTGCGAGGGAGGCCGTTATCCAAAAATAATATTAATAATATTTCAAGATATATATGCACTATGAAGCGTGTAATTTGTCGGGAATTGTCTGATCGATAGACAGGAATGCTTTTTCTGCGTCTACCACCCCCTGGTCGGCGGAGATGTGTAACCCATATAAACATGGCGATATGAACGAGAACAGAGAAAGAGTACCCCACCCCCTCCTACCATCCCCTCCTATTATTTGCTAGCCCTGTCTACTGAATCAGCTGCTGTGGATTAGAATGCTGCATATGTGGAACACCATGCTGACAGATAAAACACAGGGAATAGACAGATGCGAAATGTGAGGTTTAGGCACTTCATATGAGACTAGTCTAGAAAAGACATTGTTATATGCACTAGGAATAATACGGGAATAATCGCATACTTTCCGGTCCATTCATAGCACATCTCCCATTTCTCTCTCCCACTAGACATAGCTAACTGATTAGGAATAGGACGGTGAAGGACGCTTCTACTACCTCTCTTATTCCCTTACAAAACATCTCTCTCTTCTAACATCTCTCATCCATACAACATATGAGAGGAACTTCTTCTGGAGGTTCCGTATAATCCGCAGCTCCTCTTTCATTTTGTAACAATTTACGTTCCACTGAATGGGAGCGCTTGTAAATATTTCTCTGTCCGGTTGATGAAAGGTTTACAGATTCCATGCAAGGCAGAGTTATATACTGAATAGACCATATAATATAGACAGTGCACACTTTCTATTTGGACTTGTTTAGTTGGTGCTACTCAGCCTGGCAGAGAGAGAGACCACCCCCTCAACAACTCAAAACTAGCCTTTTGAGATGATCTATGGAATTATTACAAAAACTAGCTTCTGGAGATTATCTGTCGTCACCTTCTCATTGCCTCATCATTAGCTACTCAAGTATAGACATTGCGGTTCCCTTTGATTCATGTCCTGCATGACAGTGACACATGTGACATGTGCATTACGGTATGGTAGTTCCGCTCCCTGAATTCATTGACGTGTGTGACATAGTAACATGTAACAAAGAACAATACAGAAGAATTATGACGTCACGTGCTCTTGCTACCTCTCCCTGCATCTATCCTAATCTAATCTATTGAACAGTATGGATTCCATCAGGATCTATTGATAATAATTGTTACATGTTGATGTATCGCTTTTGATTTTCTTCGTCAGCCGTGGTTGATTTGTAGAGACATTATAGAATAATAATAATGTCATTATCAATTGTATTCAGGGTGAGGTGCGGTGATCTGTCTGGCGCCGCCGACCCCATTGAGCGCATCTGAGAATCAAATTGGGGTATGGCGCCGCCATACAGGGTGCGGTGTATCACATGACCGCGTTGCCTTAATTTGTAAGCCTATCTGACCTCGCTAGTAAATAATATTGTCTTGATTGCAAACTGTTACTTGCAACAGTGAACGGGTTTAGGGAGGCCATGCAGTGCGGGATAGTTGCCAGCACTATGTTGGAATGCTCTCTCTCTCTCTCTCTCCTCTCTCTCTCTCTCTCTCTCTCCCTCTCTCTCTCTATGTCTCTCCCTCTCTCTCTACTACACTCCGATATATAGACACGTCTGTCTCAGACATCTACCAGCTCCCTATAACTGTCTGAGCTTTGTCTAGGCCACCGCCCTCTGTGCTTTTTACTGTCCCGCCCAGCTTCTGATTTCTTTATTACTTCTCGTGAATGACCAATTGAGATCTCAAATGGTCATTCATAACCCTTGAGTGAAGTAGCACGAGTAGCCTTATCAAAATCTCAAATTCTTTTGTTCTCACTACCTTTTCTTGATCTCTCTATCAATCTCTCTGACTCTCTGACTCTCTATCTCTCTCTATATCAGTTTGTCTCTCTCCCCAGCAGCATAGTCTTATTTGCTCTCTATTTGATTTGCCCCATGCTGTAAATTCTATCACAAGGGGTATCTTTAGTCTGGTTCCCAGCTAGCGGGGGGGGGGGGGGAGCTTCCTCTCTGTCACTCCTCACACTGTGATATATCCCCGACAATCACCTGAAATGGATAACATGGTTAGGGGCGGCAATTACCAGAACAAGCAATCAATTTGGTGAATTTGGTAGTCAATTTAAAGGTCAATTTGAACTGTCTAGACGGTCTAAATTTGATCTGTGATCATTCGAGTGACCTAATAAAACTGTGAAAATGATACGCTATAGAAGTCTCTCTAACTCTAGATCTTTCTGCTCCATCTAAATAGTTCAATTTTTCAATGTCTTCCTCTTCCAATGGAATGAGTGGCCTTCAAAGCATATCTTAGCATAGTCAGCTTCTAAGCAATTCACCGCATAGAGATGCAATTTCTACAACTATAGTGTGTGAAGTGTGAACTTTCCTCGACTTCTGTATATTTTTCTAACTCTAACTTATCGCCCCCCTCCCCCCCTGGCAGCCCTGGAAGATCTCCTGGAAGTGCAAGGAAGGCTTTTTCTAAGTGCAATGCCCCGTGTCGATTGCCGCGAAAATAACATATTTCAGGTTATTCAGTATTCCGTTCGCCTTTGATCATCGTATTCCGATAGATCCTTTGCCAACAAAGTTTCTGTAGAACTATAATTGTCTCTCTTCTTAATTATTCTTCATTGATGCGCTTAACACTGTGTCCCACAACCCTTTGATTTATTGCACTTGATAAATAATATCTAGCTCACTGCATAAGACCATTGTTGATCACGTTTAAAGACACAGACAATGCCACTCTGTGTTGAAATACCAGCAGCAGCAGTAGGTCTGCTGCACTACCGATCCACACTCTCCCATGTGAGAGATATTGTGAGTGTATAACCCCGTCTTTCGTCTTTCTTCCATCCAATAGCAGACTATGCCTCTACTCCTCTTTCTCTCTGCATTTCCCTCCTTAATTTCCCATCTCTTGTTGATTCACAGTGCAGAAGAGCTACAAGATATATACGTTCTATAGTCGTTCTAATCAATTATTAATGCTACTGTCTTGTCACGTGAAATCATAGCTGTCTTTAAAAAATACTGCTGTCATATATGCCACCCTGATATTCCCGTTAATTCGCTCACATATCATGCAGCTCCTTCCCTTTATCTCTCTCTCTCACCCTCTCTCTCTCTCTCTCTCTTTTTTCTCTCTCTCTCTCTCTCTCTCTCTCACCCTCTCTCACCCTCTCTCTCTCGCTCTCCCTCAACCTCCCTTTCTTGCCAGACCAACGCCCGCCACACTCTCACGCTCAAGCGTGACCCGTACCGCTGCAGCAGCGCCTCCTCCAGCAGGGGGTTATATAAAGCATGCGATCAGAGCTATAATATCTTGTGCTGTAGATAGCGGGTGGGTGCGAAAAGTTGGAGAGAGAAATGGTCATGGGTGATATAGTACGAAAAAGGAAATTCTCTCAATCCCTCATCCATGGAAAAAGGGGGGGGGGGGAAGTCTCTCACCCGTGAATATGTCATCAATAATATTGTGATGATATATGAGGGGCGGCTATGTTAACTCAAAGTACTTCTTACGTTCTAGTTCTTCTTTGTGTTGTGACGTTATCTACTAGCCCTCCTCCTCCTGGGTGTGTGAATGTTTTATTTTAGAAACACATAATATTATATAATATTCGCATACGGCGACCGGGCGACGTCTGAGGTGTGTTTCCTGCAATTATCCTACCTCATATAATATTATTCCTGCTTTCCTTTGTCGAGTGGACTTACTCAACAGTAAACAAGTCTTGCTATCTCAGCTATATTGCATGAAAAGAATGCAAGTGCTTATAGAATAATTGTGGTATTGCCGAACTGTTGTATAACGCCTTCAGTGATTAGAGGCACAGTGTCGCCCTATAGTAACCAGCTTTATAAACTGTTGACAATTGTGTTACAAGTTCTCTCTGTCGACAACATTAACAATCGTCAATCGATAGTCGTTTTAAGGGCGTATTGCCATACGATTACAACTGTTATCTTGCAGTTGTTTACTGTACCAACCCATCAAGCTCTATTTTTATTGATCTTCAATCTTTCAACACTACTTTTATACATATATAGGCTACAAATGTAACTGTGAATCAGGATTACTTTTAAACTTGATCATTCGTATTCCTAGCTGACCTAGCTCAACCCAACTTAGAAATTACCTCCGAGTCTCTATAACTAAAATATTGGGCTCTAGTGCAGACAATTTTAAATGATAAAAGGGGTTGAACAAAAACAAAAAAGGGTTTATTTTATTGATAATGATAGCGCACACCTCAAAAAATTACCGCACAAATCAGTGGACCGAGATCAATTTGAATTAAATATTTGACAATGATTATATGCAGTGAATATAAGGGCTGGGAAATATAATAATAAACCCTATTTGTGTAACTTTTCTTACATTAGCAAACGTGATGTTGCACCTTGTCTATTTTTCTGAGAGCAAGCTCCTGTTATAGGGTTCAAGATTTTAAATAGATTGGGAATCTAGAATCTGAAATATCGCCCTACTATAACAGCTCCCACCGCCTCTCTTACAGCATATATCTCTTCCAATGCTTCTAACGTAGTCTACTTCGAGATCCTAACTTAGTCTCTTTTAACAAGCCAGTCTCTCTCTCTAGAGCGCAGACTTACCACGCGAGAAGGGAGCGAGAGCGAGAGAGAGGAGGATAGAGAGAGAGCGAAGCGAGAATCGAGATATATCTAGAGATAACGCTAGTCTCTCTCTCTCTCTATCTCTTCTCTCTCTCTCTCTCCTCCCTCTCGTCTCTCTCTCCTCTCTCTCTCTCTCTCTCTCTCTCTCTCTCTCTCTCTCAGTCCCTCATAGTTTCTCTGACTTTCCCTCTTCCTCCATGACCGCCGGTCGTTTAGTTACAAATTTTAGGGTTTTCTTTCATTTTGCAAAAATAGACAGGGAGACTAAGAGAATCGACTTTCCCCTAGTTGGCACCTCAGTCTAGAGACACACTTTTTATATTTAAATACCGATCCAACCCTCATGCGCATATTTTATAGCTGGGTAGATGACGCGTGATAATTCATCTCTCTCCCAACTTGTTAATTTGCTACGTTCCATGGGGGGATTCCGCTAGATCTTTAGCAGCTCTTGGGACTATACTACTGATCGTTTGTTATCGGGATCACTCTACCAAATCATTGAATTGTAACTTATGAAACACACTTTTGTTTGATCCCATTCTATAGAACATTTCTACTAAACATTACGATAAATCCTTTCCAACAGCTTAATGCTTCAGTCTATAACAGCTTATAACACCGTATAATAAAACTGGTATATGAAATATATATTCCCACTTCTACATATTATATTATATCAGTAGCTGACAGGTCACACCCCGGCTCTTTGAACTCTCTGTTTATCCCGTACCGACACACACACACTTTGAATACCATTACCAGGGAGATGTTTTATAAAGTCAATAACACGTCCCCCCACTCCGTCTAGTATATATGGACAAGCTATCTACTACTACTACTAAAGCTGATGACAGCCAATGTCCGGGCGACAACACTTCCCGGCCTTCTTCATCCGATTGTAGCTCTGCTTCTCCCTTCATGGATTCCAACTCCCTCACCGTGAGTGATATTCATAATGTGCAGTACTATTATAATAATAGTCCTAGATAGAATGCACTGTTTCGTGAATATATAATATGGGACTTTTCACTGTCAGAGCATTGGCCTGACCCATTCTCGTTTCTCTCAAAGCGTGAGAACTGTGGTCAGAGCATTGGCCTGACAGACTTTCCACCTATATATAAGTTACCCTATCTCTAGTCTCTACAGTAGACCCTTCAATCATATCTCATATCAGCTGAGCTGTATTAGACCGGATGCTACCCTATTATACCCTTACAGTTATCCAATCTGCTGCTATAAACCCTATAAGTTATTATCATACTGCAGTAGACCCCTCACCCTATCTGGTATTATTATAAGAGACCATTCCCTTGCAAGTCTTGTACCGATCCGTATTTCCACAATTTGTCATGCACCGATCCTATAAATAATAGTAATACAGCTCCAAAATTAAAGGCGGGTACCCTCTCTTTTGCATAGTGACGTATTGATTATGCAATTAGAGTGGTCGGTGTGGCGTCTAATTTGATCATGCAACTCTGTTTATGACGGCATTACTATTACTATACCTTATGTAATGTTATTTACATACATGTCAATATTTTGACATGTTGATAGTGTCTCCATGTCTCTTCTGATGTAATACTATTAACAATAATTGTACCCGTCACATATGTCCCCGGCATTATAATGATGTCAGGAATTTAGAGGTAGAGAGGGGAGAAAGATAGCAAGACAAAGGGAGGGGAAAGAGGTTTACTTAGTCGACGATCAAATAGCGCGGAAAATCTGATTCCACTTTCTATTCTCTCCTGCATTGCGAATAATAACACATCTCCCATTCTTTCTCACTTACCCTCACTCTCATTCTGTCAGAATAATATTATGCAGCAGTCTATAATTTCCCCGCTTCACGTCGCATAATCCAACTACTTTGATCAAACCTAGAACGGCCAGAGAAAGTCAAAATTTCCTGGCGGTGCAAATAATCCAGCACACTTTTGTCTAGTGCCCCATGCTATTGAATTACTTGGGGCCCAGCCAACAACAAGTCCTAAGTCTCTAATATAGGTCTATCTCATATATTAACATTAACCCCCACCCATATGAAATGTTTACTACTGATTACTAAAAAGTGACCCCCTTGTTTACACAGGTGGAGGATGCGTACGCCCGTATGTCCGATACCCCTCCCAAGGACCAGGGGTGTCGTATGATACACAACCGGGCCACCCTTCTCATTTGTTTGGTGATCAGCCTCTTTGGGGAGACACTCGCGCCCTTTGTCGTCCTCGCCCCGATATTCCAGGTAACGACAAGACGTCCTCTGAGGGGGCGATCGGGATCGTGACAAATTAGGAGGGTTACAGTACTTGAATGCCATCCGTGTCCAAATACATTATATATCAATAACCCTCTCTTCTTCCCCAGAGCCAAGTGCCAGCTAAAGAATGCAGTGACGTCGCTAATTGTACAGAGGAGACTTTGTGCAGCTGGAACTGGGAGACAAACAAGCACCGTACAATAGTGACAGAGTTTAACCTGCAGTGCAATGAATTCTACCGGGCACTTGCCAGCGCTGTCTTCTTTCTTCCAGGGATGGCCGTGGGACTAATTCTAGCTGGGTAGGTACAAACACTTACACACACATTTTGGTGTTCTAGATCCTTCCCCCTACTTATCTCCTATTTATGTTGGCCTGTTCCTATCCCTACCAATATTTATAGTCGCCACGGACGCTCCAGAGCTTGACAAATAGAGCACAGATTCTTAACCGATTCATCCTGGTACTGCTTTACCCTTCCTTACTCCCCTTCCTAGCTATACTCCTCTTGTCTTGCTCAGGGTATTAACATGTCACAAACTCCCTCAGCTTCCTCTCGGATCGATTGGGTCGTCGGGTAACGAATGTCAGCCTCATGCTCATTTCAGCAGTGTTCTCCCTAGCCCTCTCCTTCTCAACTACATTCCATATGTACCTGTCCTTCCAGGCGCTCCTAGGTAAGAGAGAGGGGATCTTTCCAAGGGGGATGGAAGATGTGATGAATAGAAGCAATAAAGTGGGGTTATAGAAACCCCGAATAATCAGACACACTTCTATTTCTAAAGAAAGACTATTATATCCAAAGATGTGATAGAACAGAGAAAACATTTATTTTCCAATTGTAATAACAGGGTGCATCTTGACAGGTGTAACGCTTGGCGGTACCATGGTTACAAGGGTTGTATGGATGCTGGAATTTGTTCATGATGACTCCCGAGCCTACGCTTCCGCTATCTCAGTAAGTAATATAGCTCGGAGAACTAATAGCTCGGAGAACTAATTCTCGAGAAGCGGCCGGAAGCAGACCAATCTAAACGATGTTTAAACACTTATCTGATACCTTAAACCTTAACGTCCGTTCGACGCACAATTCAAACTAACACTTAAACCCGATAAGTGATACTATGTAACACTTCAACCTAATATTGTTAACGAGCTATGTGCCTCACATTTAACATTTTACAGGCCCAATTCTACTGCCTGGGAACAGCGTTGGTTCCACTTGCAGACTACCTTCTCCAAGACTGGAGGTATCTACACTACATCATTGCAGCCTATGCTCTTATTGGAGGTGAGTGTCTGAGTTCATCAGTTGCATCCCGTCGAGGCCAACAAAGTTGCAATATTAGTTAGATGCAGGGGTCAGATCTCCATTTGCACGTGCAGATTTGTTATGACACAGGGTACCACCTGGTACAGGGGGGATTCAGTTGCACTTTTGTAAAGGACAGCATTCCAACCAAGACTAGACTATCTCCCTCTCTTTCACTATCTTTCACTATCTTTCTCTCTGATCTCTCGCTCTCTCTATGTTTCCATCCAACATCAGTTGTCTCAATCTCTCTATACATAATTGCAGTCAATATCCTGATAATATCGGGTAAACTCAGTTAGGCTGCGGTGAAACCTAGATTTATCCCCTTTGCTCCTATCCCTAACTAGCATCCCCTAGACAACTGCAGAGTCTAGTACGAGCCTGACACGTTTAGTTCCCAAAGCAACGCAAACTTTAGTGTCCTCTATATACCCCCTTTTCCTAACCCAATGAACTGCCTAGGCATCGTTCTGATGTGGGTGCCGGAGAGCCCTCACTGGCTAATTGCAAACCACAAGACCGAACAGTTACGTAGCACACTCCAACGGATGGTAAACTTTAACCGCCAGGATATTAACGTTCAGGTGAGAAAGTTATTACAAATGGGGGGGGGGACATGTTAATTTTGTTAACTTTGTTAATATTAACATCGAAAAAACAGGTGATTTATTAACATAATTAACAAAAGTTAACAAATATTAACAAATGCCATTTATACCATCTAAAGTCCCTTTAGCACGTGTTTTTTGGTATTACACATGCTGCATGTTGTTCTGCGAAGAAAGATGTTCCTTCTGCATGATTTGCATACCCCCAAGCCGTCTAATACAGCCTTCCCACAACGATTTGTTCCATTTTGTAAATTCGAACAAAAACTAGCCAACCTGAACCGCAATTGAGGTCAAATGACACTAATCCGCATTTTTCAACTTAATAAGACTTAATAAGACTCATAAATTTACCTTCAATCGAAAAATATCCCAAAATAATTTTTTCTAAAAAAACACAAGGATTTGTAGCGAAGCAAATTTTCAATTTTTGACCAAAAAAAGCAATTTTGGGAATTTTTTCGTATTTTTCAAACAGAAACGTTGTACATCACTTTCTTTCGTCTGAAGAATGGATTATCAATGAAAAAATTACATTCAAGTGACATTTTACACGCTAAATTGAAATATTCGTACTCTTTAAATTTTGATCGATTTGGAGCCAAAAAACTTGTATGTTGGACTCATGCTATCGGAGGAGGCCTTGCATGGGTATACAAACGTTAGATAAGTTATTAAACTACAAAATTAAATCAGTTTAAGTCGTATTTTCAACCGAAAACATCAATATTTTAGCATTTGTTAATTTTGTTAATTTTGTTAATTAACGTTAATTAACAAAATCGGAAAAAAGAGGTGATTTATTAACAATTAACATGTCCCCCCCCCCTTACAAATATATAATATGTCCGACAGCTACTCCGAGCGTTAACTTGATTTATTAGTTGCAACAATAGTTAGAGACTAGAGAGGGCCGGGTCACTAACATTCTGTAACTATTAGTTGCAACAATAGTTAGAGAGGGCCGGGTCACTAACATTCTGTAACTACTTCTACCCTAATCCCGGGTAATCCCTCGTTATCACATCCCATAATCCATGAAGTACCTTTGCCCAGTAAAATATCACTTTTTACAGTTTACACAAGCCCATAAGCACCAAATTGAGTCTACCGCGGGTCTACTGTCCTCAACTCTAACCCTCCTCAATCTCCCAACTATCTCACCACGTTCTATCCATTATATTAGTATCCGTCACTAAGTCGCCCCGACCCCGGGGCTGCATTTTATGCGTTTAATTTACGATTACGACAATTTATGAGTTACATATTGTCTCCACTAGACACGCGGAGCGGTCACCAACGACAAGCACATATGGAATGTCGCATCCACCTCTCGCTTATTCTCTCACTTCCAAATCACGCACTATCATGTAACCGCCCTCTCTCTCTTGATACTTCAAAATTACCACTTCAAATAAACACTTGAACTCTCGTGTGAGCACGGGGACGATAAAAACACTTCTATCTCTCACCACTTCTATCTCCACGTAACCACTTCTATCTCCACGTAACCACTTCTCTCTCCATCTAACCACTTCTATCTCCATCTAACCACTTCTCTCTCGTACAGGAACTAAGGATGAGGGATGTCCCTAAGCACAAGGAATCGGGTAACCTGTGTCTGGTGTTTAGCAACCTGCGGACTGTCCTTCTCCTGGCAGGTGTCACCTTCCTCTGGGTTCAGACCAGCTTCCTATACTACTCCTTCATTCATATGGTTGGGGAGCTCAACGGCACAATTCACTGGAACATTGCCATAATGGCCCTACTTGAGGTATATTATATCGGTGTGGGGATGGTAGGGGAAATATGGGGCATTGAATCATTGAATGATATAACCTGGTACTGGTAACTCTTCATACCATGGGAATGATGCATGATTAGGCGTGAAGGAATAATGCATGATTAGGTGTGAAGGAAGGATGAATGAAGGGGGAATGGAGGCTCCTATAGCGAATAAACAGGGTGTGGTGAAGATTGGGTGTAAACTAGGACTGAATAGCGTCAGAACATGATGCAGCTGATAATCTGCTGGAAATATCTTGAGTTGGATGGGAGAGGGAGCGGTATTATAGGGACATGTAGACTGGGATAATGTAGTGCAATATATACTGTTAGGGCGGATAATATAGGGGGGTTGAACAGGTAGTTGGATTGGAGTGCGGTAAAGGAAAAGAAAATGTCCCCGCCACCAATTGGGTCAGAATAATTACAGAGCGGCAATTCCAGCACGCCCTCTCCGTCTCTATCTGTCTGTTTGTTTCATTTGAGAGGGGCCGCATTATTATATATGCGATGGGAGAATTATATCCCGCCCCCATGTCTGAGAGAGAGTAGATGTTATTGTATCAAAATTCTACTTAGAGTGACCACAACAATAAAATTTCCTAAATTGACCCCCTACTTCAGGGACCGTGCCTGCTTCTTACTGGAGTTATAACAACACGATTTGGACGGCGATCAACCCTTCTTGGACTATTCCTGGTTGTAATTGCAACCTCTACAGGCTCCCTATTCAACGTGCCCTTCTCCCCCCATTGGGACCTCCGGTATGCGAACCTTTTTATCTTCCAAAAGGGCAATTTTCAAAATTATATGGAATCAAAATTATAATATGGAATTTGTGAATGCTTTGAAAACTTCTCGAATGGAAGGTTAAAGAGAAAACTCTAACACGCCCTAAATGTCGCCTCTTTCAGGAGAATTCTATCTCTGTTGGGTAGCAAGGCAGGCAGTGGTCCAATGTGGTTCGTGGTCTACATCATTACCATTGAGGTTAGTTACGTCTAGATCTGTATAGAGGGTCAGAGAATCCACCAACCACTAACTCGATATACACGGGATACTGAACTATTATAAACCACTACCCCACTGCAGCACGGCCACTAATTCGTTAAACAACTACCGCACCACTAACTCCATACTTCAGGTACTACCGACCTCAGTACGATCTATTGGAATGAGCACATGTTCAATGGCAGCCCGGTTCGGAGCGGCAGCCCCATCCTTTCTTATCTCGGCTACTACCCGGGTCCACCCCAACTTCCACTACCTACTCTACATAACTCTCAGCTGTATTGGCATTGGAGTTACTTGGTTGCTACGGGAGACCAAGGGACAGGGACTCCGAGAGACATTGGGAGAGGTAGCCAAGGGACAGTCAATTCACAGGAGTAGAAGAGATAGTAGGGAAAGGGCATTTCAAAAGATAGAGATTTATAATGATGTTTAGTATGCCTTTACAAAGACTATTTTTTGTTTGAATTTCGTAGATATATTCCTAATGTTTATGTGAGCCTGTTTGAAATATTAAGAGCCTTGCTTTACGGCTATTGTGAACCATCGTGTTTGGTAGTGTGAGAATTTAAAAAAATCAGTTACCAATAAAGGAAATTCCAATCAAAAATAGCCCTTACTTGTTTATTGTGACCGTGGGAAGTTTCCCAAAAATCGAGCGAGGGCTAGTTTTTATTGGGTTTAACTTTAATCATTTAACGAATCAACATCATCCCGAACCTGCTCATTTATCCTTGGCGAAGGATGACATTGGATCAGCTCTCATGTGTTTCCGGAGTTTATATGCTTCCATTTCCTCTTCAGTCGGCATGGCACCCGTGTCGGCTGCCATGGAGTTATAGGTTCTCTTCCTCTCGTCCAGACTGTCCGCCTTCTCTTGGGCACTCCGGGCATCCAGATCTTGTAATACCTGTACAGCAGAGGGATCAATGGGGTGTCGATCATTTTAATTATATTAATTGTGCACGGTGAGCATGGGATAGATATATGGAGGGATTTGAGACAGTAAGTCAGGATCCGTGAGGGATATTGGGACATTATAATCGTATCACGATTGCAGGGGGGGGGGTGGGTAGAATGTTACAATTTATTAAGAGATAATAAAGTGGCAGGGTGAGCATGGGATAGATATACAGTCGGACCCCGATTTACCGGGATGCTCGGGGGAAAGGTTTTTGCCCGGTAAATCGGGGTGCCCGGTATATCGGGGCAAAATACTGTCAATTTCCTATATCGGGGGAAGATTATCCTCCCGGTAAATCGGGGTTCCGGTAAATCGGGGCCTGACTGTATGGACTCCATAGATATATGGAGGGATTTGAGACAGTAAGTCAGGATCCGTGTGAGGGATATTGGCCCAATATTATTGGGACATTATAATCGTATCACGATTGCGGGGGGGGGGGGGGGGGTACCGGGTAGAATGTTACAATTTATTGAGAGATAATACCGGGTAGAATGTTACAGTTTATTGAGAGATAATACCGGGGTAGAATGTTACAATTTATTGAGAGATAATACCGGGTAGAATGTTACAGTTTATTGAGAGATAATACCGGGGTAGAATGTTACAATTTATTGAGAGATAATACCGGGTAGAATGTTACAGTTTATTGAGAGATAATACCGGGGTAGAATGTTACAATTTATTGAGAGATAATAAAGTGGCTAATGTCCAGCTATTGACTAGCACGGCTTCGCACTGCAATATACTATTTACTTCAATCTAACTATAATATAACACTGCAGTGCACTACATACAACAAATCTTAGGACCAAAACCGGATATGTTCCAATCGACCTATCATATCTGCATTGAACTTAACAGACAAACTATCCTTCAAAAACCGGTACTATTTCTGTTCTTAGAGGCTGAGGAATACCGGAAGGTACTCCGGTAATGCTCCCTCCCCATGTCTCCTGATTCTCTCACTGAATCGCATTTTCACGGTGGAATTCACCCTTTTCGCGTGCAAGCGGAGGGAACGCCATTCTAAAGCTCAGGCTTAAGATGGCTACTTCCTTCACTCTTCAGCAAGATTTGAGACCATCTAATGTTCGGAGGTCTCTGGAAGAAGGTGTTTTGCTTTGTGCCTTGTTGGCTCAACTCACAATAACTCAGTGTGTTAAATGACAGCTACCTGCTACATAGAAGATAAACATTGAACCAATTCGAGGTGGTAACTGTTGAGAATAAATAAACAATGGTCAATTGGCCAAAGTATATATATTAGGTCCACCTCTCTCTCGGGGCCATGGTGTTTTTTGGTTTCTCACAAAACATGGTGGGTGAACCGTAGGAACCGGCGATAATATCGAATCGAATCGAAAGATCGAGAGATCGGATCGAATCGAATCGAATCGAGTAGTTTTTTGAGCCCAAAGATCGAATCGAGATCGAATCGAGATTTTTTGACCGCCCAAAGATCGAATCGAGATCGAATCGAGATTTTTTGAACCCTCAAAGATCGAATCGAGATCGAATCGAAATTTTTTGAACGCTCAAAGATCGAATCGAGATCGAATCGAAAGTTTTTGAACCCCAAAAGATCGAATCGAGATCGAATCGAAAGTTTTTTATCACCCAAAGATCGAATCGAGATCGAATCGATATTTTTTGAACCCCGAAAAATCGAATCGTGATCGAATCGATATTTTTTGATCCCCCAAAGATCGAATCGAAATCGAATCGAAAAATTTTGATCGGTCACCCAAAGATCGAATCGGGATCGAGAAGAAAATATCAAGAATCTTCGGTTCCTAGCCAGTAGAAACCGGCGTTTTTATAGGATCGAATCGAAGGATCGAAAGATCGAATCGAATCGAGATCGAATCGAAAGTTTTTGATCGCACAAAGATCGAATCGAGATCGAATCGATATTTTTTCATCCCCCAAAGATCGAATCGAGATCGAATCGAAATTTTTTGAAAACCGAAAGATCGAATCGAGATCGAATCGAGATTTTTTGAAAACCGAAAGATCGAATCGAGATCGAATCGAAAGTTTTTGAACCCTCAAAGATCGAATCGAGATCGAATCGAAATTTTTTGAACGCTCAAAGATCGAATCGAGATCGAATCGAAATTTTTTGAACCCCAAAAGATCGAATCGAGATCGAATCGAAAAATTTTGGTCGTCCAAAAAAAGATCGAGATCGAATCGAGAAAAAAATATCCGGTATCGCCGGTTCCTAGTGAACCGACACAAAATATAGACTATTTAGTTTTGCTTGCGGGCCCCACGAAAGCAAAAAGTCAAAAGTTCTGCTAATCAAATTTCCTTGCACGAATGTGAGACTTCATCAGATTACTAGGACACGGTCCTATTTTTCCTTGTTATACCGTACATGCAACTGTTGGTAAAGAAGTTACCCCTCCCTTGTCAGCACGCGAAGGGTTTATTTCGTAACCAACATCACTGTAACATAACTGGTAACTTCGTGCACGCAGTTCAAGTTACTTTAAATGTTGCCTATGTGGCTGTCCTTTTCGATCAACTATTCAATTTCAAAGAAAGTTGTTTTGGCTGTTGCAAGTCTAAACATATTCCACATTGCTTTGTACTTTCTTGGTAACAACAATATAACCATTCATACAGGAAATGGCTTGTTTACGGTGCCTACTCGTTCTGGTGGTTGTAATTCCAGCAATTTCCACGAAAGGCGTTTCCCAGTGGTGTCAATACGATAACAAATTCCTGTACACCTACTCGTCTGGATCAAGTGCCTACCCGACCCTGGGTAAAGCCAAGGCAGCCTGTCTGGAGACGGAAGATTGTACAGGGATCACCCAAGAGCCTTCCAATGGGGGTAGATACACCCTTCGGAAGGACATGGTCCTACGTGACAGCCCCTCGGGGGAAAGAACATACGTGCCCTGTGCAGGTTACTTCTCCTGTGAAGCAATCGGCTTGAAGTCGGTCCATGGAAAGTTTCTGAGTGCCCAGACGGATGGTTCCGTCGACTGGGATAGGACTCAATATGGTGGTTGGGAAAGTATCAAGTTTGAGCAGTTTGGTAAAGACACGTTTTTCCTGAAATCAACCCATGGCAAGTACCTAGCAGCTACCCCAAGAAACAGACTGGAGTGGAACCGAAGGGCAGCTAGTAGCTGGGAGCTGTTCAAGGTATCCCAATATGAGGACAAGATCTCCCTGAAGTCAATACATGGCAAATATCTGTCCGCGCAGACCGATGGCACTGCTGACGTGGACCGAACCGCGTCTTACTCCTGGGAGTGGTTCACTGTTCACCCTCAGGAATGCCTTAACAACATTGAGTGTGACTGCAGTCAGAGCATGGACAAGGATAATTATGAGCTAGAGAATATTGAGTACCAGGTTGAGGAAGCATTGGTTCACGAATATCCCCCGGAGACAGTGGCCTATCAGCGGATAGACAATTCGGACGGGACTACTGAACAGAATAGCAGGTTCATGGTGAGTGAGACCCTGTCTGAGTCAACCAGTTTCACCCATAAAGCTGGGGCTAGTGTGACAGTTGGAACTGAGTTCTCCACTGGAGTTCCACTCCTAGCAGAGGGTAAGGTCTCTGTGGAGATGTCTCTCAGCTACGAGTTCTCCTACGGAACTGAGAGGGTTGAGGAAAGCACAACAGAAGCGGAGTACAAGTGTAACGCCCCGGCCGGAAAGAAAGTGAAGTGTTCAGCTCTACTGTTTCGATACCAATCATCGGTGCCCTACAAGCAGACCTGGACCCACAAGCGACTACCCTGTTCCTGTGAGAGTTCTGGGGTATTCAGCCAGATCGCTGCTCACGAAATGCAGCTTGTAATTACCGAGGAGTGACGTCAGTGGATGAGTGTTTTGGACTTTCTAATAATTGCTAGCCTGGTAAATGAGTAATGTATAGTTTCATTTTGAATTTGTCGTTTCGTTTAGTTAAAGGAGAATGAACGTTAGACGGGTAGAACATGCACGGTTACTAACAAGTGCTATGTTCTCTTACCTTTTTCAATCGTTCCTCTCGGGCGAGTGGGTTCTCCCTATCTTTCTTCTCCTCCTGCTTTTTTCTCTTTCTCTCTTCGATCATCTTCTCCGCGTGAATCTGAACAAAACATTCAACAATTAAGTATGTGTACTACTACCCTGACAACTACATGTTACCCTGACAACTACATGTTACCCTGACAACTACATGTTACCCTGACAACTACATGTTACCCTGAGAACTACATGTTACCCTGACAACTATATGTTACCCTGACAACCCTCCATACCTCCATGAGCGGTTTACTTCTGTCTGCAGCCTCTGTGTCCACACTACCATGATCCTCCATACTTCCACCCTCGTTCAGGGGCACATCAGCACCCGCAGTTCGGCCCGTGCAATAGGCCTGCTTGTAGGTGGCCCTACAGCACCTGTAGCCCCACTTGCCCTCTGAGTAGAATGACCCATAGACGGTGGTGTGACCGTTAACGTGGATATCCTCCTGGTATTTTGACTTGGGTACCACCTTCTCTTGACCTGGGGAGGATGCGGGGGTGAGAGGAACTGGGAAGTAAAATGGTCGGCTAAACTTCACTACGATGGATGGAAATAAAGTCAGAACCGGGTCGGTCTAATATCAGTCCTATCAAAAGACCGATTGGAAAGGTTGGTTTGTTAAAAAGGTTAGGCCGGCGAGCAGAGGCGCCTAAAGGTCTGCTTCTCTGGAGTTTAGTACTTGAAATAATATTAAAAAATAATCACAGCTGGGAGGATTCTGCGGTTGATTATTGTGTTAGTGCATGGATATCTAGAAATAACATATTAATCTTCAATTCTTCAAGTTTAGAAAATAACAGACAGATACGTCTAGATATAGACAAGGATCCACATAATATAATAACTAAATCAATTTCCTCTCAGGACTCGGATCCTATCTTTCTCCCCTAATATCTATGCCAGGCATAGCATGCCTTGTAGTCTAATGCAATGTGTTTTCTTGATATGAAATCGTCTATCAAGATCAGATAAACTCAATCAGTCTCCATAATGCAGCCAACCGAGATATTTATTGTCCAAAACTAATTCACAATAAATAGTATGGAGACACTATAAATCCTAGATATATCGATAATATCGATGGAGCGTTTCGATATCACGATAGTTAGTCCCGGTACCAATGACATTGACAGTAACTCATTCCTAAATAGACAGATCAGATCTCACCTTTCACTATTTTTCCAGTTCGGGAATATTCCACATACTCTTCAGTAGATGCAAAGATTAGCTCCTTGGGAGGCGCCTGCAGATGCTCTTTCCCTCCGTATCGGTCTATAATAGATTTGCTTACCTGAGCGGGAAAAATAGATTACTTTACCAAGGAAACATATTATTGTAGTCGCCATAGCTTTTCTTTACCAAGCCACATGAATGCATCACATATAAGCCAGGTTTATGTGTTTTTTATGTCGACACCCTGACTGTCATGGTATCTTGAGGACATGTTAAATTACAGGAAAGTAGAAACATTTTGGAGAGAACTCGGGGGAAAAAAAAGAGAGGAAAAGGTTTTTGGAAATGCCGAGATAAAACTCGTATAAGGCTCTAAAGTAGAAAAAAATTAAAATCCTTAGAAAGGAGACCAACGCCCATCAAACCCCGTACCTCTGTCTTAAAATCATCCTTCCTCTTCTCGTATTCAGTGTGAAGTAGAGCTGCCTTGGTAGGTTCCGCCTGGAGGTGCACGCTGGAGCCCCTCTGGTTAGCTTCCCACGCAAACAACTGGAGTTTTGATATCTCCTTAACCTGGCCATGTACTTCTCACAAAGTTCTCGCCGGAGAATGATAGCTCAGAGGGCTTCTTGTGGTCTAGCCCGGCAAGGGGGTTATCTCGCATCGACCGGGACTTGGGATCATAATGCGCCGAGGCATCGTCCAGATTCAGCAGGTACTAATAGAAAATCCTGTTAGTAAAGCAAATATAGGACACATCATAAACCAATTAACATCATGTCTAGGTACACCAAATCTTCTACCCACCTTAGCTGTGTCCTCTCTAATCCTCAGATTCCTCACTGTCTGCCTCTTCTTGTTATCAAACTTGGTCCCGGGCATGTTCGCCTGCTCTGTATATTTGTATTCATCCTCCACTATCTCTTCATCGCTATCGTCTTTAGACGGTCCTGGAGCTACCACAACAGTAGGATCATTGAGGGCCTCCGCTTTTAGATCCTGCTTCACCCTCTCTATCTTCGCAAATTCCTCCAGATACCTCTTTGTGATCGATGGCATCGTACCCCACCCAACGGTCCCTTTTACCCTCGAAATCTAGTTTGGGCATGTCCTAGGGGGAAATGGTGTTCGGTTTCATTATGTCATAAGTACTTAGGGGAATTGTGAATGGGTGTGGGCTGATTGTCATTCGTCATATTATATCGTCTAGACAAATAGTACAGTTGGCACAGACTATCACACGATGTCTCTCCCACTGTCTCTCTCTCACTCTCTCTCTCTCTCTCTCTCTCTCTCTCTCTCTCTCTCTCTCTCTCTCTCTCTCTCTCTCTCTCTCTGCGGCGTTTTAAAAGATAGTGGAAGGGCAGTAGTGATGCAGTGAACCACCTCAAGTGTTTTATAGACAGTGTCTGGTAAAGGGAACTGTTTAACACCATCAACAACAGACACACCTCTCCGGATTTTACCAGTTAATAATTCGCTAAATTCCTAAATGAACTGCTTTTAAAACTCACTGGTATGTGTTCGTCGGGTGCAAAGTCCTTGCCGGTCCACCGGGCTCCCACTTTTCGTGGTTTCTCAAGGCAGTCTATTTTCTTGTGGGTAATTGCCCCACAGTTTTGGCACGCTCCCTTCCGAAACTTGGTCGCAACTCTCTGGAATAGTAATGAGAATTTAGAAATGGATCAAAGAGGGATAAAGATAAATAGAAGCCGCTAAAAATGTCTTGATATGAATTGACCTAGACAATTCATTTAAAAAATTGTGGTAATTTGTTGATCAGTCTATCCCTTACGTTCGTGAGTCCTTTCTTATAGAGCTTGTCTGACAGATCATACGATTTCACTGTTTCCGGCTGAATTCTTTGATGTGTCAGCGTAGGCCTGAAAGACAGGGGAATATTGTGTGCGGCAGAAGAGAGAGAAAGAGAGAGAGAGAGAGAGAGAGAGAGAGAGAGAGAGAGAGAGAGAGAGAGAGAGAGAGAGAAAGAGAGAGAGAGAGAGAAAGGAAGTAGTATAAGTGAGGGAAATCATTGGGAGTAATCCGCAGAACTATAAGGGAAATGAACTTCTATTGTGAGTTCATAATTCATCAAAGTCGACGGTGAGTCAATTTCATTACTCATTAGACACGTTCAATGCACAAAGATAATATCTACACACAGACACACACAGATGGCTAAACTAGTATAGTCGAATTTTTTAATCAAGGGACAGGGGGCCGCGCATTTACAAAGTCTTTTTGCGTGTGCTAAATGTTTTCGCTCATATCTCCTGTTCCTGATAAGATAAAGACTTGATCTTGGTTGCGTTGAAAAGGTCTTAAAATTATCTTTCCAACGCTTCCGGGTTCAAGTCTTAAGATTGCCAGGAACTTGATCTCGATTGTCACGCGCAAATACAACGCCGCGTGACCTCTCTGAATGCGCAGCCCCCTGTCCCTTGATTAAAAAATTCGACTTTACAGTTGTCTTGCAAACTGACAAATGTAACATATATCCACTTACCCGTTCATTTGAAGATACCAGGGCGAATCCTTGATGTACTGCGGAATATGGGGATTGATGTCCCTGAAAGTATGGGATGTTATTATAGTGGCCAGGGGAGAGGGAGGGGTATAATAATAGTAGTAGTTTTTATGGGTTGCTACAACTTTAGTAAAATCAAGGGGTTGGGCTGACTGTAGAACAGGCCATTAGAAACATTACACTGAGCTAATTACTGCACTTACTGCCCAAACTCATCTTGCTCAGCTGGTTCAATACCACTCTTCCGTGCTTCATCCAACTCTTTCTGTTTCTTGTAATCCTCCCTGGTCTTCTTCAGGGGCATCTCAGCCTCTTTCTCCTCCTTACTTGCCATACTGAGCTATTTGAAACAAGGGATGAGAGAGAGAGAGTAATGTTAGGCAGGGGATGAGGGAGGATGGGGTCATATCAGGTGGTTGAGTGCGCGCGCGCAGGGAGAGAGCGCGGTTCTCCGCGCACAGACTAATGCTGACAACCTAGTAAAGAGACTTCGCGTGTTACTGACTACAACACATCATAGTGAGACAGTGTGCCATTCCAGGGGATAAAGGAAACATAATGTGTATAGTGGGTATTATTCCATATTAATTATGTTAGCCACGGTTGTAGTGGTCCGGTGCTGTCGACTATTAACACACCTAATCACGTGACACCACCGGACCTTGAGTAGTTTTTGACATTAAGTAATCCCTTATCCCTAGAGAAGGAGATCGAGAGAAAGGGCATCATGATTGGGCTCATGATTATGGTTACTACTTACTTATAAGGAAACCAGACTGTCAAGTAAGTTTCGGGGAGATAAGGGAATGGGGATACTTCACTTTGGGTTTTAATGAAACACTGTTAGCTATATGGTAATGCATGGATCAGTTAAATATACAATATTACACATAAATAAATCATAAATGAATAGTTAAACGAAAATATACCTTAAAACATGCCCCTAGCAATTCATTGGCATGTTCAATAATGATGATTATTATTAAATATATCTCTGTAAATATAACACTTATCAATTAATTAAATATCAGTATCTACTAGTCTGTTACTGCATTGGGTAGGGCTACTACGATGAATAATCCTGAGAAAACAAGGAGAGCAAAGTATACTGTGAAAGAAAGGGAGGGTGTGAAGGAGAGAGCAGCGACCCAACAGCAAACTAGACCCACTCCTAACAGTGGGTACAGTATACCTGTAATAATTGGATATATTGTAACGTATGTTAATTATATCACGTTACTATAAAGTGTTATTATTACCTGAGAATTCATCATGCTCGGTGGATGGATCTGGCGTGTTGCCAAGATCACTACCGCCATGCGATATCTGGCAGATTACAGTTGCAGGCTGATCTAGGGTAAACTCAGACAGGAAGGCAGTGTCTGGGCGGAGAAGGTGCCCCTGGTACACCATGTGAACTCTCTTTCCCTCGTGCAGGACCTTGTAAAAACAATACCTGATGGGAGACACATTTAGGGGTATAATCTAGGTTGAGGTTGGATGAAGGTATATTTAAATGGGGAGCATAAAACAGGGGGAGACTAACGGGAGACAGGGTATAACAAATTATGTACTTTTTCATTTCCAAGAGAGTCTTTGTCTCTGGTATAAATATTGTCCGTGCCCACTCCCGGTATTTTACAGTAATCTCGAGGGCACCAATTCTCCTCCCATCATAGCTTCCCCTTCGGCCCAGATCCAACAGCCCTTCATGCTGAAGCTGGTGTCTGTGGGGCTGCTGAAATAGCGAAAGATTGGGAATATACAATCATAATGGCTGAGTAAAAATCTCTAACCGACTCTAACCGTCTCTAACATATCTTTTCGCAATGGAAGAGGGTTGAGCATGACTCACTGATATGGTTTCAAGGTGTTGTGTGGGTTGATTGACTCCATTAGTTGTTGTTTGACCAGCAGTTGGGGTCAGCTGCAGTTGGGAGAGAAACTTGTACAGAAAGATAGCGAAGAGGGAGGAGAGTAGGGCGAAACCCACTGTCACCTCATTTCCTACCCCTTCTATCAGGTCCATAACATTCTAAATCATTATAAAAGACAGTTTATTAGTCAATAGTTACTAGTTAGGTTTAGTGAAACTGCAGTAGTGATTTAAATAAGAAGCGTGAATATAATGATAATTGATAATACCAGATTGTCTTTCGGCACAATGTTTTTCTCGCAATAGCATTGAACGTGGGATCCATCCCACAACCACAGGAGCCTCCTGTTTTCTGCCTCCATCATTTCCTCTGTGGGTGGTCGCTGTAGGAGGACCTGTTCCAACTTATCATCTTTCTTTATTCTCAAGTTGCTCCGGTCGTTGTAGCCCCAATACTGGTGTTTGAACCAGTACCGGTCCACCTCACTGGCTAAAAACTCGGCATGTACCCGCTTGACATCCTCAATCTGGAACTGGCTGTCCCTTCGTGATCTTCTCCCCTGTACATCAGATTCCTCCACCGCAAGGGCAGTATAACGGGTGACAACTAAAAATTGTTACTAATTTAAAACAGCTATAGAATTTTTCCCTTTTGAGATACAGCTTCGGGCCAGTGATAGAACGATTTTTCAGACAATTTTAAATCGGAAAAACATAACGGCGATGACTAAAACGTTCATTCTCACAGCGATATCGGATCATTTCCTCTTGCCCCACCAAAGCATATAGTCCATGAAATCTACACGTTTTTCTAGCACCTCTAGCGCCTGTTCTAGTCGAAATACAGCTTCGGGACAGTGATAGAATGATTTTTCAGACAATTTTGAACGAAATTAACTTTGCTTCAAACTTCATAAATCTCAATTTCCTGATCAAAATCTTCTGTAACAAAGCGTAGTTTACAGGTAATTTGAGAAATCGCCATTTCGACATCTCTCGAAACATTAATGACCGTGGAAACCCAACTTCCTAATGAGCCAAAATCTTCAAACTAGGCAGTTATGTTGGTTATGGCATGAACAACCAGACTTCCAATTATGAGAATTCTATCTCATCGGGAAGGTCGTTTCTGATAACATAGAAATTTCAAATCTCCGTACTATATGCTTTGGTGGGGCAAGAGGAAATGATCCGATATCGCTATGAGAATGAACGTTTTAGTCATCGCCGTTATGTTATCCTGATTCAAAATTGTCTGAAAAATCGTTCTATCACTGGCCCGAAGCTGTATCTCAAAAGGGAAAAATTCTACAGCTGTTTTAAATTAGTAACAATTTTTAGTTGTCACCCGTTAGTACTCGGCGAAGAGGACTTGTACAGCCGGTGTGGGTGAGTCCAGGTTGATCTCTTTCAGAACTGCTTTTAGATCCTCCTGCAGCTTGAAATACTCATCCACTCGCAGAGTTTTACTCTGGAACTGAAGTGATGGCCGTTTGAGGAGGTCTTCTTCTTCTTCTGGGAGGACGCTGGCTAGTGCGAAGCACTAGCCAGTAAGGGGTGGGTGCCATGGGGCTCCCGTTCCCCGTCCTGGGTGGTGTGGCTGGTATGTTGCCAACTGCTTCGGCCTAAGGAGACTTGGGGAGCTGGTGCCATACCAGGTCACAGGGGAAACCTCCCTTTAAGGGGTGGTTTCAGGGGGGTGAAGTATCTCCATCGCCTTCTTATAGAACGAGATCGTTTTTCTAAGGGGTTGATGGTGTCTAATTTCGTACATGCTGAGGCCCAGCCTGTCAAAGGATTCCTGTCGGAGTTTCCAAAGGGCGGGGCATTCAGTAAGTACATGCTTTATTGTCTCGTCTTCCATCCCACATGCTGCACAGCTTGTGGTCTCGACTTTTTTTAATTTTTTCATGTGGTAGTTAAGGTGGCAGTGCCCTGTGAGTAGGTGTGTCGCCGCCCTTAGGTCTGTTCTATTAAGTTTTTGAAGAGGTCTCTCATATCTTTCGGTCCACATCATGTCCATATGTTTGGTTTGTTTGATGGGTCCGGTTTTAACCTTCTCCCTAAGGGCTGCATAGGCTGCCGCTTTGGGAATTGGTATGAGAGTAACTTCTTCGATTTCCTGAGCACCCCTTTTTGCCAAGATGTCTGCTATTTCGTTTCCATCGTACCCTTGATGGGCCGGGATCCATCTAATCATGACATCGTTGAATATGGCTAGGGTGTTCAGATTTTTGATAGTCTTTATCGTGGTTTTTGATCTGCATGTCGTGGAGTCTAGGGTCTTTATTGTCCCTTGACTGTCACAGTTTATGAGTATTCGCTCGTTAGCAGTTCCCCTATCCAGGAGATATTTAGCCGTCTGTTGTATGGCATACATTTCTGCCGCCGGGACAGTTCCTTCGGGGCCTAGGTTATACGAATTTCGAGCTAGCTCTATTTCGCCAGAGTGGATAATGTATCCTGCACCGGCATTGTTGTTAATTTTTGACCCATCAGTGTGTGCAACTATCGTGTACTTGTCTCCATCCTCCAAAAACGTCTCCCTTTCTGGGATCTCTAACGAGAATTCCCTGTCTAGGGTGAGTTCCGGGGTTGTGAGATCGTGACATCTGCCCTCTGCTTCCAGAGTTCTGAGATCACGTGATACCGTGTTGGCATGCGAAGTGAACACTTTTGGGGTTTTTAGGTCTGATTTTATTGGCCCTTCCCATTCTCCCGTTGCCATTAGGGTGTATGCAGTTTTGGCTGCACAGTACCTCAGATGGTCGGTGATCGGGGCGGTGTTTGTGATTGTGTCTAGGGCTGTTGATGGCGTCGAGGGCATGGCCCCAGTTACCATCTTGAGTGCTAGCCTCTGTACCCTTATCATGTTTTCTTTGTTTGTTTTGGTTCGCATTGCATTAGCCCAGACCATTGCCCCGTAGCATAAGGTGGGTCTCACTATTGCAGTGTATATCCATAGGGCCGTTTTAGGGTTTAGTCCCCACGTGGGTCCCACCACTTTACGGCACTGCATCAGGATATTTTTTGCTTTTTTTATTTGTTTGTTTACGTGCTCGTTCCAGTTCAGTTTGCTGTCAAGGGTAATCCCTAGAAACTTCGTGGATTCGGACACTTTGATAGGGTTACCCTGAATTTTGATCGGGTTTCCAATTTTCACATTTTTTCGATGGGTGAATATGACTACATGCGATTTCAGGGCACTTAGTTTGAGCCCTACTGTCTTACACCAGGCGTTTATGGAATTAAGCCCCTTCTGGGTCGCGTCCCTTAGAGGGAGTATGTCCGCAGAGGGTCCATTTCTTCCGGAGGGCATTGTGGTTGCTACTATATGACATAAGTCATCCGCAAAGCCCTGTAGTTCACCTGGTATATTCTTTTTGCTATGGTTTAGTAGATCGTCCATTACCAGGTTCCATAGGAACGGGGAAAGTATTCCTCCCTGGGGACAACCCCGGGTGGCTCTTATAGTAAGGGACTCTTCCATTAGGTTCGTGGTTATTTCGCGGTTTGAGATCATGTAGGTGATCCAGACCGCTGTTCTTTTGTCGCGTAGCTTTGCATGAAGGGCTCTTTCCATAGCTTGGAATGCCACATTATCGAAGGCTCCCTCGATGTCCAAGAACGTACCCAGGGCAATGCCCTTGTGCATGAGGGTGCCTTCGAGTTTGCGTACTACTTTATGGAGGGCTGTTTCTGTTGAAACGCCTCTTCTAAATCCATATTGCGACTTGTTTAATTTTTTGTGTACTTTTTGGTCTACCTCAATGTGCCATAGAATTAACCGTTCCATGAGTTTGTGGAGGTTTGACGCAAGGGTTATTGTTCGGTATGATTTAGGCATACGATAGTCATCCTTTCCTGGCTTGGGCAGGTAGATGGCTTCTGCTTCCTGCCAGGATTTGGGGGTTACCCCTAGACTGTACGATGCCTTAGCTATCTTTGCAAATGGTTCAGCAATAATGTCTGCTACTTTTTGCATCATGATGGGCCTGATGCCATCCGGCCCAGCAGCTGTTAAGGGTTTAAATTCCCTCAGCGCCTTGATGATACGTGTTTTCGAGAATGTTTTTTCATCAGACCACTCCCCTTCTGGGGCTTCAGTTTTGTCCTTGAGGGAGGGTCTAGTTGAGTGGTCCTCGCCAAAGTGAACCTCTGCCATTATCTGGAGGGTTTCTTTAGGGGACTGTGATAGTTCACCATTTGCGTCAAAGATACAGCTGAGATTATAATCTTTACTGTTCTTGAGCACTTGGCTAACCTTCTGGGCATCTGAATATGCATCGAGATCTTCAGCCCATATTTTCCAGTTTTTAAATTTAGACTGGTTTTTGGTTTTTGTGTATTTGTTTCGAGCTGTTTTTGCTGAGGCCCAGTCTTGATGCACTTTCGTGGTCTGGGCGTGTCTCAGTTTATCAAACATTTCTTCCCTAGCTGCCTTGACCTCCCCACTGAGCCACGGGGGGTCTTTGGAGTGGGCGGAAACGTATGTTTTTGGGGTACACTTGTAGTATGCCCACAGCATCAGTTCTATTAGTTTTTCGTTGGCTGTTTCAAGTTCTTCGGCGTTTGATATTACCATTTCTGTCAGTCCTGTTTCTTCTAGGCCCTTTTCCACAAGTTGTCTATATAGGGCCCAGTTTGTTTTCTTAATATTATAGAAAGAGCGGATCTTGCTACCGTCCATGTCCCTCAACACAAATGTGATGGGTACGTGGTCGGATCTGCATTTTCCTTCTACTGTCTGCCAGTCTTGTATCATTTCCAGTGCATGGTTGTTGGTCATGGTAAGATCTAGCACATTTTTTCTTGTTCCATTGTCGAAAGTGTGGGGGCAATTCACGTTCGATACATGCAGATCAAGATCTACAATGGCGTCTAATAGTGCATCTCCCCTTTTCTTCCCAATAGGATCTTTAACCAGTGCCCCCCAACTAGTGTTGTGGGCGTTGGTATCAGATCCAATTACTAGTTTCAGGTTATTTCTTTTTGCGTGGGCTGCCAACTCTCCTAGTAATTTAGGAGGGCATTCTAGCTCTCTGTCCATGTACATTGAGCATAAAATGACTGATTTGGCGCCCAGTTTGACAAGGATAGTGACTGTGTCCCTGTCAGTGAATTTGTCAAGGAGAAATACGTTCCTCCCTAGGTTACTATTGATTAAGATGCTCGCACGTGGTCTCTGAGCCCTTTTGTCATATAGGGCAGAGAATCCTCCGCTGGCTCTAACTTTCGATGTTTTCCCTATAATAGGTGGTTCTTGGGCTAGGATAATTTGTGATCGTGTTTTGTTACAGGTGATTATGTCATCCCATGCTTCATGACTTTTATGGAGGTTAATTTGTGTTACTCTGATGTTTTTACTTATTTTCTTGGTTGCTGAGGGTCCTGGAGGCGGCCCTAGACTCTGCTGCCCCTCCTTCTGGGGTGGGGGCGGCAGATTGTCTTGGGCTCCGCGGGCAGTGTTGGATCTCCCTGTCCCTTCCTTTCGGAGGGTCATTTGGATTCCACCTGCACTATTCGGGGCTGCGATTTGACTCTTCTGCCCTTTCCCTGTCGCTACACTGCCCGAATCTCCATCATTTAGAAGGTCAGCTTCTCTTACGGGCGATAGTCCCGTTTTACAGGGGCTGGTGCCCTCATGTAATGGAGGGTGCTCCCCGGATAGAGGGTGCTCCCTGGAGGGCCCTCCTGGGATGGGGGCCCTGTGCGGAGTTGCTGAGAGTCCTCTAGCTATTTGGGGGAGATAAGGGTAGTGAGAGTCCTCACTTAGATGGTTTGTGAAGGTAATATAATTCTCCATATAGCATGGGATTATGGCGGGTCAGTAATGATATGCCCCGTTGTTTTAAAAGGGAAAGAAGAGACGCCTCGTGACCACGGAATTAAGGCCCCGTGGCCTGGGGGTCGGCGAATTACACACCCTATTGGCCTATATATTGGTTCTTTAGTTAGGTTATATAAGGTCGGGAGCACCGAGCAAGGGTAGCCCATTTGATTTGGGCATCCCTGTAGTTGCCCCGTCCCAAAACTTGGCTCTGGTAGTTACAGGGGAACGCAAAAGAGCCCCTGGGTAATAATATAATGAAGTGTTTAACTCCTGTCTCTGCTGGTTTTCTACCATTGTACCTGGAGTGAATTTGTTAGTAGTTTGGAATTTTTGAATCTTGATTAAGGGGTTGGGTTAGTCCATGTTAGATGGAGAGACCCATTACAGGGGGGTGTGTGGTTTGTCCCCTGGGTATGCTCTCCAGAGATGGAGTCTTTAGACACTATCGCTTGCTACATCCCTTTTAGTAGGGTTGTGCTAGACGTTAGCCCCGGCCCGCACTCCATCAGGCGTAGGAAGGAATCTCACCCTCCGTTTGAGGAGGTCAGAAACAGAGCTCAAAAACTTGATGTCCACAAGGAACTCTTTAGATGTTAGCACCTTGAGGTACCCAGTTGCCTTGTGACTCACTGACTGCTCCTTTTCCTCTCCATTCAGCACGGGTCCAAGATCTGAACATATACCGGGAAGTTGGCCATTAGGTCGTACATGATGGAGAGATCCCTCTGCAAGAACTTCATGTCCTTTAACAATTTTGGGGTCCTCAGCCGCACCTTCATCTGGTTTGTCAACTCGAGGGCCATCTCGTTGATCTTGGGGTCTCTGAAGAACTTCATGATCCCTGCAAGATCCTCGTGAATCTTCTTCAGCCTGGTGAACTGCTTCATGGTGTGGCGGAAGCAGAGCTCCGTCATGTCGGCACCGTCCCACACCCAGAGAATTTCGCTCTTCCTTCCTAACAAAGTGGCCACATGTTCAGCAAAATGAACATTTATTACAGCTCCATCAAAAGACCCTCCCACGTATTGGCCATGAGTTATAAGCCCGGCAAATCTGCTCTTGAGTGTCCACTGCCAGTTTTGCCAATCCAGCACCACTGTTATCTTTTGCAGATGGATTTCCGGTTCCCCACATAAAGCACTTGTGAAAGATCCGCTCCCTCTCCTATATCTGGCATCTTCATGCAGAGGATAGTTCTTTTTCTGAAAGGGAGTATGTAAAGTTAGTTAAAGTGAGAGTGGACCGGATCAGAATTGGACAAGTTCGTTGTAGGTAGTAGAGAATAGCTCTCTGAGCATTTTGCGTTTTTGCCGCTCAAAATCGACCCACCCATCACTGAGATATTTTTGTTATGTTGGGAGAATTCCTGCTGGATCAGTATTTATCAAACAGGATAGAAACAATCCTTGTGTTTTACTAACACATTCTTTAAATTTTTAATATGCTGGCTTGCATTGCCCTGCTTCTGTGCATGGACATGTCAACCTCACTGCTTATATTCAGAATGTGTTGGGGGGGGGTTCAACCTAAAAATTTCCATTTCCATTTGCCAAAATCCGGGTATCGATGGAAATTTTTAGAATTTTTTAGAAATTTTTAGAAGTTTTTAGTACTAAAAATTTCCAAAAATTTCTAAAAATTTCCAAAAATTTCCATTAATTTCCAAAAATTTCTAAAAATTTCCAAAAATTTCCAAAAATTTCCATTGACCAAGAAAAGAAAAACTAACAAAAACATGAAAATATACAAACACAGTTGTCGCAGAACTGGTTACTTTTCCTTACCTCTTGTGAGCACTGAGCATCAATAAATCATTTAATAATAGGTCAAAAACATCGAGATCATATATTTTTTGGCAATCCGTACAATTTCTTCAGAAATCATAGATTCATTGGCCAACTAAGGCCAACTAAGGGCGTCTCGAAAACTTATTGAAAAGTAAGTTACCAAATAGCACAAGATACCTTACATTCCTTCGGACGGAATGCCTAATACCGTAGTAGATCGGGTTTCTTAGCATACAAAATAGAAACTTTAAACTCTTTTTTAAGCTAGATCACTGTAGATCATGGATGTAGCTTGTATAACTAACTTACTGTCGAAAACATGCAAAGATTACCTGTCATTAGCTTACAATTGGGTTACCGAAAAACTTCTAAAAACTTCTAAAAACTTCTAAAAACTTTAAAAATTTCTAAAAATTTCTAAAAATTTCTAAAAATTTCCATTTACTAAAAACTTCCAAAAATTTCCATCGTCCATAAATTTCTAAAAATTTCTAAAAATTTCTAAAAATTTCCAAAAAATTCTAAAAATTTCCAAAAATTTCCAAAAATATCTAAAAATTTCTAAAAATTTCCAATATAAAATTTCCATTTGCCAAAAAAGTGGGTATCAATGGAAATTTTTAGGGTTGAACCCCCCCCCCCCCCCCCCCATGTGTTAGTAAAACACTACGATTGTTTCTATTCTGTTTTATAGATACTGATTAAACAGGAGTTCTCCCAACATAACAAAAATATCTCAGTGATGGGTGGGTCGATTTTGAGCGGCAAAAACGCAAAATGCTCAGAAATCTAATCTCTACTACCTACAACAAACTTGTCCAATTCTGATTCGGTCCACTCTCACTTTAAGCTCTAAAGTTTGTAGAATTGCAGTGTTTGAATCAGTAAATCAATAAAACAGGCTATCAATAAAACATGCTTTTTAGTATCTACCTGCATTTGGACTGGTCTTTGTCCATCACTAAAGAGTATGTCACACGGAACCCTAGGGTGTCGGAAGATGTCCTAATGTAGTCGTTCAGGTTAAAAAAATGCTCCCCCTTAAAACCCGCCTTCATCATCTCATCAGTCATCCCGATCTTGTGGAGGAGCTTGATGATGGTCCGGGCTAGGCCTTTTCCGTCATTGCTGATGGGGACGGGTGCACCGATGAAGAATTGATGAGATTTCCCATCAGCCACAAACCGTATTACAACAATCAACCTATAATTGTAGAGGAACAAGGGTTAGATATTGTAATATGTCTAGTCGCTTGCTTCAACTGTACTTCATACTTATATCAGTAGTTACTATGTAGTTAACTTAAACTGACGTTTTCGCTAATTACCTCTTTCTCTTTTTGCTGGTATCCTTATCAGCTGTGAGAGTAAACGGGGTCGGCCACTTCGCAATTCCCGCCCTACATGAATCCAACAAAACGCTGCTGCAGTTCCTTGGCGTTAACCACTGTCGGATAATGGGCACTATGCCCTTTATCGCCAACTTCAACCCCATACCGCTTCAATAGGGCAACCTGGTAGATGATCAACACACATTTAGGGGATTATCATTATGTTATCAACCCTCCTCAACCAGTTTTGTTCATATAATAAGTTATAGCGTTATAATTTATTAGAGGTATTTCTTATTTCTTACTTGTTCAGGGTAAACACTGTATGGAATACAGTGTAGGACATCAAAATAAACTTGGGTCACAAGCCGGTGCCGAATAGTGTGACCTAAATCCTTCTTCTTCTTCTTCTCCTTCTCTTCGTCCTCCTCATGCGTGATCCCAAACTTCCTCCAACTGTATCTCAGGTGGTTTCGGAGGTCAGCAGTATGGTTGTTCCAGGTAGGCGACCTCGGCATCCTTTTCAACCTACCGGATCTTTTGTCAAGTTTCTCGCCGTCTTGCGAGTTTGGAGAAAGTGTACTATACTCCTTGCACCAGTTGTTCGTCGCTTTATCATGCCCCTCGCAGTATGAACAATTCACACGGTTCGTTTCAGTGTCAAGCTGGAAATTGGAATACAAAAGTTAGAACTCTTTTAATTCAATTCGTGGAAACAAAGTTGAAAGTAAATGAGTCATCACTGATCACAATTCTGATTTCACCGTAGATTGTCTAACTTACCGAAAGAAACGGCAGGGCTTTTAGTAGTTCGGAGCGGCTTTCGGCTCTATGGAATCTACAGTCGCTCGGGCCCCCGGTGACAGAAAGATGAGTATTTGAGTATTTTATACTGATGCACATTGATGCCCTTGAAAAGGAAAAAATCCTTCACCAATGTCAGGGACTTTCAGGCACAAGATCACACGTTTCCTGGAATAAAAAAGAATGTTAACAGTGAGCCTTGTAATCAAAATTTTCAATTTCAATAATTGAACATAACTCAATGTTTGCTAGTTTTTACCTGCATTTAGACTGATCGGATCTTTGTCCATGACGATGGAATGGCACCGGGAAACCAAGTGTGCTGGCCGTTGTTTTTACGTAGTCAGTGAGATTATCCCGGAGAATCTCGTCAGCAGTGTCCACAATCTTCGGTGGAATCTCCCTGCTGGTATTCCCGATCTCAGCCTTGCAGTCGTGCAACGTGGCCATCAGATCCTCGTAAGCACGATACGAACGCCCGTGGTTAACGTTGTACAGAGCCATCCCTTGCCAAGTTAGCCTGCATAGTTATCTATATCAGCACTTAGCACTTAACTCAATGAAAAATATTAAATCGGACTAAAAGATACTTTGATTATATGATTAAATAGTAAACAATTTTACCTGTGTCGTCCTTTTCTTCTGCGCATCCAGGTACTTCTCTTCTTGTATCTCATGGGCAGCGTTGTCCAGGTGATGCCGAACTCGCTGAATCACTGCTGTCCACCTGGGTGCCCTGATGGGGCATCCCTTCTTCCCTGTTTGGCTGATGGTATCAGGGACCTCATACCGGGTTGCCTTACACACCGCACAGACAATAAACTTTTCATCATCATCGTTCTTCTGTAAAATACAAGATGGGTTACCAGAAGTGGGTAATGGGTAGAGAGAGTTACGGGTTTGGGAATTGGGTGTTGCGAAATAGAGAAGGGAGAATTAATTAGTAAACTACCTCAAGCTTTAAAACTGCAGGTATGCATGCTACCAATTCCTCTGGTGTATTTCCGTCCAATTTCAGTTGGCTCGCCCTCCCTACTCTGATTTTCTTTTTAGGTCTATCAGCTTGCAACTTCTTCACCATCTCCCTGAGCATGGCTATTTCCGAAGCCATCTCCTCTATTTTCTGAAGTAGTGCTGGGATTCCGTCCAATTTCTCGTCGAGAAGTTGGGATACCGACTGCAGGAGGTCCATACCTGTGTTTAAAGAGACAACGATTACAGGGACGGACATAGAAACATCAAGAAAATGACAATAGGTGAGAATGATTTCTCTGTCAAAATCTCTCAGTCATGAGTCACATTTCATCGGTCATGTATAATGTATTTAATAATTTACCTTCCATCATCTGAATCTGATTTTCCTCATTCTCATCAGATCTGTTAGCAGCATCATGTTCCACCTCGACAACCTCCTCATTAGCACTCAAGTCACCCGGAACCTTATTAAACAGCTTCTTGGAAAGTCCGCCGGTGGTTTGTGGTAGCAGTTTCGTCTGGTTTTTCTCCTCGAATGGCAAATGTTGTCCAACAGCAGGTATTTCCTCTGATCTGAGTTGGGACTTGGGTTATCTTGGGTTACCTATATGATTCGAAACCAACGGATGATAAGTTTTCAACTGGAGTTAGAAATACATTTGGACAACTAACCGGTGCATTTTTTCGATGTGCCTTTTCAAATTGAAAAGTAATGCACCATTATCGTCAAAGGAAGAGCAATACCCACATTTGAATTTTGACCTTCCGGGGGCCCTGGGTTTAGTCATGCTAAATAGTTAAACAGAAATTAGAGTTGGGAATAGGGGAATATAATGGTAGATGTTTCACTTTCACTTTCATTGGCTTCCCGAAAGGTCACTGGAAACTTGGCAAGTGGGCAAAGGGGTTATGGCACGCTGGGGATGTGGGTATGGATGCCATTCATTAGATAGAGTCGTCGATTTCCAGTTTTTTCATCTTTTCGGGGCTTTTTTAATCTTTTTAGAGCGCCTTCTCCTTGTGATTCAGCACGTTTTTGACTGTTTCCATGGCAAGTCACGTGACTCTCTTTGATATACCCCCATATCCAGGCCAGTCTTTTTTGATCTTCCTGCAGTTCCGGGTGGTCAGTCAAGATCCGGTGGATGTGTTCTACAACATGGATGTTCACCACAGCCCCATCATAACTGGCCCCAATGAGATGCTGCATCAAATCAACCCTGGCCATGATGTTTGAAAGACTCTTGATAGCATCTTTCCCGGTCTGGGCCCAATCATGTTGAATCCACGGTGGATGGGCCTAGATAAAAGATATTACAGACTAAAAAAATCCGAATTGCGATTTGAAATGTGCCATTGGTAGAACACAATTGAAACTTTGAAAATTGAATACTGTTAATAAGACGGGTTAGGGCTGTTGTTAGGGTCGGGTTAGGGTTTTGTTTGGGGTTATCGGTTAGGGCTATCGATTCTTTATCAGATACCGTTTAGTTTACTCAAATCAGCCATGTGGTTGCGTGGCTATAGCCGTTTGAAAAAAGTCGGTCTAAGTGGTTTTAGGTGTACTTTTTTGGCAGCGCGCCTGTAAACACGCTGCAAAGCACCCAGATTATAATCGCGCCCAGCGCTTTTCAACTTTTTGGAAAATCTTTTTTGCGTAAAAAAATCGATTCAAGATTTTATTTAAAGCCACGCGCGTAATTTTGCAACGGTTATGTAAACAAGAAGTGGAGCAGGGTTCCTTCACGCCCCTCGTATTCTCTACATCGGGTGGCTTTGCCGGAGAGGTAGGGAAAGTTTTGGAACGAGCGGCCAGGAAGATCTGTGACAGGCACAAGGAGTGTTACGCTGAAACCATGTCATTCATTCGTGAAAAGACACGATTCAGCTTATTGAGATCAACACTTGTTGCGCTTAGGGGCACCAAGAGACGTGTGATCCCAGTCAGAGTGGAAGATATTGACTTTCGAGATACGTGAGCAGAGAGAGGGAGAATAAGTATATGAGGGTGTGTGGGTAATTTATTGTAATTTATTGCGTTTTCTTCATTTTGGAAGTTATGTAAACATTTCGCGCGTTACAATAAAATTCATCAATCGAAAAGTGAAAAATCATCGCGCGGCGAGAGGTTTTCGCATTTAAAAAAAAATATTTTGGAAACACTCAACACGGGCGCGATTATAATCTGGGTGCCTTGCAGCGAGTTTACAGGTGCGCGCTGCCAAAAAAGTACACCTAAAACCACTTAGACTGACTTTTTTCAAATGGCTATAGCCGCACAACCACATGGCCGATTTGAGTAAACTAAACGGTATCTGATAGAGAATCGATAGCCCTAACCGATAACCCCAAACCAAACCCTAACCCGACCCTAACAACAGCCCTAACCCGTCGCGCGCGCCAAAATCGATGAATTGTTAGCAATGAAAGGCACCCAGATTTTAACGTTTTCCACTCAACACACGCGGTGTTCTTGAAAAGCGCTGCCTTATCCCGCGCTGCCAGGGGGCCAGCGGCGTTTGCCAATAAGGAACCATAATAAAGTTCAAGAGCCTCCAAGAGCACCCAAGAGCGCACCCTATCGAAGAGAGACCACACCTGAGAGCGCACCATACCCAAAAGAGACCACATCCAAGAGCGCACCACCTCCAGAAGACACCACTTCAAGAGCGCACCACATCAAAGAGAGCTCCCCATCCAGAAGATACCACGCGCAGGGGACACCACGCGCAGAAGAGACCAGCGCGGCGTTGTATTTGCGCGTGCGGTATCTTCTGCGCGTGGTGTCCCCTGCGCGCGGTATCTTCTGGATGGGGAGCTCTCTTTGATGTGGTGCGCTCTCGGAGTGGTGTCTTTTGGAGGTGGTACGCTCTTGGATGGGGTGCGCTCTTGAACTTTATTATGGTTCCTTATGAGGGGCCGCCCCTCGGAAATGTTCAAGTCATGCACAATCAAGTCACGCCCACCAATCACAGCTCAGAACGCGCGGAGTGCTTCGCGCGTTCTGAGCTGTGATTGGTGGGCGTGACTTGATTGTGCATGACTTGAACATTTCCGAGGGGCCTCATGGTGCACCGTTCCTTTTCTGGCCAGCGTTAAAATCTGGGTGTTTTGGGAGTGCTAACAAACGGTTTTTTAGGGTTAGGGCTAAAGTAGGGTTAGGGTTAGGGTTGGGGTTTGGGTTGGGTTAGGCCTTGACATTCCCTACCAGATAAACTTTGAATCAGCCAAAACGGTTGAGTGGTTTGGCGGTTAGAGCCATTTTAACTTTCAACTTTTTTGGCAGCGCGCTCCTGTAAACAGGCCTCCAAATGTTATATCCACATATTTCATTACTTCATCTTGGATAGCTTTCCGGGGATTCTAGATTGTTTACCTTCGCTGGATGGATACCGAGGGACGTGAGGACACCTGACGTCAAGCTTTCCGGGGATTCTAGATTGTTTACCTACGCTGGATGGATACCGAGAGACATTATGACACCTGACGTCAAGCAACATTCCCATAACACCTGCGTCAAATAACAACTTATTGTTAAGTCTACCGAGGAGAATCGGGGAGATATTTATACGAGGATACGAAGCGGAGAGGACACTCATTAAGCACCCACTTGGACTCAAGAACCAAGAACGCAGATAAAACCCCTGACCTCTGACTGAAGGATACCTATCAGCTCATTTATTGCAAGTTAACATTGCCTTGCATAAACCGGTAGTTATACAAAACAGTAACCTACTCACCCACACCTTATCATACAAACCACCCAGATCGTAACGGCGCCCTCCTTTTCTTACACTGCCTCATCTCTGTAGAATTGGGTGTGAACTTAAACATATGCAGAAAATCGATTCTTTATGTTCGCCCGTCGCCTATTCGGTGTTGAAAGGACTTAATGTCAATTGAGTTTTGAACTTTTTTGCAACGGTCGAAAAGCGCTGCCTTATCCGCCCTGTCTTATCCAATGGATCAGTAGCATTTGCCAATTGCAACGGCAAAATTCACAATCGAGTTTTTATTCAATATAAAATCCTGTTTTTTTACCTCCATCCACAGGTTTGCTGTTAGCCGTTATGCCAAGGTTCATGCCCCTAATTTGCTAAATTGTGTTCGCCACCAGCGGACTACAGCCTCTATTATATTCTCTCTAGAAATTTTGTTACGAACTCACTACTCAGTACATTTACCACCCTGGTGGGCACAATCGTCCCTGCTATTACTTCTGGGTAATGAATGATGTTCTGTTTATATCAGAGATGAATCGATTATTTGGTACTGCTAAAGCAAAGGGTCCGGCGCCCAATCTGACCGACAGCATTGCCTCTCTGGATGGAAGGGGAGATAGTGTGGAGAAGAAAATACAGAAACTTGATGTAAGTTTGTTAACATCTGCATTAAAAGATAATAACACGATGTTAAGTTGTTTTTTATATCACAGTGTAATTCAATGTTCCGATTCAGGTCGAGTTGAAGCGATATTCAGATCAAATGAAGAAGATGCGAGATGGGCCTAGTAAGAATATGGTGAAGCAGAAGGCTCTGCGAGTACTTAAACAGAAGAGAGCTTACGAAGGTCAACTGGAGGGGATCAGAAACCAATCCTTCAATATGGAACAAACCAACTATACAACACAAATGCTCAAGGTATACTTTTCTATGTTAAATTATTGTTACATTTTTTCCCTGCCCGGGTGAATGCCGAAGGCATTCACCCGGATGCCTTTTTGCTTTGCAAAAAGGCATAGCAGGGTTAGAATTCGAAAGTGACATTTTGGTATACTAACTAATCGGTAGAGGGACCATTTTGGTCACACTTTTGTTGCGATGGGCAACGGTGTAGCAACTAGAGCCGCGCACACAGTTACGAGCTGCTCCTTCATAAACCACTTCATTGGCACGTTTTCAGGAAATGTGTGGCGCGCAATGTGGCGGCGTGGCGCGCAATTTAGTGCTACTAAAACACAAGGATTTGCTCTATACTGTTTGTGTGATATATATAAATGATCGGAATTCTCAGTCCCGCTTGCTGCTACAGCGGATCTAGTCATGAATTCCTTTCTTCATAGATTCACATGGCAGGGAAATTCAGCATTATGTTAGAACATAATACAATTAATCTTGTTTTCTGTGTAGAGTGGGGACAATTCACAATCTATCTAGATTTCATCTAGCGAAATGGTGGTATGGTGCAGAAGAGTAATCAAAGTACGATGCTAATAATATTCATTTTCCCTCAGGATACGAAAGTCTCTGTAGACGCAATGAGTACAGGCCTGAAGGAGATGAAGAGGGAGTACAAGAAGGTTAACATTGATAAGATCCAAGATCTCCAGGACGACCTCCAGGATATGATGGAAGATGCCAACGAGATACAGGAGATTATGGGTACGTGATCTAGTATTAGCCCAAATGGGGGGGGGGGGTATTGCTTGCTGTGGTGTCTGTTCCTGCCGCAATCTGAGTTGCATTGGTCTAAATTCTCATCCTGTCAATGTATAACTGAGTGTGCCCTTTATTTAACCGTCCATATATCTCGCCAGGTCAGCAGTATGGTATGCCCGATATGGATGATGCTGATCTCGAGGCGGAACTAGATGCTTTAGGCGACACTATGTTTGATGACGACATGAGTTATTTGGACGAGGCCTCCGAAGTTCCCACCACCATTCCGGGCTCGAGTGGGCAAGAAGAACCGGCCGCTTCACAACTAGACGAATTCGGCCTCCCTGCCCTCTCTTGATTTTATCTGTCAGACATTCTTTCTTGGACTATGTAAATTTGTGTTCATATACTGTTACTGTAGCGTCTCTAATGACTTTTATGCCCTTTTCTACACTTCAAGTAGTCGCAGATTATGTTTTAGTGATAACTGATAGACGAACTAACAAAATGAGGTTTATTGTAAGATTTCATTCTTCAAATTTGAATATTTTATCCCGAAAAAAAACAACCAAATTCTAACCAACCAACTTTTTATTTAGCATGGATTTAGAAAGCACTGAAATCTTTGTTGATTTGGACTCTGCTCTCTGCCAAGCTCTCCAAGGTTCCTCAGTTCTCTTTCTCTCTCACTATATGGGTCACCGTGGTCTAGTAACACGTGATGCGGGATCCAACTTGGTGGCTAGCCCGGGATGTCGGAGTGACAACGTTCTGGTGTCAGGGGTGGCTAACACCTGCCGACATCTTATCCTCTCGGTAGATCCCCGGCACCCCCTTCTCGGCCTTCACGCGGGCTGTCTGTCAGGTACTAAAGAAGTGAGTCCTTGGACCCGGTACCTAGAGGTGGAACTACCATGCCAACTAAGTACTGCAATCACGGCTGAAGAGATAGGAAAGTGCCTGGGGAAGATCCAGGAGACCCTTGAGACCCCGTTTATTGGTCACAACCAGCGGAAGATCAGACAGGAGGCCATTAAACTTGGAATACTGCCAGATCATGGTGTGGTGTCTCATGATGAGTGGTTGGCATTGCCCATTATCAGGCCTTACGTACACGGTCTACATCTGGGGGCAACGGATCTCTTAGTTTTGGGAATGGTCCTTGTTAAACTTAGGACACTCAAATTGGAGGTGAGTGATATACCCGGGACTAAACTGTTACAGGAATGGCTGGCGCGGGTTATGAAATGTTATGATGTTACCACTCTGACTTCGTTTTTCAATTCCCTTCACCTACCAGCTCACAGTGTTGCGTGTAGCTGTAATAGTCTTTCCACCGATGTATCTGCTGCAGTTCCACCGACTACATTGGATGAGGGTACCCTTACCAAGCTGGAAGAGCGGTTTGAGTACAGGGTGTTACCAAATATTGTAACCAACTGGGACGCCCTGAGTGTGCTACTCAAACCACAGCGGGGTAACAAAAACAATACCAACAAAATGCACCAGTTGGCCAGTATTTTACGTGGTGTCCAGGGGTGTGTGGAAACCCTATCCTCAGTTGACCCAACAAGAACTCTGCGTATTGTCGACTTTTGTTCGGGAGCGGGTCATCTTGGTATTTTCCTGGCCTACCACTTCCCGCAATGTGAGGTTTCCTTGGTCGAGACAAAGTGGGGATCTCTCCGGTACGCTAAGGAGAGGGTTGACAAGTTGGGGCTTTCCAATGTTACGGTGTGTTTGTGTCACCTAGCCCAGTTCACGGGGAGGTTTGATATTGGTGTTAGTCTCCACGCGTGTGGGTCTGCTACTGATGCGGTCCTGTCTCAGTGTGTCCGGGTTGGTGCTGCTGTGGTATCTTCTCCCTGTTGCTATGGCAAAATAACTCCCTCCCCTCCCACTCTGAGCTATCCCCGGAGTGATCTTGTTCAGGAGGTCCTATCAGAAAGTGCATACTACGCCACATCCCGGCAAGCGGACCACATGTCAGAAAATGAGAGGGCCATGAAGTGTATTGATATCGATAGGTTGGAGTTTCTGAAAGATAACGGGTATCAGAGTGTGAGTATATCAAAACTGGAACCTCTTACTTGTTCTCCTAAAAACAATTTACTTGTTGCAGTGAAATGAGATGTGTGTGCGAGAGATTTCTATCTTGGGTTTTACTCACTGTTGCTTCGCTTGCACTGCGTATCAGGCATGGCACACAAAGAGTCACGGTTCGGGTCTGCGCGCGGCCGCCGAACAACTTTTTTGTGTGGTAATGCTCTATTGTGCGCACTCGTTTCACGGGCGTCCTGTACTTGATTTCACCAGAAATTACGTCACCCTCAGATTCCGTGTCCCATCACATGACTCTACCCTTTTTTAACTAGCCATCATGGTCGCGAAGAAGGACGATGGTTCTCTATCTTATATCGACCGAGTCAAGAAGGAGCTTGGTCGCTCTAGGGTCAAGGAGTTCTCTGCCCACAGCACAAAGGCCCATTGTGTAGCTTGGAACTGTACTGGAAAATACCTTGCAACAGGTATAATCAAATAAATTATAACTTTTATTTTCTGTGTTTTGCTCTTTGCTAGTTTACTAACCCTCCCTGTCCCTCTAGGTTCACTGGACAAGACTTCTTCAATCCAGAGCTTTAAGGAGGAGCGTTTAAGCAGGGAGTTTAGTTTAAAGGGACACGAAGATGATATACAGCAGGTGGGGTGGCACCCCAGCGACCCTAACATTCTTAGTACCGTGTCGGCTGATAAAACACTTCGGATATGGGATATTCGTACACCGCAGGTAACTCACAATGGTGGACCCATACACACTGGTAGATAGTTCTTCTGTGTATGAACAAACCCTCGGCAGCCGGCCCTCATTCGAATAAGGGAGGCCACGTTACCATTAGCAATATGAAGGTTGTTTTTTAACACCAATACTCCATCCCCTAGAAAACTGTAGCATGTATCTCGACTAAAGGGGAGGTGATCAATATGACATGGAGGGGTGATGGAAATACTATTGCACTGGGAAACAAAGATGACATAGTGGCGTTCGTGGACTATAAAACCCACAAAGTTGTTTCTGAGAAACAGGCTGATTTTGAGGTCAATGAGATAGCATGGAGTGCAGATGAGAGACACTTCTTCATGAGTTCAGGTATGTGGTAGCACACTGTGGGACTGATTTACTTTTAGAGCTATCAATCTTTTTGGGGTTTACAATTGTATATATTCCATTTCATTAGGAACACTACTGCTGACCATTATATATCCGTGTTTCAGGTAATGGTTCGGTGCACATCTGTGACTACCCCTCTCTAGAGCCAGTCTTCCAACTCCCCGCTCACACGGCCCAGTGTATCTGCCTCAAGTTTACACCCGATCGGCGGTACTTTGCTACCGGGGGTGCGGACGCCCTGATAAACATATTTGACAGTAGTGAATTAGCGTGTGTTAACTCTTACTCACGACTCGAGTGGCCTGTAAGGACATTGTCCTTTAACCACGATGGACGTCTTCTGGCCTCCGGTTCAGAGGACCTGGTTATCGATATAGCGTATGTAGCGACTGGGGAGAAGGTAGCGACTATCCCATGCAATGCCTTCCCGTTCTGTGTTGCATGGCATCCATCAGAGAACCTGCTGGCCTTCGTGACCGATGACAAGAAACACGGGGGAGACAAGCACTCCAGAGAATCAGAGAAGTCATCATCAGGGTGTGTGAAACTCTTTGGACTGTGAGAGGTGTTGTCCTATTATTGTGTGACAAGCGGACTCTGTTTTTAACGAGATCTAGATATTCATTTTATTTATGATTGTTCAGTTTTATATAACATTTCTCTCCCCCATCTCTCCCTCAATAATTCTCTAGTATCCCAATTTTGTTCCGACCCTACTGACCCCACCCTCCTCATAACATAGGATGTACTCAGACCTAATAAATGCGGCGTCCCCGCTCCTCCTTCTCTTCATGACAGAAGAGTGTATCAAGAGCGTCTTCCTCGATTTCAACCTCCTCGATTTCCCATGCCTGAAAATGGCCCTAAGCAAGGGTCTAGGGTATGCCATTGTAATGGGATCTGTCCTGGTGAAGTTTCCACAGATTCTCAAGATATACGGGAGCGGGTCCGTAGTTGGACTTGCACTGAGTACCTTTCTTCTGGAGACCTTTTGTGCCATGGTCAGTTGTCAACTGAGTTGTGATTGAATTGAGAGATAACGCAACCCCGATTTAATGATCCGAACACATCCTAAAACTAGGATCATCTTTATTCCTTATTACCCCCCCCCCCCTTCAGATAAATGTGGGGTACAACTACGCTCAGCAGTTTCCCTTCAGCACCTGGGGAGAGAACTTCTTCATCCTCATCCAGCTGATAATAATCCTCATCCAGCTCTTCTACTACAGTGATCGGACCATCCTGGCCCTGCTCTGCCCCCTTGTCATCCCCGCTCTCTCCCTGGGTATTTCCAAACTACCTACTGAACACCTTGCTATTGGCCTCACTGCTGCCATCCCACTGCTAGCTCTCAGCAAGGTATGGAAACACATGATTATCTCATCATTTTCTTACAGACATCCCTAAATCCAAATATCTTTTTGTTTTGTTCAAACGCGGGGAAGGAGGGTCGAACAAGGCAAATATCTTTTAGATTCTAAATTAATTAAAAATTTTCTATTCTTAATTAATTAATTTATATTTCCCCTGCAGCTGATGCAGATCAAGGCAAACTTCCAGAACGGCCACACGGGCCAGCTATCTTTTGTGACCTCCCTGATGAACGTCCTGGGCACACTAGCTCGCCTCTTTACTGTTGTGCAGGAGGTAGAAGACAAGATTATCCTGATGAATGCCGGCACTGTGTTTGTTCTCAACTTTATCATTATTGCCCAGTTTGTAATTTACTGGAATGTCACCCCTCCCACTGCTGCTGAAAAGAAAACACAGTAGAACGGGTGTCTGTGTGTTTGTAAGTATGTATCCAATCATATCATACTGTAATGCCCAGTGCCCCGATTTTCAAAATCTTCAAAAAATAGGACGTATAATTTTCCATATTGCTTCCTTAAAATCGTGAAATTGCTTCCTACCCGGCGATTCGTATAATCCGATTGATGTTGTTAGACCACGGACCACCAAACTGGGGTCCTATTTCAGGCAAATTTTTATGCACTTTCACATTATACAGTTAATGTACTGTGGAAGCAATGCCGGCAGCAATAATATTTTTAGTATTTGAAAGCGTCCTCCGCCCTAAATATGCATGATTCCTGCTTTAAAACTGCAATTCTTCATACCCCATAAGTATTTAGAACAAGTATATGACATAAAAAAAATTAAATAATTTTTCAAAATTGAGGAAATCCATTGCTTCCTCCATGACCGGCTTTAAGCCATAAATCGACTCTAGCGGTCCTCGTACCGGTTCATTCCAGTAGGGTATGATATCTGGGCAACCACACTAGTAATATTTAACTGTGCAAAGAAAAAAATCGTGTCAAATGATCGATTTAAACCGTATTTTGGTAGGAAGCAACGAGGAAGCAACGCTATTTGTCTTATTTGCCCCATATTTGCACACATTTTGCTGCCGCTGTTGCTGCCGCTGATTGGACACGTACGAAGTTGTGTAATGCGATCTCCTCGCTGTGCGGCTTCTCAATACAGTATTACTGCTGTCTTATTCGTTATTAAAGAGTCTTCAGTTTGAAAATTTTTAGGAGGCGCTCAATTGCTCCTTCGGGAGCAATTTATCACCAATTGATTTTTAGTTGAAATTGCTTCCTTGTGTCAAGATTGCTTCCAAATAAGCACTATTAACCTTTTGGGTATTTGCAAGATCGGGGCACTGGGCTGTAATGTATTGTATTTTTTGTTGATATAATATATTCATCTCAGGTTTTGATAAGGTCAATGTAGTTTAATGGTTGTTTTATTGTCGATAACACCCCACTTTATCTAACCCTCCAACTATTCCGATCTAGCACAATGTTGGAGCTACTACAAGACGACGATGTCCCCTCTCCGGGGTATTCTATAACCATAGAGAACCAATCATCTATGCCATCATCCCCAGCATCTCTCCCCTGCTCCATCAAGTCATCCCAATCCTCCTCCCAGATCTCAGTTGGATGTCCTCTACCCCCGGACACCTTTGTGGACGCCCTGCTAGGCACCAAGGCACCCATTCCCCGGGACCCACTACCCAGCCCAGCTGTGTTCGCCTACCAGTGCGTGTTGTGCTACAAACACTTCTCCAAACTGTGGGTGTTGAACAAACACTACGAAGTAGCTCACGCCAACACCCGCCTGGTGCCCTGCAAATGTGGGAGAAGGGAGCGACACACGTGTTTTACCTGCGAGCGGTGTGATAAGGTGTTTCCCAGCAAGGCCCAGCTCCTCGATCACACCCAAACATCACACCCCACTAATAACCAGTGGACGTGTAAACTATGCAAGGATACCTTCCCCTCTCAACAGCTCCATACCCGCCATTTTGTGGAGTGCAAGTCAGGTAAACTGAACAGGGCCACTCCCGGTACCCCGGAGCAGACAACCACGACAACTAACTGTGCCACCTGCGGGGAGAGGTTCCGGAGTAGGGCCATGATTGTAGCTCACACCTTCAACCAGTCCCTGTTGTCACACAGTTGTGATGTTTGCAAGAAGATCTTCTGTAAGTTGACCGAGTTGTTCATACACGTGGCAAATGCCCACCCCGGTAGAAGAGTGTACACGTGCGGGCTGTGCGGGGAGGAACAGAAAAACCATCGGAATCTCTCCTATCACATCATTGATATACACGAGGGGAACCCGAATAATAATGACGTTGGGTGTGAGAGGGTGGAGAGGGCGAGGTATTGTAAAGGAGGGAAGGCACGGTACAATCGGAAGATGGAGCTGAAGAGGAAGAAATGGAAGAACCCGTGGGATCTGCAGTGGAGCAATGCTTATCTCAAGAAGGATAAACCTGGTGCAACCCGGAGTAGGATGAGTGTCCGGATTAACGAGAGAGAGTGTGAGGATCTCCCTACCATGCTGAATAACAACAAGGAGAATGAGGAAATTCCACCGTTTGTGGGGGAAAATGTGGATATCCAGCAGGTTGATACTACATGTAATGAGGGGGTTGTTGGAGAGAATGTCGACATTCGACAGGAAGGAGAGGAGGTTCAGATTGTGGGGGAGGAGGACTCGTGTTTTGTTGCTGAAGAGGTAGTTAATATTACACCACAAGCTCAAAGTGGTAGCTAGGACATACAGCGAGGAACCCTTTTTATCTTTATTTTGAAACCTAATTTATTTATGTAACTTTTTTAACTGTGTGAGTGTGTGTGAGAGAGAGCGATACACTATGCTAAACTGATTTAGAGTGAGTATATTAGCTGCCTTTGAATGTTTATCATATCAAATGTCTTCATTTTAGAGCCCAAAATTTCCCTATTTTCAATCTTCCTAATCATTCTCCGATATTCCGCCGCAATCTCTTCTAAAAATGTCCCGCAACCCTCTTCTAATATACCATCTCGTCTTGTAGCTAGTATTGCCACACTATGGTTTTGGAGAGTACGGTCATCTGTGTGGACAACAGCGAATATATGAGAAATGGAGACTTTCTCCCTACCCGACTCCTTGCTCAACAGGTATTACATGACCAACTCACGGGACAAAAGTGCCCGTACATTTTGAAAGTTGTTCCCTTAGAGCGGCCCTATTTTGCTGACACCGTTCAATCTACTTGATAATTATCCCCCGTCCCCCACACACAGGACGCAGTAAACATGGTATGCTCCTCCAAGACCAGGGCTAACCCTGAAAACACGGTGGGACTAATGACCACGGGCACCCTCAAGGTTCTCTCCACCCTCACCTCAGAGGTCGGAAAGGTCATGTCCTGTCTCCATAGGATCGAACCAGACGGTGAATCCAACTTTGTGACTGCAATCAAAATCGCTCAGTTGGCCCTCAAGCACAGGTAGAAATTAGCTATTTTAGTAAAATGCTATTTAGTGGTACATGGGGAAAAATCTTACGATTACATCTGAGTTAAAGAATGGCCCGAGGGACTGGGGGTGGCTCATCTTCACAGCTCTAACCTTCCTCTCTCACCAGGCAGAGTAAGAACCACAAGACCCGTATAGTGGTGTTTGTTGGCTCTCCCATCACCTCGGACAACAAGGATCTCCAGAGACTGGCCAAGAAGCTCAGGAAGGAGAAAGTTAATGTTGATGTGGTGAATTTCGGTGAGAGTGAGGAAAATGCAGAGAAACTGGCCGGGTTTATCAATACCCTGAACGGCAAAGACGGAACTGGTTAGTATTATTAGATCGTGAGTTCCAGAGATTCTCAGTCTGAGAAGAGAAAGAGTAAAGACCACATGGTCGCCCTAAAGAAACGCTCAGTGATATATCACACCCTCCTCCAGGTTCGAACATAGTTACAGTTAGTGTGGGCCCCAACCTGTCCGATGCGCTCATGAGAAGCCCCATTATGGCGGGAGATGGGGATATTGGGGGATCCGGTGGTGGTGCTGGATTCGATTATATGGACCAGGACCCTGAACTTGCCCTCGCTCTCAGGTATGGCACTAGTTCGCATCCGTTCTCTAATTCTAAATGTGCTCAATTTATCTCGGGATATTTGGGGTTCTCATATCAATTAACCTCCTTTATTATCTCAGGGTATCCCTGGAGGAACAGAGACAGAGGCAGGAAGAAGAGAACAAGACTGAGGAAGGAGGGGCGTCTGAGACTACAACCCCGCAGCTACCTGACCCCAGCAATGTAGACCTATCTCAACTATCTGAAGAGGAACAAATTGCCCTTGCCATGCAGATGAGTCTTGCTGTAAGTGTAGCATTTAGTTAATTAATTAATTAGTTAATTAATTAATTAGTTAGTTAGTCTACAAACACTCAGTTCCCTGTCATTCCCCCTAAACTCCCTCTCCTCTCTGCCAGGGTGTTGATGACGATGAAGTGTCCACTCCTAAAACCACTGCCACCCCCTCCGAGGGAGCTAGCACCACTACAGCAGCTGCCCCAATTGCTGAGCCAATGAGTGCTGATGACGTAATGGCTGACGTCATGGCAGATCCTGAGTTCCTACAGCAGGTAACTATTAGTATATAGAGTTGAGTTCCTACAGCAGGTAACTATTAGTATATAGAGTTGTGTTAGATTACATCAGGTAACTATTAGTATGTAGTTGTGTTAGATTACATCAGGTATCAGGTAATATTACATGTGTAGTACACTAACATAGAGAGACATTTGTGTGGGTGTTATAGTAGCTTGGTAAAGTTTCTAGGTAGTCCTACACTTGATATATAATTTCTAATCCGATGGAAAGGAGTGTGATTTACAGCGAAATGTATGTGATCCACATCCTTTACTTGGTTCAAGCGCTGGCAAGGGAGGGGTACCTTTGTAACCAAATCCGTTACTACCCTGTATTTGTATTTTGCCACCTGCGACAATGGTGTTATATCCTGGCACAGTGGGGCAGTGGAATGTAGTGTACTGCATTTCAGGGGGGCTGTTCTATCCCTCATCTTGACCAGCTTACACGATCAGATGGGGATATTATATCCCTCCTTATCGGCTGTAATAATTCTGGAACAAAGCCAGCCCCATTGAACGACTTCTACTACTATACACGGTGTTCATTTTGGATCTTTACAAGCGTTGGGCTTCACCCAGAAAAAAGTTGACAAGATTAGGTCATGAAACTTCATACTTGGACTATTCTATACCCTCATTCAAGGTTCCCGGTGTTTTCGGAGCTCTAGCACCCCGGGAAGTGTGTTTTTGGCATCAAAACTACCAGAAGGAATTTTTTGCTGGTGCTGAGACTTTGCTAAAATGTTTTTTTGGTATTTTCTATGTCAATCCCAAAGTTTTATGATGATTGAATGTGTTTTTCGATGTCAAAATTTCGAAAAAAGTGGCTGGAAAGACTCAATTTTTGCCGTTTTTGAGCCGTTTTCGAGCCTTTCCAGCCACTTTTTTCGAAATTTTGAGTCCGAAAAACATGTTCAATCATCATGAAACTTTTGAATTGACATAGAAAATATCCAAAAAACATTTTAGCAAAGTCTCAGCACCAGCAAAAAATTCCTTCTGGTAGTTTTGATGCCAAAAACACACTTCCCGGGGTGCTAGAGCTCTGAAAACACCGGGAACCTTGAATGAGGGTATGGAATAGTCCAAGTATGAAGTTTCATGACCTAATCTTGTCAACTTTTTTCTGGGTGAAGCCCAACGCTTGTAAAGATCCAAAATGAACACCCTGTACAAAGTCCCCTATTCTACACACATCCCCTAAGTCCCCTATTCTACACACATCCCCCTCACATATATGCTGACCCCCCCCCCCTTCTCAGGTACTGACAGACTTGCCCGGTGTGGACCCGAGCAGCGACGCGGTGAAGAGTGTCATGGGGAACATCCAGAAAGGAAGCAAGAATAAGAAGGATGATAAGGATAGTGGAGAGGGATCGGGGGAGAGCGCTGCGAAGAAACCACGCAAGGACAACAACTGATATGTCGCTGCTGGGTCGATATACGAGTAGTGCAGAGAGAGAGAGGAAAGGGTAAGATATGACTAATGGTGTACATTTTGTGTGGTAATAGGGACATTCAGAGACAATTATACTTCTCTCTATTTTGGTTTGTTATTTGTATTAAATCTGATGACGGTAGTAGTGTTGTTTACATTAACACATGTACAACACTCACACTCTCGTCGGACGGTTAAAATAAGTTACAGCTATGTAAAAATCGTTGCCATGGTTACCACGATATAAAAAAACTCTCCAGCTCACACAGCCGTTTCTCCCGACGTGTCCGTGGTACCTGATTCCCCTACACACCCCTTGCAGAGACCACAGCAGGCGATCATGACTATTAACACTATTAACAATAACACTACCCCAATAATAACTGCTACCACTATAACCCAATCGTAGCCACTGTCCGTCGCTGCCTCCTGTACTGGTATCAGAACTGTGTTCGCAGTGGCCTTTTCGGCGGGCCCGAACACAAGGGGAGTCGTGTCTGTACTCTGGGCGACCGCCATGACAGCGAAGTATGGACCCATTGTCATGCTTCCCGTGGCTTGGTCCGTGTAGAGGGTAGATAGGAAGGTGATGGTGAGGGTATTATTGACTTGCAACTTCGCAATGTTACAACTGAAGGGCTCACAGTTTTCTGTGTTCGAACCACAGTCCATATTCATAACCTGATCAGTTTTCACAGTTGTATCAACTTCCTCCCGTTCCCCATCCGCTGACCGTCTGCCCCGTGCTGCCACCTTTCCAGTTCGTTTGGAGGGAGGTGTGGCGATCTTGCTTGGTTGCTCAGATGTACCCTCCTCAACGTTGAAATTGGCATTGAAGGTACACTCCACTAGATCTGAACTTGCCTCGTAGGATCTGAGGTCCAGGAATCTGTTCTTAGTGGAGGGTGTGAAGAGAGGCCAATATCCCATAATCTCCACGCTGTCGTATCCGTGTTGGGCTGAACTGTGCTCGCTAACCGATATCTGAGAGAGAGAGAAGAGTTAGAATTTGTCGTGAATGAGACCAAAAGTGGAGTATTTTGAGCTGTGACAGAATCACTGATTTGTTGTTTATGATCCGGTGAGAGAGAAAGTTCTGTGAATCATTGTGAGAGAGCTACACCAGTGTTAGATGGGTCATTGCATATTATTCAGCGGTTTCCTCCCATTACCCCTAGAAGTCGCCGGAAGGAGAGGGGCTATAATGTGTGTGTGATTATGTGTGTTTTGTATTGGAGAGAAGAAGGGGAGGAGGAGGTCAATGTATGGGTGTGATGATGGGTGTGATCGAAAAGTTACTGTGTACTTTTTACGATTGCATTATTGTAATTTATGTGCCAGAAATAGAGATTTGAGAAAGAGAGAGAGACAGGAAAACAGAGAGGTAGAAAGAAAGGAAAAGAGAGATCTGGAAGATCTAACAAAGAGAGGGCGCAACAAGGAAATACCTCGGTGAATTTAACAAAATCAAAGAGATCACAGATGACACACAAACACGAGAAAATACCGCTGAGATCTTGCTAAACTTCTCAGGCACACACACTTTATCTTCGTCATTTATTATGGCGGGAAGGAGTAGTATAAAAAATAAAAATCAAATATTCACAGATAGATATAACACACTTAATTATACGCACACAGCTGCTGTCCTAATATTTCTATCCCTCTTCTTCTACTTTCTCCGCCATGACTGGAGGTGGTGCCTTTCTCTTGAAGAAGCCACACTTCCACAGAATGATAATGAGGAGAATCAGCAGGAAGATACCCGCAATAATAGATCCAATGATGATCCACAGATAGTTCCTCCTAGTGGCACTGCTCGGGTAGAACTGAGACTTCATAGCGCTCTTTCCCTCCGGTCCAAATACCATATCCTGCTGTTTCACACTCTCTATCTCCACATAACTTGTCACGTTTACATTCCCCTTGTTGTACAGGGAACTCTCCCATAATCGTGCCATAAACTTGAACTTGATGATGGTTCCCCGCTCTAACTTATCAATCTCGCAGCGGAACTGAGCACACTCCGTATTATCATCATCTCCACAATTTACCGGAGGTAGGTCCTTGTACTCGGCGCTCCTCCGCTCCCTGACCTCGTTCTTTAGACCCTTGTAGTTGACATATTCGCCCCCAAAACATCGGGAATTCCCCACAACTGGGTCCTCGATGGCAATCTGGGTAAGGTAGAGCAGGGTGTCATCCTCGTTCAGTTTGAGAGGCCATCTGACGAGTAGCTTTACTTCATCGAATCGGTCTTCAATGGCACTATCGGATACCTGAACCTGTAGATATGAGCTCTCTGTTAGCTTTGATATAGGTCCAGTGTGTCAGTCTCTTTAGCCATCAGTGAGTCTGTTGGTCTGTCCAGTCGTTGTATATTCATCACAGATGATATAAGAAGGTCAGGTCTTGTTGGTCAGTCTGTTTGGCTTCGTCGGTAAAACAGTTGGTCTCCAGTTAGTCTGTCTGTGTCTCACAGCAAAACAACACCAGATTTAGTCACAACAAAACACAAAACAGCACTAGTTCTTACCTCAAGTTCATGGCGGACATCAGGGCCAATATCTTTAGTATTCCGGGCCGCAACCACGGGCACATCGTTGCTGTAGGGCTGTCTCTCTCGGAGGGGTCGGCCATTCAGATCAATACCAGCCGGATACCCAACCTTGATGGATACACTCCTCTCATTGTCTCCCATTAGGGTACCTGGAGGGGGGTTGTTGATTATACTAGGTCGTTCCAGAAATAACTTCGTGTCGAGATATCTTGGGATCTATGGGAGATAGAGACTTCTACCTAGTTTTATCTTGTTCATTGGCCGATTCTCTTTCTAGAAACGTGTTCTGAATAATATACGGCAATCTGAAGTGCCCAGAATTTGGTGATGTGATACCGGAAGTCATTCTGCCGCTGAACGGGGTTCCCAGAGTTTTTCAAACGCCGCTGGAAAAGAGCTGGTACAGATTTTTGACTTTCTATGGTGGTAAATCGATAGCCCATTGCCTAAGGATAAGATATATATATGCGATTTGGGTCTCGACGCGTTGACTAAAAACCTCTAGGACAGTAAATGTAACATGAAAACTTGAAAAATTGCCAAATTTGACCTCAATTTTTGACCTGTTTTGAGGGTATGTACAAAAAAAGCCATTAACCCCCTTTTATATGTCAACAAATCAAATAATTGGATTCACTAAGGCATAGAACTTACTTAGAACTATCTTTTACTGCAAAGTTTTTGATTATAAGCCACTCCTATAAAGCCTGAAGGGACCCGGAAGTGAAATTTTATAATTTTTACCAAACTTTTTTGGAGGCCCATTGCTCAGCCGAGAATAAAGCTACGATCTTCTATTACATCTTAAACGAAAGATAATTGTCTAATGAACCAGCTTGATGCAACAAAACATCCCACAGATGCAATTTTTAAGAAGTACAGCAGTTTCAGCACTATGCGCGTTTTTCCCGTTCAGCGGCAGTTTGAGTTAAATTTGTTTCCGGGTTCGCTGAGAGCCACCCCTGATAAAAAATTTCAAAATGATTACTGTTGTGAGTAGCCAAGAGTTCAAATAACACACTACAAAAGGTTATTTGTGAATATCTTCAATATTTCTTGAAAATATCGGGACACGAAATTATTTCTGGAACGCCCTAATATCTGTTTCACCTGATAACTGTGACAAATCTTTAGATCCAGGGGGTTGCCATGGTGACTACTGGTAACCATGATAACGCCCTCAATTCCAGGGAGGTGTAAGACTTACTGAGTTCTTCACTAGGTTCCTGTACATAAGTTTTGAAGTTGAAATCTAGCTTCTTCTGACTCAGGTCCTCTATGTTGGTGGTGATGACAGAGATACCAAAGATCTCAGAGTTGCTAACATTCAGTTTGCTAGACAGGGAGCAGATGACCTTGTTAATCAGATCGGCTCCCTCCTCTGTGATGCACTTGATGTGACTGACGTCATCCTCTGTCTGGTCTCCTATTGGCTGTCTTCGGTTGAAGATGATGTTACGTGGCAGCTCGAAGGACAGCTCTGACAGGAAGGCAATGTCTTCACCTTTGTTCGTTACCTGAAGAATGAAGAAGTAGTTGTTATATAGGCCATGTAGTAGTTGTATCTAAAAGGAGAGGTATGGAACAAATTGCTAGTGTGATATTACTTACGTTTATATGGAAGAGTATGTACTCAGTCCTCCCGATAGCAATGTCATCATACCCTTTGGGACTGATAGTATACTCGACAGGTGCCAGGACCAGATCAGCCTGACAGATGCCCGATTTGTTGTCACAACCACTCTTCATTACCACCCTGTCCTCAGCATCATCTATCATCTTCTTGTTGAGTGTGACCCTCTGACTAAACGTCTCGCTCTCCTCAACATCGGCCTCCAGCTTGAAATACACGTGCCGGTAATCATAGATATCAGCGTTGAAGTATGCCTTGAAGGTGCCCGTGCAAATCTCTTGTTTATCAAGAGGGACCTCCGTACTCCCGGACAGAGACTGGGATTTGGCCGCCTCTCGGCTCTCCTTGAAGTACATCCTGAAGCCCTTGGGGTTCTTGTAGTCGGATGTGATGGTGTAGTTCACCATGATACTCTGTTCCCCCGCATTATTAACACCCTTCTCGTATGTAAAACAAATCTTGACATCCACAGCCACCGCCTCGTAGGATGGATTATCTGGAACGTCTACCTTGAGAGGGTTACTGGTGGTGGCATTGGTATCCACTGGTGTATCAGGGGTGAACTTTATATTCACCTTGAGATCAATAATGGGTAGGGATCTCAGGTACACCACGTGGCCCTTACCCGACCCAATCAGGACATCTGGGTAGCCATTGCTATCCATATCAACACCCCCATCAATAGTCCACCCAAAGTTGTAGAGACCGGAAGTGCTGACACCCAGGTCAGCAGGTCTGATGGTCTGACTACTCTCGGTGTCGAGGCCCCCGCTGGAGCCCAGGTAAAGGAAGACAGCTCCGTTCTGGTTGTAGGGAGATCCCACCATGACATCATCGAACCCGTCATCATTGATGTCCCCTACCACCCGGATACTCTTGCCAAATTGGGTATTGGACTCCACTTGGCCCTCTAGGATGGTACCGGGTGTATCAGAGAGGTGGTTCTCCCTGCTTCCGTAGTACACATACACTCGTCCGGTGGACTGGATGCGTGCTTGGCCTGGGACAGGAAGAGTCAGTTAAATATTGAGAGAGCGAGAGAGAGAGGGGGGAGAGAGAGAGAGAGAGAGAGAGAGAGAGAGAGAGAGAGAGAGAGAGAGAGAGAGAGAGAGAGAGAGAGAGAGAGAGAGAGAGAAGGAGAAAGATAAAGAAAGATAGTGAGAGAGAGAGAGAGAAAGATAGTGAGAGAGAGAAAGATAGTGAGAGAGAGAATGAATTATAAAATGGTACACATGCAAAGCACACACACAGCGAGTTTATGCGCTTGCAAGGTCTAATTTAACATTGCACACACTGGACAGAGAAAGAAAAAGTAATTTAATAATTTCCCACCTGAGGTGTCTTTTGAGTAGTAAGGAGCCCCAACTATGACGTCATCAAATCCATCATTATTGACATCTCCACAGTCAACACTGTACCCAAAGTACTCTCCTATCTGGTTCCCCATGATCTTCTTCTGGAGGTTCTGGACTCCCCCTGTAACAGTCAGCACATAGATACTCCCCCTATAAGCATCTGATTTGGGAGCACTAGCGATGACATCCTCTATACCGTCCTTGTTAACGTCACATAGAGCGGTTCCGTATCCGATGTAGTAGGGGAGATCCCCGTCCTGGGGGCTGGAGGAGATGGTATCCCTTTCATAGCTCTCTGCCAGATAAGCACGGCCGTTACTAGTTGAGGCACCTGGACCCCCCATGAGGAGGGAATCCTCGGAGACACTGAGACTCATCCCTGCCAGACAGGAGGAGTGCTCATATCCCGTGGTCTTGGTGTAACACGGCTGGAACTCCGTTACTTGTTCACTCAGATCGGCCGAGACCACGGAACACTTCCCAATGGGTGGAGTATCGTACGTGGCGGGTCCTGAAGAGCTGAATTTCCACGTCATCTGGACGTACTTGTGGGCACAAGCCACGGCAAACTCCCCACCGGATCTCAGTGTTACACCCAACCACTGGTCTGTCTTGTTCTCCTGCTGATAGCCCCTGCCGTTATAGTTGAAGTAGGTACCGGTGATGGGGTCGATTTCCGCATTTCCTTCTTCGTCTATATCAAGGAACTTATTGCCCGTCCTGTCGAAGGAACGGACCTGGTTGTTACATATGGTGGTTGCTACGGGCGTCTCCAGGGACGCGGGTATGTCACATTGGTACACAGCACCTCCACTCTCCACCTCGCTCTGCAAGGTACGGGCTGTAGGTGCTCCAACCAAGAGCGTCTTCAGGTCATCAGATTTATGAAGGGCTACAGAGAACCCAAAACGCTCCCCGCCGTTACCCCTCACCACGTAGGGCGTTTTTGTGTCAATGTTAAAAGCATTTCCGATGCAGAACAGCAGGGAGAGGACAAGGAAGATCCCCCTGCCGCTGGTCCTCGCTGGTTTTAACAAGGTCATTCACAATCCTCGATGTTGGTGCATTTTCTGCACACACACTGAACAAGAAAAAAGGGAGAGAGAGAGATGGCTAATAAAAGTTTCAGTCCGCGGCGCTGCTGCAGTGTGTGTGTGTGTCACGTGGGCCTGTGTAACTGTCTTTGATTGGTCGACCGGGGAGTCACTTTCTCTGTAATTGAGAGAGAGAGAGAGAAGAGAGCTTGTATTGAATTAATAGAACAGGAAAACCACCTGAGCAGTTTACAGAGCTGTATGTAGAGGAGAACCTTGCTAAAATGTACCTATAACAAATATTAATATTATATTAGTGAGATATAAACAAGGGGATATCTTTGGGATAATTATACAAAACGACAAGGGAGGCCACATACTGCATATGGTATGTGAGGGAGTCTATATAAATATAGCCTTCATTTCCGGGTCAGGAAAAGAGAGATAGAGAGGGGAGAACACAACACAGTATCGGCAATATAGTAGCTAGTATGTGTGTACACATGCATGCCGAGTACAATGCAGGGCGGAAGTGTGGTGCTGTTCCTCCTGTCCTCCAGACTCTCTCTCTATACATGCAGTCAGATGACCACAGAGCGAGGTCTAATAATAGAGACAAACAGAGACATTAAAGGGCTGAGAAACAGAGCACTAATGTAACTGATGGTTGCCAGCATAGCACGTAAACTGATATCTTGATCTTAATCCCTATAATATGTATTTGCCCCAAGTCATAACACATATCATACCAACTGACACTACCACAAAACCACAACTGACCATGCAATGTGATATATCTGGGCTGATTAAATATTCCATTGCCATGGAGCTATAACTCTTTGGAGAGTGACAATTGACATAGTACTGACATTGCCAAAAGAAGGGAGAGCAATTCTGCAGCAAAGCACACAAGGAGGAACTGCATTTTGTATAACAGAGCGACCTTGCTATACGATGACTCAGTGCAAGTGAACGCGGAAGTGCGGACAGGTTATTAATTGCCTGCAACTATTCAACATGTGTGTCTGTTTGTTTTGAGTGTACTGTACAAGCCACTGTATCTACAGTTACTGGGTGTTACAATTCTATACATATGCATACACGCACGGATGTTAACTGTCACCTTCTTGTTCTTACTCAACAAGTCAAACCAATGCCACTGTGTTTTTATGTGGCCATATGGGGCGTGGGCAGTTACACAGTACAACAACACATACAACTGCAATTTGCAAACACATTTCGCTTCAAGTGCATTTTCCATTCCTCACCACTGACCACTCTAAGTCTACTCGTCTTTCAATAAGAGTCTCTTTCGCGTTCCCAGTGATCTGTCCCAAAACCCAAGGTCAGGCCGTAAAACAGCTGTATGATGTATTGGTGTATCATGATGCAGTCAGCAGCTGTTGCACGGCCTGACCTTGGGCACGTCGCGCCCCTCATGTTCGAGCGCCCGTAGGCAAGGCCTGACCTTGGGTTTTGGGACAGACTGGGAACGATAACGAGACTCTCTTTGAAAGACGAGTAGACTTAGAGTGCATCATGCACTCTAAGTCTACTAGTACTCGTGCACTGCATGATCCCTCAACCCTCCCCTGGCCCTACCGGTCGACAGGTAACACAGTGTTACTAACACTGTCCCTTATAAAGGCTGATAGGAGGACCTCATGGCAGCTCAAATCATGGGAAGAGATGTGGCCGATTTTTTGGTACGCGCAAATACAACGCCGCGCAAATAGTTTGAATGAATTGCGCGTACTGTGCGTGCGGCGCGCGTTGTGTGGATCACTGGACGGAAAATAATAATAATAATAATGAGCATACTCGGAAATGTTCAGGTAGTGCACAGGTCGAGAACACAGGTAGTGCACAGTCACGCGCAAATCAAAATCAGGTAAGTCACATTGATGAGCCGCGCGAGTTTGAAAAATAGATTAAAATGTCTGGAATCTGTTCATTTCATCGCAGACCTTCTCCACGACCGTGTCCAGACCTTGTGCTGACCTTGTGCTCGACCTCGTGCTCGACCTCGTGCTTGATCTCGTGCTTGACCAATGACCTCTCTCTGTCTCTCTCTGTCACTCTCTCTCTCTCTCTCAGAGAGAGAGAGAGAGAGAGAGAGAGAGAGAGAGAGATAGTCTCTCTGTCTCTCCCTCTGTCTCTCTCTGTCTCTGTCTCTGTCTCTCTGTCTCTCTCTGTCTCTCTCTCTCTCTCTCTCTCTCTCTCTCTCTCTCTCTCTCTCTCTCCCTCTCTCTCTCTCTCTCTCTCCCCTCCCTCTCTATCTTTTGTATGTCCCTGACCTCTGTTAGGCCGGTTGTCGATTGGGTTGGGTTGAGGTTTACCATATTAAATGTACCAGAACGCCCTATACCAAGTTAGGGCCTAACATTTACCGCTTACCGATGTGAAAGCCACCCTTTCCATTTAGGATGTTTGTAAAAATGAAAAAAACAGGATAAATTAGTAAAACTACAATCCCAGAAGCAGTTGGAGGTGTTTACTATCATGATGGAGGAGCTTGAGGATATTCACTAAAATTATAGCTTTGACTTTACTCATAACTCCAGGTAAGGTCCGCCGGCTACCTCCCCCTGGCCCCTCCCCTACTCCTGGACAGTGGACGTCATCTTTGAATCACCCATTTATGTCTAATTGGCTTTCTTTTCTTCATGAGTCCTCCCTGTGTCGAACAGCTGGGAAGCAGAGCTGTCCCAACAAGGGCGCCACCCAACTACCATTTCTTTTCTTCGCTTCAATTACGTTTATCTATCTCTATTCTCTAGTCATGAATTTGCGTTTTGCATGGAGATGGAGAGATGGATATGAAGAGATAGAGAGATGGAGAGATGGAGAGATAGAGAGATAGAGAGATGGAGAGATGGAGAGATGGAGAGATGGAGAGATGGAGAGATGGAGAGATGGAGAGATGGAGAGATGGAGAGATGGAGAGATGGAGAGATGGAGAGATGGAGAGATGGAGAGATGGAGAGATGGAGAGATGGAGAGATGGAGAGATGGAGAGATGGAGAGATGGAGAGATGAAGAGATGGAGAGATGGAGAGATGGAGAGATGGAGAGATGGAGAGATGGAGAGATGGAGATCGATGGAGATCGATGGAGATCGATGGAGATCGATGGAGATCGATGGAGATCGATGGAGATCGATGGAGATCGATGGAGATCGATGGAGATCGATGGAGATCGATGGAGATCGATGGAGATCGATGGAGATCGATGGAGATCGATGGAGATCGATGGAGATCGATGGAGATCGATGGAGATCGATGGAGATCGATGGAGATCGATGGAGATCGATGGAGATCGATGGAGATCGATGGAGATCGATGGAGATCGATGGAGATCGATGGAGATCGATGGAGATCGATGGAGATCGATGGAGATCGATGGAGATCGATGGAGATCGATGGAGATCGATGGAGATCGATGGAGATCGATGGAGATCGATGGAGATCGATGGAGATCGATGGAGATCGATGGAGATCGATGGAGATCGATGGAGATCGATGGAGATCGATGGAGATCGATGGAGATCGATGGAGATCGATGGAGATCGATGGAGATCGATGGAGATCGATGGAGATCGATGGAGATCGATGGAGATCGATGGAGATCGATGGAGATCGATGGAGATCGATGGAGATCGATGGAGATCGATGGAGATCGATGGAGATCGATGGAGATCGATGGAGATCGATGGAGATCGATGGAGATCGATGGAGATCGATGGAGATCGATGGAGATCGATGGAGATCGATGGAGATCGATGGAGATCGATGGAGATCGATGGAGATCGATGGAGATCGATGGAGATCGATGGAGATCGATGGAGATCGATGGAGATCGATGGAGATCGATGGAGATCGATGGAGATCGATGGAGATCGATGGAGATCGATGGAGATCGATGGAGATCGATGGAGATCGATGGAGATCGATGGAGATCGATGGAGATCGATGGAGATCGATGGAGATCGATGGAGATCGATGGAGAGATGGAGAGATGGAGAAAATGAAAAAAAACAGGATAAATTAGTAAAACTACAATCCCAGAAGCAGTTGGAGGTGTTTACTATCATGATGGAGGAGCTTGAGGATATTCACTAAAATTATAGCTTTGACTTTACTCATAACTCCAGGTAAGGTCCGCCGGCTACCTCCCCCTGGCCCCTCCCCTACTCCTGGACAGTGGACGTCATCTTTGAATCACCCATTTATGTCTAATTGGCTTTCTTTTCTTCATGAGTCCTCCCTGTGTCGAACAGCTGGGAAGCAGAGCTGTCCCAACAAGGGCGCCACCCAACTACCATTTCTTTTCTTCGCTTCAATTACGTTTATCTATCTCTATTCTCTAGTCATGAATTTGCGTTTTGCATGGAGATGGAGAGATGGATATGAAGAGATAGAGAGATGGAGAGATGGAGAGATAGAGAGATAGAGAGATAGAGAGATTGAAAGATTAAGGGATGGAGAGATAGAGAGATAGAGAGATGGAGAGATGGAGAGATGGAGAGATGGAGAGATGAAGAGATGGAGAGATGAAGAGATGGAGAGATGGAGAGATGGAGAGATGGAGAGATGGAGAGATGGAGAGATGGAGAGATGGAGAGATGGAGAGATGGAGAGATGGAGAGATGGAGAGATGGAGAGATGGAGAGATGGAGAGATGGAGAGATGGAGAGATGGAGAGATGGAGAGATGGAGAGATGGAGAGATGGAGAGATGGAGAGATGGAGAGATGGAGAGATGGAGAGATGGAGAGATGGAGAGATGGAGAGATGGAGAGATGGAGAGATGGAGAGATGGAGAGATGGAGAGATGGAGAGATGGAGAGATGGAGAGAGTCCTCCCTGTGTCGAACAGCTGGGAAGCAGAGCTGTCCCAACAAGGGCGCCACCCAACTACCATTTCTTTTCTTCGCTTCAATTACGTTTATCTGTCTCTAGTCATGAATGTGCGTTTTGCATGGAGATGGAGAGATGGATATGAAGAGATAGAGAGATGGAGAGATGGAGATGGAGATGGACTATGGAGATGGAGAGATGGAGAGATGGAGAGATGGAGAGATGTGGAGAGATGGAGAGATGGAGAGATGGAGAGATGGAGAGATGTGGAGAGATGGAGAGATGGAGAGATGGAGAGATGGAGAGATGGAGAGATGGAGAGATGGAGAGATGGAGAGATGGAGAGATGGAGAGATGGAGATGGAGATGGAGATGGGGATGGAATATGGAGATGGAGATGGAGATGGAGATGGAGATGGAGATGGAGATGGAGATGGAGATGGAGATGGAGATGGAGATGGAGATGGAGATGGAGATGGAGATGGAGATGGAGATGGAGATTCTGGGTTTGGGAAGGGAGGGGGATGCGGAGGGGGGAGGGGTGTAGTAGTAGTGGATGTTTGTGTGGGGTGTCTGTGTGAAGGGTCAGCATGTGTGGGTCACCATGAACTGATTTGTAATCTCTAAATTAGGCGATCTAATTTAGGCCCTACCCAGTACTCCACATCAGCGGAGAAAACCTTACTCTCGTTAATTAAGCTCTCATATTTCAAGAAACTTTTCAATAAGAAACTTTTTTCTAGGAAACTTCAAGTGTAAGCAATCCAAAAACAAAAAGAATTTCTTCTATATCAAGAAACTAAACAAGTTGGGGGTGTTCTATTTTGTTGTGGTGTCTCTGAATTGTGTGATTTACATTTGAAAAGTTTCTTATAAAAAAGTTTCTCACTAAAGCGTTTCTTAAAAATCGAGAGTAAGGTATATCTAAAAAGATGATGACAGTAGATAAATGTAGGATTTCCTAAAACCTGCTCCCAACCTCCGTACTGATATCTAATCTCTTCATTAGGCCCTACCTCTCCACGTCCCAACAACCGATAAAAAACTAAATAGATGTTGGATGTCCCTAAACCTGCTCCCATCCTTTGTACTGACTACTGATATATTCTCTCCTCATGCAGGGTCGAGACAGTGATATCTATTTGTTTGGAATATGACCAGATAGTATATGGGATCGCCTCATAACAAGCACAAAGCTGACAAAAAGCCCAGGACCAGTACACGATATTTAAATTAACCCTGTGCGATAGAAATTGGTAAGTCTCGTTAAAGTCAGAGTAGACAGAAAAAGAATTGTACAAGCTTGATTGATGTAGTAGAGCAGAACTCTCCGAGTATTTTCACTTTTCCCGCTCTGAAAAGATACATTCCTCGCTCTATTATATTTGTTACCAGGGGGCTGGAACTCTATCTCGCTATGTTCTGTGGGCACTGGGCGTGTATGCCCGAACAGTGAACCTGCCCCGCCGTGTGTATAATAGAGAGCAATTTCACAGCGAGGAATGTATCATTGTATCTTTTGAGAGCGGGAAAAATGGAAAATACTCGGAAAGTTATATGCTCTAAAGTCGGATTTTTTGAAGTTGTCACCCCCCGTTTCGTGCGTGGAATGTTTTTGTGCGTCACATCACATGTTAACGTGTGGTGTGTGCGTCAAAATTGATAAATTTCACATGCGCAGTCATTTTGGGGTGACAACTTCAAAAAATCCGACTCTACTACCTCAATCAAGCTTCTCCAATTCTGCTTCTGTCCACTCTCACTTCAATGCGTACGTCAGTATTCCCCACTGACCGGCTTCCTTCATTCATAGCTGTGACATGCATAACTAGAACTGTGACGTGTGTATGTGTGTGTGTTTATAACTGTGTCAATACATTAATTGTCACTGAAAAGATAGTAATGTTGTTACTGTCCGAGTTATCTAGCTTATTCGGGTTTATAAATAAAAATATCAATATCCCCTATAACAAATGAAATTTTCATTTGTTATTGGGGATATTTCTTTGAAAAGGGAGCAAGTGTACGGGTGTGGTTGTACCATAGTTTTGTGTTAGGACTATCCACTATAACTGTGTTACTGTTATTGTAAACTGTTTTTTCCATTTCAGTAACTGAAGGAGCTGCTAGTGCAAAACTATATGTGGAGGACTACAAAATATATATATATATATATATATAGAGGACTACAAGTGCAAGTGCAGTACAGTGCAAGGGGATCGCTAGTGTCTAATGAAGCCGGCTTATCAATTATTGGCGTAATGACGTGGCTGCTCTGACTTACGATGACATTGGATCTGGTATTAATAAAGATTTGACTCTACAAAGACCATAAAAAGGCCATGGACTCTATATTCTAAAATACTCGAAGCTTATAAGAAGAGTCATACGAAATACGGGCTGTGATTGTGGCTGTGATGAGCTGTCGAGGTGAGAGGACATGTAGATTTCATGGGTTTAAAGTAACTGTGAAAGTTGTGTTTTCTCCTTTTGGTCGGGATACGAACTGAATAGGGTTTTATTGTAGAACAACGCTACGTTCTACAATATGATATCAAAATTAAAACCCGTCGAATACTCTAGTACTCATTTCATAAAGCTGGTCAGTGGTCCAGATCCGGCCGAAAGGAGAAAACACAGCTTCCTCGTTAATTATGCGGCTAATCAACAATTTTCTCTCAATAGCTGAGAAACTGATACTGATAGTTCCCATAATTTATGTGAAAAATGCGGATCTGTGTGTTATATTTATAATTATCAATTGCCATGCTATTCATTATCATATTTTAAATTTTGTTACCTTGTTTATAAAACTAAAAGATGTTTATAATTTGACTCCCTACACTGGCGAAAAAAGGAAGATGCTACTGGTTCAAAGTTTCAAACATTGTTTGGTAATGTCATGTCATGTTTTTGTTCATCAGCAAGCTGCCGTCTGCCCTGGTAAATTGACGCCAGGGCGCGAATGTTTGTCTGTTTGTCTGTGACTTGATGGGAGAAACGGCTGACGCGGAGATCAACTCTGTGGGAATTTCGCGCGAGATTTCACGGCGCGCACGTCGTATGAAAGGTCGAGCACGAGGTCGAGCACAAGGTCTGACCAGTCACGTGACCACTGCGCGTCGTTGAGCCGCAGCGCGAAAAAAAGTGCTGACATTGACCGGACCTTGTGCTCGACCTTGTGCTCGACCTTCATGTGCTCGACCTGAACATTTCCGAGTATGCTCATAATAACTATGTTTATATTCCGCCCATATCCGACAGGGACAGAGCAGCGGAACTGCTACTGTCACTGAAGGATGATCTGAACGGTTAATATACTGGTAAGACCTCGCAAACTTATCCCTAATAGAACAAAAAATAATAAAGAAAAAATACACCGGCTCACATTACTATCGGCTCACATAACTATCGAGGTGACTGAAAACATAACAGACTGAGTTAGAGTCCTGGAACTCTAAAAATTGATGTAAAAGTCCGTAGATTAGAAACACAGAAAAACACTCGTGCTATGAAAAACCCCAATATATGCTTCACACTTCTGCTCGCCACGAGCTATAATACAGAAAAACAATTAAAAACGGGTACCAGCCAGAGCACATACCTCAGCAAGAAGGAGAGTGTTAAGAGGACAGTCCAGTCTCACCAAAAGCCTCAGTGAAAAGACTAGTCTTGAGCTTAGACTTGAAAGATTCCACAGACTCAACAGCTCTCAGATCAAGGGGAAGCCCATTCCAGACTTCAGGCAGGTAAACCGACGGACGTCTTCTTCTCAACTTGGAAGTCGCATTGACACTTGATAGCTTAGGGTACTTCAGCTTGAGGCCATCAGGCCAAGCATTTCCTCTAGTAGCCCGGATCACATGAAGTCCATCATCAACAGGGACCTGATCTTGCAGGTAGTCAGGGGCCAATCCATGTACAATCTTGTACGCCATGAGGCATGCTTTGAACGTAACTCGTTGTTCCACAGGAAGAACATGCAACTCTTTCAAGTATGGCATGTAGGTGTCTTGGTGACCGTATAGGCCATAAACAAATCTGACACACGAGTTCAAGACTCTCTGAAGGCTGTTGAGAAGCTTCTTAGGTAAGCCATGGTAAAGGACATTACAATAATCCAATCTTGAAATGATGAGCTGCTTAACAAGGAGTATCTTGGTCGATTTATCCAGACATCGGTTTACTTGCCATAGATTCTTCAAAAGCAAACCACATTGTTTCTTAACACTGTTGATTTGTCTCTCCATTGAGAGGTTGCTATCAAGGAACACTCCTAGTGTTTTTCCTGCATTACCCGTAAAGTCCACTGGGCTTATCTCCACTCCACCAAAGTCCACAGTGGGCTGATACACCATCTTATCCAGGGCACTGTTTTTGCCTAACAGCAGGAATTCAGTCTTTGCCTCATTGCACTTTAGCCAGTGCTCACTCATCCACTCTTTCACACTTGACAAGCATTCCTCAGTCCTCTCCTTTGCCAGTTTCCAGTTTTCCTCATCAGTTGGTACAAAGCTGATGTACAATTGCGAGTCATCCGCATAAAGTTTAATCCTCAAGCCATAAGGTTTGACCAAATCTTGCAATTCCTCCACATACAGTAAAAACAACACAGGTCCAAGCAGTGAACCCTGCGGAACTCCACAAATCAGAGAGACAATCCTCGAAAGTTCCCCTTCCACGTTTACCCGATAAGTCCTCATTTGTAGATAGTTGGCGAACCAATCCAAGACAGAACCCCTCACTCCAAACCGTCCTTCAAGAACTTCTAGCAGCTTTCCATGGTCCACTGTGTCAAAAGCGGCGCTCATATCTAATGAGCATACTCGGAAATGTTCAGGTAGTGCACAGGTCGAGAACACAGGTAGTGCACAGTCACGCGCAAATCAAAATCAGGTAAGTCACATTGATGAGCCGCGCGAGTTTGAAAAATAGATTAAAATGTCTGGAATCTGTTCATTTCATCGCAGACCTTCTCCACGACCGTGTCCAGACCTTGTGCTCGACCTCGTGCTCGACCTCGTGCTTGATCTCGTGCTTGACCAATGACCTCTCTCTGTCTCTCTCTGTCACTCTCTCTCTCAGAGAGAGAGAGAGAGAGAGAGAGAGAGAGAGAGAGAGAGAGATAGAGAGAGAGAGAGAGCCTCCTTGTCTCTCCCTCTGTCTCTCTCTGTCTCTCTCTGTCTCTCTCTCTCTCTCTCTCTCTCTCTCTCTCTCTCTCTCTCTCTCTCTCTCTCTCTCTCTCTCTCTCTCTCTCTCTCTCTCTCTCCCTCTCTATCTTTTGTATGTCCCTGACCTCTGTTAGGCCGGTTGTCGATTGGGTTGGGTTGAGGTTTACTATATTAAATGTACCAGAACGCCCTATACCAAGTTAGGCCGGGCCTAACATTTACCGCTTACCTATGTGAAAGCCACCCTTTCCATTTAGGATGTTTGTAAAAATGAAAAAAAACAGGATAAATTAGTAAAACTACAATCCCAGAAGCAGTTGGAGGTGTTTACTATCATGATGGAGGAGCTTGAGGATATTCACTAAAATTATAGCTTTGACTTTACTCATAACTCCAGGTAAGGTCCACCGGCTACCTCCCCCTGGCCCCTCCCCTACTCCTGGACAGTGGACGTCATCTTTGAATCACCCATTTATGTCTAATTGGCTTTCTTTTCTTCATGAGTCCTCCCTGTGTCGAACAGCTGGGAAGCAGAGCTGTTCCAACAAGGGCGCCACCCAACTACCATTTCTTTTCTTCGCTTCAATTACGTTTATCTATCTCTAGTCATGAATGTGCGTTTTGCATGGAGATGGAGAGATGGATATGAAGAGATAGAGAGATAGAGAGATAGAGAGATAGAGAGATAGAGAGATAGAGAGATAGAGAGATAGAGAGATAGAGATAGAGAGATAGAGAGATAGAGAGATAGAGAGATAGAGAGATAGAGAGATAGAGAGATAGAGAGATAGAGAGATAGAGAGATAGAGAGATAGAGAGATAGAGAGATAGAGAGATAGAGAGATAGAGAGATAGAGAGATAGAGAGATAGAGAGATAGAGAGATAGAGAGATAGAGAGATAGAGAGATAGAGAGATAGAGAGATAGAGAGATAGAGAGATAGAGAGATAGAGAGATAGAGAGATAGAGAGATAGAGAGATAGAGAGATAGAGAGATAGAGAGATAGAGAGATAGAGAGATAGAGAGATAGAGAGATAGAGAGATAGAGAGATAGAGAGATAGAGAGATAGAGAGATAGAGAGATAGAGAGATAGAGAGATAGAGAGATAGAGAGATAGAGAGATAGAGAGATAGAGAGATAGAGAGATAGAGAGATTGAAAGATTAAGGGATGGAGAGATAGAGAGATAGAGAGATTGAGAGATTAAGGGATGGAGAGATGGAGAGATGGAGAGATGGAGAGAGTCCTCCCTGTGTCGAACAGCTGGGAAGCAGAGCTGTCCCAACAAGGGCGCCACCCAACTACCATTTCTTTTCTTCGCTTCAATTACGTTTATCTGTCTCTAGTCATGAATGTGCGTTTTGCATGGAGATGGAGAGATGGATATGAAGATGGACTATGGAGATGGAGAGATGGAGAGATGGAGAGATGGAGAGATGGAGAGATGGAGAGATGTGGAAAGATGGAGAGATGTGGAAAGATGGAGAGATGGAGAGATGGAGAGATGGAGAGATGTGGAGAGATGTGGAGAGATGGAGAGATGGAGAGATGTGGAGAGATGGAGAGATGGAGAGATGGAGAGATGGAGAGATGGAGAGATGGAGAGATGGAGAGATGGAGAGATGGAGAGATGGAGAGATGGAGAGATGGAGAGATGGAGAGATGGAGAGATGGAGAGATGGAGAGATGGAGAGATGGAGAGATGGAGAGATGGAGATGGAGATGGAGATTCTGGGTTTGGGAAGGGAGGGGGATGCGGAGGGGGGAGGGGTGTGGTAGTAGTGGATGTTTGTGTGGGGTGTCTGTGTGAAGGGTGAGCATGTGTGGGTCACCATGAACTGATTTGTAATCTCTAAATTAGGCGATCTAATTTAGGCCCTACCCAGTACCCCACATCAGCGGAGAAAACCTTACTCTCGTTAATTAAGCTCTCATATTTCAAGAAACTTTTCAATAAGAAACTTTTTTCTAGGAAACTTCAAGTGTAAGCAATCCAAAAACAAAAAAAAATTTCTTCTATATCAAGAAACTAAACAAGTTGGGGGTGTTCTATTTTGTTGTGGTGTCTCTGAATTGTGTGATTTACATTTGAAAAGTTTCTCATAAAAAAGTTTCTCACTAAAGCGTTTCTTAAAAATCGAGAGTAAGGTATATCTAAAAAGATGATGACAGTAGATAAATGTAGGATTTCCTAAAACCTGCTCCCAACCTCCGTACTGATATCTAATCTCTTCATTAGGCCCTACCTCTCCACGTCCCAACAACCGATAAAAAAAACTAAATAGATGTTGGATGTCCCTAAACCTGCTCCCATCCTTTGTACTGACTACTGATATATTCTCTCCTCATGCAGGGTCGAGACAGTGATATCTATTTGTTTGGAATATGACCAGATAGTATATGGGATCGCCTCATAACAAGCACAAAGCTGACAAAAAGCCCAGGACCAGTACACGATATTTAAATTAACCCTGTGCGATAGAAATTGGTAAGTCTCGTTAAAGTCAGAGTAGACAGAAAAAGAATTGGACAAGCTTGATTGATGTAGTAGAGCAGAACTCTCCGAGTATTTTCACTTTTCCCGCTCTGAAAAGATACATTCCTCGCTCTATTATATTTGTTACCAGGGGGCTGGAACTCTATCTTGCTATGTTCTGTGGGCACTGGGCGTGTATGCCCGAACAGTGAACCTGCCCCGCCGTGTGTATAATAGAGAGCAATTTCACAGCGAGGAATGTATCATTGTATCTTTTGAGAGCGGGAAAAATGGAAAATACTCGGAAAGTTATATGCTCTAAAGTCGGATTTTTTGAAGTTGTCACCCCCCGTTTCGTGCGCGGAATGTTTTTGCGCGTCACATCACATGTTAACGTGTGGTGTGCACGTCAAAATTGATAAATTTCACATGTGCGGTCATTTTGGGGTGACAACTTCAAAAAATCCGACTTTACTACCTCAATCAAGCTTCTCCAATTCTGCTTCTGTCCACTCTCACTTCAATGCGTACGTCAGTATTCCCCACTGACCGGCTTCCTTCATTCATAGCTGTGACATGCATAACTAGAACTGTGACGTGTGTATGTGTGTGTGTTTATAACTGTGTCAATACATTAATTGTCACTGAAAAGATAGTAATGTTGTTACTGTCCGAGTTATCTAGCTTATTCGGGTTTATAAATAAAAATATCAATATCCCCTATAACAAATGAAATTTTCATTGGTTATTGGGGATATTTCTTTGAAAAGGGAGCAAGTGTACGGGTGTGGTTGTAGTTTGTACCATAGTTTTGTGTTAGGACTATCCACTATAACTGTGTTACTGTTATTGTAAACTTAAATTGTAAATTCTTTTTTCCATTTCAGTAACTGAAGGAGCTGCTAGTGCAAAACTATATGTGGAGGACTACAAAATATATAAATAGAGGACTACAAGTGCAAGTGCAGACTGCAGTACAGTGCAAGGGGATCGCTAGTGTCTAATGAAGCCGGCTTATCAATTATTGGCGTAATGACGTGGCTGCTCTGACTTACGATGACATTGGATCTGGTATTAATAAAGATTTGACTCTACAAAGACCATAAAAAGGCCATGGACTCTATATTCTAAAATACTCGAAGCTTATAAGAAGAGTCATACGACATACGGGCTGTGATTGTGGGTGTGATGACTGATGAGCTGTCGAGGTGAGAGGACATGTAGATTTCATGGGTGTAAAGTAACTGTGAAAGTTGTGTTTTCTCCTTTTGGTCGGGATACGAACTGAATAGGGTTTTATTGTAGAACAACGCTACGTTCTACAATATGATATCAAAATTAAAACCCGTCGAATACTCTAGTACTCATTTCATAAAGCTGGTCAGTGGTCCAGATCCGGCCGGAAGGAGAAAACACAGCTTCCTCGTTAATTATGCGGCTAATCAACAATTTTCTCTCAATAGCTGAGAAACTGATACTGATAGTTCCCATAATTTATATGAAAAATGCGGATCTGTGTGTTATATTTATAATTATCAATTGCCTGATTACCATGCTATTCATTATCATATTTTTAATTTTGTTACCTTATTTATAAAACTAAAAGATGTTTATAATTTGACTCCCTACACTGGCGAAAAAAGGAAGATGCTACTGGTTCAAAGTTTCAAACATTGTTTGGTAATGGCATGTCATGTTTTTGTTCATCAGCAAGCTGCCGTCTGCCCTGGTAAATTGACGCCAGGGCGCGAATGTTTGTCTGTTTGTCTGTGACTTGATGGGAGAAACGGCTGACGCGGAGATCAACTCTGTGGGAATTTCGCGCGAGATTTCACGGCGCGCACGTCGTATGAAAGGTCGAGCACAAGGTCTGACCAGTCACGTGACCACTGCGCGTCGTTGAACCGCCGTTGAGCCGCAGCGCGAAAAAAAGTGCTGACATTGACCGGACCTTGTGCTCGACCTTGTGCTCGACCTTCATGTGCTCGACCTGAACATTTCCGAGTATGCTCATAGAAAGAGGCCTGCGACCTTTCCTTCATCCATATCCCGAAGGAGATCATCAAACATACCCATCAGTAGGGTTTCACAGCTATGATTCACCCTGTAACCTGATTGATGCTTATTTAGTAACTCGTTCTCATTGAGATACGAATTGAGCTGCTCTAGAACTATCTTTTCAAGAAGTTTGGAGACAAAAGATAGGTTGGAGACTGGCCGATAATTGGTCAAAGTGTCCTTATCGCCATAAGGGTTCTTAATCGTGGGAAACACCAAAGCTTGCTGGAGAAGTTCAGGAACACTGGAACATCCAAGAGATAGGTTAATAAACCTGCACAAGACTGGAGCTAGCTCATGCATACACCCCTTCACTAACCAAGTCGGTATAGGGTCAAGATCACATGTCTTGTCTGGCATGTCTTTGATTATCCTCTTTAGTTTCTCTGGGGAAACTTCCTCAAATTCCTCAAAACAACAGACGGGTGTCTGATGAATAGGGTTCCTCTTAGTCCTCAGATTCTTCTCTCCAATAACAGTAGACCGGATCCTATCAACTTTTCCAACAAAGAAGTCCGCAAAGTCATCCGCTAACCTCTGCTTATCTGTGGTTTCAGGCATAAAGGTCTCAGTATTACCAAGTAGACGGTTCAGTTTCCTTTGAAGGGCTTTAGGGTCATCTCTGGACTCCTCCAAGTCTTCCTTGACGTATTTCGTCCTCGCTTCCTTGTCAACACGCCCAAACTGCCTCTTGAGTTCATTGAACTGCTTCTTCGTGACGCTGGTTTTATTGTTCTCCCAGGCTCGCTCAGCATTCCGCCGCTGACGAAGAACTTGACGCACCTCTGGATTATCTCTCCATGGCCTCAGCTTAGCTCCTCTCTTCTTTCTCCTCTTCAACGGGACAGTCCTATCCACAAGTTCCTCAAGTTTCCTCATATAAATACACAAGACCTCCTCAGCTGATCCAGATTCCATCGCTTCACTCCAATCCACACTCCTAAAAGCACATCGAAGTATTTCAATATCAACAGCCTTGAAATCTCTGTACATGTCCACTTTTTCACGAGTCTTGTATTCACTTGCAACAGTTTCAATACACAGCTCCGCCAATACAAGAAAATGATCAGAGGTCGTTCCGTCAGGAAATACTTCAACTGATTGAACCTTAGAATATCTGTCTTTTTGGCAGAGAAGCAGATCTAAAGTACCACCACGAACATGAGTAGGTTGTAGTGGGACCCGCTGATCAAATCCAAGAGAGTCAAGTAGTCCAAGCAACTTCTTCGCATAGAAGTTCTGAGTATCTTGAACCTGGAAGTTAAAGTCCCCCATCAGGATAGGGTTCCCCGTTTTGCAGACCAACTCTGACAAATAATCAGTAAACTCATCCAAGAACTGGGCTTCCGTAAACCGTGCCTTGCCAGTATACGGAGGTCTATAGATATTGCACAGCCTCGTTACATCTTTTCCTCCTCCAATAAGGGCTTCCTGGACTTGAAACGATTTAAACTTGGCTTTTACCGGAGTGTATTTCAACTTGACACCATCCCTGTACAAGATTCCAATTCCACCTCCTGAACGTTCCGCTCTAGGCAAGGAGAAGATATTCCAACCATAGTCTCTGATCTCCTGAAGTTTAGCTGTGTCACTCTGTTTCAGATAAGTCTCCTGTACCAAGCAGATGTCGCATCCTTTTTCCTCCAAGTGTGTAATTACACCTGACGTTTTATTCATAATAGAATGGACGTTTAGTGTGCCAATCCTCCAAGACGTTTTCCTCTCAGATCCTCCCATGCCCTCGTCAGGTACACGTTTTTTTCCTGCTTTGTTACTCCACTGGTACTCTCCATGAGTCTTCCTTTAGCATTTACATAGAATGGACACATACTGCTGGAGGCTGGGTGACTTTGAGCATGGCGCTTGTCCTCTCTGCTTCCTCCATGATCACAGTTGACACATTTCATCCTGCTCACTACATTTTCCTTCTTGGCATGGCAACTCCTCGTGTCATGATCTCCCGTACAGAAGGCACAAACCGGAGATTTATCCTTGTTTGGACAGTAGATGGATCCTGCTACATGGCCAAAGCGCTGACAGTGGAAACACTGCGTGACATAAAATAAAAATATATATATAAAAAAAATTTAAAAAAATAAAAATTTGTGTGCGTGCGTTTATTTTTTTCTCTTGGTCGGGAATTTTAAATTTTTGACTTGTCCTTTCGGCTTTCTCTCGTTTTTCACGAAATGGGCTCAAAAAAGTTTTAAAACTTCCACAGAGGCTTGCACCCCACACCAGTGACCGGAGCTAACGGCCCCGGACACCCAGGGACTTGCTAGGCAGTAGGCATCCGTCCCTGACGGATTCGTGCCTCAGAATCCCTTCGATTACATCGTTGAGACTTGAGAGCTCACGTGTTCTCTAGTATGGACAGGGCAATAATTGCGTCTAGTTACACCAGGTCCTACGTCTGCCTAGATTCACATCAAACTTTTCAACACTACTTTAAACAAATTAATTTGAGGAAGATGAATCCGATGTAACAGCCCCGAAGGGCAGAAAAACGAAACGTTGATAATGTCGGAAGCGAAGTACGAGGGCGATAACCCTATGATAAAACGAATAGAAGAGACGGTGGATGACTTTGTTTCTGAAGTTTACCTGTTGAAATCGGACAACACGACGAGCATCACACCAGATGAGTTTACTCAATGTTATAGATCGATTCAAGCTGCACCCGATTCAATGTTAACCAACGACAGCTTAGCTTCGCCTAGCAAGCACTGGGGTTCGTACTTTAGACATTGTCTCAAGGACCGAACTACGAGTGAAATAATCGAGGCTACTTCGCGTATTTTTCTCTCCAGTATGAAACTTGCCCGAGCAACAATGAACAATTTTGAAACGGTTATCAGTGTGGAAAACCTCGAGAAACAGCTGCGTGAATGTAAAGAAGAACTTGACCGCCATCGGGTTAACGTAATCGAGCTTCAGCAAACGGTTATCAACCACCAGAAGCAACAACTCAGTACAGTGACAGCATCGGTGCAGAAGGTGAAAGCCTACTCTACTGTGCTAGCACAGAATTGTGCTGCAACCTCCCCCAAAGTGGGAAAACCACTACCAGTGAATCATCCTACTCCCGTCCAACAGCCCGGAAGAGAGAAGAACATGGTTGTGTTTGGTCTCCCAGAAACAACCGATAGAGTAGCTAAAACTACTTTAGACGAACTTTTTGAGGAATTAAATGAGAAACCGAAAGTGACTACGATGAAACGCATCGGCGAAAGAAATGAGAAGCGCCCTAGACCGCTCTTAGTATCCCTGGAGAAGAGAGCGACTCTCCTCGCACTCCTCAGAAAGGCACGAAACCTCAAAGACTCCAAACAGTTTTCGGCTGTTTATCTCTCTCCGGATCTTACGCCCTCTGAACTGAAAGAGCAAAAAGCTCTAAGGTCCACTTTGAAGCGGATACGATCAGAAGATCCTGACGGCTGCTACTTCATCCGTAATAATCTTATCCAAGTGGGATAGTTCCCCACTAACTCACCGTTATCAGAGAACCGTGCTAGGAGCAGGCAGTCTACTGCAGTCCCTTTCAAATTAAGGAAAACGAGTTGTCTGTATACAAACTGTGTCAGTGCGGGATATAAACTGTCATTTTTATTATTATTATTATTATTATAATGTCACTTTAAGCAAACACAAGAGAAATCCAAAACGAAAGACTAAGGAACTTTCTCGTTTATTAGGAAATTGATCAAGCCAGGAGTTTCTTAATTTGTTGGAGTTTTTCTAAATTTGACATTTTTTGAAAAAGGGACACGTGTGCGGGTGTATCATAAGTATTGTGGTTTCGGTGTGTTCTGTTGAGTTGAGTGATTTATGTTTTCTGGTAAATTGTTAGATTAACATTTTTAAAGGTTCAAGGTCGTATAATGTATGCATATACATAATGAGTGAACTTTAAATTGACATATAGATAAATTGAAAAATAAAAACAAGATTTACAAGATTGTAAACCTTGTAAATCTTGCTTAGTATTTTAATCTTGGGAGTTGGGCACTGTAGGAAAAGCCCGACCACTACCAAGATCACTAACAAAACAGTGCCTAATCTTGTTTCACAACATACATTTTAATGCAAATCCAATCTTAGCGGTTGCAGACTTGTCGTGATGGATGACATTATGGCAATGCACCGTGGCAAACTGGAAAATGATAGACAGGCTCTTCGTACCATCAACACTCCTTCAAGGGTAAATACATCATTATTAGCACCACCTTGTTTCGCTTGGTAATGAAATTATCCCTCCGCAAAAGCTCACGGGTATATAATATATATGCAATATAATACCAGGGGTGACTTCGTAACCAATTGTGTCGGTTTGATTTGGGAGAACACTTCTTTCAAGTAATCTATCACCACGATTGCTCAATATTATAAATGCTTCCTTTTCAGAGTCCTATTGTCCCCTCCAGACACAGCCTAGAAGCTCAGAGAAAGTGAGTATAATACTAAAGTTCGTTGTCGTGAAAACATAATATAAACAGATTCAGAACTCGTGGACATGACTTTCCAAAGTCTTCCCGATTCCCATTGAATTCTCATTCTCTAACTACTTCCTCTCCCAGTGTTCCGGTACGTCGAATCCCAACCCAATCCCCACCCGGGGGGTACACGGGGCTACAACTGGGTGGCTACGAGCGACACCAGAAAAATCTAAAGGCTCAAGCGAACCTAGAATACAACCAGTTTTTAGCAGCAAAGGTATTTGCATATATTTATACCCATCCCCCGACCCCTTCTGGTGTGCATGTACATCCGGGAATACACCCCCAGTTTTCACCGACCTGTTGTACAGTTTTACCCACCCAGTTATTGCCTCCTCTCATTTCTCCCTCTATCCCAGAACCAAAGGAGGGGTATTATCACTGAGGATTCACCTCTACTGACTGCTGCAGCTGCTGCTGCTCCTCCACAAAATAACAGGTAAATTATGTGTGTGCATATTTTCATGACATTTCCGTCGTCAATGCTAAAAGGCCATTCTACTTCCCTTATTTTCTCAAGTTCCATACCTATTACCCCCTCCTACATTTATCTTCCTCATTTTACACACTCTATATTGCAGGAGGCCATCTCCCTCTCCAAGAAAGCCCCCAACTCCAAAAAGAAGCCCCAGACAGCAACCCCAACAGTCAACTGATAACGTAAGTGCTCTCTCATCTCCCTATGATATTCCTGGGCATCTAAGTTTCTCTCTTTCTCACATCACATTTTGTCACAGTTTGATCTGTCTCTTATCTTTGTATTGCTAGAGGATCTCTCCTATTGTGAGAAGCCAATCTCTCTCAACTGCCATGGGGTCGAGTACTGCTTCTACTTGTAGCTTCAAGGATCGGTTGAGAGTATACAGTGATGAAAGGGTACGGAGAAGTGTATATGGTGAAGTGCAGGGTGAGATCTTTGACCTGGTACGGGACCTGTTCAATCAGGCTGGTATGAAGGATTCCTTTCCCAAGAGTTTCTCTGCGAGCCGTAGTGTGTGGGATACGTTGAAGTGTCCGAGTAAGAGTAAAATCAAGGGGATTAAGAAGCCAGAACTGGATGATTTCACGGAAAAGGTGTGCCGTTTGCTCGTTGAGAGGTGTTACCCTGTGCTAGACCGCTTGAGTAACGAAGTGGAAGACAGTGAGAGGAGGCTGTTGGACAGTCAGGAGGAGTTAATTACTTCACAGCGAGCATTGGTAGAGGCCCAGGGTCAGCTGGTTAAACTGCAGTGCGAGTTGTTAGAGAAGCGAGATAAGGAGATCTCTGCAGTACAGTCTACAGCAGAGGAGGAGATAAAGACTTTTTCATCGGTACTGAAAAAGAGTTGTGATAGTGCCCTACCGCAGCAAATTCGTACAGCTATTACGAGTGCTACAGAGGACAGAACTAGTAACGTTATTGTCCATGGACTATTTGATGATCCCAGTGAAACTAGCAAAGATCTGGAACATTCAGTTTGTGGAGTTTTCGACTATATGGGTGAATGTGTCACTAGTGTTTGGAGCATGACGCGGCTCGGGAGGTACAAGGAGGGTACTGATCGACCAGTTAAACTACGCCTGTCTGGCCGTGAGTTTCGGGATACTATCCTGTCCTGCAAGAGTGGGTTGAAAAAGTCTGATAGGTACAAAGATCTGTACATCTCCCCGGACCGGTCCCCTGAAGAGAGAGCGGAGAGGAGGAAGTTGGTGGCTGAGCTAAAGGAGAGGAAGGCGGCGGCACCAGGCAAGACTTTTGGGATTCGAGGAGGCAAGGTTATGGAGGTGGTGGTGTGAGGGCGTGAACGTGAGCGTGTTGAACTGTATTGTATGTTTGTGTTAATGAATTCGGCAAGGTTTTGTGACTGGACTTTTGGGCATCAGAGCACCGGACAATTAAATTGGATTTAAAACATTGTTTTTGCTATTTAGACTTTAGTTATTTTGGCAAAGGTGAACCGCTCTGATCGCCGTGTAGTTAACTAGTTTTATACTCTAGTAACCTATATGGTATGAGCGTGTATACAAATGCTGTTATTATTATTATTATTATTATTCATAGTGGTATGTATATTGTATAATATCCCACTCGCGACAACAATCCCACGGTACATGAGGTGTCACAGCTGGCAGTCAACTACTACCGACATTACAATATCTCAAGTTTCATTTTCCCACACGTCTCAAGTTCTCCCGCGTCGTTTCAAATTCTCTCTCCCTCCCAGGACGGAAACTTGGAGGAAGCGTACCGAAAACTTCTGGAACAAAAACGGGAGATCGAGAAGAGGTATCGAGCACAACTTGGAGACTTCCCAGCTTCAAAGGTTCGTACACATGTGACTCAAGATAGAGAGGGGTGCGTTTTAAAACGACTTGCTTGACATATTTCTCTCTCTCTCAGGAGAATCATGACGAAAAACAGAACCGGTAAGTTGCTTGTTTAGTGTGTGATGTCACAGGTGTGAGGTGTGTAACTGTGTATAGGGGGTGTAAAACCCAGGGAACAGTTGGACACTTGGACTCATGACTGGGCTAGAGATAGAGAGATCACTTTTTCTCGCTCAGCTGCTGCTGCTGCACTGGATGCCACAAGCGCGGAAGAGCTAGAAAATTTGAGATGTCGCCATCGATCCAGATCGGGGAACGCGCGGTGTGTTACGTGTGTAAAGACTTGGCCACCGTCAGCATTTTGTGTCTCATGGTCAAATGGTGACGCGCATACATGGGGAGAACGGTTTGTCTTTTCGTATCCAAGGCCGCAACGTAATTACCTACTTATCTCTGTAATTAAAGTGCAAAGACACAATTGCCCCTCTTTTTTCAGTAAGGTTTATTTTGAGGGTGATGACGATTTGTCGCATGCTGTGAAGCGCCTGGAGCAACTCAGTTCGTATGACAATGAATTAGACAACTGGAATAATATGAGATCTGCTAGGAACGACAGGTATCTATCTATTTGAGTTTAGACTCTTCCTCTCTATCTCTCTCTCTCATCACTTATTACATCTAAGATCATCTAACCACTGAACTCAGTGTATACTCTGTCTCTGAAAATATTGTTGCTGTTTTAGTCTTGTAATTCCTCACATCCCGACTCCTCATATCAGAGGAGTGAAGAGTGCCAGAGAGGAGCGTCCACCAGAGGTCCTGACAGCTAACGATCGGAGTAAGAGTGTTCCGGCAGAAAAGGAGGCCAGCCCACGGGGAGGTTTACAGCTAGGAGGAGGGGGAATGTTGCCTAACAGGAAACAAGAATACGCAGAGGAGTTGAGGAGGCAGATGGACGAGCAACGAAAAGCCAAGTTGAGGGAAAGAAAGGAGTATTTTTCACCCGCCAAACCCGGAAATAGGTAGGTTATAGGTTGTTCAGAAGAATCTGTTGTGGCCTAACTGTAGATTGTGAGTCTAAACTGCCCCTGTTATGATGTACATACCATTGAACCTTGGCCATTGTGTTTCTAATATCCCTCAACCCCAGCAGTGCCTATAACAGCCCGCTAATTCGAGCGGCTGAAGAAGTTTCCAACTCGGGTGCTGGCCCTGTCCGTCGGAATCTCGAGGATGAATTCGAACAGATCCAACAGGAGAGACAACCAAGACGACCTGCCCTGAAATCATCTCCTAGCAGACCTGCACCACCATCACGAGGACCCCCCTCACCCCGAGTTCAGCAACCACAGTACCCACCATCAGGGGCCGGGTACTATGGAGGAGGGGGTGGTGTACCACCACAACAACCCTTCATGTACCCGTATATGTACCCGGGGTACCCTCCTCCAGGCATACCTCCCAACTACATGCAAGGTACATATTAGCACGCACATGTTAATTATTACAACTTGTGTATCTCAATTGACTAATGCTTACTGGTGGCTGATTTCACTGATTTTCTCTCTTTCTCCCACAGGTCCAATGAACCCTATGATGCACCCTCAAATGATGGCTCAGCAACAAGTACAACAACCTGCCTACGACCCTTACCAGTTCTACGGCCTGGAGCGGAGACGTAGTGCCGAATCCAGACACCGTCCTCCACCTCCTCAACAGCAGCAACAGTCCCACCAACCCGCCCCTGAGATTATACCCTCTCCTGCTGCTCCTGCTGGTGCTGTGACCAAGATTACAGAGATAGGAATAGGACACGATTCCCCCCGGCACGCTGGCATCACTAGGGGTCCCGTGTCCGCTTTGGACCCCCTGGACTACGCCAAGGATCTGAGGAGACAAATAGAGGAAAAGGAAAGGGAAAAGCTGCGGCAGAAACAGAAACTGGAGGCTGCTGATAGGAAATGGGAGGAAGAGAATGCAGATTATAATCCCTGGGGGAGGGGAGGAGCTGGGGCTCCCCTAAAGGATAGTCAGGTAACTTGAAAAGTCTTTATATTATCAGCCGCACATTACTGTTTATCAACTACAAACTAGTAATATATCTCTTTCTCAGGGTAACTCGGTGGCCAATCGACACCAGATGAAGCACAATGCCCAGGACCCCACACAACTCCAGATGGATCAGAAATCCCGTCTAATCCAGCAGCAGCAGCAGCCCGGGGCATCACCCGGCGGTACAGTAGGGCTAGGTGGGCCTGCTAACATGAACAGTGGAAGTGGTGGAGGTGGTGGTACTCCACGACAGCGTGAGTGGTTCTGAAATCATGATAACATGTACCATCAGTTTGTTGAGTAAGGGTTCCCCGCTCCTTACTCAACAACTATCGGTAGCTTTCTAGTTCAATGTACTCACATTCCCTCCCGCTCTCTCCTCAGTTGCCGGTGAGAAACACTTTGGTCGAGTTGCTGAGATCACTGGCATGAAACAGGAGGATGATCCAGTTAAGATAGCCGCTAAAAACGATTACAAGAGTTTCCTACAGCAGCAAATCGAGGAACGGGCACGGATCAAAGAGGCACAAAAGGAAGCGGAGCGTTTGGAGGACGAAAGAGAGGTAGGTTAATATGGCAACCAAAACGAACTACTAAAATTTGCTCTGTTTCTCTAATCTCTGTGAATCATAAAACGGCGGTCAGCCAACTGTAACCCTATATAATGCCCTCCCAGTATCAGAGAATTGAAGCAGAACGGTTACGATTGAAGGCGGAATTCGAACAAGAAGTTCAGGCAAAGAAGGAGAAGGAGGAAGCCCAGAAGCTCATGAATGAACAACTAAAGAATGCGGCGGAGGAACGGCGTCAGGAGCAGGAAAGGAGGGCTGGGGAGGCACAGAAAGCCAGAGAGGAATCTGAAAAGAGGGCTCAGGAAGAAGCACGGAGGGCTAGGGAGGAAGCAACTCAACAACAGGCTGCTCCACTCATACAGACAGATGGACGGGCTAGTAGTCCACCACTACCAGCCATGCAGCAGCAGGCCAATCAGCGAGGAAACAGCCCCCCTCTACCAGCACAACAACAACAGCCCTCATCTACCCAACTTTACCAGCAACCTCCATCTACCCAACTTTACCAGCAACCCCCTGTGCAGAAGCCTCCTAGTCCCCGGATCACCCCCAGAAGGAGCCCCACCCCACCGCGGGTTGCTAGTGGGGGAGCAGGGGATGACAATGCTCGTGATCATGTTATGAACCAGTTATCCGCGTTAAGGGCACAGTTGAACAGACTCCAAACCGTTAAACGGGAACAGGGGGGCCGTCCTGCTGGAGAGGTTCCCTCAGGAGGGGGATTTGAAACACCGCTGGAACGAGCTGCCAAACGACGAACTCCCCTTGGTAAGTGCCATAAACTGAAGCTTGTTGTTTAGTATAATAATATTATACTAAACAGCAAGCTTCAGATATTATTAATATGGACCTCCTCAAAAGAGAAGGAGGGTACAAATTAGATGAGCCGAAGCTCTTAGAGTAGGACCCTTGATTGTGTTTTCTGACAAATTTGAATATATATTCCCCCGTTTTGACGCAATACTCATTACTCACCCACCAGGAATGTTTAAAGACCTAGAGGACGACATCAATACCAGCCTGCAGATCCAGGACAGGGACAGTCTTGATAACCAGTGTTCCAGTGAGTTTGTTGCGTGCTCCCCCGAACCCAGTCAAGTCCTCCATGGTCGGAGATCAACACAGAACAATCGATATAACAAACAGCGCCCACCCTCATCTACATCCACCTTGAGTTTTGATGTTCACAAGGTAGCGGAACGCAATGAGGAGAGGCTGAGGAGGCTGGAGAACATGTATTCGAGTAAGTGTTTTAGAATCATTTTCTGTACGTCCCTTTTCGTTACCGGTCTTTTTATGATCCAATTATGCTCTCTGTTCGGCCTCTGTTTTTAAATTTAACTAACCCTAATTCTTCCTAGGTCGAGCACTTCACGAACAAAGTCCGGACATGATACTGGATGCATTCCTGAGCGACAAGCAACCTGAACAAAGTTTAGAATGCGACACTGCTTACAAACCAGTCGATTGAGATTCGCTGAGGGATATTGAGGGACTGAAGAGAGTAACGGATGGGCACAGGACGCTGCCAAGAAATTTGAATTATGTTTTGAAGAGAGAAGGGAACCAGGGACAGATATAACTTGAAGTGAAAATTATGTTGAGAATCAAATAGAGAAAGAGAAAGAATTTTTGTTATTTTGACAGTTTGTACAGTGGCTTGTGTCTTGTGGAATTGAGAATTCCAATATTTAGGATTAGTGCTACTGAATATGAAAGTTTAGGTTAGAATTAGATTAGAGAAAGTTAGAAGGCCGTGGTTCTGGACCTTTCTAGAACACTCGAGGTGTTCTTGTGCTGAATATTGCCGTGTGCCATCAAACAAAAGAAGTAGTCTAGATAATGATATAATTACTGAAAGTGATGAACCACGATGTTATTTGTAGCATGTTTTGTTCCTACTAAGTTTTCACTTTTTACCTCCCCGTAACCAAACGTGTGTATTTTGTCGAAATCACTATCAGGGGTGCTCTTGTACTGTATGGCGGCGCCGGTAAGCGGTAAAGGTTGACCCGTCTCCTGAGAATTATATTTTTATTTGGCCATAACTCAGCCATTTCTTCACCAATTTGCAAAATATTGGGCACGTTGGAAAGAGGACATTGTGCTCTTTCAGATGAGCCCAAGATAATCAAAATCGGCGCAAATTGCGCGGCGCAATGGCGCAAAATGCGCGTTTTCGCCACTACGCCGCGCAATTTGCGCCAATTTTCATTTTATTGAGCTCATTTTAAAGATCTTAATGTCTTCTTTCCAATGAGCCCATTTGACAGTGCGCTCAGATGGGTCGCGGCGCCAGACAGCTCTTGTATGTGCAAGATGATGTTCTCAAATCTCTGGAGAACATCATCTGACGCTTTCCCCCGAGCACCCCTGTACGACTCGGACTATGGGTACCGGTTAGTATACATGCGACTACGAAGAGATCTAGGTGATAATGGATGGTGTCCGTCAATGAGACTGTACAACATGAATATATGGGAATATATATGCCGACACATAATATGGTTGTGTTAGAACCAATACTATACAAAAGAATGCTACCCTCTGCTCTGCATAATTATACATGTACACGGATCGGTAAATATAGTTACACCACAAAGTGCCCCTTCTATGAGTATGAGTTTGATATTTTGTGTGGGTTTTGTGTTTTGGCTTGTCGAGGTGCGTCCATTTGATCTTATTCTGGGTGGCTCCTATTAGAGCATCTACTCCATGTACTGATCATTCAATTCCATGTGAACAGTTCAATGTTGAATGTGTGTTATATATATGTGTGTGTGTGTGCTTTTGCACCTCATTGTGATTTGATGAGGTCACGTGCCGTTCTCTTCATTCTCTCTCAGTCTCTCCACTTGGCCTCCCTCTCTCACTAGCTGTGTGTGACACCTGTTTCGTTTGTTGTACAGACTCTCTATCCTATATTGCTCATGTTTACACTGCTCCTTTATAAAACCAGATAATGGAACTGGATGCGGATGATGCGATACTACGAAAGATCGTCACCCTGCTTTGGGAGAAAACCCAAAACCTGGAGCGAATCCAAGACACTTACGAGGGTGAGGTTCGGATTCTAAAAGCACGGGTAGCCCTCCTGGAGCAGGACAATGGGGTCATTGGGAGGGATCTGGTGGCCCTTCAACAGAAAACTGGACTTGCTGTGAGGAGTGGGTCAGATGGTAGCACAGTCGGGCAGGAGGGGCATCACAGTATCATTGATAAGTTTGATGAAATGATTCGGAATCATACAGATCATTTTGGTGATCAGGATCATGTTCCAGATCCCGACCAATCCGTTCACTTTCAGGATCTACAGTGCGCCTCAGTGGAACTAGATGACGTGTTTTCAGTAGATCAAGAGGAAACATCATCCTCTTCACCCCCCTCTATTGAAGTGGGTGTTGTCAGGCCCGTCCTGAACAGTGGCCTCTCCTACGGAACCTCCACCTTCCACGACCCTCCTGGGAGCTACTCTGACGATGACGTCAGAACTCCTGTTCCCATGACTCCAACCTCGCCACTAAGAACAGTGGTAACCATGGCAGAGTCCCCGGGTACCAGGATGCGGCCAGTGTTGCTAATCAGATCAGAGGGTAGTGAGGATAGGGACAGTGGCGTGGCCACAAGCACAGAGGATGGAGTGGAGGTGACATGTTTTGGAAGTCAGGAGGTTGTGGAGGAGGATGAGAGGTCAAATGAAACACTTTCAGAAGGTGAGACGCCCATCGAGGAGGTGGTGGTGATGCCACTAGATCAACCAGACTGTATGATATGTGATCCTGGTGACGTGACCCATCCTACCGAGGAGGCTCACTCCCTACTAGAAGTGGACACTCCTCCGGCCTCTCCGCCAGACACAATGCTGCTTACCACCAAATGGAATGCCCCCTGGAGTCGATCTGACACGTTCGATGTCCTACCCACTGGTTCGACCCACCCAGCGACAGTCCCCGCTAAGCCTCTCCGCCGGGTAACCCCCGGTAGTGGGGCCACCGATCCACCAAGTGGTGGTGTTGTGAGAAGGGAGTCTAGTTCGGAGGGTGGCCGGTCCTCTACATTCTCCCTAGTTAGCTCTGGGTCTAGTACGGACATTGAACTTCAGTACATCACACCCCAGGATTGCGGCAGTGAAGAGGAGTCATGATTCTTGATCGGGGTACCACGACGAGATCCATTGACCCTCACGACATTTGATATGTTCTAACCCTCCCCTTTGTAAGGCAGTCTAGCTTGGCAACATCTCATGGAGAGGCTGACAGATCAGAGATGGGGTGTGATTCTGACATTCTGTCCGGTGAAGCTGTGTCTAGGACCTAAGTTCCGACATCCCACCAGTATTTGGACGATCAAAAGGCGGTTTTTAAAATTCGGAAAACAATCAGAATTACAATAACATTTTTCCATTGATTGATAAAAAATGGGGATTTAAATAATAGATTAATAGTAAAAATAAAGAGATGGCGTCTTTCTTTTAAAACATTCGTGATAAAAATAGTTGCTTCATAGCGTAATCTGAATAGTTCGAAATGCTTAAAAAGATCAAACGCATCGACACACTCACAGACAGAACGGACAAAGTTATTGTACATGGCTACACTCTACCACTTTTCACCGGCTGATTTCTGCCTCTGAATAAGTAACAAATATTCGCTCTTATTTCAAATGTTCAATATTGAATATACTTTCTCCGTGACCACTCTCTTCTAAACAATGAAAATAGAACGTACAAAAATACAATATTGATCCACAACTATCCCTAACGATATCTCTGTCTAGAGTTACCACCCCCTCCCATCCCAGGTCCTCTCCTCTCCCTATCTCCTCCCCTTCCCATCGCTTTCTCTCTATCTAACTGCGCTTTCTTTTTCTCCCACCTCTCACTCATTGGAAACAGTTCGTCGGGTACAATCTGGTTAGAGTCCGTTAAAATTTTAATAAGTTCAGTGCTCTTTCTCCAATCCTCGCGAGTAAAGAGGGATACAGCGGTGCCTTCCTTCCCCGCTCGACCCGTCCTGCCCACACGATGCACGTAATCCTCCATGTCACGGGGGAAATCATAGTTGATAACATGTGTTATACCCCGGACATCTAGACCTCGACTAGCAACATCGGTAGCGATTAGGACACTGATATCCCCCTCCTTGAAACCCCGGAGGGCTGCTTCCCTGTCACATTGGTCACGGTCACCATGAATTGCATCACTCCGAATGTTCATTCCACGGAACTGATCTTGCATGTACCTGGGGAGAGGGGGAGATGGGTTATTGTTTTGTTCGGGTTTTGTTCATAATATGATAATATATTATATCCATCTTCGTGTGTGGACCAGTTACCCAATTGTTGGAATAATGAGGGTACTACAGGGGGTTGAAGAGATGAGGGGAGCGTGTGTAACAAGTTATCATCGTGTGTTACTTTGACGTGGGGTGGGGCAGCAAATGAACAGTGAATAATATGAACAAAGGGAACCTCCATTTGCAACAATAGTCAGCTATAACACACCTGACGATAAATTCTCCAGAAATAAAGTCCGCCGTTGCTTTCCTACCCACAAACACCAGGCACTTATCGTGGTGATGATCCAATTTGGTTTCGATCAAATCCTGGGAGAAATAATTTAATCATACTATTATTAAAGCAAATAGGGAAATGATGGGTGATGATATTTTTACCAAATATGGCATTTTGCACGTGCAGGTTTAGAGGTGGAGTACTATAGCTGGAGTGGGGCCAGGGGTGTGAGTCGTTACCAAGGATTGTTACTACGTACTGCAGCTGCACGTGCAGCTGTTCTTGCTTTGTATTGTGTCACTGTTCCAGCTATTATACTCTCTTCAACAACCGTTGATATACGAAAGCGACAATTGGAGATCTCACTACTTTTCTCTACTTTTCCATACACTGAGGGATTTAAATACAGCAACACCAAGAGAAGTGTAGAGACAACAAAAAAGACGTTGGAGGTTAGACAGAACCGATGATCAATCTCAGATGAATACTGCAAACAGACGAAACGCGAGGAGTCTGCAAAATAGTAAGTTCTTTTATCACTTTGATCGCCCGATCATCATCATCTGACGTTCTGAAACTCGCAGCGATCCCGCCTGAGCTCCTTTTACGGTACAGTAACTTAAGATGGGATGGTGCATGTCAACAGTTCGACTGGTGATGTCAGTGCTCCATAACCCAGCTACCATTTCCCCGAAATTCGCCCGTAGGGCGAACGGGTTTACTAGTATTATAAATGGGCCTAGATAAAGTCTTTGATAGATGGCTGTTAGGGTGCGAATTCCAGATGGATGGGATGATACTACCTAACAACAAACAAACCTGTAAGATCTCCATTTTCTCATCCTTGTCACACATAATAACATGCTGGGTAACGGTAGCAGCCGCCTTCAGATCCAGAGTTCCCACGTTTACTATAATACTGTTAGTCATGTACTCATTAGCGATCCGTCTTACTCCTGGAGGCCACGTTGCTGACGTCATAACTGTGTGCCGATCTGGCCTGATATCCAGTAGAGTCTGGGGAGGGAGGGGTGTTAGGGGCCTGATATCCAGTAGGGTCTGGGGAGGGAGGGAGGGGTGTTAGATGGTCTGGTATCTAATAGGGTCTGGAGAGGGAGGGGTGTTAGGGGCCTGATATCCAGTAGGGTCTTGGGAGGGAGGGGTGTTAGGGGCCTGATATCCAGTAGGGTCTGGGGAGGGAGGGAGGGTGTTAGGGGCCTGATATCCAGTAGGGTCTGGGGAGGGAGGGAGGGGTGTTAGGGGCCTGATATCCAGTAGGGTCTGGGGAGGGAGGGAGGGGTGTTAGGGGCCTGATATCCAGTAGGGTCTGGGGAGGGAGGGAGGGGTGTTAGGGGCCTGATATCCAGTAGGGTCTGGGGAGGGAGGGGTGTTAGGGGCCTGATATCCAGTAGGGTCTGGGGAGGGAGGGAGGGGTGTTAGGGGCCTAATATCCAGTAGGGTCTGGGGAGGGAGGGAGGGGTGTTAGGGGCCTGATATCCAGTAGGGTCTGGGGAGGGAGGGAGGGGTGTTAGGGGCCTGATATCCAGTAGGGTCTGGGGAGGGAGGGAGGGGTGTTAGGGGCCTGATATCCAGTAGGGTCTGGGGAGGGAGGGAGGGGTGTTAGGGGCCTGATATCCAGTAGGGTCTGGGGAGGGAGGGGTGTTAGGGGCCTGATATCCAGTAGGGTCTGGGGAGGGAGGGGTGTTAGGGGCCTGATATCCAGTAGGGTCTGGGGAGGGAGGGTGTTAGGGGCCTGATATCCAGTAGGGTCTGGGGAGGGAGGGAGGGGTGTTAGGGGCCTGATATCCAGTAGGGTCTGGAGAGGGAGGGGTGTTAGGGGCCTGATATCCAGTAGGGTCTGGAGAGGGAGGGGTGTTAGGGGCCAGGTGTTATAGTGTGTATTGACACGGTAGTAGCAATACCACTATACATGAGTATCACGCCTCATATAGGCCTCACCCCATAACCCAGTACTTGTCTTAATGTCTTAGTGATAACAGTCATGTGATTCTAGATAAGTTTCTGTATATAACTTGCATTCATATTTCTATTCTTCATTGCAATTCACTACAATCGAAAACTCGTCTATCGTTACTTTGTTTCCCGAACCCCTGGCATGGCGGTGGAGGTGTGGTATGGTCTGGTCCTTTGGGTGTCAACCTAGTTCTTTAATAAATGGAGCCTGATCTGCGTCCGAACTACGACCCTCATCGCCATCCCCGATCTTCACCGAGATAGGCAGCTAGGTAGCAGATTGCAGACGCTGGTCAGTAGGAGCAGGAGTTTACCTGTCGCGTGTTCTCCCCCTGTACCCAGGAGTTGTGCGTGGATTGTTGAGTGGTGAGTGGAGCCCAGGCCTAGAGGAGAATGAGATGGCCGGCAGTCCCCCACTCCTGGGGAAGTAGTCCTGCTTAGCTCAGGACAGTGTGACAGTGGTCAGCTGGTTTTTTGTAGATTGGAGCCAGTTGGGGAGACTCTCCTACTCTATGGTCGGTGGAGGTGGCGGATGGGCAGTGTGAGTGTGAGTGTGTTTAGGGCCAGATATTTATGGACATTTTGGTAGAATGGACATTTTATTTTAAATTTTAGCTTTTATGTTCGTGCCAGGGAATCAAATTTTAGCGGTTAGTAGGAATTGACAATCGACTTTAGTAGGATATTTAATTTCCTGATTACGTAAACGAGATTGATGTGTTTGACTCTGTGGCCTGGTATAGCACCAGCTCCCCAAATTTCCTTGGGCCAAAGCAGCTTGTCACTAGCCAGCGTCCTTGATTGTATTTTGAGTCCGATTACGAACTCAAAAGACAATCTTTTTTGTTAGGGGCATATGTTATAGTGTGTATTGACACGGTAGTAGCAATACCACTATACATGAGTATCACGCCTCATATAGGCCTCACCCCATAACCCAGTACTTGTCTTAATGTCTTAGTGATAACAGTCATGTGATTCTAGATAAGTTTCTGTATATAACTTGCATTCATATTTCTATTCTTCATTGCAATTCACTACAATCGAAAACTCGTCTATCGTTACTTTGTTTCCCGAACCCCTGGCATGGCGGTGGAGGTGTGGTATGGTCTGGTCCTTTGGGTGTCAACCTAGTTCTTTAATACAGGGGAGGAGAGAACATTTGGTGGGGCAACATTAGGGGGGATTTCTCTCACCGTTTTAATCTGTGGTTCGAATCCCATATCAAGCATTCTGTCTGCTTCATCGAGAATCAGATAGGAGCAGGAATCCAGATTGAGTATTTTACTCTCAAGGAGATCATTTAGTCTACCCGGGGTAGCTACCACAATATCGACACCCTTTTTCACCTCAGTTATCTGCTCACTCCTACTGCCACCACCATACACACACGCTGATTTGATACCGTGATATGTATATTTGTCTACCTCCCATTTGATCTGCAGAGCGAGTTCTCGCGTTGGGGCCAGTACGAACACGGTTGGACCTGCCCGTTCAGCCCTGGGAACTGCCTGGGCCTCAATATGGATAAAGGCAGGAAGGAGGAAAGCAAGGGTTTTACCAGTACCAGTTTGGGCTACACCGATACAGTCGTGGCCGGACAACAAGATAGGCCACATTTGTTTTTGAATGGGTGAGGGCACTTTGAATCCTTGTTTCGCTATCTCTCTCAGAATGTCAGGATATCGACTGAACGCATGCTCAAATGTTAGCACAGGTTTCGGAATGGGAAGGATGAGATCGTGTTTGATCGTAATGCGACACCTCAATTGCCATGTTATCCGCTCGAATCTGGGCCACCTCACCCGCGGATAACCGTGCAATCTCGGGTGACTCCTGATAGAACTGTTTCTCCACCGGAGGCATACTACCCCACTTTTCCTGGGCGAACTGTTGTTGGCGCTCTGCCAGCCGGCCCCAGTCAATTATACCACCATCCTCAACCGCGGCAGGGGCACCGCCACCACCATTACCCTCGTCAAGTATATTCGCACTCTCTCGAATCAGGTCAATGGCCTTGGCAATGGCCTCAGGTGTTCCCCTCAACTCGATCTTCTTATCAAAATCGTAGGAGTTTCCGTCCCTATCGACATCAATCTCAACCCCTGACTCCTCCCTGATCCTCCTAACATTACACCCTCCACTTCCTATCAATCTCCCCACATGTGTTGCTTGGATGGATATTGTCTTGCTATTCCCACCACCACCACCAAACTGAAACCCACTTCTCCTCTCACCTCCACCACTTGTTATCTCCTCGATCTGTGCCTTTGCAGCGGCGATGGAATCCGGATCTCCTGATATCGTGACAGCCTTTGTCCCACCCCCACCTCTATCACCCTTCTGAATATCGATCTGTGTCCCGGTCTCCTCTCTTATCTTGTTGATGGTAGCACCACCCCGACCGATTATCCGGGGTATGAAGCTATCCTGAACATGCATTACAAGCTCATTATCCCCTCCATTTGGGTCACTAAAACAGTTGGTACCGTTACTGCGCTGATAGTGGGTGTTCGAATCATCCCCAAAACTATTGTTGAAACTGTTAAAACTGTTTGCAGCACCACCATTCTGGGTATCTACGTTGTTGCCATGGTAACCATTAGATCTGGTCAGGGGAGGGGGACCGGATGTCAGGGGAGGGGGCTGGCTGGTACAGCTCACAAGAGGAGGGGGACCGCTGGTGAACAAGGGAGCTGCATCTGGGTTTAGTTTCTTCTTTGAGCGACCACGACCGAAACCACGAACAGTCGTTGCCATCACTATAAAGGAAGGTGGTTTAAAAGTGGTTAAGTACAGGATAGGAGGGCTAGGGTGGTTTGAAAGTGGTTAGGTACAGGATAGGAGGTAGGGTGGTTTGAAAGTGGTTAGGTTTATAGAGGGGAGAGTGGTGTTGGGGTAATTGAGATAACTAAAAGAACATTTGGGTTACTTGAGGTGGATATTAAAACACGATTTTATCTTCCAAATCCATGGGTATGGGGAGAGATCAGTCGTTTCATGCAGTTTAGGCGGGTTTATAACTATTTACTCATATTTTATTCATCTCTCACGATATCGTAAATACAAAGCGAACCACATACACTTTGAGAATAGAAAGGGGGAGCACACTCCAACATTCTAGCCATCTTAACAAGAGAGGAGAGAGAAATGGAAAGGGGCACAGCATATAATATATTGCCTACCAAATAAATAAGTCATTGAAGCTTATTCCTGAAAAGTAATAACTTATTTACAAGATCATCACTCAGATATTATATATTCGTTAATAATGTTAATATACTCCAACTGATTACACATACTACCAATATATAATTTTATATCAATCTACTGAAGAGGAAGAGAGAATTGGAAATGAGAGAGAGGATTGAAAAACGGGTGGGAAAGGACGTGTAAAATGTAGGCACATATATCAAAAGGAGACCACAAAAGAGCCCGGAAGGGTGATACAAAAAAAACGGAGAGGAGGATGGAATTCAAAGGGTTCGTATCTCGGTTCAAGTTCATATATCAAACGTTATAGAGTGAGAAAAAGGGGTAACCGTAATGTATAAATAAGTGATGTGTTGAAAAAACCCTTGAACACAGATAGAGAGATTGTTAGAAAGTGTTGTTAGAGGGCGGGTACATCAGGCTCATCAATAACTTGGTAAATGAAATCCCGTGTGTCCAAGACATCGTTCCTTGCTCCAATTAGAACAACTTTAGTTTCCCCTCCCTCAACTTCATCCTTCTTAACGTCAATCTTAACCCTATACGTCCTCTCCATATCCCTGATCTTACTGCCACCCCGTCCGATTATCTTCCCCAGACTCCCCGTGTCCACCCAAATATCCATGGAACCCCTCTCCTGTCCCTCGTCAGCCTCATCATCATTCTCCGCCGCCACGATGTCCTCAATGATAGCCCGGGCGTCCGCACAGGCATCCGGGTGTCCACTAACAGTGACCAAACAAAGACCATCTGCATTTCGCTCCTTACTGTAGACATCCACCCTGGTTCCAGTTCGGGCCTCGATCTCAGCTACCTTAGATCCGGATTTACCGATGATCATACCGCATGCACTTTCGGGTACCCACACAGACAGCTTCCTCTCGGGTGCCTGTCTCTCTTGACCTCCCTGATCGCGGCTCTGGGCGATAATCGCAGAGATCTCATCCTGCGCTGCCGTGCACTGGTCCTTCGATCCACTGATTACCACCTGGACCTTGCCATCCTTAGCCTCACTCTTCTTGTCAATCTTTATCGTAGCTCCGGTATTATCCTGAAGAGCCCTGATTTTAGATCCCCGTCCACCGATTATCAACCCACACAATCTCTCCTCAATCATCATGATAAGAGCAGGGGAATTAGCCTCTTCTAAAATGTCCTGGACCAACTGCCGAGCGGCAGCGGCATCTTCAGCATCACCAGTAATAGACAGACGGACAGCACCGTCCACGGCAGTGGCTCGACGGGCAATTTCAATCTGGGTATTGGTCCTCTCCTGGATATCTCGGATGGTGGCTCCCATGGGCCCAATTATCCTTCTCGTCATGTCGATAGGAACCTCCATCACCTCACTGGGAGGGGGCTTCTCAATTTTCTCAACATTCTGAGATTCACTGATCAGATTTTTGATGATCTGCTCGGCAGCATCACACGCCTCCTGGTCTCCTGTTAGTGAGATGGTGATATAACCATCAACAGCCGTGTCACGTGACCCAACATCAACTGTAGCACCGGTATCCTGCTGGATTTCCCGGATCTTTGAGCCCCGGGACCCAATAACAAGGCCACATTTATCCTCAGGGACCTGGAAACTAACATTCGGCTCGTAGGATTGTTGGTGTTGGGGAGGACCCCGTTTTCCCGGAGAGTTACCCATCTCATTCCGGTCCTGGAGAAGACGGGAGATAAGGGATTTAGCGCTGGCAACCTGTTCTGCTGATCCTGAAATCCTGACGACGGTGTCATCTCCATCAACCTCATCTGTCACGTCAATCTTGGCACGGGATCGCTCCTGTAGTTCCCGAATCTTGGCACCCTTCCGCCCGATAATCCTGCCAATTTTGAACGAAGGCACAGCCATTTTATCCTTGGCTGCGGGTGGACCGGCACCAGGCTGCGCCGATGTTGGTCCTTGGTCCCCGGCCTCCGTTTTGTCCCCTCGTCCACGAGCCATACTGGGCTAGAAAGGAGAGGGATGTTAACACTGAAAGAAGAGAGAGAGGGGATGAGAGAAAGGGATAGAGAAGTTGGGGCGGTTTGGGAAGGAGTAAAACTCAGAAAGTTCTGTAGAAGAAATTCTAAAATTGGTAAAACAAATTAATAAAAAGATGTCATTCTGGTCAAACTTGTGAGCTATAATAAATAGAGAGATCTGACTGTCCCACACAAACACACCTGGAGAACAGGCACCGACCGGCACAAGTAAACAACCAATCAGAAGTCGTTATTTAGGTCACGTGATTGGTTATCAGCCAATCAGGGACCAGTATTTCCTGATTCGGTCGGTTCCTGCTGGAGAACCTGTCTAGGCTACCAAGTTCCTGATGATCTGCTCGGCAGCATCACAGGCATCCTTGTCACCAGATAGCGAGATGGTGATCTGACCATTGACAGCCGTGTCACGTCGTCCGACATCAACATTAGCGCCGGTTTCGTCTTGGATTTCCCGGATCTTTGAGCCCCTGGATCCAATTACAAGACCACATTTGTGCTCTGGGATGGGGAAACTCAGAGTAGGTTCGCCGCCGAATTGGCGCTGTTGGGGAGGTCCCCGTTCTCGGTTTCCGTATCCTTCCCTGTCTGTGAGAAGCTGGGAGATGAGAGATTGAGCATCTGCAACCTGATCTTCTGATCCAGAAATCCTCACCATAGTTTCATCTCCATTGACCTCATCTGTGATATCGATCTTGGCACCGGATTGGTCTTGCAGTTCCCTAATCTTGATTCCCTTTCGGCCGATAATCCTGCCAACTTTGGATGAAGGCACTGGCATTTTCTCCATGGCTGAGGGTCCGTCCATACTGAACTAGATAGGAGAGGGGAATAGCGTATTAGTATGGGATTGGAAGGGAATGTTAGTATGGGAAGGGATAGTCGAGAGGTGCAGGGGAGTAGGGTTGATGTGGGAAGGAGTGAAACTCAGGACTGATTTTAAATTGAGAAACCGTTTGAAAACTGTCAAAACAATGTAATAAAAAAAATGAAAATAAATAATCAAACTCTGTGCCTAACTAATCAGATTCTTAATGACATTTTCGGCGGCCATGCACGCATCCTTGTCACCAGATAGCGAGATGGTGATCTGACCATTGACAGCCGTGTCACGTCGTCCGACATCAACATTAGCGCCGGTTTCGTCTTGGATTTCCCGGATCTTTGAGCCCCTGGATCCAATGACCATACCGCACTTATCTTCAGGGATCTGGAAACTGATGGTGGGTTCGCCTCCATATTGGCGCTGTTGGGGAGGTCCCCGTTCTCGGTTTCCGTATCCTTCCCTGTCTGTGAGAAGCTGGGAGATGAGAGATTGAGCATCTGCAACCTGATCTTCTGATCCAGAAATCCTAACCATAGTTTCATCTCCATTGACCTCATCTGTGATATCGATCTTGGCACCGGATTGGTCTTGCAGTTCCCTAATCTTGATTCCCTTTCGGCCGATAATCCTGCCAACTTTGGATGAAGGCACTGGCATTTTCTCCATGGCTGAGGGTCCGTCCATACTGAACTAGATAGGAGAGGGAGGGTTAATATATTGGAAGGGAGTGTTCGGGTTGGAAAGGGGGAAGTAAGACATTCGTAGGGTTGATTTGGGGAGGAATAAAACTTCAAAACATTCTTTAGAACCAATAAAATAGTTAAAACAACGTAATATAAAGTGTGAAGCAAATAGGGTGAAAACCCAGGCAGGGAAGATAATGAGACACCAATGATGACTCATTATACTCCCCTATTGTAAGCTGATTCAATAACCCAGTCCCGTCCATTCATATCCCCCAAGAAACCTCAGTTCAGAATTTAATGATCATAAGCGTTGTGTTATAAATTACCAGCCCAGCCATCTCCTGAGAGGGTATCGATCCCTCTCAACATGTGTGTATCTGTAATCTTGTCTTTTGCCTGTGTGTTGATCTTGCTACCTCCTTATCCCAAATCTTCGCATCTCTTTTCGGCCTCCCCAATCTACATTCAACTCCTCATCCTGGCCAGTTGGTATTTAGGCACCACAACCACCACCACCGCCTCCTCATCTCCGTACCATCTCACATTTGCTCCATTACCACTTAGTATATATATCTCGTTGAACTGTCCTGCCCCTCTTATAACTCGTCCTGGCTCTGAGCAATGATGGAGTTGATCTCGTTCTGAGCTGCGGCACACTGGTCCTCAGAACCACTGATCACCACCTGGACCTTGCCATCCTTAGCCTCACTCTTCTTGTCTATCTTAATAGCAGTTCCGGTGCTGTCCTGAAGAGCCCTGATTTTAGATCCCCGTCCACCGATGATCAATCCACAGAATCTCTCCTCAATCATCATGACAAGAGATGGAGCGTCCACCTCCTCTAGAATATCCTGGATGAGACGTTTTGCAGCGGCAGCATCCTTGGCATCACCAGTGATAGACAGACGGACAATTCCATTTACTGCAGTGGATCGTCGAGCAATCTCGATCTCAGTGTTGGTCCTCTCCTGGATATCTCGAACTGTGGCTCCCATGGGCCCGATGATCCTTCTCGTCATGTCGATGGAGACATCCATCACCTCACTGGGAGGGGGCTTCTCGATCTTGTCCTTGTTCTGTGACTCGGTCACCAGGTTCTTGATGATCTGCTCGGCAGCATCACACGCCTCCTGGTCTCCTGTTAGCGAGACGGTTACAAAACCATCAACAGCCGTGTCACGTCGCCCGACATCAATGGTAGCTCCGGTATCCTGCTGGATTTCCCGGATCTTTGAGCCTCGGGACCCAATGACAAGGCCACACTTATCATCTGGAATCTGGAAAGTCACACTCGGTTCGTCGAACTCCTGGTTTCGGGGTGGTCGGTCACCACCACGGTCCCGTCTGGGAGGGGCGTCACCCATCTCATCCCTATTCTGGATAAGTCTGGAGATAAGAGATTTAGCGTGGTCGACCTGATCGGCTGATCCTGAAATCCTTATCAAGGTATCGTCTCCATCAACCTCATCTGTCACGTCAATCTTGGCACGGGATCGATCCTGAAGTTCCCTAATCTTTGCACCCTTCCGCCCGATAATCCTGCCAACTCGGAAAGATGGCACCGCCATTGTATCTTCGGCTGCGGGCAGATCAGCTGATCCCTGATCCTCCGCACTGTCCCCTCGTCCACGAGCCATGTTGGACTAGACAGAGAGGTGTGTGGGTTAGTATTGGGGGATATTGGACTAGACAGAGGTGTGTGGGTTAGTATTGGGGGATATTAGGTCAGGGGAAGGGGGCTTTGAGCCATGTTGGACTAGATAGAGAGGTGCGTGGGTTAGTATTGGGGGATATTAGGTGAGAGGGGGCCTAGACAGGAGAGGTGTGTGGGTTAGTATTGGGGGGTATTAGGGGGAGGGGCTTTGAGCCATGTTGGACTAGACAGAGAGGTGTGTGGGTTAGTATTGGGGGATATTAGGGGAGTGTGTGGGTTAGTATTGGGGGATATTAGGGGGAGGGGGCTTTGAGACTAGACAGAGGTGTGTGGGTTAGTATTGGGGGATATTAGGGGGAGGGGCTTTGAGACTAGACAGAGGTGTGTGGGTTAGTATTGGGGGATATTAGGGGGAGGGGGCTTCGAGAAATGGCGTCCGTTCGGAAGGAGTAAAACTCAACAAGTTTTATAGAATCGATTGTAAAATTGTTAAAACAAATTAATAAAAAAGTGGTATTCTGGTAATAGAATTATGCTAATAAAGAGGGGGGATAGATAGTCTCTCCAGCATCCCTATCTATATATGATTGTCTCACATAGGAGTGTAACACACGCTCTGTTTCCATGCAAAATCACATGGGGGTAGGTAGAAAAATAACCAATATATCAGGGGGTTCCTGACAAAAGTTGTGAGACACACAGACACGATAACGATCCGATGAAAAAGTTCTCGAAAAGAGTCATTAGCCCAGTTCTGATCAACTCCCCGCGACCATCCTCTAACACAGAACATAATTTGATTATTGATAATTGATGTAATAATTTACCAGCCGGGACCCCAGCCACCGTCACCACCTCCAGAGTCTCCTCCAGTGGGTACGGGACCCCACCCATCTCCAGCACTGGCAGCAGCTGGAGTGTCATTGGCAGCGGGCCAGGAATCACCTCCTCCGCCTCCACCAAACCCACCACCACCACCGTTAGAATCACCAAATCCACCACCACCTCCAGAGGGAGCGGGAACATCCCAATCATCATCACCACCCCCAGCTCCGCTAGCTGCAAAACTCTCCTGTTTCAGATGCCTCTCACACAGATCATCTATATACTCCTTCGCTTCCTTTGTCTTGTCTGGTAGCCCTGTCAGTGTCACTCTCGTATCATCATCCTTCGTTTCTGTTTTACTGATATCCACCCTGCAGTTGAATGTGTCCTGGATCTCCTTAATCTTGCAGCCGCCCTTACCGACAACACGTCCAATACGGCAGGTCTCAACCCACATGTCGAGCTCCTCCATGTCTGAAGTTCTCTCCCATCTACCACCTCCACCACCACCACCACCGCTAGTCAACTCCTCGATAATCTTCCTAGCTTGTGATCGCTGTCCCTCAGTGCCCGTTAGAGTTACCATTACCTTACCATCTTGAGCTGAATCCCTGTCATGTACCTTCACATTAGCACCTGTATCACTCTGAATCTCGTTAATCTTACTACCTCCCCGTCCGATGACTCGACCACATTTATCCTCTGGTATCCAGATATCCTCATCCTCCTGGGGCCCGTCATCCCCACCACCTGCCATTCCACCAAAACCACCACCACTACCAAACCCACCAGACGCACCACCCCCATTATCATACTTGCCACCAAACTTCTCACAGATGTCATCAACCAACTTCCGGGCATGATCCACGTTCAGCTTAGATCCCTTCAACACTACCGGGGTAGCTGTACCATCGTCCTCTCGCTTCTCAATGTTAATCTGGGCGCTACTCTCCTCCTGGAGCTGCTGGATAGTGCTCCCACCCCGGCCGATAATCCTGGGTAGACATTTGTTGTAAACCAGGAACTTCACCTCAACCTCCTCTCCTGAATCAGCGAACCTGTCTGTGTTTCCATTGGAGGTGTGAGTGTTACCCCATACATCGGTAGTTGTGTTAGATGCACCTCCGAAACCTCCTCCAAAACCCCCACCACCACCGTTGTTATTAGATGCACCGCCGAAACCTCCTCCAAAACCATTGCTGGGTGGTTGTTGTTGAGCCGCTGCAGCTGGGACGGGGGATGGTGCTGCCTGGCCGAAGAGCTTGCTCTTACTAGTCGCAAACTTGCCTCTACCACGACCAATAACAGGCATCCTACCTACAGTAGGAATAGTGGGGGAGTTAGAGGGATATTGTTAGTTGGGGGAGGGGTTTGGGGGTATTGAATCTAGAAAAAGTGAGGTATACAGTTCGAAAGAAGGGAGGGTGTTTCACGCGATTCAAAGACGGTACTATACAAATAAATTAGAGGGTGTCTGGCACCCATCTGGCACAGCATAAAAATCTATACTTTCTTTTTCTCGTAATAAAATCGACAAAAAACAATCATCAAAAAGAAAATAATGTGATATATATATTCCATGTACCAAAGTCTTCTTCTCAGCGTTTAGGGGGATCAGGATAGGGGACATAAAGTTTCCCAGTTTCACCCAAGAACTGTGCTGCATCGTGAACCTTCTCAAGAAACTCAGGTATCTCTGGGAAATGATGGGAGGAGATTAGAAACTGGGAAGGTGAGGTTAGTAACTTGCCTCCTCGATTTGCACTACTATAAACACTGTATGGAGTGTCTTACTTGCATTAGCGAGTTTGTCCTTGACTTGGGAGGGTATAGGCATGCCAAAATCATCATAATACGTCAAACAGTAGCTCATTCCCTTCTGAAAATGAGGAGAGAAAAGGTAAACAAAAACATCTGATGAGGGAGAATTGTTACAGCACGATCAGCTGCCACCACGTGCTGCGCGTAACAAAATTGGCAGAAAAGTGCTCGACTGATAGACTTTTCATGGTGCCGCGCGCGACCGCTGACAACCCACCCATGTAGACCCCCCCCACCTGTGAATCGGTGTTGGCGGTTCTGACGATTCACTGTCAAAACACTACAGCACGTACCTCATATAAATCAGATGACGGAGAGCGTATCACGAGTTTACTTCCGTACTTAAAGACACGGACGAAGTTGCCAAACAACGGTTTCGCTTTGTGTGTAATGGACCGGCTGGATATGGTGATTTGATCTTCAGACATAGCGTGTGCCCTCTCGAACACATAATCTCTATCTTTCAATGGAAAAGGAAACTTCGTTGCCCAGTAGACGATTTCCCGATTGTTTGTGATATTATCCACTACATACAGACTGCTGACACTCCTATCCCACTCAGCTCGATATTGATCATTCACCTGTGCATTGTAAAACTCAACCGCACTAACATTATCGAACTCCCCAAATATTTTATACAAAGTTAGATCCTCTTCCGGGATGTTCTTCTTCCAGATCCTTAGTCTCTCCTGGAACCACCTCCCTTGTCCACCCGTTCCGCTCCAGCATCTCGTGATCTTCAACTGTTATATTGTCTACAAGAAAGGCATCGTTGTAAAAAGTGCCCGCTGATTCATGCAACCATGTGCCGGATCTCTGGGTCGCTTTGATCACATTCCGGTAGGTTTGAAGCAATGTACTGCCCCACCTGTTTCTTCCTCCTTTTTCTCTTCCTTGTTAATTCCACCCAACACAGAAATCTCCCGGACAATTTCAAACTTCTCGCTCAGTTTCTCTTTCATTGTCTCCCGTTTACGATCTATAAACTTCTCGATCCTATTCTTAGCAGTGTCGGGAAACAAGGGCCAGGGGCGGGTCTCCACTTTCATCGCTCTCTATTTCGGCCCGGAATTGTCGAACAGCAGCCTTGAACCGGGGCACTAACTCCGTATCTTCATCCTCTATCCTTCCTCTTGTTGGCCTGCTCTATAATCTCCTTCACTAAGTGCCAGGTCATGGTTCCGGGGGCTAGCATTAGGCTCCGCCACTGGACGAGCAATACCTGGTTCAGGACTCTTAACTAGTCGTTGTGTTAAAGTGTGAATGGCCTCTTTAGTCTCCTCAAAAGTTTCATTTAGCGACTCTGCTACCTGGTCTGTTTCCTCTGTCAGTCTGCTGGCCTGTTCAGCGAACACCGTACTAAGAGGTTCATTAGCCAGCCTCTCACCAAGTTCATTGAGGGAGGTTGCAAAGCGATCCTTGGCTGCAGTCATCTTCTCCAAGGTGTCCGTGGGTATAGAAAAGTCATCAAACAACCCCATTTTGAGTCGAGGGGTGGGTGGGTGTTCTGGTTTTACTGGATCAGAGGCGTCGGTAGGGGAGTAATCTGCATAGCTTTCCTTCTCCTTTCGCTCCCTACAAAAACAAAAGAGATGTGTATATAATGAGTGTAGAGGAAGAGAGGGGGGTCAGAGGATGCAAGCAGAGTAAGGGCAGAGAAGATTGCTACTAGTGGAGGGAAGTGGATGGTCTCTCTCTCTCTCCTCTCTCTCCCTCTCTTCTTCAGTAATCTCCAAGCTAATAGGTTACACAGCAATTTCAGAGATAATTGAGATTATAATCTCATAAATGTACTCTCTCTCTCCCTCCCTCACTTTCGCTCATATTTTTATGTTATGAGTTACAGTTAATCGTATGTTTATAATGAAAGAAAGAAAGATATATTAGAGATAGAGAGAGAAAGAAGGGGAGGGAACTGGGAGATCGAAATCGAGTGACACAGACATGACTTCAACACTGGCATACGTGTTGTGTATTTGTTCTGGAAAGAAGAAGTAGAGAGAGAGAGAGAGAGAGAGAGAGAGAGAGAGAGAGAGAGAGAGAAGAAATAGAAGATAGAGGGGGATGAGTGTAACAGGAAAACACGAAAGTTACACACCGACTGCAACACCTGTGTAAGTGGGGGAGGCTAGCCACAAGGGCACAAGGAAGGGAAGTGTGTACAAAGGCGAGGTAGACCGGCACAGTCGACGACACTCTATTGAGAAGGCTCGGAGAGAGAGAGAGAGAGATAGAGAGAGAGAGAGAGAGAGAGAGAGAGAGAGAGAGAGAGAGAGAGAGAGAGAGAGAGAGAGAGAGAGAGAGAGACGAGAGAGAGAGAGAGAGAGTGAGAGAGAGAGAGAGAAATGGATAATAAGCGTAATTACAGTGCTATTCTCTATTCAATAGTCTGACGATGTATTGATGACGACTCCCTACCCACATACAAGATCTCTCTCCCTCTCTATCTCTATCTGTCTCTCTCACATTTATCGGTCACAACAATCAAATCTATCTAAATTAATGTGGAGGTCACAGATATGATAGAACGATGAAGTGATCAAAATACGAAGAAGGACAATTTTATAACCAAATCGTATTCTAAACTTCTGATATCAATCCCAACACACGACCCGAGAACTTCTCTGAGGGAAGCAAGTACAATGGAATAAACCAACTTAGAAATGAGACAGAAAGATCTTGAGCGAAAATGAGAGGGGGGAAGAGATAGATAGAGATAGAGATAGAGAGAGAGAGAAAGTTGATTTGAGAGATGGGAGGATGTCGAATACAAAACAGTGCAAGGCCAAGGCAGGAGGAGGGGTTATGCATACACGCTGAGAAATAGAAAGAGAGAGAGAGAGAGAGAGAGAGTGAGAGAGAGAGATGGGTAGCTCGTGCACAGGCAATGAGGGAGAGCAGCAGAAGAGGTAAGTGGCGTGATGTATAACTGGGCAGATCGGGAGAGAGAAAGATGGAAAGATTAATGAAGACAGAGAGAGAGACAGAGAGAGAGCTCAAGAGAGAGAATGACTAACATTATGTAATGCTCTCTCCACTCAGTCTCTCTGTGACAACCTACCTATATATGACTCTCCAGAAAGTCAATTTCTGTCATCTAATGGTCGGATCTAGCATCATTATCCCTCTTCTTTCTCTCTTCCGCATTCCCTCTTTTGCTATCTTTTAACCCTTCATCTAACGAATTTCTTTCTTCCAATCTCGGTCATTGCTTCTTCCCTACCTTCACTCTCTCTCTCTATCGCTCACTCTAGCTCTCTTCTCTCTATTTTCTGAGGAATTGTTCCATTCTTCTACACTATATTTGATATTTTGTGCCCCAGCAATTAACAATGCCTCTCACGCTGGGCCCTTTACTTCCTTGTATTTGGTACACTTTGAAATTTAAATCGATCGGGATTGGGGAGAGGGGCCTATAATATCTCAATGTGTTATTTCTCAATTAGACTTACCTTTCTTGGTGTTCTTTATTCTGTATGACGACAAATGCTGCAGAGAGAACCAGGGGATTGCTGAAAAGAGGACATTAATTGCGAGATTGCGTAAATTATGGTTTTAATTTTAAATTACTCTTTTTTTTTGAAAAATATTGGATCGACTATTAGAAAGGGAGCATTTTAAACTAAGATCATTTTGCGAGAAGTTAGTACAAAATACGATATAAAAACCGACCTCTTCTGTTGGTGCCATTGTTTTGATGCCAATCTAACTTGTTTCTGGAGATGCCATCGTGCGTACCTGCAAGGGGTAGAGAGATAAGTAGGGAGATGAGGGAGGGAGGGGGTGAGATAGATAGAGAGATAAGTAGGGAGATAGAGGGAGGGAAAAACAGATAGTGAGAGATAGTGAGACACATTTTCACTGTATGCACAAATCCACCAGAGACAGTCAAGTAGCAATTTGAAACCCAAAACGTGTACACGCACAAACTGTAGAATGTGACTGACACTCTTTCACACTGAGTGGAGTAATTGATATTATATCAGCTGTCTAACTTTCCATTTGGTAATGAGGCTACCCCATCTCCCACATTACTAACCTAGCGAGGGCGGTGAAGCCTCCTCCCATATATTACTAACCTAGCGAGGGTGTGGGCGGTGAAGCCTCCTCCCATATATTACTAACCTAGCGAGGGTGTGGGCGGTGAAGCCTCCTCCCATAACATTTAACAAGTGGAAGAGGGCCATGGCGGCCACGCATTGCGAGGGACACCGCTAGTAGGATAAATATCGGTTAGAAAGGTTTATAATTGGTAGTCGGGGGGTTCTGGATATAATGGGTTGGGAGGCATTAGGTCGGATAGTCACTTTATCTAAATAGGAGGAGGATACAAAATACACAGTTTAGTAACACAAACATTAATATTATTATATGTAGATAAAAGTTGTACAAGTAAAGAAATTCAGCGATAAATCATATTGGTAAAAACAACACATCTCTGACACACACACACACACACAGCTCTCTCTCTACAGTTTACACAGTAAACCCACTAAGCTCCTCAGGTTTGTGGGCCCAGTACCCATACTCCCCCTCCACAAAGGACTTCATAAGAGCACCCTTAGCTTGGCTGTAACTCACTGCAGCCTCCTTGCACTCTCGATACGTCTTCCCCTTCAGCTCGTCACCTCGCAACTTCTGGTACACTCCCTGGAACTGCTTGAAGAGGGAGTTTTTACAAAGTCGAGATGGTCCTCCCTGGACATTATTCGCAGCATCCACCCGGCCACATATTGTTTTAGTTGCCTCTGGTTTCTCGTCTCCATACGTCCAGTTGAAGCAGAAGTTGGAAGCTTTGCTGGTTGATCTTGGCTCAGTGCCAGACACGGGAAGGAGTATGGGAGCGTTAACACGATACCCCTCAGGGAGGGAACCCTCAACCCCGATAGCCCTCTCAAACAGAGCTCGGGAGAGGTGTTCAAGAGAGAACAACCTACCCACAGTCACGGAGGAGTAGTATATTGGGTTCATAAAGTGAGACAGGAGGGATCCTTGGATACCCAGGACGTTCACGCGGCACAACTTGTCACTACAAGACATAGTCCTCAGCCTCTGGCCACCAAGAACTCCATCGAGAGTTAGCAGAGATTCACTTTCAGATCGGACTGGAATGGTTCCCTCGCCACTCTCTATCTTGGTCCTGAGTTGGCCTCGGTTCCTCCTTTCTGGGTGGGTATCGGCCTGAACCACCTGGGCTTGGTCCCCCTCTTGCTTGGGAGAAAATATCCTGGAATCGCCACAGGGTGCTGTGTTGATATACAGATGTATGGAAAAGTCTGGTTTCAGATTCATCATTCCATCCTCACCCACCTCCAAAACGGAACTCCTGTTCTCTGTAACTGCCTTGATTTGAGCGTACAAGAACCGAATCAAACACCTCCTAATTTGGATTTCAGCATGGCTATCATTCACAGCAGTTCCGTCAATACTCAGATACTCTCCACCCAAAACTTTGGTCCCCGTTGTAAGGGCTATCACCTCCATGTCACCGTCCGCTGTAAACAACCCCTCTTCATCGACACCTGAACTGTACAGGACGGCCGTTGCAAGAACCTTCTTGCGCTGCTGGTGCTCCGAAACATCCTTACTGAGTTGGTCAAACTTCGCCTGGCTCATTTCCGCTACCTTGTCTGCGAAAGCCTTCAGTTTTGGGTTTATTCCAGGTTTGTTGGGCTTTGCAGCAGCTGGGGGTGGCGCACGGACGGTTTTTCGGGACGACTAAGACCATCACCCTCTAGCTCATGTTCATAGTCAGATACATCGTAACCGGATGCTTTGAGTGCCTTGATCGAAAGGTATAGCTTTCACTTTCTTCTTATTGGAAGCCGTTGCTTCGAACACCTCGGAACAGAATCCAGGAATAGTTAACTTCCCACGGAATACTATATGGCATCCTTTAGGAGTGTTTTCCCCATTATCAAATTCCCAAGTCATCTCAGTCGGAGCATACAGCTCATGTATAACCATTATAGGGTTTTTACTTGGATCAATACGTCGTGATCCAGCCATCGATATCGCAGTAAGAGCAGCACGTTTAGCAGGTTTTGGGAGGGGCTGTGGAGGGGCTTTTCGTTTCTGGGCCGTTGTTCCCGTGAGCCCGAAATCAGATATCAAATTGAGCCGTTTAGCGACCGCCTTTGCAGCAGCAAGTCTCTTTGCTTCTTTCTTATTGCCTGCTACACCTTGATATACATCACCACTCACTTCAAGAGAACAAAGGAAGCCATTCCGCTCTCCTCTCTCCATCATCTCCTCCTCACGCCACTCCGCTTTGGGCCACTTCTCATACACAATGGACACTGGGTTCTTGTGGGCAATGCCCTTAGGTCCCTTATAACTTGGGGAGATCTCGGACCACAGGTTAACATTCTCTCGTTTGGGCGGAGGAGGCGGTGGCATGTTCGGATATTGGACTGTTCCAACTGAGTTTGGAGGTTGGCGTTGCCTCTCAATAAATTCATCCATCACCTTATAGTCAGACTGGACGACTTCCTTAGCAGCGGTACGTGCTGGTGGAGGAGGCATATCTTTAGTTTCCTGGAATCGTCTTCCCCGTACAGAGGGAGGAGGTACATTTGGTTTTTCTTCTGATTTCACATCTGATCGAGGGGCTGGAGGTGGAGGCATTTGAATTTTGTCCAGGTCAGGTTTCTTGTCTTCAAATAGTTTGTTGGGATCAAAAACCCCGGCTAATTCAGAGATAGCAATGTTATTTTTAGGCGAGAGCTCCCGTTCACTTTTTGAATGAGAGGAGGCATCAGAAGACCGTGGGTTCTTAGGAATTCTGTAGGTGGATTCTCGACTTTCCTCTTCCTCTTCATCTTCAAACTTTCGGGTCCTCGACCGGCGTGTTTTCATTGTGTCTCTACAATTGAAAATGTGCCGTTTACGATAGAGTGAGGGGACGCAATGTTTTTCAATAAAACACAAAGTCCCGTCTTTCTCAATCGTGAATCAGTACATTGCCAATTGTAAAGAAACAATACCTCAGATCTGCTAATTGTATCTGTCATCTTTGAGTATGTTTAGTGTTGATTTAGATTTGTTTATTGCATCAAGTCTGCTGTAATCGTGTGTGTAGTTTCGTGGTAAATTGTCATCGGTCAATGAATTCCCCCTGGTAGCTTCCAAGGCCCCAAGCGCCTTGTCCGTTTTTTCGATATTGTCTATCTTGGAGCTGATACCCAGATCAACCTCAGGGATACCTGGAGAATTGGATTGATTCAAAACACAACAGTTTTAGTAATAGCGCTAGTTGGCAGATCTATTAAAGTTCATGCTGAGAGTTCTCAGTATCAAGGATTAGAGTGCTCTCCCATCAAATAAAAAAGTATCTCAATTTGACAACATGGAATTGGGTATCAGTACCTGTGAGAACTTGATCACTTAACATATCCTCGGTGAGGGAGCGGTTATTAGTTTGAAGGTGCTCGGGAACCTTAAAAAGCTCATTAATTCTCTGTTCGTACTTGTTTTCTACTTCAGTCACTGTTGTTATACCTGTTGGAATCGAGGTTGTTCAGCTACAACCATCTTGTTTATTTATTGAGATCAACACTTGTTGCGATTAGGGGCACCAAGAGACGTGTGATCCCAGTCAGAGTGGAAGATGTTGACTTTCGAGATACGTGAGCAGAGAGAGGGAGAATGAGTACATGAGGGTGTGTGGGTAATTTATTGTAATTTATTGTCATCATATTTTTCAGTTTGCTTCAACCATCTTAATTTTATTGAAAGAAGCGGAATTAGGGGACAAGAAACATGATTAGCTGTAATGGTGTGAATCAGATAACAGATGTATAACAGAGTACTGACCCCTTCGTTTAGCAAGCTCCTCCTGAATGTATACGTTCATCAGTTGCTCGTCCTCTTTCTGATTCGATTCAGCGAAGAAGGCATTCCCGACCTGAAGGCCATACTTCTCCTTTTCTTTAGGAGCAGAGGTTGCCTTAGTAAAAACTTTCCCAGAAACCTCTTCCTCAGCAGTAACTATACGTCCAGCAGCCAAGGACAGAGCATTTATCCCACCGCGTTTACATCGCATCTGCTGAACGTCCTTGACTTCTGATAACTTGATCGAACGATCGGTTCCCCCGTCTGAGTCATCATCGCTTGATGACTTCTTTCGTTTGCGATACTTTCTGCTACTCATAACCAAATACTTAACTAGTTAGTGACTATGTAACAGCTCAATTTCAGGCCGTTAAGGCGGAAATTTATTATCAAAAATACAGAGTTTGGCATCACAGAGATTTATTTTGGTTAAAAAATGATCTAGAGTCGTAAAACGATTGATATGCATTATGCAAGCGTTGAAATACCACCAGAGGCGTCATAGGCAAACAGAAGAGGCCCTAAAGGGGGATAGAATCACCCCTGAGCGCCGGTTAAAAAAAACTCGTTTGCGGTTTGGCTAAAAATTTTTACAGTCGCTAAAAAAATTTACATCTGCTTTTCTATTCAAAATAAAAGCCGCGCATACCCTTTATGTTTATCGCGCGGCTTTTGATTTGCGCGTTATACAGATCCGCGCATTTTGCACATGGTGGGCGGGACAACCTTGTTCTGTGTGCATCGCGCGTTCCGTCAAGTCTGTCTGTAGTAACAAGTGAAACGCATGCATTAAAATCACAAAAGCGTCATCAAATGATAAAACAGTCTGCAAAACAGTAGCAAAAACAACAGGTATCTCTCAAAATACACAATGAATAACTTAGCACCGTTTAAACATAAATATCTAACATATATTTCGAAAGTTACTTCCAGAACTCGTACATTTCTGATTTCAGATCAAAATCCCTCCATACCAATCTGTCTCCTCCTTCCGGTCACCATTTCCCTACCTATCTCTATCCCTCTTTTTCTTTTCTCTCTCACTCACTCTCTCAGTTCTATGTTTGGATCCTAATGGAGAATTGTCATTAGGTGAATTATCGTCTGAAGGAAGATGAAGGAGATAGTTGGAATTAATTTCACACCACCGCTATCCTTTGCATCCTCAGTATCATTTCCAATGTCCTGGTCCTCCTTTTCCTCTCCTGACTTCTCGTTATCCCCATCCGCCTAGAAAGGGAGGGGTGTTAGTTGGTTTGTTGATAGCTGGAACTTCACCTTGAACACACACAGGTGACACGCTGCATGCTTTGAAAGATAGAAAGGAATGAGGGAGAGGGAAACCCGAAACATGCACAGAAAATTAATATAATATGTCTATCTATCTCTCTCTCTCTCTCTGTTTCTCTCTGTTTCTCTCTATCTGTCTCTCTGTCTCTCTGTCTCTCTCTCTCTCTCTCTCTCTCTCTTGTTTTTCTCTGTTTCTCTCTATCTGTCTCTCTCTCTCTCTATCTCTCAGTCAACACAGAGTATGGTAGTTCAATTGATAATTGATAGAAAACACCCCGACGACACTCGAAAGCTCTACAAATTTGCCACTAAATGAGAAGGGGGAATATATTAATTACTGGTCCTGGTTTTTTAGCAGCTGTAGTAGCAGGAGCTGGGGTTCGTGGGAGGGTCATATCACGTAATCTGGGGTCCCGTGTTGGGTTGAACGTGCTTTGTGTGCCATCGATCTGGAGTAGAGGTAGCATGCAGCTGGTTGCAAAGAGGGGAGACACACAATCAGATAGAGTAGTAGTTGACACACATGCACCAACAAACTTTAGGAATCATTGCGTACCACATTGTATAAATTCACCATCTTGATCATCACAAGTTCACATATGTTCCACTCACACGCCAGTACAATGAGCTCAGTACAATCTATCACACACGTGACACAAACACTACATTCAATTGTTCACATTGTTGTACACAAGACTCACAATGAGGAACACAAAAGGCATCACTATACACATACATAGAGATCTGGCAAGATGGTACACTGGATACACCCACCCTGTAGATACGGTATACACAACACACAAATGAAGAAATGAGCAGTTAAACAAACAGACAAACTGCGAATTAAGAGATACACAGACAAAGTACATTTAACCACACGCTGATACACCGCAAACGCGATACAACCTTTTGTGGTTCCGTGAAACACAAACAATGGGGGCAAGTTATGAGTACATAATTTTGGTGCATAAAGATAAAATATGGGCAAAACATGTAATATATAAAATCAGGGTGAAAAGATCTGAGAGGAGGGGAAAACAAGAAAAAAAATAAATCGTAAAAAGGGAACATATTCCGTGCTCCTTATTCCAGCAATTAACAGCAAGATAATTAGCGTCAAATCACACATGTGGCGTTTCAGCTATCATGTCCAGAGTGCAATTATAGCAGGGACGATTTGCTTTATCAATCAGATATGTATCTTAGATCACACACGTGCGGGGGGTGTCTTACTAAAGTTGAGTTGCTCATTTGGGCCTCGTTTTTCCTTGGATCCATCGTAGGAATTATCTCATCGACATCGCTTGTTGGGTCGCGTGGTTTGTGTGTCGGTAACGGGTCAGGTTTGTGTGTCGGTAACGGGTCAGGTTTCGACTCAGTTGGGTCAGGTTTCGGTTCAGTCGGTTCAGGTTTTGGCTCAGTCGGGTCAGGTTTCGGTTCAGTTGGGTCAGGTTTCGGTTCAGTCGGGTCAGGTTTTGGCTCAGTCAGGTCAGGTTTCGGTTCAGTTGGGGCAGGTTTCGGTTCAGTCGGGTCAGGTTTTGGCTCAGTCAGGTCAGGTTTCGGTTCAGTTGGGGCAGGTTTCAGTTTAGTTGGGTCAGGTTTCGGTTCAGTTGGATCAGGTTTTGGTTCAGTTGGATCAGGTTTCAGATCCTTCTTTGGCTCGACAGGTTCCATATCTCCTTCAGTGGGTCTGGGCTTTTGTTTCTTTCGTGAGGACCTCCTTCGTTTTCTCTTACTTGTTTCCCTGTCTGAGTAATCCTAGGGTGTCGACATGAGATGTGTGCAACTTGCAATGAAATAATGGATCGACAATGGGAAAAATATTTTGTAGTGTCCATTTGGCCAAGGAAAATAATTCGTGCGGGGGATGCTTCCTTTATAGCTTAGTTATAATCAGCAATATATATCTCTCATGCATAACAATACCTTAGTTCAGTACAGTTCAACTTAATCAATCAGTTGACCAATCAAGACTGAGTTACAAACTGTATTTGCCCTTGTGCTGTGTTGTACTGTTGTGTGGACACTGTCAGTGACTGTCCAGTGTCCACTGTGGAGTGTTTTAACTTGTAATGTTTTCCAGTCACTGGACACACCTTTTACTTGTGAGGAACAATGGGAGCTAGAGTGTGTATAATTTCACCTGGTGTCTCTCAATCAGCATCATTGAAGTTTGTTAACTAGGAGTTTGGAGAGATAGGAGAGTCTAAAAGTAGCGTAAGAACGAAGAGAGAGAGTGGGGGGGGGAAGGGGGAGTTTAGGCGTTGGGGCCCGGGGGGGAAGAGGAAAAAGGGAAAGGGGAAAAGGGGGGAAAAAAAACCCCCCCCCCCCCCCCCCTTTTTCCCCCCCGGGGGGGGGGCCCCAAAAATTCCCCCCCCCTTTTTTCCCCAAAAGCAAAAACCCCCCAAAAAAAACCCCCCCCCCCCTTTTTTTTTCCCCCCCCCCCCCAAAAAAAGGGGGGGGCCCCCCCCCCCCAAAAAAAAACCCCCCTTTCCCCCCTTAACCAAAAAACCCCCAAACCCGGCCCCAAAAAAAGGAAAAAAATTTTTAAAACCCCTTTTTCCCTTTTTTTTTAAAAAGGGGCCCCTTCCCCCCCCGGGCCCCCCCCCCTTTTTTTGGTTTTTCCCCCCCCCTTTTTTAAAAAAAAAAAAATTTTTTTTAAATTTTTCCCCCCCAACCCATTTTTGGGGGGGGGGGGGGGGCCCCCCCCAAAAACCCCCAAAAAAAAAAAAAACCCCCCCCAAACCCCCCCCCCCAAAAAAGGGGGGGAAAAAAAAAAAAAAAAAAAAAAAAAAAAAGGGGGGGGGAGAAAAAAAAAAAAGGGGGGGGAAAAAAAAGAAAAAGGGGGAAAAAAAGGGGGGGAAAAAAGGGGGGGAAAAAAAAAAAAAATTCCGGTTTTTTTTAATTTCCCCCCAAAAAAGGGGTTTTTCCCCCCCCCCTTTTTTTTTTGGGGGGGGGGGGGGGGGGGAAAATTTGGGGGGGTTGGGCGGGGGGCCCCCCCCCGGGGGGGGGGGAAAAAGGGCCGGGGGGGAAAAAAAAAAAAAAACCCCCCCCCCCCCCCCCCCCCCCCCCCCAAAAAAATTTTTTTTCCCCCCCCCTTTTCCCCCCCCCTTTTTCCCCCCTTTCCTCCCCCTCTCTTTTTTTTCCCCCCTTCCCCCCCCCCCCCCCTTTTCTTCTTTTTTTTTCCCCCCCCCCCCCCTTTTTTTTTTTTTTTTTTAAAATTAAAGTTTTTAAAAAAATTTTTAAAAAAAAGGGGGGGAAAAATTTTTGCCCAAAAAAAGGGGGGTAAAAAGAAAAAAAAAAGGGGGGGGAAAAAAAAAGGGGGGGGAAAAAAAAAAGGGGGAAAAGGGAAAAAAGGGGGGGAAAAAAAAAAAAAAAATTTTTTTTTTCCCCCCCCCCCCTTTTTTTTTTTCCCCCCCCCAAAAAATTTCCGCCCCCCCCTTTTTTCCGCAAAAACTTTAAAAGGGGGAAAAAATTTTTCCCAGGGGGGTTTTTTTAAAAATTGTGGAATAAACGGGGTTTTTTGGAAAGGGGCCCAGGCCCTTTCGGGGGGAAAAAGTCCCGGGTTTCCCCCCGTTTTTCATTTTCCCCTCTCACCCCCCCCCCCCCCCCCCCCCCCCCCAACAAAACCCCCCCCCCCACCCCCCCCCCCCCCTTTTTTTTTTTTCCCCCCCCCCTTTTTCCCCCCCCTTTTCCTTCTTCCCCCTTTTTTCCTTTTTTTTATCTCTCCCCCTTTTCCTCTCCCCCCCTCTCTCTCCCTCTCTCTTCCACTTTTTTTTGGCCCGAAAAAATTTTTTAAATTTAAAATTTAGTTTCGCCTGACTTGTTTTGTTCCAAAGGGGGGAAAGGGAAAAGAATTGCCCAGAAAAGAAAGTTTAAAAAAAGTTTAAAACAGTGTGAGGGGAGAAGACATAGGAGGGGAGAGACAAGAAAATAGAGAAAGGTTTACAACGTTCACCATAAAATAGAGCTTTGATGTTACGCCTGATTCCGTGCCTGTTTTCGCCCAACAAATATCGTTCACACCTTGCCGGACAGTCGTCCTATCCTGCAGAACACTGGACATTCACACACATGGTGCACAGCATTGGTATTCACATGTTGGATAATATCACACTGAGCCACATCACTTGATTCACACATCACACTCACATAATATCTAACATCACACTCTCGCAGTGGAGAGTATGTAGGTATCACACACATTCAAACACTGATCACACCCTCATTTATAATATTCACACACACACCTACAGTCACACACCCACACACTCACACTCGTGTTACCTGGTCATACATATCCTTGAATTCTCTCTAAAATAAATATATCACCGTTATAATGATTACTTCTGGGTCATGGAGGGAGAATTAGTTCAGCATGGGACATTGGAATTCAGTGGATTAAGAATGAATAATTTATACACTAACAATTGACATTACTCTCAATCGTTTAAAATGAAGCCAATATTGATCTAAAATTGCTTGTTAGTTGATAATGACCAATTTGCGTCCCTATTTTAATAACAATTACCACTAAGGTACACTTCGTATAGATGGTAAATTTCAGAATTCTAATTAGGACCACCCTCTATCTGTCATGTCATTACAAAACTGACTTCAAGCCGCTGTTGTGGAATTACAAACAGTCAAAAAGAGGTTTGAGTTAGAGATGTTGCTGGTTGCTGCACATACACATATTACACATACCTAACAACCAAAAAATACCTATTTTATGCGTATAATAGTGCATATGTCATGTAGGAAATAGCAATATAGCGCCATATGCATTATGCAGTCAGATTTGAGAGGGAGAGAGGGTAGAGAGAGATCTCTAGACTGCAGGTACGGTTAGAGAAAGAGAGGGATAGAGATGAAAGAGAGAGAGAGAGAGAGAGACAGAATCTTAATATTAGGAAGATAGAGAGATCTTGTCAGCTTGTAAAAAAGAGAGAATCGTGACGTGTTGATGATTTTCAAGTCTTTTTAGACTTCTTGTCTACTTGTCATGAGAAGAAGCTATTTAAGTTTTAAATTAGTGTACTGATCTTTACTTTCTCTCACTCTTTTTCTCTCCCTCTCTCACTCTCTCTCTCTCTCTCTCTCTCGCCGTGATCAGTATGAGTAAGGAATCTCGGGAGTGTGACAGGCGTGTTAGACCCGCTGACTATAACGATAGTCTATAGCACAAATGCAAAACTGTCGCTCTATATCTCATATGAAGTGATAAAATAGAGAAAGAGAGATAGATAGAGATAGATAGAGAGAGAAAGAGAGAGAGAAAGATATAAAGACAGAAAGATAGACTCGTAATGAATCTCTTTGGTGCCATGTATTGGTTAGAACCTGATCATCCATGACATATGTAGTAGCACATGCTTCACCAACACAACTAGTTTCCACTAGATAATGCCGAACAGTATACATGGTGCTGCACTTATACCAAGATGATATTACTATTCATCGTCTTTCAGAAGTCTAGTTTCTCTCTATATCACTCTCAGTGATATATCTCTGTCTTCCTTTCTCTCTCTCTATTTCTCATATTATACTGTTTATAATTTATAATTGATTGTTTCCGCTGTAACACCGCTCCGCAAGCCAGGCCAGACAATTCCAACTAATTAATACCTAAACCCCTCATTATCTCGGTTCTCCGTTTTAATAGGAAATCACCACAGCGTAATTATTACACACATTTACCACAGACACAAACATTGAAAACACGAGTTTTAATTGCGAAAAAATTCCCTAAAATAAAATCACTATATATCAGAATATAACAGAGAAGTATATAGAATTAGAGGATGAGAGAGAGAGAGAGAGTGAAGATGCTGTATCCAACGATTATACCTGCTAAATTTACAAAACTAAAGAATTTAATTAGAATTAAGAGTTTCGTGGGGGGCTACACATGTGATATGCCTTGTTTAGTTAGTGCGTCTCTGCTTTCGACGTATTCTGGTTTTCCTTACTTGGTTTCTGGAAATTAGAATGAAGTTTACCACTGTTGATTCTCCATCCTTTACTACTATGTTCCTGAGGGGGGAACATGCGATAAAACAATTGTCAATATTTCCCACATACATACTTGATATTCATGGTTTTATAAATAACACGGAAATAAATACAGTGTGACGTCAAGACGTAGTATTACTATTATATTCCTTAATATCATTTGGGTTTTCCTATGGGAACTTCCATGAATAGAATATGGGAGGGTAGCTGGGGTAAACAGAGAGAAAGAGAGAGAGAGAGAGAAAGGGATAGAGAGGAGAGAGAAAAGAAGGGAGGGGTAGACACAGTTTAGTAGATACAGAAATAAATAACAGAATGAAGAAAAACATTTCGATTAGGTTTGTTAGCAACATTTAGCTTTATTATGACTAGGAGTGACTCATCATGACGTGTGTTATATGCTAGAGTCGCTACTTCTATTATACTGGCAGTATTCCAGTGTGATATATAATACAGATCATAATGTGTGATACAGTACGGGGTGGGAAGCCAAGTGCAGGGGGAGGAGGTCCCAAGTATCCTGATCATGGCAGTGCGTGGGTGAAGCCAGTCAATAATCTTTGGTTGCGGAGTGAAACATCTGATCTCTAATAAGATCATATCCAGCTGTTAATTCATAAAAGAAAAGTAGGAACAATTTCCCGGTGGCTCATGATATTGGAATCACAACTAGAGACTTGTTGGCTGGCTGCTTTGGTGAGAATTGTGTGCCTCACAAAGGCATCTATTGTGGGGGATACAGGGATACAGAGAGAAAATGTTTGTTGTTCGTTGAGTAGGAACATTTTAGGCATTTGTTCGAACATATGAGAGAGAAACAACGATTTCAGTATACGATCAGCTAACCACCCTACTAACCACCTATACTAACCACCCTACTAACTACCCTACTAACCACGCTACTAACCACCCTACTAACCACTATACTAACCACCCTACTAACCACCCTAATAACCACTATACTAACCACCCTACTAACCACCCTACTAACCACTAATTACTACCTACTTGTATGTTAGTGGGAAGTATCCGGTTTTAGAAGCGGTTATATTATACACCCCTGGTTGTAGTGGTCTCCAATAGAATCCGCTGGGATGTCGCACTGTTATATCCTTGTCTATTCCCTCAACTGCAATCGTCACACCTGTAGAAAATGGGGGAATTGATGAGATTGGAAATTAAAGAGAGATAAGAAGAGAGAATAATGAGTCAGGAGTGTCCAGGGTCAGCTGTGACTGTGCGTGTGTGACTGATAACTTGCACTGCACCTGTTGCCCGAGAACATTGCTTCATTTTGAATGTCATATACTGTACTATCAATTATCACATGACTCATGAGAGTCGAGAGAGGGAGATAGAGAGTGGGAGAGAGAGAGAGAGAGAGAGAGAGAGAGAGAGGAGAGAGAGAGAGAGAGAAAGAGAGATAGTTACTGATAAATTGATAGAAACCTTTTAGCAGTGAAGTGCGGCAGTTCCGTGCTACACGTTTTAAGAGATAATTCAGTATCCACACTTCAGACAAGAATTCTAGTAACAGTTAGGCAACTTGATAGTAACATTACCAATTACCCCCCCCCCCCCCCAATTCTTCATATATTAGTGACGTCACTATACAACATGCAACACACGAACCGAAACACACGAACCGAAACACACAAGACCACACCGAATTCTTTGAATTGAGTAGCCCCCTCTTTGTACAAATTGTAGATCCTTCCTTCGTATATAACCCCGTACTACACACATTTCCTACTCCCCCTTTTATATTCTTTTACACACATAGTACGGTAATGGTACCACTACCTTTCGTACAAGCGGTCTTATACCCCCATTCCTACATTTACCCCTCCTCCCCCTCTCTTTCTCCTGCTACCACCTTCGCTACATCCTACCATATTAATTCATCTCTCTTGTGAGCGATATTATCCATCCGTATTACCATTTAAAGTAAGAATAGTCCGTCGAGTAATGAAATGTAAATGACGCCATCTAATCAGCATTTAAAAAAACGAAATGTGTTTGATGTTGAAATCTCTGAGTCTCGCACACAGGGTGCGTGGGAAACAACTAAAGAGTAAGCTCTGTTCAAATATGGTGTTATTTACATTTCAATACTCGATGGACCACTGTACTTTAATACGGTCCTGATCACTATAACACGGTCGGTAGCACTACACACGGTCGGTAGCACTATTATAACAAACCTAATATAGGGGATCCATCCCAGTTAGCACTATTATAACAAACCTAATATAGGGGATCCATCCCAATTAGACACTTTTCCTCGGATAGTTTGGTGGGCTTTAGCTGTGAACTCAAACACACTATTGAAATTGTCCGACCAGACAGCTTTATAGGTGGATTTCGGATCTGAAGGGGTATGAATGTGTTAGACAGGATAAGTATCGGATAATAGTCAATAGAGATGGTATCTCCTTCCGGCTGGAGATACCATCTCTATTGACTATGAATGTGTTAGTCTCTAGTTTATCTGGTTCTATCATATATCAGGAAGTTGAAATTGTTCCTGCTTAGTTCTGCCAAGGTTTATCCCAGTTTCTTCACTGTGACGTCATCTCTGTTTATAATTAGTGTGAATTACGGTAGAGCTAAACGTGGCTGGTACTAAATTGGAACAGGGGTATGGATGCCAGCACCGAGGTGAGGGGCTACAACAAAACGATGTGCTGGGGCCCCGTACCATTGTTTCCATGGTGACGAAAGGGGGTCTACAGGATAGTGGGACAGGGGGTATGACAGGGGTATATTACGTAAACTGGTTATATAACATTAACAATACCCAGTTAGTACCAAATTAACGTCCAATTAGCACATACCTGATGGGTATTTACAGCATCCTAATTCAATGGTTACTTCAAAACAATCCATATCCACATAGTTCCAGTCCTGCATGCCATTAAACACTTTGTACCACATATTTCCATTTGTAATACCGTCCTTAAAGTTGTCGTTGGCGCACTGCTTGGATGTATCGTACATCGAGGCATGGGCGAACGTGTATGATTTAGCTGGAGAAGTTGGGAAGGTGGTTTAATTGTGTGGTAATATTAGTCGGTAAAGTGTGATTGTGGTAGAGAATGGAGAGGGAGAATGAAGTTAATTTAAATTTAAAAACGGTGTGCGTAACACGGAAAACGCCAGTGGTTTTGAGAGAAAGGAGACAGATCTAAACAAATAATTTTAGCCTAATTGTCTACCTCACTCTATCTTAGTATGTTGCTCATCATGGTTTTCCGCGTCTAATTGCACGCACACGAATGAGTTAAAACCGTTAGTTGAGAGAAAGAAAAGGAGAGAGTGAGAGAGAGAAGTGAGAGAAAGAGAGAGAGAAGAGAGAGAGAGAGAGAGAGAGAGAGAGAGAGAGAGAGAGAGAGAGAGAGAGAGAGAGAGAGAGAGAGAGAGAGAGAGAGAGAGAGAGAGAGAGAGAGAGAGAGATAGTGATAGTGAGGGAGAGAGAGAGAGAGAAAGAAGTGAGATTGGTGTATATTTTGGGAATTTAATCCGTGCTACTACCCGCGTACACTCCGGTTGTCAAATCAATAAATATAGCAGGAACGAAAGAGAACATGAATTCTATTTACGACACACTCTCCCACATCTCGTATATTGTGGCTTGGGAGAAATGGAAAGAATAATAGAAATGGTGTATTATGTTAGGTGAGTATACTACACCTACCCAGTTCAATAAATAGGGCATCATCAGGGGATTTAGCGTACTGTCCAGTGTACAGATCAGGCTGCCCATCCCAAGGATAGTTGGTCACCAGGGCTCCATCATGGAAACTAATACCCAGAACTGGTGTTATAGTTTTAGCCTGGTAGACGTGGTGAAGTAGTGGGTTACAGAACACATGAGGCATGGAGCGAAACTGCTCTAAATGAAGATGTGTCAATAGTGATGAAGTACTGTATAATAATGCACGGGAGAGTCTGAATAGATAACTTACATAATCCATGACTAGGAGAGTTTCAACCGCATACTTCATCTTTTCACCAGTAGACCAGTGGTTTGGGAAGTCTCTGTTCATATCCACACCCTGGGTGGTGTACCTTAAAGGGGGGGGGGGTCATCTTGGTAGCGTGGCATAGCTATATATATTTATTTAGTGTGTGTCTATATTATGTGATTCGTCTCTCTTTCTCTGTCGCTAAACATTCCCTCTAGACACACTCCCGCTCTCTCAGCACACTCCCACTCTCGCTCTAATAACACAGATCCAACGATTGAATGTTGATTCAAGGCCGACTTCTCTGTTATTAAAGATCGAAGTATCAGTTCTTTGGTCTACATAATAAAGATTCCATTGAAATATTTATGCAGATTAGAGAATGCAGCTCTGCAAAGCTCCATGCTACCAAATATTATTGTGTGCCTTACCTGCCCGTAACTCCAGAGCATGTGGGAACAGCATTAGCAAAACCATCTGGATTAATAGTGGGTACCAGATGGAATATTGTACTATCCACTATGTGTTTCACATCGTCATCCACACTGTACTCCGCTGCCAGATAGTAGGCGAGTTTCATTAGCAATCCTCGGCCTCTTATTTCGTTACCATGCATGTTTCCAACATACTGAGAGGAGGAATATTAAAAAGGAGAAGGTGAAGGGTATAATAAGTAATAACCTTACTTAGCAGAGAGGAGGAATGATAGAAAACAACTGGCTCATATATAATGTACCAGGTCCCACAGACGGAAGATAAGAAGACGTTAAAACTTGGCGATTAAACACAGCCACGTGTATATTATACCTTAACACTGGGTCGATTATGAGATTGCCAGTAAGAAACGTTCCTAGTTATTGTCACCGCATGAATTTCCCTCCCATTTACCGTCTCTCCAAGCGATGTCGTTTGCACTAAATCTGGATACTGCGGAAAACAAAACATTATGTCATCATTAAAAATGGAAAAATAAATGGTGACTGACCTCTGTTTGAAGATAATCTAACGTTTCCCCAATGAATTCATTGCCAAAATAGGTGTCTAGATCGGGCTCATATGTCGAGGGATCAAGAAAAGTGAATGCTCCAGATAAAGAGATCCAAGATGTGACAAGTAACAGAATCATACCAGGGTGTGCCTGAGGAGTTTATGGTTGATTAATTCGTTGTTAGTTAAACAAGTGAATTTCATTCAATGGACAATTTTCGGATTGCGTGTCGTCCGTCGATTACCTTTGCAGGCTGGACTTGATTTATCACTCACACGAGCAGCCAGAAACACAGATATTGGAACTTGACTGAGATCTAGACGAACAGACCGGGCATGGGAGCTGGGAATAAAAGCCTGTGAACTTGTTGGCAGTTCTAAAAAATCTTACTGCGAACGTTGCGAGTTTTAAAATTTGAAAAAGACAACAAAGTCAACTCGGCGGCGCGGCGGCATTTTAATGTAGCGCGCGAAAGTCTGATGTCTCCATTGCATTGCATTTTGGAGAATTTCGATTTTTTTGAAATCTTGTTTTTTTGAAATCTTGTTTTTTCTCAAATCTCTTAAAGTCGGATTTTTTGAAACTGTCTCTATCTTATCAGGAACCGGAGATATGACAAATTTGTTATTTCAGGGGGGTGACAGTTTCAAAAAATCCGACTTTATTGTTTTTTCTCAAATCTTGTTTTTTTTAATATCCTGCCTTAATCCTTATCCGGCGCAGCGTCTGCCAATATCATCTCACTTGTTTGAGTCTGTTTTTAGAGTGCGTTAGCGTGAGGATTTTTCTATCATAATAGTGAACCATAATAAAAATACGAGAGAGCGTTCAAAGCTAAGAAGAAATCGGACTACAGAGATGCGTGGATAGCCCTGAAAAACTTCACCGATGAAACTTCTAGGTTTATTACGAAAACCAGAGTATCCTACTACCGTGAAAAACTGAAACTGGTTGCTGATGATCCAGCAGCGGTAAGCGGTATCATAAACAAGCTTCGGTAAGTCGGAAGAACGTGTCCGTTTGTCTCATGAGGCCTCATGAGGCGCCTCATGAGACCTCATGAGGCACTCATGAGGCGCCTCATGAGGCCTCATGAGACATTTTCAGCTGTTTTAGTGCCTCATGAGGCCTCATGAGACATCATGAGGCGCCTCATGAGGCACTCATGAGGCCTCATGAGGCCTCATGAGACACTGCTCATGAGGCCTCATGAGACATGTGCCTCATCCCGACTTTGTTTTGATGTCTCATGAGGCCTCATGAGTAGTTTTGACATGAGGCATGTCTCATGAGGCCTCATGAGGCATATCTCATGAGGCCTCATGAGGCATATCTCATGATACCTTAAGTTAGTATAGCTATAGGATTAGGGTTAGGGTTAGGGTTAGGGTTAGAGTTAGGACCGGGTTTCGATTCCAGTTAGGAGTACGAACCTAACCACTAAGCCCTAACCACTAAGCCTAGGGGTTAACCCCAACCAATAGGCGTAGGCCTAGAAGTCTATCCTAGGGGGTTAACCCCTAGGCCTAGTGGTTAGGCTCGTACCCCTAACTGGAACCGAAACCCGGTGCTAACTCTAACCCTAGCCTTAACCCTATGGCTATACTAACTCTAAGGTGTCATGAGATATGCCTCATGAGGCCTCATGAGACATGCCTCATGTCAAAACTACTCATGAGGCCTCATGAGACAAACGGACACGTTCTTCCGACTTACCCAAGCTTCTTGGTAAAGACAAGATCCCTCAGGAACTACCAAGTGGATGGTCGGATGAAGAAGCAGCGAACAAATTTAGTGCTTACTTTAAATCAAAGATCGAAAACATCTATGCAGGGGCGAAGCAAGGCTGGGTCCAATGGGTCCAGGACCCACTTTTTGGACGAAAGAAGAGAAGAAAATGGGAAAACTTGCCAAAAAGTGAAAAAATCGTCAAAAAAAGTGAAAAAATGAGCCGATTTTCAATTTAAAAAACGAATGCGCGCGAGAAAAAGCTAATGTGGCAGCGCTATTGACCAATGTGGTCCAAACCACCCTTCGCGCGTTACATTTAAATGCATTTTCTGCAGCGCTGGACCCAAAAAATTTTTCGTGAATGAACGCCGCGCACCGCCCCTGCATCTATGAGATGATTAAAGTCGAGAAAGCACTTAATGGATGTGGAGGATTTGCGACAAGCACAAGGAGAGTTACGCTGAAACCATGTCCTTCATCCGAGAAAAGACACGATTCAGTTTGTTAAGATCAACTCTTGTTGCACTTCGGGGAACCAAGAGAAGGGTTGTCCCAGTCAGTGTGGAAGATGTAGACCTACCTATGACCTACTGTCTCTATTCTGCACCATTCCTTCCTATATTCCTTCCTACATCCCTTCCTACTTTCTACACCATTCCTTCCTACATCTACCTGAGACTTAGTAGAGGGACCACCCATGACTGAGTCAATGAGTTAATATTTTCAAGTGTGTATTTGTGTAAATTGTTAACATTTTCTGGCCTCTGAGTTGTTTAGCAGAGTTTGAGTAGCTGAGGTTCCAGATTGGCTGAGTTTTATGCCGAAGAATGAAGAAAGAAGACCCATACATACCGTTTTTCTCAATACGTTTTTCTCGATAAAAAACTTGTCAAGGACTCTTCAGTGAGTGTGTGTTTGAAGGACAGCTAATTTATAATTTATTACCGAATCTGTGTATATGTGTTTGTGATTGTTTGTTTGTCTGTGAATGTGCTTGTAAGTTTGTTATCATGTTTTTGCATTAACCGTTTTGTATTGACTGTTGATGTTGTGTTTAATCTGTTTTTAATCTGTTTTTATGTCTGTCTGCTTGTTTTGTTTGTTCATCACCTTGTTTCAGTTTTCTATTTTCCATTGTTCCTCGTTTTTGTGCATCCAATGCTACTAGGATATGTTTCACTGTCTCTAAGTATTGTTTAAACCGCTTTAGGAAACCGCTGATGTGAACTGTATATTTTCACCTCTCAGCCTTGTATCACTTTTATTGGTGTATGGTGTAAGAGCGGGACGAAGTTATATATTAATGTGTGTGACTTTGTGATAAATTGTGCATAAACTTAAACTTAAACTTAAACTTTCGAGACAAGTGAGCAGAGAGAGGGAGTATGAGAGTATGACGGTGTGTGGGTAATTTATTATAATTTATTCTTAATGGATGTGTTCCCGAGGAAACCACCTTTAAAGGAAATTCCTTCTCCTCTTTCAAGAAAGTGAGTGATGAGGATCTCACTGCCATTATTACGTCGATGAGCAAGAAGCACTGTGATCTTGATCCGATCCCTACTCGAACTCTGGTTGGACTCTTACCGCAACTGTTACCTATTATATCTGACATTGTCAATGGAAGCCTTCAAGAGGGAAGATTCCCTGAAATGCTGAAACAATCCCTGGTTAGGCCATCTTTCAAGAAAAAGGACAGTCCCGAGGATATGAAGAATTACCGTCCTGTTTCTAATTTATCATTCATCTCGAAGATCATCGAGAAATGTGCGGCGGCCCAATTAACTGAGCATCTGGAGGAGAATAATTTGTTTCCAGGAGTGCAATCAGCTTACAGAACACATCACAGCACTGAGACCACTCTTGTGAAGGTGGTCAACGATCTCCTACTCATCACTGACGAGAAATCCAAGGCAATCCTAGTACTTTTAGACTTGAGCGCTGCTTTCGATACCATCAATCACAAGATACTACTGGGGAAGCTGAAAAGGAACTATGGTGTGACCGGGACTGCTCTCTCCTGGTTTGAGTCCTACCTGACGGACAGAAAGGCCTCGGTGAAAGTTGGAAACTCGACCTCATCGCCAGTGGCTATAACCATCGGTGTTCCTCAAGGATCCATCTTAGGGCCCCTGTTGTTCGTTCTCTATACCAAAGAACTTGAGAGTATCGCTAAGCACTATGGTTTACTAGTAGAGCTGTATGCTGACGATACGCAGCTCTATGTTTCATTTACCAACAACAAACTGGTTGACTTGGAAAAGACACTTCAGGAATGTCTCAACCATATCAAGGTGTGGATGGCAGACAACTTTCTTCGACTAAATCCTTCGAAAACTGAATTCATCGTTCTTAGAAACAAACACGACAAAGAAGCGAATCCAGAAGCTATAAAAGCACTAGACGACCAAGATCCATCTGTTCCAGCCCCACTAGTGCGAAACCTTGGTGTTTTCCTTGATTCGGAGCTTTCACTAACTGGAAACGTTTCAAAAACGGTAAGAGCATGCAATCTGTGTCTCCTGAATCTTTGGAAGATAGGGAATACACTAACTATCGATCTCAAAGTGAAGCTAGTCAACACCCTTGTACATAGTAGGCTTGATTACTGCAATAGTCTACTTGCTGGAGCATCTGCCAAAGACCTCGGGAGGTTACAAAAGGTTCAAAACGCTGCCACAAGATTCATCACAGGACGCCGATCTCTTCATAGCACATCAGACATTCGAAGACAGCTTCATTTTCTACCGGTTAAGGAAAGAATTAACTACAAGCTATGCTTATTGACCTACAAAGCCCTAAACGGTCTAGCACCGACGTATCTTTCTGAACGGGTACAACGTCGGAAGCACAAGCTGAAGAATCTCCGGCGTGATATGGACATAACATATCTTGAAAGGAAATACACCCGTTATTGCTCGAGCAAAGGAGCCTTTAGTGTCGCTGCACCAGCAGTGTGGAACGACCTGCCGAAACTTCTACGTGAAAATACATCTGTCCTATCCTTTAAAGCCAACCTAAAGACTCACTTCTTCAAAAAAGCCTACAAATGTTGAAGGACCCATTTCCGGTATTAAACATGATGGACAATTGTGACAGAGTGATGTGTATGAGTATATGTAACGTGTGTAGCGTGAACTAAGTGAAGCTGGAATGGTCAGTATTTACTTTTTCCTCTCTTTCCTCTATCCTCTAAACTGACCCTTACTGCTAATGATTGGTTTGTTTATTTCGTAACATTTGATATCAAAAGGGGAAAAAAAAAGAAAAAAAAAAAAAAAAAAAAAAAAGGACAACAACAAAAAAGCGAGAAAAACGTGTGAATATAAAAAACATCCCAAAAAAAAAAAAAAAAAAAAGTTGTTCTAAAAAAGAAAAAGAAAAAGAGAGCTTGCGAGAAAATAGAATGATATGTGAGGACTTGTAAGTGTTAAAGCAGTCGGCAAGTGGCTTCTACTACTCCAAATTGGTCAGCTGAATTACTGGAAATTGGAAATGCTACATGATACATCTTCTTTGAGTATTCTATGTGCAACTAAGCACACAGGTTTCAGTATAGGTATCCTAGTATCAGTATCCCCGATAGGGGCGGTCTTCAATTTGCTTCTTTTGGATCTTTTAGATCCTTGATTATCATGTGCACTACTGCATTTTCTGCAGTGATAGGATCTCCTAAATTATTTTCTCAATCTTCCAAATATATTAACAAAACATCTTTCAGAACATAAGAAAAATCATAATCTTGTAGTAAAACTAGCCGCTTTTGGAGCGAGGGCTGTTGGGGATGAAAGAGGATGGAATGATGAATTTTTCTTCTTCCAACAGCAGAACTTGTGCTGAACCGTAAAACGGACAGTTAAAGAGCGGACTATAAATGTTTATTTTGTATTGTATTGTATTGTATTGTAAAGTTCAAGAGCGCACCACATCCAAGAGCGCTCCACATCCTAGAGCGCACCCCATCCAAAAGATACCTAATCCAAGAGCGCACCACATCCAGAAGAGAGCTCCCATCCTGTTCTGATTCGCTAAGTCGTTTATCGCATGTAACAACTCACAATATGATCAATGATCACTTCGCTAATGACTAATCGCTTTGCCTTCCTTCGCCTCTAGGCCTAGAGGCGAAGGAAGCTAGCTGTCCTTTCTTGTGTCTCCTGACAGCCTTGTTTACAAGCCACTGGAGATGTTAATTTCCATTTAGATGATTCCATTGGATGATGATATGCAGAAAGACGCTAATTAGAATCTTCACGAGAAGAATTCACTATGTAACAGCACCAAAGGTAACTGAAACAATTCATGCTTTATCATTCACATGATTTGAGCGCCTAATTTGTAATAATTCAATAAAATTTATTTTTATATAACCTATTTTTTTGTTATTTACCCTCTTTGCACTTTGTAGATCCCAGAGAATGCATATCTCGAGGACACCCTTCTGCCGAGGCTTGTAACAGAAGTATATAAACAAAGAGGGGAGTGTGACAAAGATGTACAGGGAGATCTCAGTAGATTTGGTGGGAGATACAGGGAGCTAAACTCACTCGCTCTACAATGCGAGGCAAATCCTCCAAAACTACAACGGTGAGTGTTGCAATACTCACCAATATATTGGTCGCTATCTGCCCCTTTTTAGTGCATGAACCAAACATGAACCAAACATTAACCTCGGTTGAGTATTGTGGTATTCATGATATATCCTGTTTAAGTTACACAGGATAGATTTTATAACAGTTTATTACACTGTAATTATACAACTTTTATTCAAGGTTGGACGGATGGGGAGGCAGGGTGGATGATATCACAACGTGTACAGAGTGGAAGATCCTTCACGGCATCGCAAGCAAGGAAGGGATAGTGGCCATCGGACATGAAGATAAGGTATAGCTACCAATAATAACAAGGTTTTTATTGTAGTAAATGTTTGTCAACATTAACATTTCATCTCAGGCTCTACGGGAGGTTTGGCAAAGTGTGAAACTAATTCTGTTTGGTGGCGTTAGTGGTATGGTATCCTGTCCTCTTGCTATGACAGACGGTGCAGCTACTACTCTAACCTCTCTTCTCAATACCTCCTCCATATCCTCTGAGCAGTGGAGGGAGACTCTCACCACCACTCTCACCCACCTTACCAGCCGAGATCCGAGTCAATTTTGGACATCTGGACAGTGGATGACTGAGAGGTCGGGTGGATCAGATGTTACCCGGGCAACGGAGACTACAGCACACCTGGGAGAGGACGGTGTGTATCGGTTATATGGGAACAAGTTTTATACATCTGCCATTGATTGTAGAGTGTCCCTGGCCCTGGCAAGGAATGAAGAGAACCTGTCACTGTTTCTTGTTAACCTTCCCAAGGGTAAGATGTTAGCAAATAACTCTATAACCCGGGTTTAAATTTCAATATTTAGAATTTTATTTTGCACACACTATAACAATTGTATTTTAATCGTCATTTCACTATTTCAGTGTTTGATGGAACGATTGAAGTTGAGAAATTGAAGAACAAGATGGGAACAAGACAACTTCCTACAGCTGAACTCTCTTTAAAGGGACTTCCTGGAATTTTATTGGCTGAGAAGGGAATATCCAACATTATACCAATGCTTCAGGTACATTCAGCTTGATATTAGTAATTGTATCTTTGTATCATCCATGGTTATTGGTTGGTTAGTTAAAGTGACTCCCTATTACCCACCACTAGACTATTCCTCCCTCCCAAAACCCTCAGGTGACTCGTCTGTACAATGCTCTAACCGCAGCGTCCTATCTTCGTCATATAACTATTCTGGCAAGGGATTTCGCTACGAAAAGATCTGCCTTTGGACATACCATCTCCTCTTTGTCCCTCCATAGAACAAGTCTGGCACGGCTAGAAGCCTTCTCGAGAGCTCTTACTCTTCAAAGTGTAGATTTAGCACTGGTCCTCAATAGTGAGGTGAGTTGTTGTCACTACAAACATACGAACCTTACTCATATTCCTCGATATTATTATATGCAGATGATTGCAAATTCCCCTTCATCCCCCCATGATAGTATTATCCACTACAATTTCAGGAGACGCCATCTCTATCCCGGTCGGTGTCCCGTGTTTTATCTGCAGTGGTCAAGGTACACACGGCCCAGGTGGCTGTCACATCTGTCAGGGAGGGACTGGAATGTTTTGGTGGGGCCGGGTACATGGAGGTACGTGCCTCACTCTCAGTCTTGTTGTTTTACACTCTGTTTCTCTTCGACTACAACCAATTTTAAACTCAGTTCCCCTCTCTTCCACTTGTAATTTATCCCTCTCCCCCAATATTATTACCCCCCCCCCCCCCCCCAGGATACCGGACTGCCTGGTATATTCAGGGACACATGTGTTCTCCCCGTCTGGGAGGGTACACCTGACGTCCTATCGGCTGAAACTGCCCGGGCTCTGTCACGGGGTAATGCCAGGACAGACATACTCCGATATCTTCGAGAACTAGCAACTGGGTGGTGCGGAATGGGTGGTTATCAGCCCCGCGAAGATGTAAAGCTATGTCCACAAATCGAGGTAATATTATTAGCTAATTCAGGGCCGCCTTTTCCTTGATTCCGAAACCAACTCCCCCACTTTATATTGTCCAAATTAAAAGATGCTCTATTAGTTTACTTTTCACCATAATCATAACCATAACTACCAACATAAACATAAATGTTAAAGATTAACAACCTTCCATTATTTCAGCCGGCCCTGACAGAATTCAACATCTACCTAAACCAACTGGAACTCGCAATGGAGCAATCTGAACAACATCTGGGAAGGAACATGACCCTGGCCCTGGGGTCAGCCCACGCAGCTGCTGTCCTGATCAACTTCGCTAACACCACGTGTAATCCTTCTGACGTGGCAGCTGCACGTGCATGGTGTGAACTTGGACTTGTGCCCATTTCCAGACTCGATGTTAATGATGTTAATGTTTTGTTAGGATGATAAAAAGGGATAAATTGAGAGTATGAACTGCTTTGTACAAATACAATGAGTGTGTTTTGTATGTGTTTTGATTTGTTGGGGATTTGCCCTACTTGTTACAGTTTGTGAGTTTATCTTGTCGAAGCAACAGGAAAAGTAAACAGACGTCACTTAATGAGGAGGTGTATGCGGTCAACGCATAGCAAAACATAAAATCAAAATGTAGCACAGTTCACTATCGAGATTTCCATTTCTCAAGTCTGCAGGAAACCATTAGAAAACCTAATCTAAATACTCAGGTACACATGTGTAAAGATGTTCATAACCAGCATGAACTATAAATAACATTGTACCATAAACCTGGTAGTATTTCACTTTCTCACACCCTCTTATTTGATTGTCTCTCTCGTCTAGACCCTTCCCTCGCAAGGAAGGGTCTTGTGTAAACTAAACACTTCTCTGAGTCCTTTTCTCTAATTTCATGAGTCTTTTTGCCTGGCTTGAATGAGCTCTTTCTCTCTCTCTCTCGAAGTAAAAAGTAGGGATCTTCAACCGATGTAGGATACTAGATATGACACCAAAATCGTCTGAAGGAATGGAGGGGTTAGTAAAAGTCTGGAAACACTCGGTATCACCATTAAAATATATTTTCCTTTCTCTCCAGTGTTCCCTACTTACAGGTAGATTATAGATGATTGAGAAGGAGACTAATCCTACTAACTGAAGGATACCGGCGATAATGAGTTTTGGTTTGTTAGGTGATTTCCAGAAGAATTTAGCGGTAGCAACCTTGGCATCAATCTCTTTCATTTCCGTAGAAATTCGGCTGAAGGAAAGAGTGGAATATTGTTAGTTGAAATTGAGTTACATGCAATTAGTTAAATTGGTTAACTGGTGTAATAAACACAACTATCACACAACTATGTAAACTCACATGGGTTCATCAATGAAGGGGTTATCATTTGGATCTGACCGACCATATCCAGCAGGTCTCTTTTCAGCCTGGGGGATAGTCATCACTTCCAGCTCGGCTTTTATCTTTCCCGTTTTGTACAGGAAACCATCAATTTTCTTGTACATAGGCCACCATCCCTGAGATTTTTTCTTTTTGAACAGATTCAGATAGGTAATGACGGGAGGTCGAGGTGGTTCTTCCTCTTCTTCTTCTTCTTCCTCAGGATTCTATTAGGGAGAAATAATTTAAGAGAGTTTCATTGTTATTGGGGCCAGTTGATAAAATAAGGTGCCAGATAAAACACAGCTAATTATTACCGATGGAGGTGGAGGAGGTGGGGGCTCTTCATATCCAGGAATCATTTCCATCCAGGTCCATTCTTCCTTAGCCATTCCCCTGGGCAGGTAGGTCATATCCAGGTGAAGGAAGGCATATGGTTCTGGAGCTACAGAGGGGTCCCCATCACACACACTGATCGTCAGGATAGGATCCAACATTTGGTCTTCAATCTGTAGGGTATTATATACTATATATACTATATATACTATTAGATAGTAGTGGTACTAAAGCTGAAGTCTAAAGGATTGTTTCTATTCGGTTTGAGTACTATATAAGTGATTGTGAAACAGTAGTATTGAGTACTTATGTGCCTCGCCCGGCTAATCTAGTGAATCTCCTTGCTGTACAGCTTGTTAAACAAGGAAGTGAAACTAGAGGGTTCTGTACAGAGTTTCTCTTTACTATTCACATCATTTATGCATTCTAAAAATATGGTTATATACATGGTATTATAATACATGGTTACATTCAAAATCAGCAGATTTTAATGGGAAGCACTGGAAAATATTTCAATCTTTACCTCCCCCGGAATCACTCGCTTTCTGTCCAAGAATGCGTAACCGAATTGGAATTTGAAACGCCAGTTGAACGCACCAGTTCCATTTACAGCCCTAGTATGGATCTCCGAAACCTGGGCCTCTGGATCACCCGCAAATTGCCTGGAAAATGGAACAAATTGCACATTGCAAGAGATGAAATAAGGAACTGATGTGAGATATTTTAATACTACAAGGCAACTAACGCTTTGATCAGGAGGTCGTGAAGAGTATCATCGTCAGGTTTCTCTGGAGGGACCTCCTCGATAGTTTCAACATCAGTAACATCAAATACAATCAATCGGAGCTCCATGTCAACAGGAATGGGCGGGTCCACATTCATTGGTTCCGGGGGACTCTCCATAAAGGGAAATATGTCCGTGAACATGAGAATTTTACCCTGAGGTACACCTGTAACACAGTTTCAACTTATCCTTCGTACAGGTACCCCTTTTTGATCTTGCTATGCTTGGAGGTACATAGCATGTGTACGGGGGGAAATGATTTCCAACTGTCTCTGATCACTCACTTCTGAAATTCTACATCACTCACTTCTGAAATTCTACATTGAAATTCAGTTCAAGTGATTCAAATAAGATGTTATGTAAGAGATAAATATATTTATTTTAACTCTTTGAAGGTTATGAAGTTGAATAGGGTAAAGACAGTTTGAGAAAATATATGAGATGACATTGATGTCATAATTTATTATTATTATTATTATCAATCATTTACCTGGCATAACTGGGTTGATAAGCTTTCTCTTCTCAGCGTAATCTCTGACCAGACCTAGCTCGAGCAGTACGTAGAGGGCAGTTCGTTCTTTCAGTGGCCCCCAAATTGCAGTGTCTTCAAAGTTCTCTTTGTGCTTTTCTGAGTGACAGATTTTACTATTTAGTGGTCATTGGTCACAGTTCATGTCAACAATATTTTCATATAGACTCAATTCCCGTTCAATTTCATGTGTGTAAAATGTACATAGTCATTAGTGAGCGACTTACCAAATTCAGTGATGGTATAAATTTCATCGTTAATTGCACAGTTAGTTCCATCACTTGCATAAGTTGGCAGGGATATACAGTTGGCGATGCAGAATTCATCAAGAATCTGGCTAGGCAACATGAAATCTCTCCATTTGTGGGGGCCAGATATCATATATCGTTCAGTTAAACCACAAATGGGCCTCTTGATGGATAGGAACCTGTCCTCAAGATCTAGCTTTGTCTCCCCGATCAGGGCATCTCGACCCTCCTCTGTGGATTCAAAATCAATAATCCCAACTTTTAGTTGCGGGTTATTCGGAATCAGCGTGTCCATATTGTAAATCCTGAGGGGGGGAGGGGCAATTCAGATGAGTATAGATATTCTCCTAGTGCCTGGGCAAGCCGAAGTATTATAGATGGGGTAGTGTGTTAGGTGATAGTATAACTTACTTGCAGAACCTTGGATGTCTATTCTTTCTAATGAGACTGGTAGTATCTGAGATTGTTTTGGGTCCCAGAGTCACTTCAATATATGGATCACATGTCTTGTCTTTTACTCGGGATGGTGTTGCTAAATACATTGCCTGTAGAGCATACAGACGCACAAAGATCTTGATACTTCCTGCAGTGGGTACAGAAGCGTAGATAAGATCTCTATCTCCCTCACCATCGTCTGATAACTCGTAGATACGGAAAGACCCCTGAGGGAAGGAGACATCTAGATTGTGATGGAGATATGGGGTTCAGTATGTTTCTTGCTACCTCTCATAGTTCAGCTGGGACACTGGGAGACCAGTGGGAAAGTGTTATGTTTCTAATTCCAGCGACACTGTGTATCTGTGGGTATAACTTAGCGCGCGCAGTACTGCTTATAATGAAAGCTCACTATTTCAGCACATCGTGGGAAATGCGGCGCGGCGTGGGAGTCGTTTTGAGGGCAAGAACGGCACCTCTACTTCTAGAGCTGTTCATGATAACCTATTTCGCAAGCCGTGTTTCAAACACATACCTTATATTGCCCTGTATGTGGATCCTTCTCATCATCCTCATCTTCATCTGGCCCTCCGCCAAGTTTGGGTGTTCGTATCATGTTGAACTAATGAGGGAGGGATGGGATTTAGTCTAATGAACATTAAACATGGAAGGGATTCAGCCCATGCAACCCTACAACAAAGATACCTGTTGAATTGAGTCACTAAAGTTGTTAAAGTACAGCTCGATCTCCTTCTCATACACAACAAGGAGAGGTAGCTCGTGTTTTCTCATCGTTTTGTAGATAAGACGGTTGCCCTGCATGGCGAAGTACCTGCTCCACCAGTACATGGATAGGAACTCCCAATCATCACTTTCATCTATCACGGGTATGGGACCCGGCTAGGGAAATGGGCTGTTAGACTTTGGTTGTTGATTACAATTGGGTGTATCATCATCAAGCACACATCCCGGAGAGGGGAGGACAATGATTCGTGAGCTGTATGGCGGCGCCATACCCCATTTGATTCGTGAGACAAATATGCAATATGCATACAATGGGACTCCATTGCACCTAACAGGGTGCAGAAGTGGAACTGCAGTCGGTACTTGAATTGTTCACACGGAGCACGGACACAGTGTCAAGCGACTCACCGGTGGTTTGACCTTCTTTTTAGCCCAGCAACAACAATTACAACATCCCTCGTCCTCCTCTTCCTCTATCACTATCACTGTCTCTGTCTCGGTAACTGATATCGTCTCCTCTTGCTCGGGGGTACCTGAGAAGATATACTCACCCCCATTACTTTCTGTCTGGTTGTATTGTGCCAGACTCTGAGACTCCGATTTGATTCTCAGATGGGGTCCGCAGCGCAAGACAGATAACTTTGTACCAAGTGTTATACTATTTGACAATGGTCGGCCTCCTTGAGAAACTGAGTAGCTTGAAACTAACCGTATGAGTCCTCATTAGTAGAACTTCCTTCTGCCTCTGCTGCGGCGAGTCTCTTCTTTAGATACTCGGGATCGAATTGGGAGAAGGATTTGAGGATGTATTTACCCACAAGGGGTGTGAAACCGTTAGGTCGCTGGTCCAACAATCGAATGTTGATGGGAGGCTTGTAGGTGAACCCTTGTGGTAACAACTAGTGGGATAATTGTGTTATGGGGGAAGTAGAGCCCTATGGTTTTTGCAACCGCATGGTTGTGGAAGAGCTTGTTCAGATTCTTCTTTTTTCTCGCTACGCAGAGAATGGCTGGTTACAGCACGTCAAGAGATACAAGGTGGGCCACGGATTGTTGGTAAGGGTTAGCGAGTTGTCCCGTCAAAACGGCGATAGTTGCGAGAATAAAAATCATGGGAGCACTCTGGATCAATTTCTTGGTAACTTTTTCCATAATTTTTGTCAAAAATTTGAAAATTCATTTTTCATTCCTTCATTCATTTCTCGTTCATTTATGATGTGAGCATCCTAATTTTCCATCATGGTGCTATTTTTCTTTGGCTTGAATTTATCTTTCCAATGAACACCATAAAAATGAAATTGAAGCACCAGGTCACGTTGCAGTTGAGAAAATGCTCATGCATGATTTTGGCTCTTCCTGCGACTTTCAATGAGCTGTATCACGGCTCCCTTTTGTTCAATCTTTTTCAAAATTTGGGTGAACATTGGATAAACAAAGATCTTTGCTCACAAGAAAAATCAAGGTCAAAACTCAAAGTTCATTTTTCATTTTTGGTAGTTCATTCCACTCATTCAGGAACTAACATCCCTAAAGTCATGAAAAGTTTTGGGTTTTGTTTGGCCTATGCTCTGCAATGCCAGAGAGGTGTAGTAGCGTGTTTCCGGGCTAGTTTTTGGGTGTCCATGTGATCATGATGATACCTGACACCTTATTTGGGCCATAATTAAGCGATTTTCTCAAGTTGAAGCATGTGACTTGGGTTTTCTGTGATTGATATCGTGAAACAATGTTATGGGATCCCATAGCACCCCTAAAATGATGATTAATTCAACAAAATGAGTTGATTTATGATCGAAATTGTTCGTTTAGTTGAGTTTGTCTTCGGTTTAAATCTTTTCAATAATAAATCAACTCATTTTGTTGAATTAATCATCATTTTAGGGGTGCTATGGGATCCCATAACATTGTTTCACGATATCAATCACAGAAAACCCAAGTCACATGCTTCAACTTGAGAAAATCTCTTAATTATGGCCCAAATAAGGTGTCAGGTATCATCATGATCACATGGACACCCAAAAACTAGCCCGGAAACACGCTACTACACCTCTCTGGCATTGCAGAGCATAGGCCAAACAAAACCCAAAACTTTTCATGACTTTAGGGATGTTAGTTCCTGAATGAGTGGAATGAACTACCAAAAATGAAAAATGAACTTTGAGTTTTGACCTTGATTTTTCTTGTGAGCAAAGATCTTTGTTTATCCAATGTTCACCCAAATTCCCAGTGTCAAAGTTCGGGTATCCAGGGATCCTGGCTGCTAGTCAATTTTATCGCCAAGATATCTAGTCAATTTTCTAAAATGGGAAAATTATAGTGAGACTATGGTATATTTACTGTTGTAGCACATAAAAAAACAAGGTAAATAGGGATGACAAACTTCAAATCACCATCTATGTATTTTCTATAATTTACAGAACATTGTTTTTCTCTGATTTTCACCAATCACCATCTCCATTCTTACATTTTCCATCAGTGGTGTAGTGGTTACACCATGGACTCTCACCCCGATCGTCTGGGTTCGAATCCGGATGGGGTGATTTGGCTTACTTTTTACTTTCATGATTTTTCTCTCTCTATATTCATTCTAGTGTGTTGTAACATGACACTGATATCATCACAATATCATAGAAGAACGCTCGTCACTGCATATGTGTGAGATCTCTCTCATTGATGCCAGGATCTCTAGTCGGTAGAGAGGGAGCCTAGGAGGTATCCTGTGCTAGTCATGGATCCCGCCGCGCATGATAAGCTAATTGCTGAAAAGTCATGCTTTGTAGACTAGAGATCCAAATATTTTATAGAGCGCTGAATAGTAAAACTGGCACAAAGGTTGGTGGTCGAGTGGTACAATTCTCGCCTGTCAAGCGGGCGACCCGGGTTCGATCCCCAGGATTGACAAGCATCCAAGACATTTTTTTAAATTTTTTAAAAATGTAACCCTTTGTTATTATACAATAATCTAGTTATTTAATCAATTTGTTGAAACTTAATTATTAAAAGAGAAAAATTAGTTTCCTTCCTAGTCAAATTTTGTAAAAAAAATCAGGATCCTAGTCGGATTGAGATACTTTGACACTGGGCCCAAATTTTGAAAAAGATTGAACAAAAGGGAGCCGTGATACAGCTCATTGAAAGTCGCAGGAAGAGCCAAAATCATGCATGAGCATTTTCTCAACTGCAACGTGACCTGGTGCTTCAATTTCATTTTTATGGTGTTCATTGGAAAGATAAATTCAAGCCAAAGAAAAATAGCACCATGATGGAAAATTAGGATGCTCACATCATAAATGAACGAGAAATGAATGAAGGAATGAAAAATGAATTTTCAAATTTTTGACAAAAATTATGGAAAAAGTTACCAAGAAATTGATCCAGAGTGCTCCCATGATTTTTATTCTCGCAACTATCACCGTTTTGACGGGACAACTCGCTAACCCTTACCAACAATCCGTGGCCCACCTTGCATACTTTACAATGCAACTGCATCTTACCACATCAAAATAATGAGATGTAACGGGGAAGTTGGGGAGGTTCACCAAGTCTGGTATCTTAGGCAGGGTATAGAGTCCACCCCCACATTCTATCTCTATCAATGGGTTATCGATCGGCTTCTTAGCCCAGAACTTCAGATGTCGCAGTCCCCAACTTAGTATTTCTATCCTGGTGTTTTTGAGGATAGGTCGAATACCAGGGGGCACCTGATACCCATTTCCACTGGGATGACGGGGTGGGTCAAAGGGAATATCCTCAGGTTCAATTGACATCTCCTCCATTATACGTGATAGATAGTCCTTCCCTCTGGCAACTGCCTTTCGCTTTAGCTCATCCGGATCTATGGGCGGCTTACTCGTCTGAGAGAAACTATTATAGTGAATGTCCTAAACTCTAAAAACTTAGATTTAACAAAAAAAATGTATGGCAGTAGGTAGACAGCGAATTCATAAACAATTCACACACACTAACTAACCCAGAAGATTTCAAAAGCAGCGAGAACGTCACCAGCATTCTCTCCCAACTTCATTATGGGTATCCACTTTAACTTGGGAGGTTCATAGGGCTTGTTGAAGCATTCCTTGGGGAAGCCAGTAGATGTTCCCAGATGAATATCACCCTGTCAAATAGGGAGGGTTGTTACACAAAGGTAACACGAGGATAACACGGTTACCATGGTTACCATTAAAGCTCAATACCAGAACCTATGGTGAAACACTCACCAGTGGTCCCCTGTGGAAAACGTTGATTGTTATTTGAGGGAGGGCCGATTTAGCATCTAAAATATCTCCCACGATTGGAATTCCTCGGAAAACCAGAGTTTGATCCCAACAAGGGGACAACTGTTGCCAAATGGTGATGGTATTCTGGGTCTGGCGGGCAACACACACCGTGCAGTATGTGTCTGAAAGAAGTAGATATCTTTGGGGTCTGTCGTGAACAGTGAAAATCTTTTTGTGTGAGGGCGGCGTGCAGGGAAGGGTGAATTCCCATTTCCCCACCCTAACTAGATTTCTAGTAAAGAGGATATCTTACTTGTATATCCGGACACCTCAGGACTTGTCAGGGCACGTCCTGTGTAAATATGGACCCGGGCTTCGAACATATTCCTCTCAGGGAAGGACATGATAACCTGGGGTGGGACCTTGATCTTCTTACCCTTATCCGACATCGTAAACACCACAGGTTCTGAAGGGAGTGAGATGTTTGATAAGGATTGATTGGGGTTTTATTTCCATGTGTATAACTCATGACACATACCGAAGTTAAGGCCTTCCACAACATCGATTTGTCGTCTGTGTTTCCTTCGCCGCACAATATCTGAGCCACCCTCTCCACTGTGGAATTTAGTGGTGAACATCTTGGCGTACTCCCAACCTCCTGTCTCTTTCACTGCGTCCTGTAAAAAGTAATGGGGGTTGTAACACATTGTATTTTCTTAGTTCTTGGCTTACTTGAACCTCTCTCACCGCGATAAATCAGGCATGTTCCTATTTGAGCTAGTAGTCCCGAGCCATTAACTGATTCTACTCCTAACAAAAACTACTAACCTTTATGGTTGGGATGGCCGCCTCCCTAACTTTAACCCTGCTTCTCAGCCACAATCTCCTCCTACACAAATGATAACTCTTCCCACTACTACAGTAATCGTTACTGTCGGGATCAGGGGCATACTGGTAACCGTCTACATCTCCTGGAGTTGAGGTGTCAACCGCCCAGTCACTCGTGATCTCCCACCCTTCTGGTAGATCAATATCATCACGGGCTGTCGTCTGCTCCATACGCTGTGAAACAATGAAACCGGGTTAGCAATCCTGTCGTCTGTACAAAGAGCATGTAATGAGTTAGAACTATGCAGCTGCTATCATACCCCATTCATCCAGAATATTTTGGGATCAGACCAATCATCTCCAGTCTCAATGGTCTGCACCTCGTATACTTCGTCTCTGTACGACGACAAACCGAAATCTTCACCCACTATAGAACTAGAAATGAAAAGTAAATTATAAAGCTTTGATAGCCGATAAAATTGTTGAAGAAATCATATATGATGACCTGTCAATGCTCTGACCACAGTTCTCTGTGCGTTTGAAGAAACAAGAATATGGTCTACAGGCCAATGCTCGTATTGTTTTGTGGGGCGTGCGAATGGCTATCTTGGCAATGCTCTAATACTGGTTATATCCCCGCTTACCTGAAGTCAGGTGCGATGAACCAGTCCCCGACCCACTCCCAACCAGAGGGAGGATCAAAGTTGACCTTTGAAAGGTTGAATATCCCGTTAACATCAGAGAAGGTGGGCCGTGAAAGGCCCTTAGTGACCCAGTTACCCGCACCTAGCACAACTTGGTTCTCGTACTACATGGGGAGGTGTTAAAGTAAGAGTGGCGCGCCATGTTTTCTCACAAAACTTGGTGGATGAACGGGGAGTACCACCAGGACCATTGGTACGGTATCGAAAATTTCCAATTCCGTCTCGTTCATTAGTTATGACGTAATATGTTCATTATTTCAACTTTCATAAAATTGCTCTACAGAAAAATCTGTTCATTGTGGATTGAAATGGATGCTTGCATCGTGTTCAGCGTCAAAAAATAGCCGGGGTACCAAATTTTGGTGTCTCTACCTTGTCTGTGACGCGAGATATTGACAAATATCAAAAACGACAAAAGTGAGAGAAAGAGAGATTGTTACAAGTGGGTGGCGCGCACAAACAACTAGCACCCAAAGATAACAAACTCTCTTTCTCCCATTTTTGGTCGTTTTTTATAATTGTCGATATCTCGCGTCACAGACAAGGTAGAGACACCAAAATTTGGTACCCCGGCTATTTTTTGACGCTGAACACGATGCAAGCATCCATTTCAATCCACAATGAACAGATTTTTCTGTAGAGCAATTTTATGAAAGTTGAAATAATGAACATATTACGTCAGGGTGGTGTAGTGGCTAGTACACTCAACTCTCACGCACTAGGTCCCGGGTTCGATCCTGGTCTAGCGCATGTCGTCTAGTCCACCAAGCTATGATTGGTAGGGGCTCTCTTGAGAGACCCGAAAGTGACACGAGTGCATACACTAGAACACAATCTAATTGTTGTTGCAGTGGGGTGGCGCCCGGCTATGCTGCAGAGAAATCTGTACCGAAAGGACCGTGGCTGAAACGCCATTGAAAGGGATATCAGCACCCCGACATTGGATTTATCCTAGTCGCCTTGCTTTGCTTTTTTATTACGTCATAACTAATGAACGAGACAGAATTGGAAATTTTCGATACCGTACCAATGGTCCTGGTGGTACTCCCCGTTCATCCGCCAAGTTTTGTGAGAAAACACGGCGTGCCACTCTTACTTTAAAGTTACAGTAGGGGCGGTTTCATTACATGATACATATATTCCTGTCTTACTCAACAATGTCTTACCGTTTCAGCATATGCCGATAACTTTGCAACGAAGGGCCAAGGTTTCCAAGCTCTAAACTGACTGAGGGAACCAAACCACATAAAGCACTTGACAAGTGATGCACATGAATCGGAATCTCCTCCCAGCACCTAGAAAAAAAGTAGTAAGCGATAAGTTTTAGGTAACCATGGCAATATGGCATGTGTCATCATGGTAACATGTTATTAAATCTACTATCACCATCGCAACATGTCGTCACATCTATCACCATGACAACTAGCACCCAAAGATAACAAACTCTCTTTCTCCCATTTTTGGTCGTTTTTTATAATTGTCGATATCTCGCGTCACAGACAAGGTAGAGACACCAAAATTTGGTACCCCGGCTATTTTTTGACGCTGAACACGATGCAAGCATCCATTTCAATCCACAATGAACAGATTTTTCTGTAGAGCATGTTAATCTACTATCACCATCGCAACATGTCGTCACATCTATCACCATGACAACACCACACCTGTCACCATGACAACATCACATCTGTCACCATGACAACATGTCACATCTGTCACCATGACAACATCACATTTGTCACCATGATAACATCACATCTGTCACCATGACAACATCACATCTGTCACCATGACAACATCACATCTGTCACCATAACAACATGTCACATCTGTCACCATGACAACATCACATTTGTCACCATGACAACATCACATCTGTCACCATGACAACATCACATCTGTCACCATGACAACACCACACCTGTCACCATGACAACATCACATTTGTCACCATGACAACATCACATCTGTCACCATGACAACATCACATCTGTCACCATGACAACATCACACCTGTCACCATGGTAACTAAACATGATACCATAATCACTTACCCTAAGGTTGATATGCCGAACTACACCACAGTATTTCCCCTTGCCGGTATTGGACTCCAAAAACCAGTGGATGGGAGCCTTGAAGTATCCAATACGAACACTGTTCATAATCATCCAAATAACCACGTCTGGTATATTGGTCTGAGGTTCATCGCACACAATCTTAACTGAGGGGGAGATAGAGAGATAGGAAAAAGGTAAAGGGAGAGAGGGGGTTGTTTTGACAAAAAAGAAGATTGATTGGGGATTGATAATACCTTTTTCCTGAATGCGTAGCATTTTACCATAGCAGTCCCTATCAGGTGCAACTTCTTTGAATAACTTGTTACACATCACTATTATCTCATTCATCCTCATTCGACGTAGCGACCGTAACTTCCTGTTATATTACACACATGTATAAGATCGGGGTGGGCCGAGCAAGTATAACTGCCGACGGCCCCACAAACCAATTATTGGTGACTTTGGATAAGTTTAGTATGGAATGAAAATAACTCCAGTAAGGAGTGTGTTTAGCTGAATGTCATGTGAGGCACACTAAAGTGCGATTTTTAATAAAGCGAACCGCTTGCACGCAAATTAGAGCATTTCATGCGCATCACACGTCGTGCGCTACCAATTTCAATTCAAACTCGAATTCGCGCGCCCCCGATTCGCTTTCTTAAAAATCGGACTTTACTTATCAAGTTCATTTGAGATGGGTGGTAGTTCAGGAAGTTCCTCTCCCAGTTTATCAGCTAACTCCTTCAATCCATTCTTCATCCTACTCTTTACTGTCCTGTCTGTCAGTTCCAACTGCATAGCGTCATCCACACTCGCAATAGCTCGGTCCTGCACGAGAGGATATTCAGGGTGGTCCATAAATTATGAGTAAGGGGGACGTGTGAATACATGTATCAAATCAACCTTAGCCCCGGCCCCAAAATTAAATTGTTGATCATATCCTAATGACTCACGAATGTATCGTATATATCCTCCAGGATGTTTAGGGTCTCCAGGCGGTAGATACAATCCTCTAACTCGCACACGACCAATGTGGCCGGACACCCTGCATCCCAGTTTAGATAGTAGTACCGGGTACTGTCAAACAGCGGCTGGGTAGGTTGGGTGGTGGAGTTGGTGGCGTCCACAGAGCTACTACTCATATTACCAAACTCCCCACAAGACACCTGTACGATGTAGGGATTGGTGTATATCGTGCTGTAATACAAATTGATTGGGATTGAAGGGTAGAGCTGAGTGGGGAAGAGTCACCAAGAAGCATGGACTCGTGGTAGGGAAACTATATATTCTGTACCTCACAAAATGCAGAAAACACAGATTTAATCGCTACTCAAGTTTCATGCAAATTAAAGCAACCGTCAGGTTCTGTACCTCAAACGTAATGGCAGACTCTGCCTGAGAGATTATCGAAGCCTCTAGGAATCCGCAGGCAATGACAAACTTCGATCGGTTTAGGTATTTTTCACTCTTTGCCTGGGCGTCCGAGGTGCTAGGTTGCACCTTGGCAAAGAGGCCCACAGAGTAGCTAGGTTTAGTGAATATCTCCATGAAAAGACGGCCTCGGAACGCCACACCTGCAACATTACTGGAGTTAGAATCTTTCTAATCGACCACCACAAGAGTGATATATAATTAGTGATTAATTAGTGATTATTTGAGAGGAGATATAAACGTAACAGAAGTGTTTTCTAGCTGAGATCACATGTATATATACCTGGTACAAATCCATAGTTGAGATACTGAAACTGCTCATTATGTTCCGTTATCTCTCGGGGTGCACCATCAAAGTTGATGAAACACGGCCCGAAGGTGGGATCAAACCCATAATCGTCCTGGGAGAAGTAAGAAATGGACTGAAGCTTGAGGAAGTACGTTCCCACAACATCGTCCTCTCCATCTATATCTCGGTCCATGATCCGGAAGATGATTGTATCTGTTACAGTTGGTATCTCGATATTGAAGTTTATATCCTCGAAGTAGACGGGGTTGTATTGAGAGTAAATGAGCTGAGTGAGCCCTTCCACTCCGCTGTAACTGACCGAGACATATGGGTCAGTTAGTGCCATCCGGACCAGTTTGGGATCCTTGCTGACACCATCCGGGGAGGACACTGGGAAGAAGTGGGGGTGATTATGTGGGTCTAGTCTAGGTGTGACCTGCCAAACCCTCACAAAGCTCTCTCTCTGTAATGTAATTTTGAAACAATATGACGGTGTGAGCCACACTATGGGTGATAACTGATACCCCCAGTTGTGTACGGGATACCCCCTTGTTCGTTGACAAAGTAGGTACTCTAACAATCTGGTGTTTTGGCTTACTTTGGGCAACGTCTTCAGCAGTGTAAGATCCTGATGCACAGTTTCTGGTATTGGGCATTAACCTCACTGGGTCCTCATTCACATTACTGAAATTAATCAATGTAATTGGGAATTTCGGTAGTATGACCGTTGAGGTCTATTCGGGGTCACTACGGGGTCAAATCGGGGTCATTTCAATGAGAATTACCCACTCAGTATACAGTTGCATCTAAGTAAAGAACAGAGGTTGGAAACTTAAATACTCACGAGAAGACGTTGAGTAGAAGGGGCTCCACTTGGGGTGGTGCCAAAAGTTTCTGCCCCGATGCCATGATGCTCATGGACAGGTTAACGAATCCCTTGATGTTCTTGGGGGACTCCGTGGGGTGGGTGAGAATGAGCCATTTCCGGAACATGGTCCGACAGGTATCGTTGGAAAGGTACCCTGGTTCATCCCATCCAATTGGGTCGCTCTGGTAGGCCGTCATCATAACAAACTGGAGGGCGTGTCTAGATTTTAGAGAAGATGGGGGTCTGTCTGGCGGCGCCGAACCCGTTCTTATTCTCAGATAGGGTCGGCACCGACAGAAAGTGTTTAATTCCAACCCTTTCAAATACCTACAGCCAGATGTGTTTATGGGACGTTCCCAATCTCTGAGTAATCACTCGCTGTGTTCCACCCTTTCTCTACGAGCCCCTTCTCCCCCATTTCTAACTGACCTGTTACACGTGTACAATCCTTTCTTGAACCTACCTTGAACTGTCCCACAAGAGAAGCATCGCGTACAACCCGTCCCACCTACCTTGAACTGTCCGACAAGAGAAGCATCGTCCATCCTGAGAGTGTTGAGAACTCTCAAATGGACAACATCCTTGGCAATGTCAAAGGGAGAGCTGTATGTTACAAATGCTATCGCCTCATTATACACTGGATCAATACTGTCCTCACATATCTGGGTACTCTTGGTTTCCTTCCCAATAGTGAGCACCACCACCGGGTCACATGGCACGTGGGTGAGCTGTCGGGCCTCGTGGATGAGAAACCTGATCTGATAGACATCCTTTACCACGGACAGTGATGCTTGGTTTATCGGTTCAGCTCTGAGAGGGGTGGGGGTTGCTATGATATTGTGCTTCTTAGTTCTATCTGGTGGCAACGATCTGAGCGCACTGTAAAGAACGGGGTCGGTGCCACCAGACAGGGGTTAGTAATTACAGGGCTCATAATACGGGGGGCAGTGATACATGCTTTCAATCATGGGTGCGTGCTTGTTAAACAGTGCTTGCCCCAGCTACAGCAGCTTGTATGTAATTGGGTCTTACTGTCGGGAGGAGTCTACTGCCGACCAGGGGGCCATAGGTTTAGCGTGTAGATACAATATTACCGCCGCCTAAATATACAACAAGAGAACGGGGTACTGGGTGCCAAATTACTACTAATAATACTACTAGAATGGTATGGGGTCGGTGTGTGCATTCAGTGCATACAAATCGAATTCTTTGTGCTTTTTAGCAATTCAGTGTTGGGTTCGCTGCCCGAGTCTGCTACAGAATGTCACATTTTAGACAGACTTGCAGAGAATGGACGCAAACTTTTATAAATTTTAACTCAGTACAAAAGTCAGTAATTCAGCAATTCAGCAGCAGAAAAAGCGTTCAGCGGATGTTCAGCAGTGAAACTTTATTGGGTAAGACGCATTCAATGAGTAGCGGTTAAATAAATAATTCATCTTGCCGCTAGCAGCGATTCAGCAGGTGCTGCAGTGTTCCAGTGTTTCAAACACTCAAATACAGGTGGTTAGACTTACGTCCTGACACTTGTTTCCGACTCATATGTAGGTTGGGGCTTGTAGTTCATTTCCAAAACTATTGACGCCTAATATATAAAATTGGTTGTTTTTTTTGATAAAATAATGTTTCGGATACGATTAAATTCAATGTTGTCGGAAGGATTTTAGCTGATTTTTTTAACGGAGAATTTAGTGTGCTTCTATACGGTTTCAAGATTTCAGGGACGCTTCCGGTTAGTATTAAATGCAGTGGTAATGATGGTGGTGACCAAGAATAGCTGCAAAGTACAGTCGAACCAAACCAAACCAAGAATACGCTGGCGATTATAATGACTGTGTCTGTCACTTACAATCGAGGTTTTGGAATGACTTGAAATAAATCAGTAGGACTTTCATATGTAAATTGAACCTCAGCAGAACCCTGTAGTGCAGATACAGATAATGAACGTGCCAATTGACACAAGTAGTTTAGAGTTTCATGAAATTGGAAGATAATCGATTTGTATGCAGTAAAAGATAATTGGTGCTTGT
>CM035350.1:7756523-7769023 GCA_020137815.1 Hormiphora californensis
CGGCCCATTTCCGACCTCCTCCCGATAACTTTCTGTACATTTGGAAGAAGAATGAGACAAGGGAGATGCCGAAGGGAAGGATAATGAAGGACACAGTGAAGACGTTCAGAGTTCCGGGAATATGGGCGGGCTGGCTGGCTACATCACGGATCTCGTCACCAAATCCCACCGATGTAAAACGTATCACCTGCCAATACAGCTCGTCCACAAACGACTTTTGTTGCGCCTGTATACGGGGGAAGAGATCGTATCACTGGACCAGGGAGAGAATTCTCTGTAGTTGATAGAAGTTTATGGACAACTGAGACAATTATTTTATTCCAGGAAATAAATCACACGACGGTTTCGTCGAACATCGACATCATCAGGCTGCTAAAAATAAGGTCACATTAATTAATGTCTAATATCTAAAATACACGAAATAGGAACTATACAATATATACATCACACGCAAACTAGGAATCAGAAAATCAGAAAATCAGATACTGTATCAGATAATAAATTGTTCGATCTTTTCTCCCTCTTCTCGTTTGTTAATGCTAGGTTTAAGAGATTTGATTAGGATCGCCTCCGTGACTTTTCGTCTGACTGGCTGGTCCAAGCCAGTTGCCAATATGTCAAACTCTAAATCAGGGGGTTCTCCATTGTGTTGTGATTGGTAGTGTGCTGCAAGTGCTTCGTTAGGGTAGATATTGGGCGATTTCGCTGCCAATCTGTGCTCCTTGAAACGCTCACGGCACGGTCTAGCCGTCTCACCCACATATATTTCATTACATAATTTACACACTATCTTGTATACCACTCCCTTGACAGTACAATCCAAAGTGGGATGGGTCATGAGGGGGCATACAAGACAGTTAGTAATATGACAGTGTGTTCTGTCGTGCGGTCTCGATTTGCAAAACAGGTTTCTCAACTTGGTACCTGGTGTAAACACAACTCGGATGGGAAGAGTGTGTGACCGTATGAATGAAATTACAAACTCAGAAAATGATTCACTAATATAGGGAAGTTTAAGTATCGTGGAGTGCTCACGAGATGTGGAAATCGACATAAGGCGGCGCTCGGAAATTTGTCTAGGATCCGGGTACCCGTTATTCATCAACAGCTTATCAACCATACCCATCGAGTGCTCCTCGTGGGTAGCATTCGATGAGCAGGTAGCAGCTGTTCGGTAGAAGTTCTTGATAGTATTAATCTTCACACCTTCAGGGTGATGACTCTTTGAATGTAGGGTTATGGGTTTCTTCTGAGGTTTACGATAATATCGGTGTTCTACAATACCCTCATCAGATACCCGCAACTCTGCATCCAAAAACGGTACCCAATCTCCCTTCTCCGGGTAATCTACTTCCCACTGTAGGAGCTGATCGGGGTCCTCCTTAGCAATACCTGCCACCAATTCTCTCGCTTCCACCTCAGATTTTGCAAACGAAGCAGTATCGTCTACATATCTTCCGTAGAATGTGAGACGGAGGTCAGTGTATATACTAGCTCTCTCAAACATATACACACGAATGATTGCTGCTAGGGGCGAGGGTTTCGATCCCATGAACAGACCGACAAGTTGTTTATACAGCTTGTTGTCGTACACGAAATACGAATTCTCAAGTACCACATTCAACATCAGGTGTATATCAGTAGCAGAGATCCCCCAAGTATCTAACTCCTCCCAGTGTTCGAGAGAGAATTCAACTAATGACTTTGGACTAATGACTTTGGACCAGCCAGTCAGACGAAAAGTCACGGAGGCGATCCTAATCAAATCTCTTAAACCTAGCATTAACAAACGAGAAGAGGGAGAAAAGATCGAACAATTTATTATCTGATACAGTATCTGATTTTCTGATTTTCTGATTCCTAGTTTGCGTGTGATGTATATATTGTATAGTTCCTATTTCGTGTATTTTAGATATTAGACATTAATTAATGTGACCTTATTTTTAGCAGCCTGATGATGTCGATGTTCGACGAAACCGTCGTGTGATTTATTTCCTGGAATAAAATAATTGTCTCAGTTGTCCATAAACTTCTATCAACTATTGAAGATGAGACTCATATCAAGCGTGGCAACACATGAACTTTAGAATTCTCTGTTACAGCGGGTTTGTTATTTCAGCATAGTGTATAGTGGCATATATATATAGCGTAGTATTCAATGATTTATTGAAGAGTATATATTGGTAGCGTAGAAAGATGCTTTTAATGAATAGGATTAGGGTTGAATCTCAGACATGCACGTATAGTCAACTTGAATTCATAGCATCAGCACATATCACACTATGCTGAGATATAATCAATTAAATGGTGGCCCAACATGAGACTTTTTGTGACAGTATAATCGGCTACACGTACATATATACCCTGCTAACTTAAATAACCCGCCAGTCCCACTAGCGCGCTCTCAATAAACAGCCAGTCCAGCGGCAGATTATTTCCCACTGGCAGGTTATTTATTTTGAACATTCAAAGTGTGTGTAAATGATCAGTTCTTACTAAAATACAGAGGGAACACTATATGTGCAACACTTACACACTACATTGGAGAGAAAGAAAGGACACATTCCGTCAATTACTCTCTCTTTATCTCCCCTTTTGTCTCACTATCTCTTCCTCTGTGTTATGTGTGACATGCCCCTTATCAGGCTATTTCTTTCACTCTCTTTCCTTAGCAACTGCTTAGTAACTGTTACCAAACAGTGTACAGTGTACACTGTACACTCAATTGTGAGGTGTTTTAACTATTTCTCAGTCCTCTTTGAGTGTTTTGATTAGTGTTCTCTCTCTTGTTGGTGTGTAATACTTGAAATAAACAACTAAAGCAGGGTATATAACCTATAAACTCTGACCACTGGCACGTTATAGGTTTAAACCCCTCCGCCTCTCCCTCGGCTCCGCCTCGGGATCGTCGTCGTGATTTAAACCAGTTTATCCGCCAGCGGCGGATAAACTTCAGCTAACTTCTCCCAGCGGCGCGCTGGGAGAAAGTTATCTGAAATAACGCGCCAGTGGCCAGAGTTTATACCTCATATAACATGCTTTGTTCGGAAATAAATTGACATTGAAAACACAACACAAAGCCTGATTTGGTTGAAGAAACACACACAGTCTCACAAGAAGAAGAAGAAGAAGATTGAGAAAAAGAGGAAACAATTTTTTCCGAAAAAAGAAAGATACTCAAGATATGGTGCGTGCAATGCATGGTGTATATTATATGGACATAGCCGGGATAGTTTTTTAAGATAGTATACTAGGGCCTGATTAAGGTTTTAGTTAGTTGTTACGTTACCTTTCCCCCTGAGGTGTGTATCTTAGGATGTTCAGTACCTGTCTGAGGAACGCAGGAGTCCAGAGGGGGAACAAGAGAAAGAGATGTTTGCTGGTTACCTTTTTCATAGTTTACTACTAGTGCCTCACTTACAACTTGTGCATTTAGCCGAGAGAGAGAGAGAGAGAGAGAGAGAGAGAGAGAGAGAGAGAGAGAGAGAGAGAGAGGAGAGAGGAGAGAGAGAGAGAGAGAGAGAGAGAGAGAAGAGGAGCGAGAGGGGGGGAGGGGGGGGGAGAAGACGAGAGAGCGGAGAGAAGAGAAAATTAAAAATTTTCCCAGAAAGAGAGAGGGGAAGGGGATAATAGCGATTGAATAATAAAGAGTAAGTGTGAGAGAGAAGAGAGAAAAGATGCTAGAGAGAGAGAGAGAGAGAGAGATAGCAGAAGAGAGAGAGAGAGAGAGAAGTAGAGATTCGGGTAAAATAAATATCGGGGGGGGGGGAGAGGAAATACGGGAAAATTGGGGATCCGAGAAGGTTAGCAAAAATTGAAAGGGAGTATACGGAAAATGCCGAGATGAGCGAAAAAAAAAAAAACCCTTTTTAAAAAAAAGTTAAAGGGGGGAAAAAAAAAAAAAAAGAAAAAATTTTTGAAAAAAAATGGGGGGAAATAATTATTTTAAAAAACGGGCCTTTTGGTTTTTTAAAAAAAAACCGAGGGGGTACATTGCAAATTTGAGGACCAAGTCCGGGGAAAAAAGGAAATTTTTTTGTTTCCGAAGTTATATAATGTGGTATAGTGTTTCATATTACTGTGGTTTTTTGATCCGGAGGGCGGATCAGAGGAGTGGGTTTGCTTAAGGTTATGTATTGTTAGTGACCAGGAAAGGAAAAAAGGATAATAAAAAAGGGATGGAGAGAATAAAGAAAGAGGGGGGGAGAGACGGAGGGAGGGGAGAGAGGGGGAAAAGAAAAAAAATGGAAGAATAAAAAGAGAGAGTTGAAGAACTAGGGGAGAGCGTAGGGGGGGAGAAAAAAGGGGGGGTTACTAAGATAAGAATTTCTTCGCAACCCTGGGTGGAAGTGAAATTTGGTAGTAGTAAATATTGGAAAGAAAAGAGAGAGAGAGAGAAGAGAGAAGAGAGATAAGCTAGATGGAAATATAGAGACGAGGAAGGAAAGGGGGGCCCAAGGATATCGCTAAGGGGGGAAAAAAGGGAGGGGAAAGCTCCTTTTTGAGGATCTCCCCCTTTTCTGGCTTTCTCGCAAGCCTTAGATCTCGGGGATGTAGTTCCTTATGTGATAACAAAAGGAACACCCGGTAATAATCAGTTTCCTGTTACTACCCATTTCACATTTAACAAGTTTTAATGAGAAGACATGTGTGCTTCACGATCAAACACACAGGCGAATAACACGGGAGCAGCGCATGGAAGGGAAGGGAAGATGTAAAATATTTTTTAGGGAGAGCTGGAATAAGTTTTTAGTAGCCCCCAAAGTCCAAAATAAGTAATAACTCAACTCTATGTATCTGTATCAGGTATCTGTATCCCCCTGTCCCACTGACATCGGATGATTCAAAATCTTCCCATGATCTATGTAAATCTGGACATCTCGCAAACTAAATTTCCCCTAAACTACTTTGTACTTACATCTTCAATTGGAGTCCAGAGGAAAATTAGGATCATTAGATAGGACCAGAGAATCAGGTTACCAAGTAACAACTTGGTGCCAACTTTCTGTAGATCTGTTGATGTTTTCCTGCAACAATTAAATTTCCAATTAATGATCAATGATCATGAGTTAATTATAAATATATGACCACAACGAAATAATACAGCTGTATTTAGGACATATGACAGTAGAGACATTTACAGACGAAATCATGGATTAATAACTACACATGTAATCACACACATACCTATCACACGTACCTGAGGCACAGAAATACAAGGTCTGTTATTCGGTCGAGAAGGGTGGAGATGGCGAGGTAGGCGTAACTCAGGTAGACTGCATAGATAGGAATACCAAACATAGCATACACCAGAGTGGTAACTTTTGAGATACCATTATGGGGAATTGCAACTCCGTAACCTATAACGAGGGAGTGCTTTTAGTAGACATCGCGGTGGTTTATCCTGTACTATATTCTCAAGTCTAACCACATTACCCTAACCACACATGTATGTGGTTAGCGTCCACCACATGACCTACCAATGGTGGATATGACGGTAAGGCAGTAATGGAGAGACCCCAGAAACTCCCACGTCTTGTCCTCGGTACTCTTGCTGTTACTTTTCATACACATGTCTTTCTGGAGCTCCAGCAACTAGTGATAGAGGGTGTTATTGTAGGCATCATGGGGTTCATAAATCAGGGGTTGATGTGTAATCATGATAGATGCAGTTGTGCTATCTTTTTCCGTGAGTTGTGCTACGTCAAATCTCTCTTTTATTTCTACTGTAAATACCAACCCAAAACCATGCTCTCTTACTCAAACACATTTACAATGCTTTGACAGGAAATAGGCTTCATTAAGCTAATGGGATTGACATACATTACATGGAGTGTGTGAGAGAGATAGAGATAAAGATAGCTAGAGAGAGAGAGAGAGAGAGAGAGAGAGAGAGAGAGAGAGAGAGAGAGAGAGAGAGAGAGAGAGAGAGAGAGAGAGAGAGAGAGAGAGAGAGAGAGAGAGAGAGAGAGAGAGAGAAGAGAGAGCTTTTTTGGGCTACAGTGAATTTTAGAAAGGAATGTTTTTTGGGAGAGAGAAGGAGAGCTTTTTTGGGCTACTGTGAATTTTAGAAAGGAATGTTTTTTGGGACAAAACTTACGAGTGAAAGAATTTGTTTCTTTCTCTGGGAAAAATGATTGACATTTCAAATTATTGGGTTTACATAAAAACATAGGGTCGGAATCCTCACACACTCACCAAAATCACGACGAGAACTTACTCTAAATCACACAGGCGAAGAAACACATTCATGCATTGCACACACACACCACACCACACCAAGAAAAAAACCCCAAATTAGTATTTCCATGGTAACCATGTCAACCATTATAGTAACCATGGAAACGATGAAAAAGAAGGGGTGCCGGTACCTTGGGTAGCATAGTTTCAGAGCCGCTGATGTGTTCCAATAAATGTTCTTGTTTTAGCCAGTCGTCCCTTTGCTCCTTTTCCTCAGCCTGCATGATAGTATGTAGTATTGTTTTTATTAGTAGTTATAATTATTTCTAAAACATACTAAACAAGGATAATATAGAACAGTTGTAGGTGCAGACAGACTATATAGATTGGTTGAGCAATTAATGTTTAACTACTATTAGGAATTCAGGGTTTTACGACTCAAGTAATTTCACTTACCGGACCCTCGATTATCATAAAGACGTAGGTGCCCAGTAGGACGTAGACAATGTTAGTAAGTAGAATGACTATGGAATAGCCCCACCCACTTGTCACCTTCTTGCTGTTGAACAACATCTGAGGGAAATATGGATATATATATATACTATGCTTACATATAAGGTAATCTATACCCAACTAGAAACCTATATTATATGTTTCTAGTTGGGTATACAGCTCGTTAGGCAAGATTAGTTCATGCTTTTACCTTCCACGAGGCATAACAGACAGAAACGGACAAATAAAGTAAAGTCAACTTTATAAATAACAGTACAGGCAAGGTTCCATGAGTTTTCAAAGATAAATTATTGTCAGTATAAATTCCTCTTTCAAGGTAAGACCGGGTGTTTAATTACTCTTTTAGGGACTTGTAGCGTAGCCACTGCATTGCGCCTCCGAATGGTCTCTTGGGCGTTGTGTGCATTGTAGGCGTTGATGTAGACAGACGTCCGAGAGTGGTGGACCATGTCGCTTTTATCCACTTTGTCAAAATAGTTTAAAGAAATGATGAAATAAATAAATGAAACAAGGATAAAAAGCAGCATGCTACGTAGAACAGTAAGGCAAATATTATATTTTATCTGAAAGTTTAAGACGCTAGATTTTGAAACTAAATGGCTTTGTCTTGTAGCCAAACAGGCTCCCTAAATAGTTACGAAATAAATAAATAAAACAAGGATAAAAAGCAGCATGCTACGTAGAACAGTAAGGCAAATATTATATTCTATCTGAAAGTTTAAGACGCTAGATTTTGAAACTAAATGGCTTTGTCTTGTAGCCAAACAGGCTCCCTAAATAGTTACGAACAGCAGAGAGTAAGATTGGAGATAAGCTGAGACATATAACATTGGAGATCTGCACTGCAGAGAGGTAGGTAGGATGATACATCTTGAATGGCTCAGAGTAATAGGAGCAACTCATAATGAGGATATAATATGATACAGGAAATTATCAGTGGCAGCAAATTATAGAAAGGATAACTATTATCTAGAATTGCCGGAATCTCAAAAAAACGTCCAGTTACCATAACAATTGATCAATTTGTAATCTACGATTTAATTCTATGATCAATGCGGGCATTTAAGACATGCCAAAGTAGAGGAATTATCTATAATTCTTGAGTAGTAATATAGTAATAAGTAATCGCTGTTCTCTGTCTAAATCGTAATTTCATTAATACATGATTGATACAGTATTATAGTAATGAATATAATATGAAGTTCAGTTAATATATAATGGTAGAATTACAATGGAGCTGTATCGACAACAACTTTAGTGATCAAACAATTAACTATAATGAAAACTATAGTAAATTGATATATGGTAGATCATAGCACCATGCCAGTGATGTGTTTTATAGAGGTTGTAAGACAAGCAAATTGATCAATGGTCCAGCATCATAACTGCAATGATTGGAGATCGACAGTCTATAATACATGCAAGCTCTCTCTCTATAGTGTGTCTTTCTCTAATAGGCCACTAAGTATCGCTTACCAAGACACATTATAAGTCACAGACTAGCTGCTGGAGACCCGGCTGCTGGAGAGGGGGTGTAGCTTTTTTAAACTTAAGTCCTAACAGTTTTCATGTTACGCTACTAATACGAACCAGATACATGCACGTTACACTATGAACAAGCTACGTGACTCCTCGATCCCCACCCATAGCAGCTCAACCACAACAGAAAGATCGAGTTCACACGATTATTGTAATTTGTAATTGTGTGGTAATATAGTGAGGCTCACTGACCACATTCAAGACACATACGTCTAGATCACGTGGTGCTAGGGACGAGAGAACCGGAACTACAGTCGGCATAGTTCAACTTATATATATTCAGCTGTCATTTCACACCTGTGTGGGAACTGCGTACACATGTATGAAGGTAATAGGGCGGTGCTGGGTATCTGATGACTAGGCTGCTAAATGAACAAGAGAGAGAGAGAGAAGAGAGAGAGAGAGAGAGAGAGAGAGAGAGAGAGAGAGAGAGAGAGAGAGAGATGGAAAGAAAAAGCTACATATGAGGCTGGATCAAGATGGTCATCCTACAAAGTCTCATGGAACACAATTCAGTTGCTCTATTTTAAACGCCATAGTTCTCAACCATTTTCTTTATTTATAAAAACGTCATAGTTCACAACTCATATCCTCGGCTCTGAAAAGGCCATAGTTGACATCTTCATGGCCATTGTTTCAGAATGCAGACAATGAAACAATGTGGAGAGAACAATAGTGCCAAATTCATGAGTTGCAATCTGGAATTAGTGCTCCAAAATTTGCAATTTCTTATCATTTCGAGCAAAGTTAGGGTACTGTTAGGAGAGGAACGTTTGTTAAGTGTAACCAAGATAATTATGATTTGCACATGAATTAGAAGACCTGCATGATCTATAATTAGATCATTGATCAGTTGAAGGGTGGGAGACTAAATATGCATTGCACATAATTATGTACATTTCATATCTGATGCAAAAATTAACGATGACTGCTGAATGACACTAAGACAGTAAGACAAAGATACGGTTGTAAACACCTCATACACAAAGGTCAGCGCAAAGGAAGTATATGGCAGAGAAAGAGAGACAGGAGACAGAGAGAGAGAGGGAGGGAAAGAGAGGCAGAGAAAGAGTGAGATGGAGGGAAAGAGAGGCCGCAGAGCTAAGAGAGGGAAAGAGAGGAAGAGTCCTCGTGTCCTAATTCAAAACATTGACTTGGAGAGATCATAGTTCTGAGAGACACATGAAGATAATTGTGAAAGAGAGGGAGAGAGAGAGAGAGAGAGAGAGAGAGAGAGAGAGAGAGAGAGAGAGAGAGAGAGAGAGAGAGAGAGAGAGACAGAGAGAGACAGAGAGAGACAGATATATACATAGTGAAAAAGAGAGAAAGATACAGTTCCCAGATGATGGATAATTACAGCAAAAATTTAGTGTTTAAAAAAGAAGATCATAGAACATAAGAGTCACTTTGCTCCTCTGGATAAGTATCTCATTGAATGTTTATGTGCAGGACAGCTCCATGGCGAACAGGATAGGAGTTAGGAAACTGTACGTGATAAGTGCTCGAGCAACACCATAGGTCGGAGACAGGAAATGTGCTGAAACAATTCAGCAGAATTCAAAGTTTTTTGGGACCCAATGCTAACAGCTCTGTTATATAATAGGTAACAACATACAGTACATCCGGGTAAATAGAAGAATAGAGATGATAGAATGTAACAGAGGGGAAATTACCAGTACACGATAGAAAACAGAAGGCGAATCATGACTACATGATCGACAAGAAAATTTCACCAAATCGAAATTGACTGGGAAATGATTGCTATAGTAAACACAAGCCACTATAATGGTGGGAGAGCAACAGCTGATGTTTCTAAGATGGGAGAGAGCTATAATTTTAACTTTTCTGCCTGTATCAGGAAGAATAGTTTTTAGGGTATTCATGGGTAACCATTGCAATGGTTACTAACCATACCAAAGAACATATGCATATAACAGGAAACGCTCTAAAGCCTAACCTTTTCCATGGACACTATAATACGCAACGTTCTTCAGAAGACCAGCTGATGGAATGTTCTGCTTGCTAATATAATATTTATTAAAAATATAAATATAAAGGTTAACCATATATTTCTCACCTCAGCTGACGGCTCCTCTACAGTTATATTATTAGAAAGCTGTTGTTCCACGGTCAGGTCCTCACCACCAGCTGTAGACCCCCCTGAGGAGCTGCTGAGGCCATGCTGCTGCTGGGAGTAAACAATCTTCTGTAGCTCAAACTGGAACATACACGCCGTGTGAACTGATTTCCACATAATGCTCATAACGAGAGAGGGTCTGATGTCGAGCTTCCTCCGCGTGTGACGTCGTGACGATGTTATAGCATTCTTCAATTAGGAGGGTGGTTTAAAGTCGGTGGAATGTTAATCTTGATGTCGCGTATCCATGGTTTTAATTTTAATTAGTTGCTATGGTAACTAAAGAGACCAAGACCTAAAAAAGAAATAAAGTGGGACTAGCCCAATCTGTGAAGACATACTGGCGAAAATGCTGGAAAGCCTGGGGCTTGAACTAATCGAAACAAAACATCTCGTTTCAATTAGTGGTACAAGCCTAATTAAAAAACTACTAAACAAATTACAGTGACCGTCACTGTAATTACTTCTTGTCTAACCAGAAGCGGGCAGATCGGATCGGATAATGCGTTACCACAAAACGGTAGTGCATTTATATTTAGATAATTTGTTGTTTTTTGGCGGAAAGTAGAATGATGTGGTCACATTGTCAGCATAAAGTAATAACATTTAGGCAGTAATAGATACTAAATGATAGGTTTCATTACGTGGTTTCACAATGCAGTGCACATAATAATCGATTATTAGATAAAAAATACAGCACATTTAATCCATTTTTAGATAGATCGTAACAAGAGATAGAGAGAGAGAGGGAGAGAGGGAGGGAGAGAGAGAGAGAGAGAGAGAGAGAGAGAGAGAGAGAGACGGAGAAAGGGAGAGAGAAAGGGAGAGTGAAAATATTCCAAACATAAACGACCAACCACAAGACACCATGCAGACAGACACCTGACACAGACTAGTTCACAGTTGTAACTTACCCCTCTGAGCTCTCCGGATAGCTGAAAATAGAAACAAAGTGTTAGATTTTACTTTTTAGATGATAGAAAATTCCCATGTTAGCATGTAATGAGTGACATATATATGACGCATAATGAGTGATTATCTGTCATTAAGACATGTTTGGTGTGTGTGTCGCATATTGTGTGTATCATGACTGATGATTACACGTGATGTTGTATGTGATAATAAATTGAATTACCGTGTCAGATCACCTTCACAATCAATGACACCCTTGTCACCACCGCTTCCGGCATATGAACTAAACTGGAGAAAGAGATAAAGAAGAGGGTAGAAGATATATTATGATTTACTCCAACCCTCTGTCACATAACAAATGATTTTGATAACTGGGGGAAAAGGAAGCAAGATCGCGAGCTATAAAACATTTCACCGTCATTATATGATGAGCTATCAAGATACCCTGCAGTAATAACGATCTGAGATAATCACAGCTCAGAGCTCTCTAATTTTTAGACATATCTGCAAGTCCTGTTCAATATATCGGCAAATGTTCATTTGCCGCGGATGTTGTCGAGAAGCCGATTCACCGACCACCACGGGCTTGAGACGGAATTTTATTGGCGACGTTCAGACGTGCTTGAGACGTGCTTGAGACGTGTTTGGTTTCCGTCTGATTTCGTCCAACTCCGTCTAAACGGGTAGAGACCGTTTCAGACGCACGTCTCAAGCCCGTTCTAACATACACAAGAGATTATAAATGGTGAAAGATCAGGGAGAATAAAAAGCAATGCAAATCCATACAGGGGTGGCAGTCTAGCTTGGCAAGCAGGGGGCTATATAGTACTACAGCCTAGCCTTGTATCAACTTTAAATCAAACTAATTTTCACAATTCAGGATTGATATTTCTCAGAGTGGTCATCCGACATAATTGTCACAGCTCGACGAGAAATTCGACCTGATTCTCTACCTGGAATACGACACGCATTCGTAGTGAGAGAGACATAAAGACTAGCGAGAGAGAAGAATTGAAGCGCGACATCATTTGCTTACTGCGGCACATCTCTCTGATGCGCGGCGCATTTCTCGTCGGATTTCTCGTCGGAATATGTCGGATGACCACTTTCATGAGCCATATTATACCATATATATTATACCACGCATATATATATGCGTAAATTACATAAATTACGGGCTGTGGGCTGAAGCCAAAATAGGATAGGTTTAGATCATAAC
>CM035350.1:7771523-7880011 GCA_020137815.1 Hormiphora californensis
CGGTCCTTGGGCAAAGCATTTTAACAAAGTGTAGCTTAGAAAGAGGTGTAACACACAATCTAACTTCGTGTAGCAGCAATCTCTCTCTCTCTCTCTCTCTCTCTCTCTCTCTCTCTCTCTCTCTCTCCCTCTCTCTTTCTCTTAGCATACCTAATATTCTCAACGAATATAATATATATTAAACGACCGTGAACTGGTAAGTCATTTAATTATGTATGTATAAGTACAATTTTTATTACAGAGTCTATCCTTACTACCAAGTAGTGCCTATAATTCACACGTGTTCAATTCCAAAGATCTTATAATGCGGGTATTATATATAATTAGGAGTTACTAAAAAGTGGTGGCAGGGTGGTGTAGCGCCTAGTACACTCGCCTCTCACGCACTAGGTCCCCCCGGTTTCGATCCTGGTCTAGCGCATCACGCATGTCGTCTAGTCCACCAAGCTCTGATTAGTAGGGGTTCTCTTGAGAGTGATACGAGTACATTATCACACTATCACACTATCATACAATCTAAAATTGTTGTTGCAGTTGGATGGCACCCGGCTATAAACGCTGCATACTCATAGAAATCTGTATCGAAAGGACTGTGGCTGAAACGCCATATATAGAAAGGGATATCACCACCCCGAAATTGGATTTATAAAGGTCGCCGTTTTGAAAGTTAAAACTCAGTTCCTTTATATTGAAGTTCTATGTGAAATGTAAGGTATGTGAAAACAAACATATTATAACAATTCTCGAAATAAACTGTCAGCTGACAATGCTCTGACCACAGTTCTCGCGCGCTTCTTATTTGAAAGAAATGAGAATAGGGTCAGGGCCAATGCTCTGACAAGAAATAAACGGTAAATTCCAAGAGCGAATCGGAATACATCCGGGGCAGCGAGTATAAATCACGAGTGTTACACATTAGAGTCATGTAATGCACCCCCATCAATCACAATCATAGGAGCATATGCAGGACTGAATGTGCGTCCTGCAGAACCGGAAACTAGGTTGCAATCCCTCACTCTCTATCTATCTATCTATCTATCTATTTATCTATCGTGTAGGTATACATGCAGGTACGCGAAGAGAGAGAACTTAAACCTTCATAGATTATCATAGAAGAAGAGAAGAGATAGTGAGGGAGGGAGAGAGAGAGAGTTCTTAATGTGAGAACATTGAACAGGAAACATGATTCATGCTTGTTCCAACAATAGACAGGTTCACAGCTAGTGACCGAACAATACCGAACAATACCCTATATGCAGGTCCATTTTCAACTGTTCATCCCCCAAACTCGTGTGCGGATTTGTTTTGCGTGTTTATGATTATCAAATGTCAACGTGTGGTGTGCGTGTCAATATTTTTAAATTTCAGTTTTAGGCTGAACAGTTGAATAAAAATGGACTTTACCACTTGCCTTGTTCGACCCTGTTTCACCGTGCCCCGAAAAAGAGGGTTAGAACATAACAAGGTACCACCTCAACCATGGTCAATATATTGATTCAATTTATACAGAAAAAGTTGTATTGATTAGATGTTTTAGAAACATGCCAAAAAGACGGACTACCTCTAACTTAACTGGTTCAGTTTCTCTGACATTAAACGGATAAGAAACATTGCCCAGAGCGAATGGAGTGGCCAAAAGTTTAAATGAGGCACATGAGTATTAGTATGAAATACCGGACAGTCGAACACAATGGGGAAGCACGCGTGTTAGTTGACGGTTCCGGCGTCTCAGCCTTCTTCAGAACTAGAAAAGTGAGCAATGTTACAATGGACCCGAATGGACCGCTCACTCCAATTGTACACAATTAGAGCACTGACTAAAAGCTACTCTAATAGTTGAGAGTGAGAGAGGGAATATGTTGATCCTTGGGCCTTGAAAGGACTATAAAAGGCTATATTAGACCATCCTATTGTTTGTATTGGACCCATTGTTTTACCACAGGCCGCTGCAGTACCAGGCTATAGTTCCTATAAGGACAATAGGATTATCTGAGAACAGTCATTGTAATTGTGTAAAACGTTGGGTCTACAGTACAGTGCACTAAAAATATATAGAGAAAATATTGGCTAAACCATTGGACCTCAAGTATCTAAACCTGGCCTGTATATAGCAACAATAATAGCTATTATTAGTAGAATACTTTAGACTGATAAAAAAAATCAAATAGCTGATTTTCAGGGTTCGGTGAAACAAAAATATCTCTGCCTGATTTCGTATAAATCTTCATGCATTGCTCTATCTACCATGTCGCTTAATTAAGGGAATGAGGAGACAATCTGATTTGATCTCTTGTGTGTATCTTCAACGCGCTAATTAACTTCTGAAAACTGAACAGCATGCCCTTCAAATATATGTGTGTGCACAATGCTGTTATTTTTAGGAGGGATATATCAAGCAATGATATTAGTAAACCGGTTTGTAAGATGACCATCATCATTTGATTAGAAGGATGTATAAAGTGGACCCAGTCTTCATGATATATGGTCGAGACCCAGTCTTCATGATATATGGTCGAGACTTAAGAGTATTTCTGAGACCTGGTTATTCATTGCACTAACCTGAATGAGCAGGTGAAGTAATTGGAGAGTATATCGAGTTCCCATAGTAACGAAACTTTCAGGGCTCCTAGCTCGTATAGCCCCCCTAACTAAACATGTCTAGTGACACATTAAAGCCAGGATGTTAAGACGTTATACAATTGCAGGCGAATTGTAATGAACCGCACGAAGAAATTAAGTGCACTTTAGCAAGTTCTTTTCTCACGGTGTTATCTCTCGGAGTTTGTCCTCTAATTTAATATATTTTCCAATTTATTCCTATGACAATACAAGTATACAATTAGGCTTTGGTTACGAAGTCACCCCGTTATTATGTTGCATATAGCTTTTGCGGAGGGGTAATTTCATTACCAAAATTACGCTCGTCACCTATCAATTTCTACAGACAACTGCAGGCATTACTCCACTTCCAGGAAGTTATCGAGAGAGAGAGAGAGAGAGAGAGAGGGAGAGAGAGAGAGAGAGAGAGAGAGAGAGAGAGAGAGAGAGAGAGAGAGAGGGGGGGGGGGATGGGCAAGGCAAAAAAGTCAGATCAATCCCGGATTTTAGGGCGGGTTTGGTTTTTTTGGCCTGTTTAGGCAAAAAAGCCAGAAAAAGCCAGATCAATCCTGGATTTAAGGGCGGGATTTGGCTTTTTGGCCATTCCCCCCCCCCCCATATATGGAAAAATAACGTGATCTCCCCATGCGCTGCAAACACGGTGATAATCATATTGGCCACATTGATGCCTGAGTGAGATCGAGGTCGCGCAGCGACCGAGATCGAATATCGATCTCACATCTAGGCCTCCGGCGCGTTATTGATTTTAGAGCAAACTTTTTCAAAGACCTGGCTGCAAGGAACTACTGAACCGATTTGCATCTCGTTTGTTGCTCCTGGCAGCTAATTGTCTCTAGTTTTACGGAAAATACCCGCGAGTATCAGCATTTGAGGAATAGTGGGTCAAAATTGACGCTAAACATGAGCAATTCTTTAAAGACCTGGCTGCAAGCTCCTACTCGGTCCTGAGACAATCTGCGGGTACTGGGTGAATCGTCATGGCCTTGTGAGTATGGGAAAATACCCGCCGATTCATCACGATGCGAAATGAGGCCATAATTGACCTTTGAGTAGTGCTATGTCAGCTAAAAAGGTCTCCAAAAACGGTCTATCACGCGCGATCTGCTGAAAACGTGCTTTATATCGCGCGCACGTGAGTTCTTGCTCTCAACGGGCCGGCATCCTATTATTCGCGGAGCGAGAATAGGATGCGATGGATCCAAATAATCATATCGATAATAGGATCACAGCATGTGTCACTGCCATTTATACCGATCACTCTCAGAACGATATCAGAGAATGATCTAATAAAGAATTAAGGAGTGCGTGATGAGATCACGGAAGCTAGATAAAGACAGCTGCATGTGAACTCGAACAGGAAGTTGCAGGAAGAAGGTGCGAGAATTCGAGGTAGGTAGTGACAGATTAAAGAGAGCCATTATACCGTTTTCAGCCACCCAATTTGCCAAATCGATCACGGACAAATGTTACTTATATCAGTTCATATGTCCAGATACAATGATTAGTACGTGATGAGTAATGTACATGGTAGCATTTGATGGAAAACATGTGTAATATGGATATGAGTTGTGTGGTGGTGGTTGTGGAAGGTAAGGGGCGTGTGATGCCCTGATCGAGATGTACTGGAAAGAGATCAGTCAGATCACCCGATCTGTTTTACAGGGCAATGGGTAGTTGTCATATTACTAACCTTGTGGTACTTGACAACATGAGTGGTAAGGGTTGCTAGGGCAACTCCATTCCCCACCTAAAGCGCTGCTCCTCCTACTCCATTTCCTGCCCCCTTCACTTCCCTCTGCTTCAGGCAAATTGTCCAGATGGACAGAGTAAGCCCTTTGCCATTTGTTCATCTCACTTTCTTTCTTTACTAAACTACCGTTACTAGGCAACGGTGCTATTGGAGGGACTCTAGGAGGGGCGGTAGTGGAGGAACGCCTGCCAAACTTTGACATGTCGCAGTTTAATGGGTCAAGCGTTCCTCAAATATCTCTGAAAGAACAGGGAGGATATGACTTTCGGTGTTAACAATATTAAAGCTAGTAAGACTATCCTCCATAAAACAACGACCGCACTATAGTAATCGTGACTACAACTATAATGACCGGTTATGAACAGCTCTGAATTTAGAATATATATCGCTTACCGTTTTGTCGGTTGTTATCGCTTATCGCCCGGAAGTTCAGCTCCACTATTTTCTACCGATCGAGATCTTGACAACATACCAACTTTCGACCTAAATTGGGAGGTTGCACCGATTATATATTTAATTAAGTTGTTCTTCATTTGTTCTTAATAACCGACTCTGAAATTGCAACAATATGGTTGAAACCTAAAAGTAAACCGTAAAGTCAATCGCAAGGACGAAAGATCGCCATCGTTGGTGTATATAAAGCAAGCAATGAAGTTAGCTGTACGTTAAGTGGGTGATAATGCACTTAACCGAAACTAAATTGTATAATTATCCTACAGTGTAATATATGAAGATTTACAGGATGAAACAGGATTAACATTGCATAAAACTAAACGCGTCACAGTTTCACTAGCATTAGTTTAAATAGCAAATATCTGGCAGAATCCTGGCCAGGCTGGCGTTGTGTCAAAAGAACGAGAGCTAATGGTCCATTATAAACCGGTTTTAGTTGCACTCCTCCCTCGCTCAATGTTGCAGTGGAATCAGCTACAAGTGATGCTACTGGAATTATATTACTTTCTGTCAAAGTTACAGCAGGTAAATTAGCCCAGAAAGAAAGGTGGTAGTATGTGATTAATTGCTAATTGTAATGGTGTTCTATGGTAGTTTGGTGGAATTTAGTATGGACCATTTAGATTTCAATTTGCTTGCAATGAGGCATGAGCCAATAATGATACACTAATTGGACTGTCCATAGATCATTATTGTTCATTGATATCATTTGACCATATTAAACGGTTCAACTATTCCATTACGTGCAAGCTGCTATTAGAGGAAAATGTACAATGCCTATAGCTGCTACCATATGATGGCACCATGTCAACACACACTGCAGCATCCAAGCAGGAACATGATCACCTTAACATACTTGACACACACACATGTACAACAGGAAGTCTCGTGTGTGTGTGTGTGTGTGTGTGTGTGTGTGGGTGAGTTTGGTAGTCATGGAACTAGGCTGCTAAAAAGACAAAAGTAAATCTCGAAGTGACTGTGAAGATGAGATGAGAGAGAGAGCTTGTGTGTGTACTGTAATTGTTAACTAATGTACCATTATACTAGCTCGATTCACTGCACTACTACCAAACAAACCCCCGCGTCATGGGCATATATCCGGCATAAACAGAACATAAACAGAACACAGTTAAATGGAAGAAATACATACATGTCGACCGTCGATGTGAATTGTAAGTTCTATCTCCCTAATTACACTATATAAATAGTCTAGTACGCTAATCATCAGAATTCAGATAGTGATCATTTCGCCTAAACTATTACGATGGAGCAACGACTGATGTTGGATAAATTTAGATTCCCTGAATCTCCACTATAGGAGTAGTAGACAAGAACCATCTAGGAATTCATGCCAAGATTATGGTGGGTATATTCCACAACATCATGTAGGGTATCTTTGACACACACATGCTACATTCTCCCACATGACACTTGTACAGCTACTATCATGGATCAACAAACCAAGATTGCCGGGGTTTATTTCCTGAACATTATATCTTGATCTGACCTTCAGATATTTTTCAGTCAATTATATCTATTGTACCACGTGACCTCGAGCTGCCATACGTCAAACATTGCTGCACCATGATGATGACCCCCTTGACATGAAATGCTCACACAACTATCACTTTTTGTATCGTTTTTTGTGTATTATGTCTGAGCCACACTGCACCTTGTACATGCTTGTTTGGGGGTAGGTCTGTATATTGTGTATATCTCGCCGCTGTCTGTCCCCCTCTTCTCTACATAAATGTGAGGCATACTGCGGTGTGTATGGAGAGAGAGAGAGAGAGGGAGATGGTGTCTATGTATGACTCTCACTATCGGAGACTTTTTGTCTACTCATACTGTTTTTGTTTCATTTAGTTAAGGCCATTTGAGAAGCTTTATTGATGACCGCAATGTAATATGGGACGGAAGAAGGATCGCAGACCCGCCAGTGATGTTTTTGAGGGAGAACAAGAAGAGGAGGAGGAGGACCGACCACTGAGTCCCTCGGATATCCGGAGGGCATTTGAGGATGGCAACATGGAGATGCAGTATAGTGGAAGTCGACCTGATTCAAGGGGTTCTGTGGGGGAGGCCCGGCAGCGGTACCTCGAACAGGCATCCTCTCCCACGCCCGCTCACACAAAGTCTGGCAAGGACAGGATGAGTCTTAAGAAGCGGAAAAAGTTTGGCCGTCGGAAGCGGAAGGACAGTAGTAGTTCGAGTAGTTCGAGCTCCTCTTCCAACTCATCCAGCTCGGATGAGGACGATGTGCCCTGGGATGAGCTGATTGATTCCCGGTACACACCCCTTATCATCGACCTGGCTGACTGGGTGGGGTATGTCACGGGCAGGAAGGTATCTTGGGAGAAATTCTTCGATAAGATCTGGAGTGGGGTACTGCTGTGCGAGTTTTGTAACTCCATGAACAGAATGACCAACGACGCCTCCCTACCCCAGGTTGGACAACCTAACTTCTTTTTGAAAAGAACTTTTATCAAACAAAGCTGGTCCATAGATTAAGTAGCGCCGTAGCTAAGCCTTGCACAAATTTGATTGCAAATATGCAAACTTGTGCCCATTCTTTCTTTTCCAGATAGAATGCTACTAGTAGGCCCGTTCGCCCTACGGGCGAATTTCGGGGAAATGGTTGCTTGATTAGGGAACGCTGACATCACCTGCACCATCCGTTCCTAGCCTATCTCTCACTTTCTCCCTACCCATGTTGTTGTACGCTCTGGGCTTCCTGACAATGTCAAGGTGCGAATTTAAGAGATCAATGTCAGGGAGGTGCAGTGCTGTTCCAGAAACCCATCACGTGAAAACTTGGCCGCTATGTAGCCGATTCGGAGATTTCTATATTCGACTGGAGTAATCACCCTTGGGCGACGTTGGGTAAAGCTATCAGTAGTCGTTGATTGGCTCGCTTGAACACGTTGGCGTAATCTGTCATATTCTCTAGCCTGCTCCCTGACAGCAGCAGATCTTCTGGACCTATATTACCGTTGCCGAAGAGCTAGACATCAGGACAGAAGTAAAAGAATGCACGTGCAGAATTGAATTGGCCCTTGGTACCCAACTACAACCGGCAGATAGGTCCCCAAGTCCCTCTAATAATTGCACGTGCAGGTGTAGTTGCTAGGTGATGTAGCACTGACAATTTGAATAGTAAGTAGTATGATGACATAGTAAGTAGTATGATGACATCACGTCCAATTAGCAAATTTATGTGAATGGAAATTTTGTAGGATCAACCTATCCAATATATAGGTACCATGCTAAAGCGACTGATCACTGACTGGTTGAACTTATTGCATAAATTAATAAAAGAGTGGCTGTATGATGCTGACTACAACATAAGAAATTGGAGTAATTTTGAGTAATAAGAAGGAAGTAAGGCTATAAGATGGAGCGTCTGAAGTAACATGCTCTGAATAAACTGATTGGTGGGGGGCCTTGCTACGGTGAAGTGGAGCGAGTGCCTTTCGGCATTATTTTTCTTCAAAGCATTGAAAATTAGGTTTGCATATTCGTTGGTTTTTGACACTGGGAAACCGATGGAAAAGGGACGGAGAACTATTATAAGGAGGCAGTACACACCAATAAAAATTAAAAATTAAAAATTAAAGTTTTTGGTCATAACTCGCCCATTTTTTGGCTAAATTGCTTTTTCTTGGACTCGTTGGAAAGAGGGCATCGAGCTCGTCCCAAACAGCTCACGAAATTTGAAATCGGCACAAAAATGGCGAAGTTTCAGCGCAAAATGTGCGTTTTAAATTTGAAATGCGCATGTTCCACCGAGATTTCTCCCTAATTAGATGGTATCTGTCAGGCATTGTTTATAATCGTAGTCCTTGTAACGGGAACAGGATAAAAACTGATAACTTTCTGGACGTGATGATGGCTAATGGGTGTCTCTGGCACACCTCTATTCTTGCACATCTGTCCGCACGTGTCATAATCGGCATGGTAGTCGAAAACATCAGTTCTCTTACTAACGTAACACGCTCTCTCAATTTCAGATAAATCTAGCACAACACAGGGACAAGGGGAAGACGTTTATCCGATACAATGTTGAGGTCTTTATCATTTGGTGTCGAGCGTTTGGTGTGCCCGAACTGTCTTTGATGACCGTCAGTGACTTGGTGGACAAGAAAAGTGTAAAAATGGTCCTCGGTTCCATCCTAGGTAAACACTTCACGAGCGCAAAGTTATTGTGTAAAACTAACACCCCCGGTACTTCTTTCAGCCGTGGGAAGGGAAGCAAGAGCGAGGTCCCTGCCTTGTCCGGTTGTGGCTGTACTGGAACAGACCTACAGAATGAACTACGAAACTTTGATAGATGCTGTTGTAGAAGACGAGGCGATCGAGGATTCAAAAACTATCCAAGGTATTGCAACCCCTCTTATATATTTATCATCGGGCCTCATACTTAACGTTTTTCTAGACAACATTAGTGATGGTAGCTCTGAATTCTGATTTCATTTCTATATGATCGATAGTGTTCGTACTCTCTTCACAGTTTCGACACTTGCCTCACTAGTTTCGCAAACATTTGTCTCGCTAGATTCGGTTAGACTGAAGAAGAAGCGGTTCCAGATGATCAAGTCAAAGGCCCAGACGGGCTCCACTCTGACTGATGGAGTGGATGTTAAGCTCGAGGAACATCCAGGAGGATATCCTCTGTTTGATGTTTCACAAGGGATTCAAACGGGGCAAAGATGATGTGGCGGAAAGCGTTATTAAGGGGTAAGTGTTCCAAAGATCAAATTGAGAGAGAGAGAGAGAGAGAGAGAGAAGAGAGAGAGAGAGAGAGAGAGAGAGAGAGAGAGAGAGAGAGAGAGAGAGATAGAGAGCGATCTGAGATTAAGAGATAGAGATATAAAGAGTAGAAGCGAGAAGAGACGAGAGAGAGCGTCGCGAGAGCGAGAGATTAGAAATACATACTGTAGATATGCAGGAGAGGCATAGATTAGGCGAGAGAGAGAGAGAGAGAGAAGATAGAGATAGGCAGAGAGTTTCCGAGGAAAGGAAATATGTTCATAATGAGTTTTGTACTAAGCATGATAATTATAAAGCTATTAAAATGTGTTTACTTGGTCCAGCTTACATTATAGTTACACATGCTGCATAGTCCTGAGTGGATTGTAATGAGAATGTCACTAGACGAGTGCTGTTAGCCAAGAGCACTGAGCACTGTATGCATATATAATAGAGCCCTCGCAAAGGACCTATTACAGGAGACATGCAACACTTATGGGCTCATAAATACCCAATGTGGGGTGCGTGTGTAACTCATAACATTTAGGTGCCGGCAGGCACCTCCGACCCGAAGAAAACAGCAAAAAACGAAAAAAAGAAAAAAATTTTTTGCCCCTGCACAAAAACCCAAAAATGCCGGCCCTATTAAGAACAAAGAAAGGTCTTTTTTTTGGGGGGGGGGGGGGGGGGGGGGGGCAAAAAACATGTCAACGATTGTGGCCACACCGTTTGAGATATTTGGTTACGAAGTCACCCCTATTATTGCATATAGGGGTGACAATACCGCCTACCTAAAAATGAAAATTTACGGGACCTTCTCATAAAAGGATAATGTTTTAATTATGCACTGAACTGCTGTAGACATCACCCACTCACTTCACCCACACACAACACCCACACACATGACCAAGCCTGTACGACAGGTTATTGATCACCGGCTGTATTACAGCACGAGAGAGCCGTCACTAGTATCGTGCAGTGATCCGAGGATCATGATAACAATTAATATGACGTGATCAACTGCTATAGCCCAACTGTTCATTCTGAGAATTCTGATACAAAGATATTATTTGCCGTACTGATATATGAGGTAACTCCAACCCCCCAGTTTCATCTCCTGAAACTGGGGGGTTGGAGTTACCTCATATATCAGTACGGCAAATAATATCTTTGTATCAGAATTCTCAGAATGAACAGTTGGGCTATAGCAGTTGATCACGTCATATTAATTGTCTTCTCATAAAAAGTTATCGAAAACTTGTCTAAAACCTATCTAAAACGTATGGTACTAGTTTGTATAGTAACCAGGACCTGAATTCTACAGAAAGTAACGACCGGTAGCGATTACACCACATGTTTAACAACAGAGGTGTGTCGCATAACTCCTTATATGGGCATAAAATTCCAATCTTGTGGAATTTTTTCTGACTCGACTATAGCTTAGTTATCAATGAATCCACCTCTAATACCTTTGGAATGGCATTTTGCACATTTCTGAAGGTTTTTGTAGCCAAATTCCAGCATCTTCATAGTTTTCCAAAAACAAAAACAGTGTTAATGGCCAAAATATCGAAAAATTCCGGTATGTAATGGTAGCTCAGACAATTTCCTCGGTATGTTCAAAAAATTAGAACTTTCTGTTTTGTAGTTTGGACACAGGAATTTTTTTTCCGCCGTACAAGCGATATTATTACCCCTCCGTGAGCTAGCGCAGAGGGGGAATTTCATTACCAATTGAGATATCGACTTGAAATTTTGTAGGCATGTTCTTGTAGTATTCCTTTGTGTCATGACGTTGGCGGATTTTTGAATTTTTAATTAATTAATTAATTATAGGTAATTAAAAACGGTGCAAGGGCACCGTGCCCCTGCACATTGCGTGTTATGTCCCTTGCACCGCGCCCTTGCACCAAATTCTATTTTCCGTTCTGCTTAAAATATCGACTTGAAACTTTGTAGGAATGTTCTTCAATCATAAAAGATGATGTTCGAAAAGTGGGAATAGTCAAAATTAATTAATTAGTTAGTTAGAGCCGTGCAAAAAATGGAATTTGGTGCAAGGGCAGGCAATGTGCAAGGGCAAATGGTGCAAGGGCAGCCCTTGCACCAATTTTATGATCGAACTGTGTCCACACCGTTTAATATTTTGACACGAAACTTTCTATGCATGTTCTAGTAGCATAACTACGAGTACTAGAAGAGCCGTATGATTAATATATCAATTAGGTAATTAATTATAGGCAAATTAATTAAAATTTGCCCCTGCACAATTTGTGCAAATTTCCCCTGAACATGTGCCCTTGCACCATTTTGTTTGCCCATGCACTAAATTATATTTTCCGTTCTGCTTAAAATATCGACTTGAAACTTTCTAGGAATGTTCTTCATGCATAAAACATATAATATAATCTACAGAAAGTGGGAATAGTCAAAATTAATTAATTAATTTTGACAAATTTGATATTTTGGCAAATTTGATATTCAAACTTTGAGCCTTTGTGAAAGTAATGAAAATTATTTATTTCAGGTTATGATGAACAATAAGCTATAAAAACGCCCCTTTTTGTTACACAAGCCTGTGCTTGGTATCGAAGACACCTCACACTCTGTCGCCGGGCGACCTTCGCGTGCACACGCTGGCAAGGGGTAACTTCGTAACCAAAGCCTGTGCATTGTGCATAATGAAATGGATAAATTTTCATCCAGTTGCTGGCGATAGAACTCGATAGAGTTCGATTGATTTACCATGACAACGGAGTTGGTTACCATAGAGATTACCAAAAACGGAGGAGCTGAACCACCGTGACAACTAGCAAGACACTTTTTCGCGCCCTACATACATGAAAGTTCACAACTAGCAGCTCAGCATTGTCACGTGACCAAAACTAGCCCTAATCATTGGTTGACCGGTGACCGTACACCCCTCTTGATTGGGTGTTGTATTACCACGTGTACATCCCCGTGATCTGTTTTTAACCAATAGGGGGACCATCACACTTACAATTCTTACACACTTTCTGGCCCTCTAGCCGGACTGATTCTAAAGAAAAAGCTACAGAGGAGATTCAAAATTCAATTTTCAAATTTCAGGAATAATAAGGTCTAAGGAAAATTATTTGAATAAACTAGTAGAACTGGGGCGATCGTACTGATCGCAAATTGAGGAATCTGTCTCTATTTTTTCTCATCTCTCTATTTCAATCCAACGCTGTATCTATGTCACTCTGTCTCTATTTCACTCTGTCTCCATCTCATTCTCTGTCTCCAATTCACTCTGTCTCCATCTCACTGTCTTCATCTCACTCTGCATCTGACTCCATCTCACTCTATCTCAATCTCACTCTGTCTTCATCTCACCCTGTCTCCATCTAATTTTCTGTCTTCATCTAACTCTGACTCCATCTCACTCTATCTCCATCTCACTCTGTCTTCATCTCACCCTGTCTCCATCTAAGTTTCTGTCTTCATCTCACTCTGTCTCCATCTCACTTTGTCTCCATCTCATTCTCTGTCTCCATCTCACTCTGTATCCAACTCACTCTGTCTTCATCTCACTTTGTCTTCATCTCACTCTGTCTCCATCTCATCCTCTGTCTCGAACTCACTCTGTCTCCATCTCACTCTGTCTCCATCTCACTCTGTCTTCATCTCACTCTGTCTCCATCTCACTCTGTCTCCAACTCACTTTGTCTCCATCTCACTCCATCTCTTTCTATCTCAAAAACTACAGCCGGATCAGAGAGGGAAAGATAATGATGAAAAAACCGGAGAGGGCAAAGGTGTCAGTTGTACAACAAAAGTGGTCACCTTTCTAGCCAACTAATTTCTGTTAGTTTTTGGCATAATTATAACTTATTTCAATAACATTCCTTATCATTCTTGATCTATATTATATTTTGAATCTTGATCTATATTATATTTTGAATCTTCTCTGCTACTTCTCTTTAGAATCAGACCGGCTAGCAAGTCTGAACGATGGGTGTAGGTGCGAATGTGTAAGGTCAGCGATTGGTTAAAAACAGATCACGGGGATGTACACGTGGTAATACAACACCCAATCAAGAGGGGCGCACAATCACCGCTCAGCCAATGATTAGGGCTAGTTTTAGTCACGTGACAATGCTGAGCTGCTAGGTACTGAACTTTCATGTTTGTAGGGCGCGAAACGTTTTAGAGAGCCAGTTACTCCGGTGGTTCAGCTCCTTCACTTTTGGTAATCTCTATACTAACCAGAGAATTCGTTGTAAAATAGTCCTTTCTTGCTATAAACTCGGCCTTTAGATAGAAAATTGATTTTATTCTACTCGCACTAATGCAAGGGCATTTCACAGTTTGGTGCCGTTATTTTTGTCTCTATTTTTAATAGGATTTTGGGATTAGACTGAAAGTATGGGATCATTTGAGAAGTAGTGAAGATTTGAAAATGTTAGCAACTTGCCGGTTCGACAAACTAAACCCATATGATTCCAACTTCGGGTCGGACGAGGGGAAGCTTGCCTTTTGCGAACATATTGCTGCTAGAACAAGAGATCGTCGAAGAATTTCACTGTCGACGTGTTGTAACCATGCCATATCCCCCAGGTGGCAGGGAGCAGTGAGAAGTGACTTCAAATCAGCCACGCTGCCCAGCAAATTCAAGCGATCCACCCTGACCAACCAGCCGGATCCCCTGAGCCCCCGTGTGGGGATGACGCTGCCCCGGAACTACGGCGGAACACGCTCGCCCGTACCAGAGGACGATGAGGATGACCAGGGAGCAGCAGCGGAGGAGTTGAGGAACTTCAAGACACCGGACCTAAAGGAGCCTGAGAGGAAAACCTCTTTTGGATTTGGTGGATTGTTTGGAGATGACAACAAAAAGAAAGAGAAAACTCCAACACCACCACCACCTCCTAAAACACCGGAAGAGGCGCCAGGTAAAGAATGACTCATGCCCCCTCCATTTTCACTACTACCCTAGACAAAACGATTCACGTGACCCTTCAAATGTTGCTAAGAGCGCATGTCTATGAATCATCCTTACCCCTCCCCAATTTTACCTAGCCGAGTACGTGTTGACAATACCGGGGGAGCAGTTTCACCAACTCAGGGAAACTGGAATCCTGGGGAACATGCTGGACAGTTACGAGCGGACAGATGGAGACGAATACAATGTCATTCTAAACGGCGACCAATACGCAGAGTTCCAACGGATAATGAACGGAGATAAACTTGATACCAGCGCCAGTCAGAGAGACGAAGGTACGTGGTGTGGGTTGCATGAACCAGATGATGCATCATGATGATATCTCTGTTGATATGAGAGGTTGTCTGTGAGGAATGAAGTTTGTCTGTAAAAAGTGTTCGTGATGTTTCAATTTTAATTAGCCATGATGTGATGTGGATTGTGGAAGTTGTCTCGACTCTCGACAAATTAAACAGTCGTGTCTCTACAATCGCTTTTACGATGTTCCTATTGTTAATTTATACGACAATGACCATACAAATTGGCCGATAAATTAGCCTGTTTACCTACACATGAAGTTCATTATGGCATAGACTCTGACAAACTAAGCTACTTCTTATTTCTTAAATCTTTCATAAAACCAACGAATCTTCCATATTATATTTACCTATGGTTCATTCTCATAAAGAGTCATTGAAGTCATATACCCATCATGTCATACTACACAACTGTTTCTTGGCTAAACTGCAGCCTTCGGAACGGTTCGGGCGTTCTTTTTGTTGGACAAGCTTGTATTTGCTGAGTAACATCCCATAACTAGACAATAACACCCTGTATGTATCATGGTCATCACTAATACACATGTATGTTCACACTAGACGGCTACTACGTGGTGTTGTTTACAGAACAGCAGTGGAGGCACATCCACCTATACCCCGAGATAAGAGCACTGGGCCTCCGGACTAGTGAACAGAGCAGTAGTGCAGTTCTGGGCGACAAATTGGTGGTGAGAATGGCAGAGACAACATATGACAGATACCTTGATATTCAAACAGCAATCAACCAACTTGGTACACCCCACACATGAGTTAGGGATGAACACATATAATGCTAATTATACGGTCAATTACACAGAAAATTCACTTATCTAGGCAATCAAGGATAAAGAGTTAATATATATATGGCCTACTCTTGACTGATCACGTTAAATGCGAATACACGATTAAAACGAATGATGAGTTCGAAGGGCGTGGGGTGTTGGTGTATTATATCCGGAGGATGACATGATATCAATTAACTTTATCAATTAATTCCCCTGCACAACGTGGGAAGTGGGAGACTTGGATGTTGGATAGTATAATGATATAATATCAGTAATTCTAATAAACAATCACACTTTCAGCAGAGAAGAAGGGAAAGAAAAAGAAGAAGGATAAAAAGAAAGACAAGAAGGATACGGTAAGAGTCATTTCTATCAATAATGAATCAACTGGCATGTGATTTGATTAACTCAACTCATTAACATATATATAATCCCCGTTATTTCCTGATAGGACGGAGGGGAGTCAGGTACGACCCCAAAGCCCTAAACGAAAGAGCCGGCTAGGTCGGTGGGGCAGCAGGAGTAGTGTTAACAAGATGGAAACGAGCGAGAGTGAGGGATGAGAAGAAGAAAAAGAAGCGATTCTCCTTCTCTGGATCTCGGAGTAAAAGTAACCCCGGTAGTGCCAGCGAGGATGGGGAGAAGAAGAAGAGAAGCAGCGTGTTTGGTAGGAAGAAGAAGAGTTCCGTTACCGCTCCACCAGTTACCACCGACCAACATTGTCGAGCCAGATCCAAATGAACAACCTGATCCTGGTCACGTTGCGGTGGATATGGGGGAGAGCAAGCCCCTAGAGCAAGGGGAACAACATGAGGAACTATCAGAGTCTGGAGAGGAGGAGGGAGCCAGGAAACAGGATCCCCCAACATCTGGAGGCCAAGGAGAGGGATGAAAGGTTAATATTCCAACTGTGATTAGGAACTGTAATCTAAATCACTGTTACGAGAAAGATAGCAATGATGTTGGTGCCATTATCAACGTAGAAAATAGTTTCTTAATATCAACAATCGCACTTTCTAACCTAGCTATTATAATTCTAGGTCCCCTGGACCATACTCCCCAACACCAGAGATTCTGAAGCCTGATTACCGAGCTGCCTCGGATAACCGGTACGGAAGCGAGGGAAACCTAGGAAAGGGTTACACCAGTTCGGGAGAAATGAGCGGTAAGTGAAATCTGTAACTAACTGAAGATCTAGGAAAGTAGTCGGCGCCGAGTGCCGACCCGATCTGAGCGTAATATTAAACGGGGTCTGACAACTCGCCAGACAGCTCGCCTTCACAGATACGCGATGATCTAAATACACCCATTATTCTTTCAGATGCGAGTGTATACAGCGTGGTATCATATCCGGTCATTGGGAAACGAAAGCGAAAGAAAAAGAAGATCAGACAGGGACCTAACGCTGGAGGATACAGCTCTGAAGTTGGGTGCCTGGAATGTTTCATCATGGTCTTTTGCCCCTGGAGATGGGTCAGCGGAGGGGCAAGGAGGTATTAGATGGGCCAACGGAGGGGCGAGGAGATATTAGATGGGTCAGCGGAGGGGCGAGGAGGTATTATATGGGTCAGCAGAGGGGCGAGGAGGTATTAGATGGGTCAGCGGAGGGGCGAGGAGGTATTAGATGGGTCAGCGGAGGGGCGAGGAGGTATTAGATGGGTCAGCGGAGGGGCGAGGAGGTATTAGATGGGCCAGTGGAGGGGCGAGGAGGTATTAGATGGGTCAGCGGAGGGGCGAGGAGATATTAGATGGGTCAGCGGAGGGGCGAGGAGATATTAGATGGGTCAGCGGAGGGGCGAGGAGGTATTATATGGGTCAGCAGAGGGGCGAGGAGGTATTAGATGGGTCAGCGGAGGGGCGAGGAGGTATTAGATGGGTCAGCGGAGGGGCGAGGAGGTATTAGATGGGTCAGCGGAGGGGCGAGGAGGTATTAGATGGGTCAGCGGAGGGGCGAGGAGGTATTAGATGGGTCAGCGGAGGGGCGAGGAGGTATTAGATGGGCCAGTGGAGGGGCGAGGAGGTATTAGATGGGTCAGCGGAGGGGTGAGGAGGTATTAGATGGGTCAGCGGAGGGGCGAGGAGGTATTAGATGGGTCAGCGGAGGGGCGAGGAGGTATTAGATGGGCCAGCGGAGGGGCGAGGAGGTATTAGATGGGTCAGTGGAGGGACGAGGAGATATTAGATGGGCCAGCGGAGGGGCGAGGAGGTATTAGATGGGCCAGCGGAGGGGCGAGGAGGTATTAGATGGGTCAGCGGAGGGGCGAGGAGATATTAGATGGGTCAGCGGAGGGGCGAGGAGATATTAGATGGGTCAGCGGAGGGGGGAGGAGGTATTAGATGGGTCAGCGGAGGGGCGAGGAGGTATTAGATGGGTCAGCGGAGGGGCGAGGAGGTATTAGATGGGTCAGCGGAGGGGTGAGGAGATATTAGATGGGCCAGCGGAGGGGCGAGGAGGTATCATGTGACCCAATGGTGGCGATATTTAGATAACATAATATCTGGGATAACACAGTCAAAGAACTAGAAAGGTATACGTGTAGCTGGCACTACATGGGAGTCCGATGAAGCAAGTTGTTTGAGAGATATCTGAGAGAGAAACCCTGTGTAAATTGGTAACGTTGTTACGAAGAAAAAGTGTATCTGTTTCTTTTGAGAATTACCACTAGTACTACTGCAGCTGCACAGCAAACTATTCCACGGCACTCATTATCCACAAAACAGATAATCATCGAGCATATATTATCTGCCGAACCCTCACAGAGCACTCTCTTGGGCAAAGCACGCTCACTCTGCACTTTGTCGTCATTTTTTAAATAAAATGACGGTGTGAGCCCTACAACAAGAACAATGAAGGCTTGACTTGTACAGATCTGTGTATTTGAGTATTTCATACGTACCGAATGTGTGGGAAATAATAATTATCACTTGTCACAACAACGGCTGCAGTCATCATACAGTATCTCACTTCCTTGAGGAAGAATTCAAGAGAGAAAGTGAGAGAAAGTGAGAGAAAGTGAGAGAAAGAGAGAGAAAGAGAGAGAGAGAAAGAGAAGAGGGGGAGAGAGAGAAGGAAAAGAGAGAGAAAAAAGAGAAAAAAGGAGAAAAGGGGGAAAAAAGAAGAAGAGAAAAGGGGGGGGGGGGGGGGGGATTTTTGTTGTTTTTCCTGAATTTTCTTTTTTTTGGATTACCGGAGGAGTTGGAATGTCTGCGGAGCAAATTGATCGACATACTAACTGTGATTCTTTTATTACCAATGTTTTGCTTTGCTCGACCGTGAAAATTAAAATGGTTTGATAATACAACCAATATTCAGTTGTGGGCGAATAAGGTATAAACTGAAAACATGTAAAACGCTATCGTATAATTTGGGGAAGTATAAAAAAACGTTATTTGTCAAAAAAAAATAAAGCAATTTTCAGCACACAGCGCGGTTCCTTTGTGCAGTAGCTCACACTACATTTTGTTTCATTCAATGGTTCAGCGGGTAAAGCATGCTATTCTGGAATCAATAACCATCCTACTAGGCCAGCTAAAATTGGAGCTAGCATAAGAACACCATATTATGTCACTTCCGACAAGTTCACTTCTACGGTAGGGTCTGTAGTTCCCCACTGGATCAAAATCATCATGCGAAAAGTTCAGAAGTTCAGAAGAAGTTCAGAAGAAGTACACAATCTATTGATTGTTCTGTGTCCACAATGAGTAAAAACACGCGGTGAACTTGGCCGCTCACTTATTTCGCGATCTTATCCAAAGGAGCACGAACGCTTTTAGATGGAACAAAAAGGTGAGGAGAACCAGAAACAGTATATCTAGCCACAAGTTATCCTGGTAACACATGGAGGTGGTATAGATTTAATAAAGGGAATATATATTTCCTAGTGGGGAAACCACTAAAATGTGGTATACATGTTTATCTTGCCTGACTAGACTCTGTTTCGAGGGTTAGAACATAACGGTTACCTTGTTCATAGTCCACCCTTCAATTATCCTTGTTCCATTTCGTGCACTCTCTTTGTACTCGTCTGCAGAAGAATACACCGGTTAATTAAGAGTTGTATTATTTATATGTTATAGAGGAAACAGAAATTCAACGTGGAAATCTTAAATCCTACAAAATAATGTGACTTGTTGTGTCCAAAGACAAGAAACGATTACTCGGATGGCTGACACTTGCAGAGGGACGTATTATAAACACCTAAATGTAAATCTCACCTATTTTTCCACCCCCCCCCCCCCAGAGGGACGTATAAACACCTAAACTAAATTGCTAAATGTAGATCTCACCTATTTGTCCACCGTATGTTCCGAAGTAGGATATGATGGCTCCCTCGAATCCCCAGCGCAACCAGGAGGTCATTTGGAAAGGGTGCATGTACTTTGGACAATTATCAATGAGTATGAACATGCCACAGAACAGGAAGTAGGGAGCGTATACTGTGGGAGCGATAGCCAGGGTATCGAGAGGCTCCCATCCTATCACCGAGACGAAGAATGCTGTGAGAGGGAGATTGTTGTTTAGTTAATTAACTGGTAATTGGAACTCAGAGTTGAAAATACACAATTGTACACGATTCACATGTTGTAGGTAATGCACGTAATACCGATTGATGTTGATGTGAGGATAGAGAGGGCAGATATCAGCCAAAGATATAGAAACTTGAAGAAGATTGGATCTTTAAATATCATGAAGTAACATATTAGGTTGAAGATAAGGGGAAGCACAACACATGCCGGAACCTGAGATATGACAAAATTATTGACACCCATGGGGATCGGGAATCCATTTCTGTCGAACTGTACCCTCTTCCCCTTTAGTATAATTAGCTGTATGGCAGCTATTATAGTTAATTAATAGCTCTATTAATTACCTCCATAAGTGCCTTGGCGATATACCAAGGAAGTATCCCGTACGCACCGCTCTTGTATTCCCTCACAAATAGGGGGAGCTCTGTAGGCAGCACCTGGAAGAATAAAGTGGTTGCTATAGAAACAGGGGTTGCTATAGAAACAGGGGTTGCTATAGAAACAGGGGGTTGCTATAGAAACCAGGGGTTGCTATAGAAAAAGGGGGTTGCTATAGAAACAGGGGTTGCTATAGAAACAGGGAGTTGCTATAGAAACAGGGGGTTGCTATAGAAACCAGGGGTTGCTATAGAGACAAGGGGTAGGCGGACTCTAGTGCTAACGGACTCTAAATCTAAACCCAAGGAGGACTCTAACCGTAACCTTTACACTAACCCCTAAACTCGAACCCAAATAACGGCCCTAACACTTCTTAATGAGTAGAGAGGCACAGCAAACTCTCGTTTCCGGCCTAACGGCCGAAATCTCGAGTTCGCTTTTCGTGATTTTAGCACTAGAGTCCGCTTACCAGACAGGGGTTGCTATAAAAACAGGGAGTTGCTATAGAAACAGGGGATGCTATAGAAACCAGGGGGTTGCTAATATTTTAATTCAACTAACCTGAATGTTGTTGAAGACACCAAAAAGTGACAACATGTAGACAATAAGGAAGAGACATCCTGCAACATCCCGGTCCCTGTCCTGTGTGATGGAATGTGTCAATCAATGTACAGTCGGACCCCGATTTAACGGCACCCTCGGGGGAAAGGGTTTTGTCCGTTAAATCGGGGTGTCCGCTAAATCGGGGTCAAATACTGTTAATTTCCTATATCGGGGGAAGATTATGCTGCCGTTAAATCGGGGTGCCGCTAAATCGGGGGCCGTTAAATCGGGGTCCGACTGTACTATGTAGGTGAGGTGGTACATACTACTGAATGCTGGGCAGTCCTAACTGCATTACTAGCCCGTACTAGCTCGCGTTTTGGGGCCCATACTCCCGGCCCAGGCATAAAAACAGAAAATTAGTTCGTTACAAAACTAACGTGGTCGAGTTGTAGGAATGCCAGACCAAAGACAATTGCAACCGCAATATGCTGAACCACCCGGATATGATTTAGAATGGGATTCCGGGTGAGAATCTTGAAATTCCGCCACGAGCACACCATAAATTGTCTCCAAAATCCTACTCGCCTGATAGGGTAATTAAGTCATTAAGGGTAATAATGGAAACAGGAAAGGTAATCTACCAGGCTTGGGAAACAGAAAGGAAAGCTAAAAAGAAAATATGACGGATAGGATCATAGCTGGACTCACCCTGCTTTGTTTAGTTTCAACTTCTGATTGTTTTTCACCATCAGCTCTTTTATCACCCGATCTGCTTCTTGTTTCTCTGCGCTCCCCACATATCCCCTCACGATTTGCTAGGAATGAAAATGTTTTATTGTTTTAGCTGAAACTAGTAGATCGAGGGATCTCTCTCTATCCATATTTCTTACTCTCTCTATCTCGACTCTATGTCTTTCTCTCACTTCTCCATATATATATGATGGGTGGCCACTGCACCTGGTCATGTAAATCTCAAGTTACTTACACAACTGGCCCTGGCACCCACAGCAACATGGTTGTTAGTCATCCCCGATATCTCTACATCCGTCTGAAAATGAATGATTTAAAGAGAGAGGGAGGGAGAAAGAGAGAGAGAGATAGAGAGAGAGAGAGAGAAAGAGAGAGAGAGAGAGAGAGAGAGAGAGAGAGAGAGAGAGAGAGAGAGAGAGAGAGAGAGAGAGAGAGAGAGAGGGTGAAGGGGGTTGAAATGAACTGTTAGATGAAACATGACAGAATTTGTAAAATTATTCACCGTGTTACAAGACGATGTCATGGCGTTAGTCCTGGGTTGGGCGGCCAGAGTTTTAATGTAAAAGTCAGCAGGATTGTAATCAGAGGGGCAGGAATAACCAAACTCAGAGAAGAATCGGGGGGCACCAGTTCGGGGTCCAATGTAGGCAACAGAACCATCGTGGAGCAGCATGATACTGATAAAAGGAGGGTGGTTGTTATTAACAGTTACCATGGGGTATAGTATAATAATAATAATAATATTCATACTTATATCCTGCCCATATTCTACAGGGACAGCAGAGCTTTACAGATGCTGCCACTGGAGGAAACTCAGAGCAGTTAACTAATCACAAACAAATGTCACAACAAACATAGCAACAATGCCGAATTAAGACAACAATTTAGGGCCAGATCATTGGATAGACCAACCTGTCAAATAGGGAGAAAACATCGGATGATGGTTGATGAATAGTGACAATAATGTTTCTTTGCGAGTTAGCCAGCCTCTTCAGGAAAATGACGATCTTCTCCGCCATATCCGCATCCAATCCAGAGGTGGGCTCATCAGCAAATATCAAGGGCTTACCAAGGAGCACCTAATGACAGACAGACGTGATGGAGTTACTTGATTACTTGATATAACTAGCAACGGGTTGTATTCTCACAATGAGAGAAATTATAGGATCATTTTTGATCGAACTATACTTTTCTAGCCACTAGTTGTAATGCAGTCATACCTCCATACAAAGCGAGAGACGTTTCCTTTCTCCCCCACTAAGACACTGACTCTCACCTCCTGCCACCCCAACAAGGGAACTTGCTACCTAGAAAGGAATGTTTAGGAATTTATAAAAAAGGGATGTTTAGTTCTTCATAATACTGGTCACATGACTAATGCGGGGGTTTGTAACTGAAAAAAGTACTAACCTTTAGTAACTCTCCCTCTGCCAACATTTCCTCCACTCTCACATCCTTTTCCGCTTGGCTCAAGTGACCTAACCGCAGGTTAGCCTGTAGGAATGGTTGTTCTGGTTGGTATGGATCACATATCGTGTTGCTATGGGTCACATATCGTGTTGCTATGGGTCACATACCCTGGTTGCTATGGATCACATGTCGTGTTGCTATGGATCACATATCGTGTTGCTATGGATCACATATCGTGTTGCTATGGGTCACATATCGTGTTGCTATGGGTCACATGTTGTGTTGCTATGGATCACATATCGTATTGTTATGGATCACATATCGTGTTGCAATGGATCAAATATCGTGTTGCTATGGATCACATATCGTGTTACTATAGATCACATATCGTGTTGCTATGGATCATATATCGTGTTGCTATGGATCACATATCGTGTTGCTATGGATCAAATGTTGTGTTGCTATGGATCACATATCGTGTTGCAATAGATCATATGTCGTGTTGCTATGGATCACATATCGTGTTGCTATGGATCACATGTTGTGTTGCTATGGATCTCATATCGTGTTGCTATGGATCACATGTCGTGTTGCTATGGATCAAATATCGTGTTGCTATGGAGCACGAATCGTGTTGCTATGGATCACATATCTTGTTGCTATGGATCAGATATCGTGTTGCTATGGCAACAATCACCTGGAACTGGAGAGTTTCCCTGACTGTCATGGTTCCAATAAACAGATCCTCCTGCTGGATGTAAGATGCAATGTGGGCGATGTCCCGACCGAGCCTCTCTCCATTCGCAAATATCTCTCCAGTATTTGTCATGTCTCTGTTGGTCTTGCCGGATAGTGCATTTAGTAGGGTGCTCTTGCCACATCCACTTGAGCCCATTATGGCAAGAAGTTCACCACTTTTAGCATACCCAGACACTGGGAGGAGAGGGAAAAAAGATTAGAGCCTGTCATTGAGAGACTGTACATGGTTTTCCATGACACGGTCAGCGAACAATGGACGACCCAATTCACTGACCCCGTCCCCGAACTGTTTTGAATCTTACCGTTGTTCAGTATGGGTTTCCGTTCCACGCCCTTCCGAAAGCAGAGCATGCCCTTCTTAACATGGACATCTACACAAACATCCCGCCAACACAGCTCAACAGTCGAGAAATCTGTAATGGAGATTGGACGTTAAATATGGGATGACATTCAACAGAAATGTTAATCTGCTGGTAGCTGAAATTAAGATGGTTCATATTTTGTACCCTGCAGAAGCTGATTTGACTTTATTAGGACCTGGCGGGGAAGATTTGAGAGGAAGATCAAAAATGCCAATTCGAGCCCTAGTGATCAGGGCTCGAATTATCATCAGACACTGAACCAACAGGATTGAACCAAACACCAGCACGATAAACAGTTTTCAGAAGTAGTAGATAATTAGTACCACTGACTCATTATACAGATATGACAAATATCGACAGATGGTAACCTCAACTATAGTGGTAAAGCCGACTAGGCAGGTTCACTATTATGTGTGTGTACTAACGTATAAAGGCGTCAAGAGCTGTAGCGCAGCTGGAAAGTTCCCTAACGATGATCCGTGACATGGTAACTGAGATGCAAACTTGAGACAAGGGACTACCATGGTGGAAGAGAGAGAGAGAGAGAGAGAGAGAGAGAGAGAGAGAGAGAGAGAGAGAGAGACATAGGGCAGAGAGAGTAAGAGAGAGAGAGAGAGAGAAAGAGAGAGGATAGAGAGAGAGAGGATAGAGAGAGAGAAACAGAGAAAGAGAAAGAGAGAGAGAGAGAGAGAGAGAGAGAGAGAGAGAGAGAGAGAGAAAGAGAGAAAGAGAGAGGATACGCGCCCCAAAGAGGGAGGGAGAAGACGTGACCAGTAACTAAACCACACACGCCCGAGTGTTCCCTATGGAGTTAGAACAGCAGCAGGTGCACGCTTGAAGATTGGGATCCCTCGCATATAATGGTATACCCTCGATGATCATTCCAGAAATTAAGAAATGGTACGGATACCGCGAATATGACTGGAACTTCCAGTGGAAGATAATATCTCGCCAACACGAACACATGATTCCACCATACAGGAACGAAAAGCTATAGCAGTACAACACATGGGCAGCACATGTAGAGCAGCACTATAGGCTCGGGATCAGAGACCTGGTTTATCTTTCAGAGCTGCCATGAACAGGTCTAACGATGCTGGAGAGATGATCCTACCCATGATGGTTGCTATGGAAATTATGGTTACCATGGTAACCTACCTTCGTATCCCGGTGTTATACCGTACAAGTTCGATTTGTAATCGTCCAACGAAAAATGTTCAACACTCATCGAGAACAATATATATATTTTTACAAACACAAAATCAAATATATGGATTGCTAACTAGCATAAATGGGGCGTACTGGGGAAAGAAGGATGGCAGAATGGTAGGTGAGAGATTTAATGCACCTGGCAGCTTTGAAAACTAGTGACTCGGAGAAACAATTACCACCCAGGCCACGGTATGCCATATGTTCAAGGCTTGTCGAGGGGGACAAAAAAGCAACGCCAGCTATATATATATCTCTCTCTCTCTCTCTCGATTGTCTATAAATTATCTCTCAATCCGAATCATCAAATCTAACTCGTGAAGATCACAATTTGTGCTTTAGAGTTGTTTTCTTTTTTCTTTCTCGATCATTTCTCTCTCATTTAGTACAACAAGATACAAGTTGTATCTAAAGTTCCGGTAAATATTATCAAGAAAGATTGTACACGGAGCTCACTTAATACAGGAAATCGTTTAAGAAGGAGATATAACCAACTGGGACGAAAGACCGCGTTACAGTTGATACACTGCGGACGATAGGAACTATTTTTGTAGACTGAAGCTTGTAGTAAATCTTGTGAATCCTATGGTTCTGTTGCTATGGCAACCCCACCTCCATGACCACAGTAGGCTAAAGATCATGGCGGTAGAATCTTTGTGGCTGCAACAGTGGCTGCCAAACCACGATACACTGAAATGTGTTCTCTCTCCAGCTAACGAATTGTCTATAAACTCGGATAAATATCCAAAGGAATATTTATCTCAAACCACATGATATATCCGACAGTTCACTTACCCCCAAAATATTTGCTGACCCGTCTGGCCGATGAGGAGAGTTCCTCGTTGGTTCCCATGGCAACAGGATTCTCCATCACTCCAGCAACACCTACCATGGTGTAGCTGCACAACTATTTTGAGGTGCTATGAAAACAAGGTGTGTGTGTGTGGCAGAGAATAATGTTCAACGGTGAAAAACTAGGTAGGCTAGGTAGCACACCGGAATTGGATCAATAGAATTGTATGAGCTATAGGTTTCCATAGTTACACAATACAACAAAGTTACATGCATCAAACCCAAAAGTAGGGGTACAATAAATGCATCCTATAACTACCACAATTAGAAGGTGTAAATATATGTACACTACAAGTTCTGTATTACTACCAGTCAGAGCCGATCATGAGTTTAGTAGAGAGGGCTTCCCAGGTTTTGTACACGAATATACAAGTTAGGGGTTCCTATATCACATTTCATCTGGGCGGCTTTAGCGAGATAGAAAGATGAGAGTGGGGAAAATAGATGGTTGGAGCAACGTGAAACTGGATCTATCCAACTCCGGCTTTTATGAAAAGAGGCATAGCTAGGAGGAGCTAGTTCGGGTATTAATCAATCCAGCCACAATGGGCAGCTGTTTTTGGAATGTCCGAGAACATCACCATCATCAACTAAAGCACAGAGAAAAAGAGAGAGAGAGAGAGAGAGAGAGAGAGAGAGAGAGAGAGAGAGAGAGAGAAAGAGAGAGAGAGAGATGACATTCGATATTGTAGTATACGAACTAGAGTTCCTTTCGGAGAGTTATAATCTTATTGTAACTCGATTGAGTGGGACAGAGGACACATATTATGTTATTAATGGGACTGTGGGGTCACGCATGTAGGGGAAGGGGGGCAGGGTACGCCATGGCCCCAGTACTTTTCAGGAAATGGCCCAGTACTTTTCTTGATTAGACAAAAACTATGACTTTTTGGCCTAAAAACCGAAAAATTTTCTCGGGCTCCGCTGTCGCTTCGCCCGATCTACTCGAATTTTCAATAGAAAAGTCAATATATGTCATATCACGTGACCAAAAAAAATGGCCCCACCACTTTCAAAACTTCCCCTACATGCCTGTGTGGGGTCGTTAGTCGCTCCAGGTCATACATTCTTAGGAGATTTCTAGGTTTCGGTTACAGTCCTTTCATGCATTATATTATTTACTCACCAGAAACATCTCATGTTTGCAGCAGGTAGCGTTGGAATCTTCTCTTCATTGAACTTGAAACAGGGCTGTTCTGCCAATGTAATATGGATCGGATCATTCTAACTTGGGAGAGTAAATTGGGAGCAGGTGGGGAGTTATTGTACGGGGGAGGGGGGGGGGGGTATTGTAGCAATGTAAGGGGGGAGCTAAGGTTGCTGTAAGATACTCCTAAAAGAATGATACAAAATGCACATCCATACTGTCACTCAAACATTTTATCATTCGAATAATAACGTCTCAAAATCCTTTGCTTTCCAAAAACTTGGTAACCACATCTTTACATTGTCCTGGAATGTGTAGACGACAAAACTTGTCATCAATATGAATGTAGACGGGAGGATACTTCATGTGCTCCTTCATAAAACTCATCATCTCCCCCACCACGACATGGTAATCCCCGTAGACATTCTCGACAATAGTTCGAACTGGAGTCGGTGTAACTGGAACGTCCGTGCAGGGAGCCTCATTGATATCGAAATTCCCACTTTTCCGTGCCACAAGGTAGTCCGGCTGAAAGAAAGGGGTGAAAAACAATTATGTTACCCTAACATATATATGAACATGAGGTAATCGACTTTAAACCTGCTAAATACTTTCCATACCGATGGGCTATCATGGTAGACAATCTTGTCCTCGTGAGCTCTTGTTGCTTGGATAAATCTGGTCAGTGGTAGGACTCTGCGCTTGCTATCCACTACAGGAACACTGTTGCCTTCCTTGTCATATATCGCATGAATCTCTTCAAATGAGGGTGGAGTCACTATCGGCGATCTGCAGCACAGGTGGGGGTTAGGGGGAAATCTAGTGTGAATATAACATATAATGGTCTAGGAGGGAGTTAGGGGGTCATCTCGAGAGGCAGGAAATAGTAAAGATTCTTACTTGCTAGTTAGAGATCTGCTACATACGGCCCTGAACATCTTTCCCTGTCTACACAACATTCTACAAAGATGCAAATCAATAAAACTTGTCACAACACTGATAAAATCCTCGATATGAACAAATATAATGAATTTTAATTTTGTAATAATAGTAAAAAGTTAAATAATAACAAGGTAAAATTTGTGAGATCACCCAGAAACCCGTATCGCGATATCTGATCCGCACGTGTCATCGAACCGATTCCCACAAAGAAAAACATACAACTAATGTCTTTATCACGTTGGGACAAGGAAATGCCTATTAGGATCGTATCCATGGTGTGGTAACCATCGTGACAAACTCGTTGTGGTAACCATGGTTACACATTGCCCGTGTACAAAGCTAACTTCCAATAATCCAGAGCATGTTAAGTCCTGTAGGGCCAAGATTGACAGGCCCTAGCATGCCGTGTTCCTCGCTCCTCAGATGGAACAGCAGGAGAAGGAGGGAATGGAACAGATTGTTCCTTCCCTTGCTCACCTCCCAAACCTCATCTTCCACTAGCACCTGAGAGGAAGGTGGTATCACTGGGTTACCACTGCAGCCATGGTAACGGGTGGTTTTCATTGTCACATCATGGTAGCCATGGTAACGGGTTGATTTTCATTGTCACATCATGGTAACTATGGTAACGGGTTTTTTCATTGTCACATCGTGGTAACCATGGTAACGGTTTGTTTTCATTGTCACATCGTGGTAACCATGGTAACGGTTTGTTTTCATTGTCACATCATGGTAACCATGGTAACGGCCAACGGGTTGTTTTCATTGTCACATCATGGTAGCCATGGTAACGGTTTGTTTTCATTGTCACATCATGGTAGCCATGGTAACGGTTTGTTTTCATTATGCTAATTATGCTAATTATGTGATTATATCGTACCTTGAAATGAGGAGGATGGATAGAAGACTGAAAGAGGGCGTACTCTCGCTTCTTGCTATCCGCTTTGTTAGGAGTTTGCACAAAGTACTGGGTTGTAAATGTTCTTCCCTGCAAATGGAGATGGAGATGTTATCAGGGTGTCAAGCAAAGCAACAGATAACGTCAAACGAGCCGGTAACCATGGTACCATGGTAACCATGGAAACACACAAACCTCAGGGTACATGGGGTTACGTGGAAGATGCGAGTCTAGGTAGGTATTGATACAGTGGGCCACTATCTGGGAATCTGTTGGTAGCTCCTTGTTCCAGGGTGCATTCTTATACTGACCACCGCTCTCCCACCTGAAGCAACCTGCAGAGAGGTGGGATTAATTTGGAATTTTTAATCGTTCACTTTGCCCAGCTGTAATTCAAGAAGTTATCCGGCTTACAAACAATAAACCAAATCATTTTCTTTTTATACAAAATTGAAAACCATCAAAAAGTAGCCGGATCTATATCTGTGTAATACCTACCTAGACAGCTACCAGCAGCCAGTTCCCCTATGCGGTGGACAAGGTATTCCTGGTTCACGCTCACTTCCAAATAGGGCAGCACTTTAGCTGAGGGAGGGGGAGTAATAGTACTGGGGCAGTTTTACATTTATGTTTATTGTTGGACTTGTTTTTGGTAGTTCTCTGAAACCGCTTGTTTCACTTTGTACTATGTTTATTGTTGGGTAGAAATTGAAAGACTATTGATTGTTAAAGAAGAGCTGAATAAAACATACCGATATTGGCCATGTGCTCGTGTTTGTTAGTTGATATCTTTGAGAGAACAGCAGTGCTGACAGAGCCTATCTTGCACTCCGCTGATCCTATTTGCTCCAGAGTCTTGTTGATCATCTGGATCTCACTATGCAGGTGCTGCAACAGTAATTATTGGATTAGATAAATGGAACGATGTAAAACTTTAGAGTTTGGCTTTATCTTGGCTTATCTTTGCTTATAGTTTGGCTTTAGCTAATCGTACTAGACACGACAGCCACATGGTACCTGAAAGATGGTCCGGGCAAGCCAGGTCCTGATATTCTGAGTCCAGCTATCCAGGTAGGGAGCACTAACTCCCAGTCTCTCTAACAGTGCATCAGCTGCCTGTTGGTTGTAATAACTTGTATCCCCGGACACGCTGACACTCTGGTTTTGAGAGGCCAGAAAGTAGGTCCGAGGGGGCAGGGTTTCAGAGGCCCGGGGTGCCCAGCCACTGGAAAGAGACCTGTCAGAGGTTCCCCTCGCCATCCACTTGTCTTTCTCTTCGTACTCCTATTACATGGGGTTTGGTGATGTGCAGGGTATGACCTAGAACTTTGGATGAGCCAGAGAACAGAGCTGATGGTGCTGGGTCATGAGGTCTTCATTTGAAAGAGTCTATTTGGTTACCTTGAGATAGTTGGAAAGATCGTTGATATCAGAGACCCTCTTCCGTATTTTAGGAGATGCACCCAACTTGAAACTACTATCCGCTTCCCGTAGAGGTGTCGTGAAACTAAAAAAGAGTTGGAGAGAACCTAAAATATCGCCTGACTATTTGGCATTCCGCCAATTACCACTCACCTCATCATACTGGTGTTCATGTTGTTTGTGGTACTGGTAAATTCCGGCTGAACGCAGCTGTGAGGATGAACATGAGTGAGAGTGAAATAATTTCATGATGTTTTGATCACCGTAGCAACCCCTCTCTTAGTTACATGGTTGCCATGGCTACCCCTCTCTTAGTTACATGGTTGCCATGGCTACCCCTCTCTTAGTTACATGGTTGCCATGGCTACCCCTCTCTTAGTTACATGGTTGCCATGGCTACCCCTCTCTTAGTTACATGGTTGCCATGGCTACCCCTCTCTTAGTTACATGGTTGCCGTGGCTACCCCTCTCTTAGTTACATGGTTGCCATGGCTACCCCTCTTTTAGTTACATGGTTGCCATGGCTATCCCTCTCTTAGTTACATGGTTGCCATGGCTACCCCTCTTTTAGTTACATGGTTGCCATGGCTACCCCTCTCTTAGTTACCTGATAGTACTGGTACTGTTTAGGGAGTGGAAGGATGCATTGAAGGAGCTGTTTAGTGTCATGTTACTTCCACTGTTGATGGAGGTGGAGAGGGGCGGTGTGAAAAGATCACCCCTAATAGTCGGTGTCGGTGTCATGTGGGGTGACGGACCAGAGACATTGCTCTTGGTGGGTGTTGTTTCAAAGGAAGATGGGCTCCGACCACCTGGAGACGTGTCACAGGAGCTGGTGCCAATCAGGGGCCGAGCTTTGATGTTGAGGAGAAGAGACTGGGCGGGGGATAGGACGTCCAGTTGGGTTTTGAAGCGTCGTGACGTCACGTATGTGATGATGTCACAGAGCGCGGCTATTCCACATACAACCGCTAGGGATATCTGAAGATAGATCGAGGTACCAATTAGAGGTCATGTGGATATAAAATTAACGTTCCCACTACAACCCCGCAAAGCGTTGCTTAGTTTACCTCGATATAAGACGCGTAGAGGGAGTGGTCTTCTGATAGGCTGACCATGCTCGTAAGAAGTGCCCCTGCTAGTCGGAGTGAAAACACCGTACATAGGAGAGAGTTGATCCCGCACCATTTCAACGCCACGTCACCATGCTGTATCTGAGAGGATATATCAGGGATGTTATTTATGTGGAATTATATATGGTCACCTTCCTACCCAAGTGTACGTTTTTATGTTTATCAAGTTTCTGGACTAAACTAAACTAATACGTGTTACCTCACAGTAACTAAACACACATGGCCATCTGACATTATTTTAGGCCAATAAGGTCATTTGTGTTTTTTTGTACATAGCCGAGCTAAATATCTTACTATTGTCCCATGTACTTTCTTTAAGCGTGTACTCAGATTTATTGGGCTTTGTGAGAATATGCAGGAGTGGAGTGCTCCTCTATCGGGTTAATCCATGGAATTCATGTATTATTTGGGACGAACCTTGAACTTTTGGGGGGAAAGCCAATTTCTTCACCAATTGGTAGTCCAAGGGGTACTTGATCACCAAAAAAAAGTTTCAATCTCAATTTTTAGGGGAAGTCACCTAAATTGGGTATAATTGGTTACAAGGTAATTACATGGTAAACCCAAACCGTAAATCAACTTAGGAATGGAGTTAAGTAAAAAATAAGGGCACTAAAATGTGTAGCGTCTTCGCATTAGTGGGGGTAGGTGCCGGAATTAAGTCTCTATCTCATCTGGTTAATAAGATAATTGGATAATTAGATTAGCGCATAGCCGTTTTGGCCAAATATGGCTATAGCCATGTTAGGAAAGGAGTAGAGACAAAACCGAGGGCACTAAAATGATCAGCGTCCTCGAGTTAGTGGGGGTAGGTGCTAAAATTAAGTCTCTATATCATCTGGTTAATTAGATAATTGGATAATTAGGTATGAAAATAACCGTTTTTGGATATATGGCTATAGCCACTTGGGAATGGTTTAGAGACTTTTCACTGGTGCCATTTTGTAGGCGATGGCCAAGTTATGGGTGGTCTATGTCGGACTTTTAAGCTCTATCTTCAACCGTTTAGCCGTTATTTAGCTTTAAAAGTGCTTAAATGGACAAAAAATGAGCAAAAAAACGCACTAATTACCCTTTTTTGCCCATTTCAGCACCAAATAACGGCTAAACGGTTGAAGATAGAGCTTAAAAGTCCGACATAGACCCCCCATAACTTGGCCATTGCCTACAAAATGGCACCAATGAAACATCTCTAAACCATTCCGAAGTGGCTATAGCCATTTAGCCAAAAAACGGTTATTTTCACACCTAATTATCTAGTTAACCAGATGAGATAGAGACTTAATTTTAGCACCTACCCCCACTAACTCGAGGACGCTAATCATTTTAGTGCCCTCGGTTTTGTCTCTACTCCTTTCCCAACATGGCTATAGCCATATATGGCCAAAACGGCTATGCGCTGATCTAATTATCCAATTATCTCATTAACCAGATGAGATAGAGACTTAATTCCGGCACCTACCCCCACTAATGCGAAGACGCTACACATTTTAGTGCCCTTATTTTTTACTTAACTCCATTCCTAAGTTGATTTACGGTTTGGGTTTACCATGTACATTACCCTGTAACCAATTAGGCCCAATTTAGGTGAATTCCCCTAAAAATTGAGATTGAAACTTTTTTTTGGTGATCAAGTACCCCTTGGACTACCAATTGGTGAAGAAATTGGCTTTCCCCCCAAAAGTTTCGGGTCCAAGCAAGAATTCCATGGATTAGGTGGGAACTTACAGAGGGTGGTGAGATAGTAGCTGATAAACAACTCATTCTCTCTCTCTCCCAGCAATAGCATTTCCGTGATGAATATATATTTATTTCTGATCCGATAATCACTACCTATTTCTCTGTATCTCTCTCTCTCTCTCTCTCTCTCTATCTCTCTCTCTCTCTCTCTCTCTCTCTCTCTCTCTCTCTCTCTCTCTCTCACACCGTTGTGAGATGTTTTGTTCAGGATTTGTTCCCAATTATCAGCACAAGTGAGCATCAAAATAATTCCACAGTACACAAATATTGGACCGTCTAAAGTGTTTACAAATCCATTAGATGATGAAGTTTTTCTAATGCCTTTACTTGTCCTAATGGTCCCTAATGCACATAAATTTCATATTTCGTCTGTCATCTTCATCCGGCTTGTAAACATAGTTACGAAATTTTTTTAGACCGCAGCTCCTTTTCAGTTGTTGTTGTTATGTCTAGTTACGGATGAAATCTCAGCCTAGATAACAGAACACAGCTGCCTTCCCCCCGTACAGTCTATATATCTATGATCTAGCTACATTATACCGCAAGCAAATTTACCTTATACCGTGCCTTGATGCTCTGCTCCACGAGGGGGGTTTGGAAAGCTGCACTTGGCATAAGGCTAGATACAGGGAATTGATCGGTTAGTGGAATTAAAGGAATTTCATGGAAGACATGGGGTTAGGTGGGAGAGTAGGTGGGGTGGGGGTGTAGGGGAGGTTTGAAACATACACCAGTAGACAGCTATTTAGCTGAGTGAATGGGTGTGTCTTAGCACGGATGGAAGAGATTAACTCCAGAATCCAAATCTACTCTAATTGTGTTAATTGGTTGCATGATGACTGATGAACTATGAAACTTCATAACAAAATAACTCAAACTTCACCCTTATTGTGAAGAGAAATGGTGCCTTTATTATCTCTAATTGTGTGAATAGGAAATAGTTCGGAAATCTTGAACATGATTTTACCAGTTTATTGCTGTCGTCACCAGTATTAATATGGATCTCTCATTACTACCACCTTTATTACGATTCGTCTCTGTCATGATATCTGTCTCTGCATGCAGCAATCCGACAATTGTTAGATGATCATTAATTTCTGAATTCTGCTGCCACCACGGCCTGTTGAGTTACCCAACAAGGCTGCATGTGCATTGACAAGTAGAAAGGCAGAATTATTGCAATTATAGTTGTCTCAGTTGTTGTCTTATTTGCAACATTATTTCTTCAGAAATCTGTGTTGATCTGATCTGCGTTGATCACTTCCAATCAGATTCATCTCCTCTAATCAATTTTAATTTGTCTCGTCCCCAATCAAGGAAACTCCTGTCAAGTCTTTCAAAAAAGTTACAAATACTTCATCGGTGATGTAGTTGTGTATATTGATCTGTTTCAATTTGTATTGCTCATAAAACATGATATGGCATTCTTGTAACCAAAAGAAATTAGAAAATATGAGCACACCCAGTTAGGGCCAAAAAGTGATATCATTGTACATTGCGATACGGGACATAAGAAATTTTCTCATATAAACACGCTCCCAAATTTAGCTGATCAAGGAATAGTTGTATAATATGTAGCTGCCAGGTCAGCTGTGATTTATTAACCCGTGATGAGGCGCTAACCCAACATTTTATTGCTGTTTTTACCTAGCAACTCATTAGTTTGATCTGCTCATTGTCATCATTGTTTCTTCTGTTACTGTTAGCGCTGGCGAGAGATAGAGATAGAGAGAGAGAGAGAGAGAGAGAGAGAGAGAGAGAGAGAGAGAGAGAGAGAGAGAGAGAGAGAGAGAGGGGGGGGGGACAGAGAGAGTACAACTATACACGTGTAAACGACCAGTATAACAGCATGTATTCATGATATTCATGTTGGGAGAGAGTTAGAGAGAGAGATAAAACGATAGAGAGAAAGAGAGAGTGAGTGAGAGAGAGAGAGTAATAAATGTGGAGAATGGTGGAGAATCTCTCTCTCTTCTTTTCCTGAGCGGTTATAGTGAGAGCATTCTCTGGACTCTCACTACTGCATTTGTACGTCTTCCCCATAAATCATGTATACCCAAGCAACCTCAAATATGCAAAAAAAACGGTGGCCAAACATGCAGTTACTTGATGATATTTGGTCAAATTGAACATACTATTCCACAAGTACTTGTGTTTGTTGTGTCGGTGTGTGTAACTGGTTTGTAGAACATGCACTTGCTTAGTGAGAGATGTGTCATTGACACGCAGTTTGTCATTATCTAAGTGATTTTCCGTGATTCATCAATGTCTAGATTTGTCTTCTACTGCAGTTCTGAGTAGCCAATCTAATACAAAACTTCCGGGAAGATTTCTCTTTTTTTGTTCTTACCATGTGGCCCTGTTGCAGTCGTCCAACCATTGTCGATTTCTATTTGCAATTAGGTATCTAGAAAGATGGCTTGGCTGCAGCATACCTTGGCCAAGTCTTAGTTAGTGCGATTTATAGCTATTATTTCAGGATATCTAAAATTTAAACGCCTTGCGGCGACATATACATTTGCTCATGCCTGTCATTGCTTCTCTCTACTCTGAACTGCCATATCCAAGCTGATATTCTGCACAATATGGCACGATTATTCATTGATTGACTAGTCGACACGATGTATAATAATTGAACCGGCTTTTCTCTGTGTGTGTATTCGTATTCCGTTCATCTGACATCATCTAACATTTACTAAAGATCAGTGTCCGTGTTTCAAATTTGAAGAAACTTCCATTTACAATAACATCTCTTTTTCCGATTACTAATTACAGTGCTGCTTGTAGTCGTATTACCGTAATAGAAATACAGTAATGAGCCGTGCGCGCACGTTGCATAACGCGCGGCAAAAAGTGCATGTGTTCAGCACGTACTAGCGCCCTGATTGGCCACGGTTGTGCGTCGTCTTACTGTATCTCCGTTTTCCCACTACAAGCGACCGTGTTATGTTTATCGTTTACTAATCCTTGTTGATAAAATGTCTAGTCCCTAACATGGCATCTTGGCTACTTTGGCTGTCGTGGATCTGTGGAGTTACGTTTGGCCAGCATAGTGGTAAAGAGACATCCTTTCTTGTGAGCCTGTTCGACAGTAGAGACGATGGGGCTGAAAAGGGTTACCACAACCCGGAGAGATTCGGCCGTAATCCAGAGGTACATTCTTAATGTAATTCATGAGAGAACAAATTATACTTTTTGATGTGTGAGTATAAAACTTGTCGAGACATGTGTTTGTTTCAGACGTGTGGTGATTACTTTACAACGGGAGTGGAGGGAATGTGCCCAATGAAGGACACGTGCTGTGGAAAGCGTCATAATATCAGCACTGTTGAGATTTACTGCTGTCACGAGACTGAAAAGTGAGTTCAATAATGGGCGGTTTGATCCAGTGAGGGAGAGAGATAGGGAGAGAAAAAGAGACACTGCACAGGGTCAGGCGATTCAAGGAGCGAAAGCATACTATATGAAATGAATTTCCGGTCAATTTAGTGAGTAGAAGAAGCTGCGTATGCTTGTAAGGTAGAGAGATACAGATAGAGATGGAGATAGAGAGAGAGAGAAAAAGAGAGAGGGAGATTTAAAGAGATGATAGCTACGTTGTACATTTTCTTTCCCTGCAATAACTTCATTGTCAGTTATCTATAAAATTATGAAGATGAGACAAATATTAGTAGTGGCAACACATGCGTGTTTCAACTTTTTATTTTGTAGTTTCTTATCGAGTAGAAATGGTTGTTTCCGTATAACAGAGTCATCAAATTGAAAATTGCTTGCACGGCTTCTCTCGGCATAGAAAGATAGCGAGAGACGGGGAGGGAGAGAGACAGAAAGATAGAAAAGAGATCTAATAAACGTGGATAGTTCGAGTCACTATATCCACACTTCTTGGATACACGTGTCGTTAACAAATTCATTCTGTGTAGGTGTTGCGAGGGTGAATGTTGTGGGGAGCAAGGTTTGTGCTGTAAAGAACCGGACAGTACCAGTGGACTTTGCTGTCCTAAAATCAGGTTCGATCTTGAACAGTTTTCCAACTTCTCTCCTAGTTCGAATTGCTATACTAATTGTTAAATTGTTTAACTCAATAAATGCTGTACTAATTTATTGGGGGGGGGGGGTCCAGCCCTAAAAAAAGCTAAGCTATCGGCCAAAATCAGGGTACCTTTAGCTTTTTTAAGCTTTTTTAGCTTTTTTAGCTTTTTTAGCCTTTTTTAGCTTTTTTTTAAAGCTTTTTTAAGCTTTTTTTAGGCTAAAAAAAGCTAAAAAAAAGCTAAAAAAAAAGCTAAAATTGAGTTTTTAGTGGATTCATATAGGTTCGAATCCCGCTGACGCCAAATTTTTTAAACTTTTATTATAACGTTTTATAACGTTTTTTGAACTTTTTTAAAACTGTTTTTATCAAATTTGAATAATATTTTTATCGAAAAAATGTCTCCAGAAAATGGCAGTAGGGGTGGATACAGAAATTGCTATGTATGGACATAAACGGTAGATTATGGTAAAAAAATGTGCAGGAAATGAACAAATGCAGTCAATAGACGTCCGGAAGGATGAAAATTTAATGGAAAAGTGTCAAGATGAATGCTGAAAAAACATAAAAAGTAGGGCTAAAAAAAGCTAAAAAAAGCCAACATAAAAAAAGCAATCGACCAAAATCAGGGTACCTTTAGCTTTTTTTAGGGCTGGACCCCCCCTTTATTGTTATTTTTTAAAGAATGATGCACTAATTGTTTTCTAATTCAGAGGGTGCTGTACGGATGTTCAGGGGAAGGTGACGTGTTGTAGTACAATGTTGGGTCGATATTGGTGGGTGATTGCCGTTATCCTTCTTGTCTACATCGTATCACGGCTAACAATGATGATCAGGAAATATCAGAGTATGCCCCACATAGGGGATGAAAAACTGAAAGAAGATAGAGAGCTGAAGAAGAAGATAAAATCTATGACGTACTGTTGCTAACGAGAGAGAGTTGCTTGGTGTATACTGATTTCTTCAGGTTGCCGTGTCATAGAGAACACTAAGTTTCAAACAAATTTAGTTGAGCCTGATGATGATGCTGAGCATCGAAATTGATAGCAGTCTTCCACTGAATTAACCCCGTCTACAGTGTTGGTGTGCATGCAAAGGGTTTGAAAATCAGACATAATACGTGTGTCAGTTTTTGCATATTGTACATGTATAGATCATTGATATATTCAGTATGATATACATCATGTGAATTTTAAAACACCCTGTGTTTCTATTGGTGATCCGAGCTGCAGAGAAAGGGATAGGGTTCACAGGGACATGGGTCGATGCAACATGACAGTGGAAAGAGGTAGAGGAGGGGGGTAGGATGGCGGGAGTAACGAAGGAGACTGGCAGTGATATTACTTCTAAAGCTTGTAAAAATAAAACCTGAAATCACTCACAACACAAACAATTTAACGTGTATTTTCAGCTTGCTTCTTTGTTATCAAGGCTCTTTAAAAGGCGGAACAATCCAGTGGCCTCTCGTATCCGACTATGTTCGATACAAAACGCCTGCAGGAAATGAATTTTCATTGTTATTTTTTGTTATTATGTTCTAATCTTCGTTTGTACATATTTGCGGGATGCAGTGAAGGAGGGTCGAGCAAGGCAAGATTTGTTTAGAGACCCCCTGGAAACTCCCGCGAACCTTGCTCGACCCTGTTCCCCGCGGTTTGAACAAAACAACACAAACCTGTATCTCAATGAGTATATCCTGAACATTAACAAGCCGGTTCCGGATAAGAGAAGTGAGAAACACACAGACCAGCCTCACAAACCTGCAGGGGGGGGGGGCATTGTTATGAACCACATTCGCACATCCTTTAGGACCACGGAAATCTCCATGAATTGTATATAACACTCATATATTGTGGTCATTTCAAATACTCTCTTATGTGATATTTAATACTACTAAAACACGATGAGACCCCCTTACTGACCGGTGTTGTGTATTCTTGTCGGGTATGTCCGAACAGCTTGAAATACAGTTCCGAATGTAATACTGGATAAACTGAGGAGGTAGCTCCAGGCTGGCGGTTATTTTGTTCACCACCTCCAGGGCCGGAAGGGATAGCTCCATGTTGATGAGCGATGTGAGGTACTCCCCGAACTGCTGGCCTTGTGCCAGGATTAACAGCACCTCCACTGCCAGAGCGGGGTTGTTTTCAACGAGACGAGGGAGGGATGAGGGCGAGATGGGGAGGACGCTGTAGGGCGTCCTCACGGGACTGTAGCTCTCTCTTCACTTTTTCTAGTTGAGGCGGCATAAGGGCCTGTCTGTGGGGTGGAACAGGGTGTCAGAAGGGGAAGGAACATCACGATAAAAGAGATCGTATGTCTTGAGGTTTAAATACTGAATTTGAGGAGTACTTTTACGTACTTTTGTGCCAGTGAGAACAGTTTCTTGAAGTCATCTTGTTTTCCCTCAGCCTGAGAGATGCTGGCGTCCCAGTGGAATGAGTAATCTAGGTCGTTAGGCCACATCCATATAAGCTCCTCTTCTGAGATCGCCAGAGGAGGGGGAAGTCGGGAGAAGGGTGGTACAAATACAGACTCAGTCAATTCACCATCAAATAACTGACTGAGGACCTCCTTATAGTGGCTTTCCTCCCTTGAATCGTTCTCTGGGTCGTCTAGTATGATTGACAAACCGCTATCTGAAACAATACGTCAGTCATTCTGAGAGTTTTCGGAGTGACAGAAATCAGCGTGCAAGGCGAGTTGTAAGCGCGTATGATTGCGCGTTCTGCGCTGAGATCTCACCTCAATATGTCCCGCGCCCGCTCAACATGCGAATAAGCCGCGGGAACTTTGTGCCCGAACGCGAAAACTCAGTCACTCACTCAAGACTGCAATCGTCATGGACTGACTGCACAATGTAACTGAGAAACAGGGGTAACGAATCTCAATTTTCCTATTAACAAACCTGCTTTTGGGGTGTAGGGGAAGTTTTTGAGGGGTTGGTTGACGACCTTACAGTTTTGTACAATCTGGGTAGCGGTTGAGGAGAGGGTATGTGAGGAAAACGGTAGAAGGCTGATAAAGTATGCTGCTGAGAGAACACTGAAAGGAATTAATGTGATAGTAACGATAATAGAACCTCATTGTCCCCCTATCTAATATTTTATAATCACTCAGTAATGCATTGTTCGACCCTCTCTTACTACAAATCCCAACACTAACCGCTGGTCGGTATTGTGCCTGTTAACATAGTTGAAGATGGTCCTGTTAAAGGGGTTTAGTTCCTGGGGTTGTCCAATGTAACACAACAAAAAGAGGCAGTTGATCACCTCCGCCTCTCCATCCAACAGAAACTCCTGTTGCAGAAGGGAGGACATGCACTGACCCATCTGGGAGGGGAGGTTTATTTAGTTTCTGTAGCCGGCGTAAAATCTGAAAATTACGAGTCTTTATTGAGTTTTAATAAAGTTGATTTTTGAGGTGTTTTACTACTATTTTGACCTAAGTCCTAATTTTCGATGAGTTTTGATTAGTTTAATCGAGCCCGGTCATGACCTAAAATCGCAGGTCACGCAAAGACAGTGGGACACCCTGCATATTAGAGCTAGGGATAGGTGTCTTGGTTGATACCATCACAATAATGGCCTACCTTGAAATGTAGACATTTGGGACATAACACGTCGAACTGTTTCCCAATGCTCTCCAGGGTGTCCTGAGTTCTCTTGATAAGCTCAGCAACAGCACACAAACTGGCTTTCTCCATTGCTACACAGCAGCTATACAGAGGTTATTGAGATTAAATGGAGAAGTTAAAAAGAACACGTCGAAGGGCAGAAAAGACTAAAACGAATGATATACTAAAAATCCCATAATCAAAGAAAAAAGAACGAGACACAACATGTCTTTATCAATAAGAAGAAAGTCACAGTTCTTATTTGATGCCACAGCCTCGCATGGAGGGTGCAGTAATAACTTCACCGTTCACCTTCCAAGGAACACCCTTATACAGAGCATGACCCTCCGCAGAAACCAGGAAATCGGGCTGGACACCCTCGAAAACCTTCTTTTTTGGGTTCAACTGCTCCACTGGGGTAGCGGGGTATCCCTCGACTGTTACCTTGTCGCCCGGTTTAGATCCGGCGGGCGGGGCCAGGATTTCAACTTTTTCAGGAGTACTTGCACACATGACCATTGCATGGGACATGATACCTGGAGATGGGGGGGGGGATAAGTCATGGATAGAGGGTGGTAGAAGAGGAGAGGATAAGGAAATAAAACTATCAATAAAATCTCACCCCTCATCTTGGCAGGCTTCAAGTTGCACAACAGAATACACGGTCTATTCTGCATCTCTTCAATGGGAATGTGTTTCACCAGTCCGCTAATGACCTGTCGAGGCTTCTCCTCCCCAACCTCAACCTCCTCAAGATAGAGCCCATCTGCGTCAGGGTGCCGTGTGGCAGTTTTAATTAGAGCCACCCGCATATCCAACCGGGACACGTCCACGGGAAGGGCCTCAGCTCCACCGGCAGCCGGTTTGGCAGCTTTGGGTGCTGCAGCCTGAGTGGGAGAGAGATGTACTATCACACATCATCATACTAGTATCATGGCACGATACATGAAATAAATATATGTTATCGTGTACCTTCTTTTGCTGCTTCTTTGGCTGTTGTTTCTGCTCCGTTTTGGGGGGCTCAGACACTGCAGGTTTAACAGGAGCTACTGCAGGTGTAACAGAAGCGGCGGCTACTGCAGGTTTCGCTATATTGGCTCCTGGTAATGGCACCTGCTTACGGCCATTCATCACCTCAGCATCGTATAGAGACTTCTTAGCCTTCTCGACCTGGTCCTTCAGCTGTCTGTTATCAGCCTGTGGAAAGGGGTGGAATTACAGGCACCGTTTTGTATTAAACCAAACTAAAAAGACTTTTGAATGATTAGCTTCCTGGTTGAACTTGCTTAGGTTTACAATAACACATTAAATAATTTGCCTAGCTAGACTGTGTTTCGCGCACCCTGCCCCAAATGTAAAGGAGGGTTAGAACATGACAATAAATAATAACAAATATTCCTCACCAGCAGTTGCTTCTTGTATTCAGAAGTGTTTTTGACAAGAGTTCCCCTACTTTTTAAGGCTTCAAGTTGCTTCCTCAGCTGTGCAACAACAGTTTCAATTTGAGCCGCTTTTGTGGTACACGTTCGAAGGGCCATGATGCTAATTACTAAATATGTTTTAACTTCAGTACGGTACCTTTTGCTTATAAATGATAGGTACCGTACGAGGTACAGGTCACAGGAGTAATTCTGAGATCTGAGAAAAGAATTTCAGAATTCAGACAGAAAATTTTGAATCCGATTCTAGATTGCCCAACTACTACTATCCAATGGGCGCTATTACGATCTGGGTGTTTGGAGGCCTGTTAACAGGTGTGCCCTGCCAAAACAGTACCCTGGACTAAAATGGCTCTAACCGCCAAACCACTCAACCGTTTTGACCAATCCAAAGTTTACCTGATAGGAAATGTTCAGCACTAACCCAAACCCAAACCCCAGCCCTAACCTTAACCCTATTTCAGCCCTAACACTCCACACTCCAAATACCCAGATTTTAAGTTTTAAAATCAAGAGCACACCACAATCAAGAGAGACCAAAATCAAGAGCACAACACAATCAAGAGAGACCAAAATCAAGAGCACACCACAATCAAGAGAGACCGAATCAAGAGCACACCACAATCAAGAGAGACCAAATCAAGAGCGCACCACAATCAAGAGAGCTCCCTATCCAGAAGATACCAGATGTGGTGCGCTCTTGAATTTGGCTTCTCTTGATTGTGGTGCGCTCTTGATTTGGTCTCTCTTGATTGTGGTGTGCTCTTGATTTTGGTCTCTCTTGATTGTGGTGTGTTCTTGATTTTGGTCTCTCTTGATTGTGGTGCGCTCTTGATTTTGGTCTCTCTTGGATTGGGTGCGCTCTTGGAGGCTCTTGAACTTTATTATGGTTCCTTATAAATCCGACAAAATGTTGGCAAACGCGGGATAAGGCAGCGCTTTTCAAGACAAAATGTTGTGTCCTTTTTTTCAAAAAAAAAGGGACCACGCCGATTTTTTAATTTTGAGAAAATTTAATAGTGGAAGCTCTTACGGTAATTCCCACGCCCCGTGGGAAAGTTTTCGACCGTGGGAAAGTTTTCAAACCGTGGGAAAAGAGAGATACATGCAATAACAAATAAAAAACAATTTATTTTTTATAGTTATTGTATGTATCTCTCTTTTCCCACGGTTTGAAAACTTTCCCACGGTCGAAAACTTTCCCACGGGGCGTGGGAATTACCGTAAAGTCGGATTTTTTGAAACTGTCACCCCCCTGAAATAACAAAATTTGCCATATCTCCGGTTTCTGATAAGGTAGAAACTTGAAATTTGGAGGTTCGGAAGAACTTAGCAAGATCTTCGTAACCTCCAAATTTCAAGTCTCTATCTCGTCAGGAACCGGTTTTATGGTCATTTACGAAGTTTGAAAATACCCAGGGGGGTGACAGTTTCAAAAAATCCGACTTTAAGAGCTTCCACTATAAGAAATTTGTTCCATTTGTACCATGCAGCGATAAACAAAATTAAACCGCGCGTTACATCTAGAATCTATGCGCGGCGCGAATACTTTTTTTATTTTTGAACTTTTTGTTTTAAACTTTTCAGTTTTCCGTTTTGACTTTTGAGTTTTGACCTTTTTTTTTGGTCCAGCTTTCTGCTTTCTGTCCAGTTTTCAGGAAGTTCGGGACTAACGCCTAACCCTAACGACAACCCGAACGCCAGTCCTAAGTCCTAACCATACTTATTGAGCAATGGACGCATAACACACTACACAGAGGTTGTCGGCCTCGCCAGATATTTTTCTAATTTTCCTTCCTATTCAATCCATAAACACTGTTCATTGAACAGATCTCATCATTGGACATTGATACTACTCTCTCTTAGTATTTCTATCTATCTCTCTTTTCCCGGACCCGGATTTGACTTCAAGGACACCCCTCGTTACGGGGCACGGGCAGTGATCCCAAAATTCAATCATGGGGCACAAAGGTCGGCGTCCACTATATTTGAAAACTCTTTTTCGGTTCTTGGGGCGAAACTATGAAACACTCTTCCAAAGTGTGTCAAGGAGGCCGGGAATATCGATGAACTCAAGGTTGTACTGGGAGGTCACCTCAGGGGCATTGCTGATAGACCACCAACCAGGGGGTACTCGTGTGTTCATAGAAACTCCTTGTTGGACTATGCCCTGAGCGGATTTCTAGTTGTAAAACATCTTTCTTTTTCCAATGCCACTAAAACGATTTCTGTAGCGTATATCAGGAGCTGGAGATATGATCAATTATGTGAATGCCCCCCTTGTTATCATCGAGGGAACGCAAATTTAACAGCACCCCTGGCCCCGAAAATCCTTTCTAAACTTTCTCACGTTCTTGTGGCACCGGCTATCCACCAAACTTGTTTCGTTTTTGAATCTACAAACTACAAAGTGGTAGTATGATAATATAACGCCCACTGCGCATTTTTTGGAGAAATAACACCCGCGCGGTAGCGGGCTGATATGACTGAACCCGAAGTGATAAATCTCATAACTCCCGCTATTAAAGTGCAGTTTATTACACGCAAGAATTCCCCCAAAAAGGTGTGAAAACTCTTTCTTTTGTTTGTGTGTACACACTGTTGCAAATAGAGAGAGATTGACACAACAAGGGGCGGCAGAATGGCGACAAGAGAGAGAGACAAGAGAGACATTGGTAATCGTTATCTCTCTCTATTTAATTAGCACCCAATAGTTCGCTTGTGTGTGTGTGAGTGTCTAGACATCTATAGACATGTCTGGAGTTGAAAAGGGAACATATTTGAAGGGTTGACATGAGTTGTGTTACCTCTCTCTCGCTGTGTCATTATTTGTTGTTAAACTGTGAAACTTTGATGATGTTGAATAGTTTGTCAAATTGACTTTAAAAACTTGAAAGGGGATTAGTGTTGTTCTCTCCTTGCTTGCAGTGGGCGTTATATGCTATATGAACTATGAACGTTTGTAGACTGGCGCGTTATGAAGTTGGCTGTTCCCAGTGCGAGCTGGGGACAGCCAACTGGAGTTTAATCGCCCGGCAGGGCGATTAAACTGGTTTAAATCCCGACGCCGATCCCGAGGCGCCAGCCGAGGGTGAGGGGGAGGTGATTTAAACCTATAACGCGATAGGCTAACAAACGTTCATAGTTTATGAAACCCGATAGTAATTACACACAAATAAGAGACACAACACAAGGTAAAACACACAAGGAGTACTGGAAAATAGTCAACAGACGTCCCCAAACTGTGTGTAGACTAACTGGCACCTAGTTGCAACTGTTCCTAACATATTTGAGTAAGAGAGAGCAAGATTGGGGCCAATACACACATTGAGAGATATTGAACAGTAAAAGAGAGAATGAGAGAGAGAAACGAATGGAATGCGATTATTTTGCCTCTTGATGAGAGAGATAACATTGAAAAGTGTTGCAGATGTGTTCCCCTCTCTGTTATTGACAGAACTGTGTGTTTACACACATTTTCATTACTTGGAAATTTACACGCATGTTATGAAAATGAAGAGAAACGCGTGAAAAAGAGCACTGGTCTGATAAATAGCGAACAGGGTGTTAAATCCCCCAGCTCGCAGTTATCGAGTGCGCGTAAAATGTTCAAAAGACTGATAAATCAGCTATCGGGTTTCATAACACCTTATGTGTATCAAATATATCGCCCTCACTACGTTCGGGGCGATATATTGCATATCGTCTCCTTGCTCCGCAAGGAGCCGATATGCGTGCATATCACGCCCCGCGCGGGGCGCGATATACAGATACACACCGGTGTTATAGCACATATAATATACACTAGTCATAGTAACTGTTATGTGCATGTTTTACCGTTCCAATTGCCCCATGTTTTCTGTACTAAAAAGTACTAATTCTATACCACAAAAAACCATAAAATATGAACCATGTTTAGCAGATAATGAACGGATCGGGAGGGATGACAAGTGTGATTATACGGACCCCGGATCAGCGGGTAAAGGATCTCACCATCGAATGTCAACCTGAGTGGACTGTTGCAAATTTGAAACATCATCTCTCCCAGTTGTACCCAGGAAACCCTGTAAGTATTGATACTAATTGAGGTGTAATTCCCCAATTATTGGCTTGTTCCACCCTCAGCATCAAGATAAATGTCTATTGTCTGTACGTGAAACCAGTCGCTTACTACTAACTACGTATATATAATGATAACTCCGTAATTCATTCAAAGCTCTTTTACTGTTGTTGGATGTCATGTGCAGCTCATTGTGCTTGTGAGTCGCTGTCAGTGATCTGTATAATAGCACAAATAACAAAAGGTCTCGTTAGCCAGCCACCGCCCTCTTCTAGTTTGACGTCTTTTGTTCACAAAATATACAGACACCTGTTGATAGTCTCTGCTGTTTTAGAAGGGGGGTGTTTAGTGTTCACTCAAGTCTCAATACTGAACACTGTTCAGTGTTGAACATTGTTTCATGTTGCTGGGCCTGTAATCTAGTGATTCAACGATGAAAAATGACCCAAACTATAATTAATGGCAATTTACCATCCTGGACAAAGATAATTATCGTTTTAATTCATTTCAGAAGGAGGATAAACAGCGTCTGATTCTGGCCGGAAAGTTGCTTCAGGACAAGACAAACTTGGACGAAATTTTCAAAACAGTAAGTGAAGAAACAAACCTTAGCAGGAGTAAGTGTAAAACACAACAACAATAACACTCCCCTTTCAGTATGATTTCCAGCCGATAATTCACTTTGTATGTACACAGACCCCTCCCTTGGAGCCAACAGTTAGTGAAAGTGAGGCTACAACAGGTCTCTTCCTCCTCCTCCCGAACAACGTAGGTTGCGCAATCAGCAACGTTAGAGTGCGTGGTTAGTGTGTGTGGGTGTGTCTTTTGTGTATGATGAGTTTAGTCGTGGGTATTATACAGTCACGTACAATGTAGTCTGCAGTAGACAGTTGAATTAGAGTGTGTGTACAAATTTCTGTATACGTAGACATTATTTTCGTCCTATTGCTAGCTTGTGCGCGTCTAGTGTGATGAAAGCGACAGTTGCTAGCATTTGAAGTCTATTTTGGGTGCGCGTCGTGTTTCTTCAGCGGATAACACACGTTAGCTCATCTCGCCGGGTCCAATCCCATATATAATTCCACATACTTGTAAATTCATGAAACACCACCGTAACCCTTCTATTTTCCCTTCTAGGGTCAGTACAAATAGCCAGCCAGCTGGGGAGCCAGCCCGACAGCCAGTTCAACAGGCTCACCTCATTGGACATAACAATACGCGATGGGGAGCACACGTTAACCACCTTAACATGTGGTATCAACAACTCGAGCAGAACCAGGAGGCCGGAGCAGTACTTTACGCACCTCACTTGACCGAGGCTATGCTGAGGAGACACCGGCCCCAGCAGGCACAGGAAGGAGAGGACAATGAGGAAGAAGCTCAACCTGCTGCTGCCCCTCCTGCCCCTGCACCTCCCGCCCCTATTGACCCAGAGGACCAACATGACTTATTGGATGTATTTTATCTTATTATCAGGTGAGGGATCATACTTTCCTAAAACTTACATATCCCTACCAAGGTTTTTCGTATGATTATGGCATTTGATTCAGACTATACATCTATTTTCCACTAAATCGTATGTTTTTCAGAGCGCTTTTCCTCCTGGCCCTTGTTTGGAACTACGCCAGTCCAGCACGGTTTTGTTTTATGGGTGTCTTCCTCTTCTACATGTACCTATACCATGCCGGCTATGTGGTCTTACCTCAGTTGTTCACCAGGTAAAACAGCTGTTTTAGTGAAAATGTTTTGCAATGCGACTATAAATTGAAATATGACTACCTTACTCTCGTTTTTTAAGAAACCGATTTAGTGGACAAAACCCTTTCCCCCGAGGATGCCACTAAATCGGGGTCCGACTGTAATTTGAACTAATTCTGTTTTTTGCTGTCAGAGCATTGGCCTGAAACATTCTCGCGCGAGAACTGTGGTCAGAGCATTGGCCTGACAGGTTTTTTGGGTTAATAATACCCAAACGCTGAGCAAACCGCATACCACCCGGGGCAGGTTTGGGTAACTAAACTAAACTAAACTAAATCTGTTTTTCCAGGGATACAATTGAACCAAATGCCGAGAATGGAACACCTGCCCAGCTTTCACGGATTTCAATTTTAAAGAATGCCCTCATCTCGTTTGTTTCGTCTCTCTTTCCATCCTACGAGAACAATAACTGATAGAAGTATGAACTATGATAGTTTCTTTCCGGAATAATTGTCAAAGTAAACGCACATTACTAGGGCGAACAGCTCGGGTGAGGCTTGGTGATGACATCCCCTTCGCGAGCTTCGTTGCCGCGCTTCGCGCGGCCCTAGTGGAGGGGTGACCGCGTCACCAAGGGTGAGGCAGCAGTGATTTGTTAAGATTTTGTAGTGATTGTAGTTGATGTACAATGTTTTTTAAAGAAAATTCTTGTGATAGGAAATTAAAATTAACAATCAAATTGACTAGACAGCAGAAGGGCTTGATTCCGTGGCTTCGGCAGACGGTTGACTAGCTTCGTCTTTTGGCTCTCCAGGCACTGAGTCACTAACAGCATCAGGTTTGGCTTCTGCAGTGGCTTCAGATTCTGCGGCTACCTCTGGTTCAGCGGCTGTCTCAGGCTCAGCAGATACCTCAGGCTCAGTGGCTACTTCAGTTTCATCGGCTGTCTCAGGCTCAGCAGCTACCTCAGGCTCAGTGGCTACCTCAGGTTCAGCGGTTGTCTCAGCTTCAGGCTCAGCAGCGGTTTCAGGTTCAGCGGCTACCTCAGGCTCAGCGGCTACCTCTTTTTCAGCAGCGGTTTCAGGTTCAGTGGCTGCCTCAGGTTCAGCGGCTGCCTCAGGCTCAGCTGCAGTGGTTTCAGGTTCAGCGGCTGCCTCAGGCTCTTCAGCGGCTGCCTCGGGTTCATAGGCCGTCTCTGGTTCAGCGCCTGACTCGGGCTCAGCAGCAGTTTCAGGTTCAGCGGCTACCTCTGGCTCAGCGGCTACCTCGGGTTCAGCTGCTACCTCGGGTTCAGCTGCTACCTCAGGCTCAGCAGTGGTTTCATGTTCAGCGGCTGTCTCAGGTTCAGCGGCTACCTCTGGTTCAGCTGCTACCTCTGGTTCAGCAGCGGTTTCAGGTTCAGCGGCTGTCTCAGGTTCAGTGGCTACCTCTGGTTCAGCTGCTACCTCTGGTTCAGCAGCGGTTTCATGTTCAGCGGCTACCTCAGGTTCAGTGGCTACCTCTGGTTCAGCTGCTACCTCTGGTTCCTCAGCGGTTTCAGGTTCAGCGGCTGTTTCAGGTTCAGCAGCGGACTCTTCAGGTGTTGCTTCGGTAGAGTCCCCAAGTCCAAATGCGGCTGACAGTTTCGATCTAATAGATTTCATGGACTTGACTGACTTCGTTGACTTAGCTGAAACATTTGATGCCTGTCGAGTTAAACCTTCTTCGGCATTTACTGACTGTTTTGAACCGAGCTTGCTCGACAGTTTCTTGGCAAGGGACCTCATTGACAGTTTTGAAACGGACTTTTCAGATTTCTGTGACCTATTATCGTCCTCGGAGTATTGTTGAGCTTGTTCTTCCTTTACAGATGTGCTAGATAGATGTTTAGATCTAATCGATCCAGCAACGGATTGTTTCGATTTAACGCTACTCTCAGAAGGCATTGTCTCTACAATCTGTACGTTGGAGACCACCTCCTTAGGACCAGCATCTTCAGGTGCAAGTTCGGCGGGAGTAGCAGAATCAGAAACGTCTTCATCAGCGACAGCAGCTAGAGCTGCCTCAGTTTCCTGTGGCTCACTGGGTTGTTCTGGCTCAACTGGTGGCTCTATTTCCGCTGGCGTTTCTGAGGACTCTTCTACAGGAACGGCAGGAATTTCAGCTATTTCTGCTATCTCAAGTTCATCCAGTGCCTTTATTGTGGACGATGTTGACACTGCAGATTTTACTGACTTTGACGACTCTTTTGCGGTAACTTTGCTCTTGGTTGTTACTCTTGATTTACCACTGACGTTACTTTTGATGGACTGAGCGGCTGACGCACTGCTTTTCACGGAGGTCCTGCTTCCGATTGGCTTTGAGCTATTTGATTTGACTGACGCTTGCGAAGAAGATTTGACAGAAATCTTAGACGTCCTGCTCTCCGCTCTGCCTCTAGAAGAAGCCGTTGATTTCATTGACCGCGATGACACGCCCTTTGATACTGATGCTTGTGAGGGTTGTTTTGGAGTTACCGATGTTTTGCTCTTTTTTAAGGACACTTGACTCGTTTTGCTTTTTGATGAAGCAACTTCGGCGACTGAAAGATGAAGTAAAATATGTCAATGAATAATGATTTGTCGATAGAGGAATGCATGCTATATTGATACTGATCTAGTGAACAACAATCTATATCAACATATTATCATAAAAGCTCATTTTTTGCTTCTTGTCTCATAACATTAACTGAGTGAATGAAACAGAAATACTAACCGGAGGGTTTCGGTGCGGGTTTAGATGACGTTTTGGATTCTTGGCACAGTAGCTGTTGTGATGCTGCTATAAGAGATTGACTCATTTTCTGGACACTCGAAGATGTAGCATCTCCTGGATTGTTGTTATTTGACTTAGATATGTCCAAGTATGACATAACCTTACTCCGCCCAGCTTTGCTAGATTGAAGATGGCTCCCAACATCAGCCTGCATGGACGCAAAGTACTTAGAAGCACAATCAATCACATTATCAGGCTGGCTTTTTAGAACATGGACTACAAATCGCTGGAGGACATCGGGGAATCCCTCAGGAATAGAGTAGGGAGGTCCTTTAGTGGCCATTACTGATGTACTATTGACTGACGTGATGACAAACTAACAATACAACGTAAAATCCAATATTGCATGCGATTTCCTCCCAACATGTGCAAAGCGCGGACATTCACATTGCTCCTTTATCAAAACAATAATGATGCACATACTTATTATCATTTTCCTGTTGCATTTCATTAATTCTACATATCGAATCAGAGTATATTGTTTGTAGGCATACGGTCTGGATCCTGAGAAGAGGCCATCTGCATCCTAGCCCCAGAGGTACCGGTATGTCGACCACATTTTGTCGAGGTTGCGATATATATCCTGCGGGATCGTACGTGCGCGCCAAAAACATTACATCTTAATCCACAGCGCGTTCCAACAGGTTTGTTGCGAAGCAAGATCGCAGGAAGATTGCAATGCACAGTTTGGCTTCCAGCCAGGACACACCTATGATGTACAATAGCACCGGTCCATGGTAGTACATCTTAGCATCTGTAATTAGCTTCAAGACAGTAATGGTAGTCCTTAGTCGCTATAATTCATATGGTCCAGTGTGCACCCATCCACTCACGTGTATTTGGCGTCACGGCATTCAGCCAACTACAAAGACAAGGGCAAGAAAAATTTTGCTTTGTGTCTGACCACATTCCATAGTCTCCGGCATTTACTCACGTGAACGGCCGGTTGTCTAAGCAAATAAAACACATGAAACGAGGAACTTAACTTTGGCGGTAGTGCATGTCGTAGTTCGGAGGGCATTGTTTTGTGCGACAAGTGCAAATTAGAACTCCAAATAGAAGAAACGTAAGTCCATGAGAAACCACTATTTTTCTCACGTCACGTGGATACTATCCAAGCAAGACGGAAGTTTTGCGACACATTGTGACGTGACCCCGTAAGTGTCAGACTCTCAGTCTACACGCCAATACATCGCACATAGTTCATCCAGACCACCTTCCATGTTGGGAGAAATAAAACACTCATATATAACAGATTAAGCTACAATCTATCAATAAATTGATTACTTAGCAATCAAGATCTAATGTATGTAAAACATAATTTAAATACAAATATCAAGAATATATATCATAATTGAACGAGAGCGATGTTCAAGGAAACGCCAATTAAACATGATTAAACACTCAATGCCACTAGGCAATTAAATGTCAAAAACAGTATCATGGAGCAACGTCAACGTTTACTCGAATACCTCTCTTACTGAAAACAACTTCTGTAAGCGTAGCAGACTGTATCATGATACACACAAGGTTTCTCAGCCAATTTTTGCACGGCAATTCTGATACACTTTATTAACCCGCAAACCGTACCCTTCAACCCGAAACACCAAAATATAAATCCTGTGATAACATTGTCCATCATAACTTTTATCACGTTGGGGGCTCCAGAGCTTCTGATCGGTGTATTTGTCTCTCCCACGATTCTTTCCATTGGCCACCCGCTGCTTGACACTGTAAAGAGGAAAATTCGTTAGCGACACCTTTTATTTCTACGTTCTGAGAGCATAAAATTCGACAGAAATCTGCAGATATATTCAGCTTGCTTGCTGAGTGGGTGACAAGAAACATAAATGGAGTATATTTCACTCCAAACTTCTATTATGTACAACAAAAGATGTAGAACAGAAAGTTCAAGTATACATACACAGGCACACCCGAACAGGATATAATAATGTACTAGCAATACTACCTACCATGTACAAAATGTACAGCTCATATATACCTGGAAGAAGGGAATTCGCAGAAATTTCGTGATCACCGGAGACGAAGGGATGTCATACTGAGCGCTATTCTGCTGGTACAATCGAAGAGTATACAGGGGTGTTTCCTCAACTGTCAGATTGTTGGTTTGGCCACACTGAAAACAAATTTCAAAAGTTTATATAAATGATTGTCTTAATTACTGACTGTGTAGTGTGTATCCCAGACTCGAAAGAATCAAAAGCTCAGCGACCTACCGAGTTGGTTTGTTCCACGATACTTTGGACGTTCTCCCGGAGTTTATCCTCAATGTGGGAGCGCAGAGGCGACGAAGACGTAGAGAGGCTCTTGCTCCGCAACCTTTAAATATATCGTGTTACATTCTTGAAACCAACGAAAGAGACAGGCGAACGACAAGACGATAATAAAGTAATGTATAGGCTGAAAACAATTCTGATGCGGAGATAGTTAGAGAGAGAAAATATATAAGTAGTGGGTAGGGAGAAGGAAAATAGTCGGACACGAGGTGGATGGAAGGATGCTTGGGGGAACAGGCTTACCATTTGCTGAGACTTCCAGACATTTTATCAGAAACTTTCTCCGAATGAAATTCGCCGCTTTGACTCAGCTCGGTCCAGCTGTAGTTAATATCTGAAAGGAAAAAGTATTTAGTGGAACTTTCGAGAGAATACGTATTCTTTATGAACAGGGCTCTGTCTCTGTTATAATAAGAAAAGGGAGGAGAAAGCCACGTGCTCAGCGAGCACGCTGAAACAATATCTGGCAATATCTCAGCATCTCACGGGCCGTTTTTAACATAGCGGTGCGTTTTCTATCATGATCTAGATACATTGGTCGCACATACACACACACACACAGAAACGTGATACTCATCATCTACGAGGTGGAGTAAAAAATTAAAGGCGTGGAATAAGAAACGTCACCATAGTGACATGATACACCGCCAAAAGGGTTGGACTCAGGATCTGTTGACATGATTGTTTAGGTGTGAAGGAAAGAAAGCGCTTTAGGGGTGGCCACGTGGAGAGCTAAAACCTGTTTTGGTTTTCTGTGTACATAACATGGCGATGAAACAAGTTCGTCTGTCCATCAAGGTGAAGACAACGATGAGTACCGCGGGTGAGATGTGTTGAGTTGCCTGCTCGCTAACTTCCCTCTCCCTATCTCCCTTTTTATATATCTCCTATTCATTTAATCGGGCTAACTTACCCTTTTCTCTAACACACACCACACCTAACGCTCGGTAACTAAGCCTGCTGCAACACGCTTTACAATGAACGCACGGACCCTTTTAAAAGCACACATATATATCTCTCATCACACACGCACACTTGCATAAAAAGTAGAATAGTCATAGCGAACGTAAGAGAACTCTCTTGAAGCGAAGAGATCACGGGGGAATTGATGGCCGGTTGACAAAAGGAGAGGGGTATGAAATATATTAAAATAATCATTCAAGTACCTTCAGAGGGAAAGACCAGCTTTTCCAGCTTGCTGTAAAACGCATGTTCATGCTCCACTTGGTTGAGGAAAACCGCCAGCATTGGGATAAAGAAACCCTTTCTCTTGGCTGCTTCTAGTGCTGTCTTGTAGTTACTGAGAGAGGGAGGAGGAGAAGATGAGATATTGGGAAGAGGAGTTGGCAATATGCCCAGTCTGTATCTCTGTCTTCAGTCAGTGCGTATCTCTATTCTCTAGTCGAAAGCTCTATTGTTTGAAAAGTTTTCAATTTGAATTGCATGTTACTGCATTTTTGTAGTAGCTCCTGTGTGTCATGCGATGATGTAACACCCCGATATAAAGGTATCATGGTAACGGATAGACAACAAACGGCCATGATTAGAGCGTTGCCATTGGTAACACGATTAGAGAGGCACAGCTATACAGTAGCTTCTTGGTCGCTAGCCGAACAAGTAGAAGCTTATGGTAGGACAGTTCTTCTTAAGAAACCTCCAAAGGGGAGTGAAAGGGAGGATAATGAAAAAAGAGCCTGGAGAGCGGCCAGATGGAATTAAGAAACATATTCCCAGGAAAAAGGCTAGCTGAATATGTAAAATCCAATTTATTGAATAAAGCATGTAATAATAGCCATGTTGACTGGAACTATTCTGTTATGTGGCACTCATTAAAATCTTCAGCCTGAATTCCAATACGACGGGCTCTGTTTTAGCCGGTCCGATTACCGTTAATTTTCATTGTGGCAGTTTCAATGACTCCTTAAATATTCTGTACATACACGATGTTCTGTGTATGATAACCTGAGTGAAGACAACTATGTAAAGTCGGATTTTTTGAAGTTGTCACCCCCCTTTTCGTGCGCGGAATGTTTTTGCGCGTCACATCACATGTTAACGTGTGGTGTGCGCGTGAAAATTGATAAATTTCATATGCGCGGTCATTTTGGGGTGACAACTTCAAAAAATCCGACTTTACTCCAATTGCCCATAAGTAATGAAAGTTACCAACATATTCGAGACAGGGACCTAGCCACTTTTTTTACTTATAATGACCTTGCTCGCCATTGGGCGTGTATTTGATAGTGTCGAGAGGGGAGAAATGTGAGGGATATGGAAAGAAAGGGGGAGAAAGAGAGGGGGTGAACGAGGAAGAGAGTCAAACTCTTCCGTTTCTCACTGTACGTCACAGTGACGTCAAAAAATATCACAGGATTCGACGAGGAACCATAACCCGGCAGGAGCAAGGGAAGTCATAGATCATCATATCATTGATGAATTTTACTGCATGAACACAAGGGTAGATAGAAGGGTGGAATAACCAAATCGTTGAGTGAGAGAGAGAGAGAGAGAGAGAGAGAGAGAGAGAGAGAGAGAGAGAGAGAGAGAGAGAGAGAGAGAGAGAGAAAGAGAGAGAGAGAAAGAGAGTCAGATAGAGGGAAGCTGAGAGTGGAGCTCTACATAGGTCATATGACTATCATGAGTGTGCTCTCTGGAGTGTGATAACATTTCGCAAGTACATTAACTCTGGCGTTCTCCTCCCCTCTGAAGTAGAAACTTCTGTCTAAGGGCGGGGCCCTCGAGAGAGAGGAGAGAAGAGTAGCCCCCTGCTACCACAGAACTGTGCTTGTGTGCACAAACTTGAGCAGTGTGCCTGCCATTTAATACAACGTCTACCGCTCAGACACATGTGCGTGTTTTACATGTGTACAAAATAACCACTTTTCAACTCATCCCGGTACCAACATACCTCCCTCATACAAGCACTGCTGCTGCAAGTTCTCTCCCCCCTCTCACATACACAGCTACCTCCCTCTCCTGGAGTTCAAATCTAATCAAACAAGTCTGGCACCATGCCATCCTCGTGTTTCACTGCCTCGCTGCTTCACTGCCTATCCCGTTTGTTTGTGTGTGTATGATCTCTCTCTCTCTCTCTCTCTCTCTCTCTCTCTCTCTCTCTCTCTCTCTCTCTCTCTCTCTCTCTCTCTCTCTCTCTCTCTCTCTCACTCTCCTTCTCTCTCTGGTTCTCTCTTCTTTCTCGCTGCTTCAGTGTGTGAGACTTTCAGAGCAGCTTGGCAACTCGCCACCACATTATTGGGTGACACACACGGACGTCGGACAGGCGTAATGACACATGTTGTAGAGTGGTTCAGTGCCTCTCTCTCTGTTCTCTGTTTTTCTCTTTCTCTCTCCCTCTCTTTATTACTCTGGCGGATGTGAACCATTTTATGCATTACCCCTGCCACCGGTAAACAGCTGGGATCTTTGCCAAGTTAGATGGAGAGCAGAGAAAGAAAGAGAGAGAGAGAGAGAGAGAGAGAGAGAGAGAGAGAGAGAGAGAGAGAGAGGGGGGGGGAGAGAGAGGTAAAGACAAAGAGAGATGGATTAAAGCAATGGAATGACTAATACATAATAATGGGTTGACTTTGAGTGAAAAGAATGAGGAAGAAAAAAGTGATGGAGAGAGGGAAAGAGAGAGCAAAGGGTGCACTGCAGTTCCACAGAACGAGGCTTTGGTCTCACCCTCTTTCTCTGTCTCTCTCTCTCTCCCTCTCTCATTTAGTTATTCGCTCATCACTTCCTCCAACCACTCCCAGAGCTCACTATCTCTCCTCTCTCCAGTCCCCCTTCTCTTCCCCGCTCACTATAATATCCATTCTCTCTAACTTCTCTTCTTCCTCTCTCAATCTATTCTCTGGAACTCCCCAACCACACCTCTCTAGGCCAAACGCCCACGTACATTTTATTTTCTGAGTTCTAGTGTACAACAGCTATAACAGCAGAGCTCTACTTTTGCAGCCAATTCAAAGATTGAAACGAACAAACCATTTTAACTTTTGAGAGCTGTACAGCTGCCTAAAGAACTATATTTTCCGCTACGTATGATTCTTGATTATGATTTATTGTTATAGCAGATATACTGCAAAGGATCATGTCCGTTAAGAAAAAAGAGGACGGAGGGATGCCGCTTGTGAAGTTCAACTGGGTAGCGCGGTGTATCAGTGTAAGATCCTAGACATTGTGATTAGATTTGAGAGATTTCTATTTGTGGGCCTACGAAGAGCCACTGGTTATCATTTATCACATTATAGGCCTGACGTGTTAAAATATATCGCACCCTCTATTCCTGGGAGGCGGGGGTCTCTATTCTATTGCGAAGATGAGGGAGGAGAGGGAATTTCATGGGCGTGAGAGATACTTTAAAAAGAGGGAGGGTGAGAACGAAATCAGGAATGGAGAGAGAGAGAGAGAGAGAGAGAGAGAGAGAGAGAGAGAGAGAGAGAGAGAGAGAGAGAGAGAGAGAGAGAGAGAGAGAGAGAGAGAGAGAGAGAGAGAGAGAGAGAAAAGGAGCAAGTGATGGTCCTCGTAATCTTGTTACCCCCACTTAGAGTGGGGTAGACTGAAAACAACCGCCACACACACACACACACATACTCGTGTGACGTCACACCTGCATACCACACCCTCTAGCTCCCGCCCCTGCTGCATGGGGGAAGGTGACACAGACATACAAACCGTCAAACCAACACACTTTGGGTAGTGGAGGAACACCCTAACACCCCGACCTTACACATCTAGGCCAGGGTGGGGCCAGCAGTTATGCCACGTGAAATCGTCAATTAAACGCCTCCCCTGAGAAGAAAATGAGAGGCGTGCACTTGAGTTTGGTGGACAGCAGAGAGAGGGGGCGGCCAATAAAAGGGTCCGCCAAATGTCCTCACGTGAGAGTGGGAGCGAGAGAGGAAAGAGAAAAAGAGAGAGAGAGAGAGAGGGAGTTGTGTGTACGAGCTGGGGTAAAAGAGGGAGGAAGTTTCGACTCGCCCCAACATTATCCATCATATTAGCTGCTTTGAACCCTTACTTCTCCGCAAACAATTTAAGAGGTACTTTTGGGTGTCTATTATAAGGCTCTCACCCTTTTCTAAACTGGGTTCGATCCTCCCCTTTCCCTCCTTTCTATTTAACTATCATTCATTTTTCCTCCTCCCCCCCTCTTTCTTCCTCCCCCCGGGAATAACGGAAATTTTGGGGGGGTGGCGGAATGGTAAGGGGGTGTTTAAGTTGGGGGGGGCCCCTGTTTTTTTTGGAGAGAAAAAAATAAAGACGGGAAGGAAGAGAGAGAGAAAAAAGAAAGAGGGGAGAGAGAAGAGGATAGAAAAGAGAGGGGAAGAGAGAAGAAGTAGAAGGGGAAGGAGAAGGAAGAGACAAAGAAAGGGGAGAGAGGGGGCGAGGGGAACCGAGAGAAGAGGAACCCCCGATAGAAAAAAAGAGAAAAGGGAAAAAGAGAGAGAAAAGAGGAGAGATAAAAATTTCCCCCGATGGAGAAAAGGGGGAGTTACTAAAAAAAATATCGGAAGGAAGAAAACGGGAAAAAAACCCCCTAAAAAGGGGAGGGATTTTTTAAAAAAGGGAAAGTAGAAGGGGAAGGGAAAAAGGACCGGGGGAGAAAAGGAGAGTTTTTTCCAAATGAAAGACCAAGGCGACCGGAAAGAGGGAAAGGGGATTTTTAGGGTTGAAGGAAGGGGGGAGAGCCCCCCGGGGAAAAAGAAAAACCAGGGGGAAAGATTAAAAAAAAAAGTTTTAAAAAGAGGCGGGGGGGAAAAAACCCCCAAACAACCCCTTTTAATAAAAGAGATTAAAGGAAGGAGGGGGAGGAAAAAAAAAGGGGATAAATACCAAATTTTCCCGTAAGGGGGAAACCAGTTTTTTTTAAAACATGAACCCCCGGTGAAAAAGAACCCTTTTTTGGGCCCAATACCCAAAATTTTTTTCTTCAAATCCCTTTTAAAAGGGTTCCCAAAGGGACCCAATTTGGGGTAAAATTTACCCCGGGAAAGGGGTTTTCTTAAAGGCACGGGTTGGACCCAAGTATTTACCAGTTGTTATTTTTACCCTTTTGAACCCTTCGGAGGCCGAGGGGCCCGTCCGGGGTCCCTTTGCCCCGGTTGGGGGCCTTTTGGAAAGTTGGTTTTAATTTTGGGCTTGGTTCCTTTTTTTGGGGTTTCCCCCAAGGTTTCCCTTCCCCTTTTTTCTTAACCTCCCCCAATTTTTTTCCCTTCCCTTTTTCTTCCCCGGAACCTTTTGTTTTCCCACTTTTTTCCTTTCCCTGTTTGTCCCCCCTTTTTCGTTTTGTGGAAAAACATTTTTCCCAAAAGGGGGTTCCCGTCTAAAAACTTTTCCAATTTTGGGGGTGGTTTGGGGGGAACCCGGGCGGGTTGTAAGGGGCCCCGGGTTTGTTTTTTTAAGATCTCTAAATCTTTTCCCGGGGGGCACGCCCCTGGGGCCCATCCCTTGGTTCCACCGCCCCCCAATTTCCTCCCCCTTCTGTGGCCTTTTTCCCTAGGCCCCCCCCTTTGTTTTTCGTCTTCCCCCCAACCAAAACACGGGTCCTTTTTTTATCCCCCAAAAAAGCCTAAAAATTTTTGGCCGGTCTTTCTTAAATTTTTCCCCCACCTTCACCTTTTTAACTTTTAAACCTTGCTTTTTTCTCCCCCAACCCCCCTTCCCTGTAATTTCTCCCCCCTTTCCAGGTTCCCCCCTCCCCCCAAAGGCCGGGGGTTTTAAAAAATTCGGGTGGGTTTTTTTCCCCCTTTTTAACCTTTTGGCTCAGCCCTTTTGGTTTTTTCCCTTCCCGTTAATCCCATTCCCCCGGGCCCTTTTTCCGGGCTTTTCCCCCTTTTTTTGGGCTTTGGTGCCCTTTTTTAAAATTTTTTTGGGTTGGTTCGGTGTTTTTTTTCCGGTTTTTTTCCCTTTTTTTTCCTTTTTTTTTCCCCTTGGGGCCTTTTCCCCCCCTTTTTTCCCGCCCGCGTCCCCCCCCCGGGGTTTTCCCGAAAACTTTTTTTCCCAACATTTTCCTTTTCTTTTTCCCCGTTCCCTTTCTTCCCCCCTTCTCGGGGGTTTTTTTCCCCCTCTTTTTCTCTTTTACCCTTTTCCCCTCCCCCCCCCTTTCCTCTTTCTTTTTCCCCTCCTCCCCTCCCTCTCTCTTCCCCTCTCTCTCCCCTCTCTCCCCCCTCTCTCTCTCTCTCCCCTTCCTCCCCCTTTTTCTCTCCCTCTCTCTCTCTCTCTCTCTCTCTCCTCCCCCCTCCTCTCTCTCTCGTCTTTTCTCTCTCCTCTCTTTTCTCTCCTCTCCCCTCTCCCATCCCCCTTTCCCGCTCCCCAATTTTCCCGGGGCCCAAAAAGAGAACCCCCAATTTTTTTTTAAAAAAATGGGAAATTCCCCTTAAATTTGGGCCCCTTTTGGGTTTTCAAGCCCCCGCCCCGGGGCACCCAAATTTAAATGGCGCCTTTTTTGTAAAGGAAAAACCAAACATAAAATTTTAAAAGAAAAAGGGGGGTTTTGGGGTTTCTTTTTCTTTAGAATTCGGGGAGGGGGAGAGTTTAACTTTTGAATGGAAAATATCTAATCCAATGTAATCAGGAAATTTTTACGAAAATTTTAAATCAAAAGCCTTTATTATGGGGGGGGGGTTTTGGGGGAAAAAAAGATTTTTGTAAAAGGGAAAAAAAGGAAAGATAAAAAATTAGAGATGGGGGCACGGGGAAAAGATGCAAAAAAAAGGGGGAAAAGAAAAACGGAAGAAAAAAGTGAAGAGATACCCAAACAAATAAAAAAGTTAAACACGGGTTTTCCCTCTCTTTTGTCTGTGGAACCCTTTTGGGGTTTTGTCCGTATTGGATAGGGTGGGGTGGGTTTTTCAATTGGTTTTATTACCCTTCGTTTTTTCTCTCCCCTTCTCCCCTCCCCCTTTTTTACCTCCCTCGCCCTCCCCGGGTGTACGGGGTATGTAAAAACTAAAGGGTTTTTCCCGGGTTTAAAGGGGCCCAAATCGGGCCCCCCGGGTTTTGGCTGATTTTCCAAATCTGTTAAGAGTGAGGCCCCGTCCCCTATTGCGGGGAGGGTTTTTCGAAATTGTTAAACTGTTTTCACTCATGGGAAAACCTGCTTTTAGAAAGGGGGGTAGATGAGGGGGGGGTTTGGGTTGAATGTGACTATATTTTTTTTTTTTTCCGTAAACCCACTCCCCCCTTTTCTCATTGTGCCCCAAACCCTGCCATTAGGCGTGGTCCAGGGCATTGTCTGTTGCAAAAAGGGGAAGGCCCCTAGAGGGATAGAAAGGAGAGGGGAAAAGAGGGATATTTTCCCAAGAAAATGGTTTATGTAAGTTTTTAAGAAGGGAACGGAAAAGGAAAGAAAGGGGAAAAAGAGAGAGAAGGAAGAGGAGGGGGGGAGAAGGAAAAGGAAAAAGAAAGGAAAAGGGGTAATCTTTTTAACCAATGAAAATGTATCGTTTGATATATTTTGCACCCTCTATAACAAGACCCCCCGTGTAAAAAGCACTTTTTCCCAACAATAAACCCCCCTCTCCCCTCAGTTATGACGTACTATAATTATACCCTCTCTCTCAAGTTATGACGTACTATAATTATACCCCACCATTCACAAACCGTTATGAGTCGTTTCAAGACTTTAGCCCGGCGTTCAGGAGTCGGCTCGTTGAGAATCCAGTCCGAAAAAAGACAGTTGATTAGATGTTGGTGGAAGTCAATCATTTTCACCAAGTTAGGAGCAGTCGTGTGCTGTGGGGGAAGAAGGAATAAATTAGTCATCTTGTGAAGTTATGTAAGTCTATAAATTTCATGTGAGGGAGGGGAGGATGGGGGTTATGTGCCAAATTTTAAGGTGATACAAATACAAGTATTGAGAGAGGATGATAGGTGTGGAGAGAGAATAAAAAGTGAAGGAATGAGGATGTCAGACAGCCCCAAATATAATCCAACAGTGTCTCTCCATCCTCCCTCTCTCACTCTCTCTCTCTCTCTCTCTCTCTCTCTTGCTATCTCTCTCCCACTCTCTGTTGGGTGGAGGAAACCATGCCCAGACGAGTACTATGTGTCCAATTTAGGCGGCCCAGTGCCCCGCCCCTCCCCCACTTATTGATATTCCAATCCTGTCAAAAGAGGAGAGGAAACGAGATAATAATAAAGAAAGGGAACTGTTGACATCTGCACCAAAAGAAAAGGAAGTGTTCAAAGGTAGATATAATAATGGTAGCTTGGGCCATATCTCGCTGGCTGGTTGCCAGCATCTTGCCATTCTTCAGAAAGTGGGTGTGACAGGAAGAAAATGAGGGCGCTAGTATGAGAAAGGATAGGGAGAGGACGAATGAGAAGATAAAAAGAGGGAGTGATAGAAAGAGAGGGTAGACCTCCCTCCCTCTCTCAAAGTACATGTTGTACATGTAGGTGTGGACGTGACAGCAGGGAATGGCAGCACTGCTGCAGCAGCGCTGAAAACTACCCCACCCAGTTTTGTATTGTTCGATAATTTGTCACAATGACAGAGATGCTGCAGGGGAGAGCGGAAGGTCGAAGAATAGAGGAGTGAAAGAAGCAAAAATGAGTTGGCAAAATGAGCACATGCGTGTGTAGTGTGTTTTGTACTCCCTACAGATCTTACTAGATCTTGAAAAGTTAGAGTGGGAGTGAGAGAGAAAGCATGCGATTATTATGATTATGGAGTGTGTGTGTGGGAATTTGAAGATGTTATGATGAGTCTCTAATGAACGATGAGAAAGGTCGCGCTAGGACTAATATAGTCGAGTGAGATCGGGGGAGAGAGAGAGAGAGAGAGAGAGAGAGAGAGAGAGAGAGAGAGAGAGAGAGAGAGAGAGAGAGAGAGAGAGAAAGAGAGAGAGAGAGAGAGAGAGAGAGAGAGAGAGAGAGAAACCAATTATAAAAACCCATCTATCCCTCGGTGTATTATATGTAACACATTGGCCAGGCATGTACACGAACAGGGAGACCTATATCTATTTAATATCCAGGCCTTATAAGGCATGATTGCTTTACAGGGTTTTGGCTCGTCTCCCTGTCTCCCCCCGCTGCTTACCCGTGACTTGTTGGTCCATGCCCCAGCTCGGAGCTCTGCAGGGGAGATATCTTGGAGGAGTTCAGCGGTGTATCTTGTCAGTTCCTGGGCCACCTGGGCTGGTTTAAGGGACAGGATGGAGATGGCAGTGGTCTCAAGGCTAGGTGGTGTCTGTTCTCGCTCCCCATGGGGTGACCTGCATTTGAGCTCCGGGGATGGCTTGGCATACCGGCTGCCAATATTCTTGCACATCGACGATGGGGGTGTTTGGTCACCGCGGGAGAGCTTTCCTATTCGGAAGATACACTGGTAGAACTTTTTGTTACTGGTCCGTTTGATTTTCATTGTTTTCAGGTTGGACGGTAGAGAGTGGGGCTTTGTCACGGCGCTGTTCATGGTAACAGTATTGCTGTTATTCCCCACGGACAAAGATCGGGCAATGTTAGACCGGTGTTGGGATCCACTACTGTCGCTATCACCCGACTTGATGCTGGAGTTGGTGCTGGTAGACAAGGGCTGCGGCAGGGCAAACGAGAGATCTGAAATGAGAAGAGTGTTAGGACCAGTGCAGTTCTCAACAAAGTGATTGGATTCCACCGAAGAATACCATAGAAAGCTCCCCCAACTATCTCTTGATAGATGAGGGAAAGGGGAGACTCACAGCACGAATTGACGGCTTCCCAAGAAAAACAACAAGGCACACGCTAGACACATGTTTTTGTTGGCAGAGAGAGAAAACCTTCGCTCCCTGCCCCAACATGGTGTTAAAATTGGCCCCGGGGGAACTCCGGAACCGTCACTACCACGACCCTGCTTTTGGGTGGCCACCTCAGCTGCACCACAATGGAATGCAGCATAGAGGGAGCCCAATATTGACGTCAGAGATTCATTGTAACCTCTCTCTCTTTCTCTCTAACTCTCTAACTCTCGATCTAAGTCTCTCACTCTCATATTACGAAGTTACAAGAATGGGAGACAGGAGCGGGTGGCCTGAATGAAGTAATACCATTACTCATTCCTTCCTTCCCTCTCTCTCTCTCCCTATCCCCATCTCTCTTTCTCAGCTGATTGTATCACAGATTGGCACATTCCCCGCATACCTGAACTATGGGAGGGCGAATCGTGGGAGTAACTCCGTGGTCGGCTGTCACCAATGGGCCTATTCCTGTAGTCCCCCGATATCTTCATTGGGATTTTCCGTTTACTGAAAAGTAATGAATGTCGTTATAATAGAGCGACATATAGGAAGCTGGGGAAAGGGAATACAATTTTGAAAGTACAGAACTGCCAATTGAGGATTGTAACTAAGCGAGTAAAAATCCGAGATGAAACCGCGTTATTATAACAACTGTGGCAGCAAGAATCGCTAAAACAAGTCACTAGGATCATATGATAGTATGTTCTACCTGTTATTGCAGTTGAAGTTGTATTCCTCATTCTCGAGGACATTGGGGAGCTCCTGGAGCCGCTCCTTCATCTCCAGCCGTACATCACAGCTCCTTAACTTGGTAACCCACTCGCTCACCATATCCTCCTAGAGAGAGCGGCGAGTTGGGGCTACTACTCAAAAAATTACTAGTGAGTCAAGTTAGCTAGCGGACAGAAACCACGACGAAAGTGATCACTGCAAAGAATGTTGAACGAACGTGATAATTTATATGATAGCCGGCTGACCGTTAATCTGCATATCTGATCTTATCACATATTTGAGCTTACCTTACAATTACATGATATCATATGTATCACGTACACATTTGTACGTGATACATAAAACGTGTATAAAAAAATCGTTATTCTAAAAATTTATTATTCTTCGGGTCGGAGGCACCTAAATACAGTCGGACCCTGATTTAGTGGGATCCTCGGGGGAAAAAATCCTGCCACTAATTCGGGGTGCCACTAAATCGGGGTCAAATAATGGGGGGGGGGGGGGGGGGGGGTCCAGCCTTAAAAAAGCCAAGCCATCGGCCAAAATCAGGGTACCATTGGCTTTTTTTAGCTTTTTTTTAGCTTTTTTAGCTTTTTTAGCCTTTTTTAGCCTTTTTTAGCCTTTTTTTGGCTTTTTTAGCTTTTTATAGGCTAAAAAAAGCTAAAAAAAGCTAAAATTGAGTTTTAGTGGATTCATATAGGTTCGAATCCCGCTGACGCCAAATTTTTTAAACTTTTATTATAACGTTTTATAACGTTTTTTGAACTTTTTTAAAACTTTTTAAAACTGTTTTTATCAAATTTGAATAATATTTTTATCGAAAAAATCTCTCCATAAAATGGCAGTAGGGGTGGATACAGAAATTGCTATGTATGGACATAAACGGTAGATTATGGTAAAAAAGGTGCAGGAAATGAACAAATACAATCAATAGGCGTCCGGAAGGATGAAAATTTAATGGAAAAGTGTCAAGATGAATGCTGAATAAACATAAAAAGTAGGGCTAAAAAAGCTAAAAAGCTAAAAAAAGCCAACATAAAAAAAGCCATCGACCAAAATCAGGGTACCTTTAGCTTTTTTTAGGGCTGGACCCCCCCCCCCCCCCCAATAATGTTAATTTCCTATATCGGGGGAAAAAATCCTGCCACTAAGACCGGGTCCAGACGAGTAGTAGGTAGCTACTATGGTAGGCTACTATAGTAGATATCTACCACAGCTACCACTCGTCTGTACACCTATATCTAGTATCTACCATAAGCTACTATGGTAGGCGGTTATAGGTCGAGGTATAACCGCCTACTATAGTAGCTTACCATGGTAGGCTACTATAGTAGGTGGTCACTCGTCTGTTCACCCTCTGACCGCCTACCATAGTAACTTGTTATCACATCTTACTGTGGGGCATAAGACATTTGATACCCCGATGATTACAGAAGTATCATGGTAGATGTGTCAGAGGGTGGCCAGACGAGTGGTAGCTAGCCTACCATAGTAGCTTTGCTACCACTCGTCTGGACAGTTCCCAGCTACTATGGTAGCTTACCATGGTAGCCTACCATAGTAGCTACCTACCACTCGTCTGGACCCGGCCTAAATCGGGGGCCACTAAATCGGGGTCCGACTGTATTGCATATGAGTTTTTACGGAGGGGTAATTTCATTACCAATGGGTAAGGGCATATCTACCACTGCTCAAAATCAATCATAATATTGGAATAAAATTGGAATGCTATAAACTTTATTCGTACAACTTTAACCCCCTCCTCATTTTGAACTCCCACGCCTGCTGCATGCACCATCCGACAGATAAACTGTTAAGGTAAGGTGATAGTATGCATACCATGGTAGTGCATTTAAGTTAGCATACTGCCTTCCCAAGGTGCATGGCACTCCGCCCTCTCTCTTTATCTAACCATATATGATATAAATACCAACAAAGATAAAACGTTGATTTAAAACACATTTTTTAGGAAAGAGCCTGAATAAAAACCACGTGAATGCCCCACCCCGCACTGCTCCAAGGGGCCGTGGCTAGTACCTCGCAATATGAACCTACCGGGATCTTGAGAAGTTTAACAGAGGAACCATCCGGACCAAAGGACTGACCGGAGGAGGTTTCAATTCTTAGAACATTATTGGAACTATCAAGGAAAAAGTGCATCTCGGATAGTTTCAGCACACAGTCCGTAGTTCTAACCCTGAAACAAGAACACCAATCATTCACTAACTAATTGGGTGTTAATGGTCGAGCCACTTCCTAATTGGGTGTAACGAAAAAAAGGGCATTCTTGAAGATCCAGTTTGTGCTAATTAGGGGGCTTTAAAAACGCTAATTGGCAGCAATAATTACTAACTTTATCTCATCTTTCTCTTTACGTGTCACGAACACCAGACATTCCTCAAAAAGAAAGACATCCATCGCACTTTTACACTTCCAACTCTTCGGGTCAATTTCATTAACAATGCTGTGCATCAATAGGTGGTCATCCTTCAACGGCGGGAAATCTTTAACCTGAACAGGAAATTGAGTCAAATATTATTAGCACGTTAAGGTTCACTGTCAAAATTTGGTAACGAAATTACCCCTACCTTGCGGGCACGCAAAAACGTGCCTTACTACCACGATGCCCTACGAGGGGTAATTTCATTACCAATGTCAAAATAGTCCGGGCATATGACGTCGGAAACCGGCACGTTTTCGGCATAATCGTTCTCAAGCTAATTCCACTTCTAGGGTACTCTATAGGGTCCCTAGAAACACCCCCTGAGTTTGTTGCAAAATCGGCAATGGAAAACTTGACTTAATTGGGCCTAATTGGTTACAGGGTGATTTCAGCCTTAAGTCAAAATCATAAGTACCCTTAAAATAGGCGTAGCGTAAAAAACGAGGGCACTAAAGTGATCAGCGTCCTCGCATTAGTGGGGGTAGGTGCCGGAATTAAGTCTCTATCTCATCTGGTTAATTAGATAATTGGATAATTAGGTTTGCGCATATAACCGTTCTTTGGCTATATGGCTATAGCCACTTAGGAAAGGAGTAGAGAAAAAACCGAGGGCACTAAAATGATCAGCGTCCTCGAATTAATGGGGGTAGGTGCTGAAATTAAGTCTCTATCTCATCTGGTTAATTAGATAATTGGATAATTAGGTCTGTGCATAACCGTTTTTTGGCTATGTGGCTGTAGCCACTTAGAAATGGCTTAGAGACTTTTCATTGGTGCCATTTTGTAGGTAATAGCCAAATTATGGGGGGTCGACGTCGGACTTTTAAGCTCTATCTTCAACCGTTTAGCCGTTATTTGGCTTTAAAGTTGCTCAAAATGAGCAAAAAACGGTAAAAAGCCCGATTTTGAGCACCTTTAAAGCCAAATAACGGCTAAACGGTTGAAGATAGAGCTTAAAAGTCCGACGTCGACCCCCATAACTTGGCCATTGCCTACAAATTGGCACCCATGAAACGTCTCTAAACCATTCCTAAGTGGCTATAGCCACATAGCCAAAAAACGGTTGTGCACAGACCTAATTATCCAATTATCTAATTAACCAGATGAGATAGAGACTTAATTTCAGCACCTACCCCCATTAATTCGAGGACGCTGATCATTTTAGTGCCCTCGGTTTTTTCTCTACTCCTTTCCTAAGTGGCTATAGCCATATAGCCAAAGAACGGTTATATGCGCAAACCTAATTATCCAATTATCTAATTAACCAGATGAGATAGAGACTTAATTCCGGCACCTACCCCCACTAATGCGAGGACGCTGATCACTTTAGTGCCCTCGTTTTTTACGCTACGCCTATTTTAAGGGTACTTATGATTTTGACTTAAGGCTGAAATCACCCTGTAACCAATTAGGCCCAATTAAGTCAAGTTCTCCATTGCCGATTTTGCAACAAACTCAGGGGGTGTTTCTAGGGACCCTATAGAGTACCCTAGAAGTGGAATTAGCTTGAGAACGATTATGCCGATAAGGAAACGTCATATGCCCGTACTAAAATGCCAAAAGCGATAAAATATCAAGTTCAAAAGAATTAGAAATAATAAAGCTCACATCTTTGTACAGTTCAGTGCATCTTTTTGGGGAGTAGCTGAGCGGCTTGCCTTCATCACGCATCGCCTCGGCTTGCTGGAGATCACCAATCACTCTGCCTACACAAAACAGAAGAAGAAGATCAGTGGTGTGTTCAATATTCATTTGGGTTACTTTGAACGTAATGTGACACCAGCATGACATTGCCTCTCAACTCTCTCGCGTAACCGGCATCATCCGTGCAATTATTACACACACATTTAACACTACTATACCCACTCGTCCCAAGAGGCTAACTTGGACTAAGATCAAATGGGGGCACACGAATCTAGTGTCTACATATATTGTGTAGCTCATACAGCATTTTCAATCTTGAGGGTTGTTCGGCAGATATATATCACGAATGTGTTCTTTCGAATTTAATTCAACGAATGGCTACTTTTTTAGTAAGTAACGAGTAACTAATTCTTGTCATTTTTCAATAAATTCAATAAATAGATTTGATATGGCATACTTATTACTGATTATAAAGTTTGTGGCTAAATGACTACAATGAACTACGGTCATTTCACTAAGTGGGATATTAAGTGAAAATTGGATTTGATTATTAGTTAAGGCTATCAACAAAACATAACTACCTCTCAAAAATTGCTTAGCTCGACCCTCTCTTTACGCTGTAAAACACGCATTTAATTTTATTTTATTTACAATACTGATATTTACATAATAATAAATGCTATCATGTATTAATGAAATTAATTAAAACTAAGCAAGGGAAATGAGATTTATTAACTCTGATTACAATATTGTATGTACTCATATTTCGAAGAAAATCATATAAAGTCGGACTTCTTGAAGTTGTCACCCCCAAATGACCGTGAATGTGAAATTTACCAATTTTGATGCGCACACCACACGTTAACATGTGATGTGACGCACAAAAACATTCCGCGCAGGGGGGTGACAACTTCAAAAAATCCGACTTTAATTATTATTATTAAATCTATATAACTTACACAATTTAATTGTATAAATAAACCCCTTTTTGTGGGCATCAAGTAAGTAACAACTGGTCAGAACTCAGAACTAGTAAGTAGTAACTGCAACTGGTTATTTGTAACAACACTGTTATCAGCTAAAACTAAATTCTAGTTGTGGAATTTCTTTATGGAAATGGTTCTTCGGGCCTCCATAAAATTCTTTTCGCCGTTACTAAAGGCTAACTACTGGGGCCTGCCGCCGCAGTGCCGCGTGTCAACACTCAACTATCAAAGCTTCAAGTTTTTCAAGGTATCAAAAAGTATCCTTAACCGGAGATGAGAAGATACAGCAGAAGAGAAAACAGAGAAGTGAATTGGCATATGCTACAGACCCCCATTACGATGCAGTGAGGCCTGAGCCCTGACTCGTGAGGGACAGTGCTTTTCCGTTTTCGAGAAAATGACGAAATTTGAAAAGTTGTTTGATGTTGCGCGGCGGTTTTTTTAGGTGCCTCATATTAACGCGCATAACCAAAATTTACGCCGCGCACAATTTTTACGCCGCGCTTAATATCATGAAAATCCTGGCCTGTTTTTTTCTTCTTTTTTAAAAACTTTTTAAAAGCGCGTTTAAAAAGTGCTGCAGCAGTCCTTGAGCCCTGCTCGCGGGGGCTCTGAGCCCCCGGGCCCTGCTTGCGTGGGTTTCACACCCGCCCCTGGCCCCATACGCACATGGACACGTTCATTCGGAGGCCCATCTACGTCCCTGGCGCTGCCCTATCTTGAAAAGCGCTGCCTTTTCAATTGTCTGTAGCATATGCCAATGCCTTATCCCGCACTGATAGTGGCAAAAGGGTCTGTACTCTGTAGCATACACCAAATACAAATTCTTGATCGCTCATTTAAAATCCACTATCACGCACCATCGCACTAAACTGTGTATTTGCTCAATAAAAGAAAATCACCAGAGTCGCTCAAAAATTGCGTAAACTGTTGTTTCACTTCTAATTTTATGTTGATCACAATTCATTCATTCAATGTTTTTATTTAAGATTCGTTAATGATTTCATTCCAAACACATTCATGATTCATTCATAATTTGTTAATGTTTCATATGTTTATATATTGTACATGTACACCTTATTTTATTATTGATGAGAATATTATATAATGATTTGATTTGATTAGCTTTGATTGATTGTTACTGAGAACAATTTAATTTTAAGATCTAGAAGTATGATTTCATATTCTTTCACCGACGACAGACAGAAGACGATCTGGTGGTGATTCCGAAAGGATGATCCGGCACTATGCTGTCTCGCCTGTTCGGCGAGACTTGGCTGTGTGACTGTTTACAGTCCCAGATGAGTGGTCCAAACCAAACCAAACCAAACCAAATACACATAAAGTCACTGACGTAATTCTGTAACCAACAGGGGCTTGTCTATAGACCTTTTTTAATGAACAAACCAGCCGAAATTATTCCTGGGCTCTTTTTGGGGAACCGGAAGAGTGCGACGTTGAGAGAATTTACTGGTGTTGTGTCCCTATTAACAGAAGATCCACCTACTCTGGTGAGCAGCAATCGTATAATAATTCTAAGGAACCAATTAAAACACAACGGTAGAACATAGTACAAGGGTACTTTTCGTTAGGTGAAGAGTGATCTGTAACTTGCTCTTGAACAAACAGAACCTTTTTAGACTGAAAAAACACGCCATCTGTTTATTTGTGTAAACGATGTGCCAGACGCTAGAATCCTGCAAAGAATTGATGAGATCTGTGACTTCATAAACAACATCATGGAATCAGACGGAACTGGTAGGTGGACAGGTTTGTGCAGAATTTATTATTTTCCGACTTGTTTCTATTCTCCGCAGTGTTGGTGCATTGTAAAGTGGGAGTCAGTAGAAGTAGCAGTGTAGTGATTGCATACCTAGTGAAATGTCACCAATACACCCTGCAAGATGCCTTCCACCTGGTGCAATCTCAGAGGCGGACAGTTAGACCGAATGATGGGTTCTGGGTGGAGCTAATTGCACTTGAAAAGGTCTGGACCAAAAAGTTTTTCTCTTTCGAATTTATTTTTTCTGTGGGGTAAGAAATGAAATCTGAACATCATCCTTTTAGGAGTGTCGAGGGAGTAACACGGTGACTTTAGTGGAGACTGCAGCAAAAACAGTTGCACCATCCGTTCTTGCCAGTGATTTTGATAATTTTGTACCTTTGTGATATTTCTGGATAGAACGCTTTCTATCAAATCGTTGGGTACTGAATGATATGATTTCCATGTTTCTATTTCATGTTTAAATATGTACTAATCAATACTAATCAATTGACCTGGTGATAGGATGGGTGATGGAGGGAAGTCTATTCAGTCGAAAAACTGGCCGGAAGTTAAGTGGAGGAAAGTGGAGCAACCATCAATAAAACCTAAAATTAGGTTGCCCAAGATAGAGTGAGTGTTTCTTCTAACTAAAATCAGATCACTGTTCCTACTTTTACCGCATACATGTTTCTCTAATCCCACAACCCTCATTCAGAGATCTACCTATCAGTAAAGAGTGCTCCCTTTCTAAACCACTTCGAATACCTCACGTACAAAGGACAGAGGGACAGGAGGCTGATGGGGGATACTCTGATCTTTCTTGTCTTCTGAGGTGTGGAAACATTGCTCTCTCTCTCTCTCTCTCTCTCTCTCTCTCTCTCTCTCTCTCTCTCTCTCTCTCTATCTCCCTCTCTCTCTCTCTCTCTCTCTCTCTCTCACTCTTCCCCTTCTCTCTCTCTTTCTTTCTCTCCCTATTATTTATCCCACTCAGGATGGATCTATTTCCGGGTCAGCATGTTGCTGCTGTTTCAGCCTACACCTCCACATTTTCCAACCCCTACTTGGACCCCATGGCCCGGAGAGCAAACACGACATCACATCGTCGACGTTGTTTGGGTTTTACAAAGCGGCTAGAACATGACCTGTCAGTCAAGAGAATTAAAGCCGCTTGGAATGAGTATTATGAGGGTAGAGAACCCATTATCAACTGGGAGGAGAGATTAAAAAGATCGGCTAAAATAAGAACATCCCCAACAAGAAAACCAAAAGTTGTCGAACAGGTCAGTTGAGTTACGGAATTTTACTATACTGGTTATGTTTACAAATCATTTTGGCTCTGAATTCAAGGAAATATAATAGGTTGTACCTTTTTTTTCTAAACCGAATCCATCCAGGACGATAACTAGGTTGTACCTCACCCAGCAGCACCCCAAGAAGAAGCCCCCTCCGTCCAAGAAGCAGCCCAAGCCAACTGACGAGATTCCACAGGTTCCCGACCTAGATCTAGGGGACATGGACATTTTCAAGTCGAACAAGACCCCTGATTGGGCCCGAGATGCCGACTCGATACCAGAGGAACTGGACAGACCATCAAGCATAGGGAATGAGGAATTTTGGTCTTTTTATGAGGATCCATTTTAGCATGTGATATCTTTTTATAATACAACATAAATTGTAGTGTTTATGATTTTAATTGAAAGTGGTATGTCTTAGAGTTTTTTAGTGAAATAGTTTTGTGATTCTTTATGGTTATTTTTTATTTTTGCAAGGTTTGGTTAAGTTATTATCAGATGCATACAGTACTCTTCGGAATGTGTAAATATGTATGTACAACACAACATTGATCTTATAATCGCTCGCTTTATTTTACCTCTGCCGTTTCTCGGAGCGAAGAAATAGATCATCTCTCTCCTTTTCCCTATCTGTCAACCACTCTTTATCTCAGTCTCGTCTTTCCAACATATTTTGGTAGACTCCCACACTAACATCCTGGTGCCATTTTAGCATGGAAGATGATTATTACAGTATTCTTAACCTTGATAGAAATGTAAGTAAAAACTCAATTTCAAACTTCCTTATTTATGTCTTGTTACTTGTTAGTGGGTTGTTAGTACATACCACCCTTTAGTAAAGTAAGACATACTCTCTAAGGGCCTGATGAACCAATTTTCAGCTGATGCTAAATACCCTATTTTGAGTAAAATCTCGTGCTAAAAAGTGCCCTTATGAACCAATGTGCTGCTAAACGCAGTTTTGGCACTAATTTTTAGCATGACCTACCGATTTAGCATGACCTATCTAGAACGACCAATTAGTAGCAGTTTAGCACGAGGTAAATCGATAGTACGACCTCGAAATACTATGAACCAAACTCAAAAACTTAGTTGCACTTTAGAATTCGGCTAAATCTTTTAGCACGAACTAAACGTCAAATTGGCCCCTTTCCAGCGTTCAAACTTTAGCATGAGGTCTTTTGATTTAGCATGGGTACGACCGTGCTAAATCGATGGACTTCGTACTAGAACTGTCAAAAAATCCTTACAAGTGCAGTATGTTTCACCATCATTCCTGTTTCATTGTATGAGATTATCAGGATAACATAATCCTCTCTCTATGTGCCTATCTCTCTATCCCTCTTACTATCTACTATCTATCTTTATCTACCCTATCTATCTATATATCGGTCATCATTCATCTCTCTGACTCTGTCTCTCTGTCTCTGTCTCTGTCTCTGTCTGTCTCTGTCTGTCTCTCTCTCTGTCTCTGTCTCTCTCTCTCTCTCTCTCTCTCTCTCTCTCTCTCTCTCTCTCTCTCTCTCTCTCTCTCTCTCTCTCTCTCTCTCTATCTCTCTCTATCTCTCTCTCTCTTTCTCTCCCTCTGTCCCCTCTCTATCTCTCTCTCTTTCTCTCTCTATCTCTATCTCTCTTCCTCTCTCTTCCTCTCTCTCTCCCTTTCCATCGCTTGGTCTTGCTCTCTATATCACCTCTGTCTCTCTCTCTCTCCCTCTTTCTCTCTCTTCCTCTCTTTCCCTCTACCAGCCCAGCCCCATTGAAAGTATTATAGACAGTGTATCTGGAATATATGTGTGTGAAAAACATCTATAATAGCATGGTGCAAGTGATGACAGGTCACATCGAGGGCACACCGAGGGAACGAGTACCTAATTTGGTAGTATGACGTTTGACCCCCGTCCCCCTTTCCATATATGGGACTCAAACACACGTGTAGTACATGTGACATGACATGTGTTATACCACATGGTTTGAACTTTAGCACGACCGTTTGGTTCATAGAATTTTGGCATGTTTCTACTAAACAGAGCTGCTGCTAAATCCAAAAAGAACGAGGTTGGGAAAAAGTTTTAGTACCAGGGGCCAAAAAATGGTTGGTTCATAACGGATGTGAATTAGCATGAACTTTTGACGTGCTGCTAAATCGTTTAGTAGCAACTAATCTGACCTCGAACTCTATTTTTTCCAAATTGGTTCATCAGGCCCTAAGTATCTCAATACCATCACCTCAGTGTACAGAGGACGACGTGAAGGCGTCCTATCGGCGTCTGTGTGTCCACTACCACCCAGATAAACACAACCCACTAAACAGAGAGGCTGCAGAGGGGCTCTTTCAGAAGATCAAAAAAGCATACGATGGTTAGTGTTTCAGTAGCTCGTCACCAGATGTATATGATTTGGAGTTTAAAACAAAGAAACTTTCGTCCAACACCTGCCGACACCTCTTCTTTTTCTCAGTATTGATAGACCCAAAGACACGGACAATATATGATATTTATGGCGTAGAAGGACTGGAAAGTGATTGGAGTGTTACTCTCAAGAGTATGAACCAAAATGAGGTGGGTAATGATGGGGTTAGAAATTATTATATCCCTGGTTGTACGTTAGATGGAAGACACCAGGAACCGACCGAAACAAGTAAACAACCAATCAGAACTCGTTATTTAGGTCACGTGACTGGTTATCAGCCAATCAGGGACCAGTATTTACTGTTTCGGTCGGTTCCTAGAAGACACACTTCACAGCTGTTGTAAATGTGAATATGTTGCTTGAATTATCACTTCACACAAGTGACAAGTGACAAGTACGAGTTGCTACCAGGCATGGGTATATTGCTACACTCAACCTGCGTGACGCGTGTACAATATACTACACGTATTCAGAGCAGTTATGAGCAATATGAGTTTAATGTGGCAGTAGACAGCTAACCAAGGAATAATATGCTGCATGTAACATGCATTGTTACTGTACAGAATTGAAGTTCTAAATTTCTCTCGAGTCTCGATCTAACATACAACCAACTTTGTTAATTCCTTCGTTATTTATTTCCTCCTTTCTCTCCACTAAAACACATCCATCTCACTCTTTTCTATTCCAGATACGAGAAGCATATGACAGGATAGAGCGCCAGAAGAGGGAGGAAGAGGAAGAGAGGGCTACAAACCCTGTCAGTGCTACATCCATCGAGGTTGATGCTAGCGGCCTGTTACACAGCGACTATGAAATCCAGGATTTCCTAAACCTTCCCATTAACAGTTTCACCATATCCCAAAGTGTCGATGTAAGTGCAGTGAATAGTCCAATTAAAACACATGGTAACATTCAAACAGCACTAACATATTAGGGCTGTTTGAATGTTACTATGTGTTTAAATGTATATATTATATCCCTAACGGACATTCAATTAAACAACCCTAAAATCCCTCATCTTTCAGGCACCGCTAACAGACATTACAAAAGCTAACGTCGTGTGTACGGCAATAAACAATGATAGTATAGCGACGGGCGTAATACGGGGTACAGTCCGGCATTCATTTTCCCCTACATGTTGGCTGGAACCGGGCCTAACTCTCGGTCATAGGTAATATTCCAACACACCATGGTTACCATAGTAACACACACGGCGAGCTATACTTTTTATAAACTTCCCTTTATTTCAGTCCTATGGTATCGTTAAATGGGTTTTCACGGCTCACCAATTTCCTGTTTTGTTCTGTGCACGGGGAGCTAATTCAACCTAATCCAGAAATTATCTCATACGGTCAGTATTAGTAGGGACGAATCTCTCACAAAAAGAAGTGGTTGACTCACTATTTGGTGAAAAGCAAATTCCGGTTGTAACCCACTAATTTTGACCCGCTAAACACGATCCCGTCCATAGGTAAGCTCGCAAAATTGGAGAAAATGCTCAAAATGAACATTTTTGTTCATTACCAACTCCAAAATTGAAGATAATTTTCAAAAGTGGCCTACAGTCAAGATATACACCAATTCCTACTATTTTCGAGCCGCTGATAATGATGCTGGCCATGAAAATTTGATAGGATGTCAGGAACATGCCAAAAATGGGTAAAATTGGTTAAAATTGGACAAAATTGGCAAAAATGTTAAAATTTGTCTCAGGAGGTCGGGAATGGTCGTAATTGTTCACAAATACCATCCTAGTAATGTTAGAATAATGTAAGAGATTATATTTGGCCATTATGATGCTTTAATGACTCCTAATTAGTCAATAAATGACATAACTCATTGCGCATATAGCCGTTTTTGGCCATATGGCTATAGCCACTTAGGAATGGTTTAGAGACATTTCACTGGTGCCATTTTGTAGGCAATGGCCAAGTTATGGGGGGTCGACGTCGGACTTTTAAGCTCTATCTCCAACCGTTTAGCCGTTATTTGGCTTTAAAGGTGCTCAAAATGAGCAAAAAACGGTAAAAAGCCTGATTTTGAGCACCTTTAAAGCCAAATAACGGCTAAACGGTTGGAGATAGAGCTTAAAAGTCCGACGTCGACCCCCCATAACTTGGCCATTGCCTACAAAATGGCACCAGTGAAATGTCTCTAAACCATTCCTAAGTGGCTATAGCCATATGGCCAAAAACGGCTATATGCGCAATGAGTTATGTCATTTATTGACTAATTAGGAGTCATTAAAGCATCATAATGGCCAAATATAATCTCTTACATTATTCTAACATTACTAGGATGGTATTTGTGAACAATTACGACCATTCCCGACCTCCTGAGACAAATTTTAACATTTTTGCCAATTTTGTCCAATTTTAACCAATTTTACCCATTTTTGGCATGTTCCTGACATCCTATCAAATTTTCATGGCCAGCATCATTCTCAGCGGCTCGAAAATAGTAGGAATTGGTGTATTTCTTGACTGTAGGCCACTTTTGAAAATTATCTTCAATTTTGGAGTTGGTAATGAACAAAAATGTTCATTTTGAGCATTTTCTCCAATTTTGCGAGCTTACCTATGGACGGGATCGTGTTCAGCGGGTCAAAATTAGTGGGTTACAACCGGAATTTGCTTTTCACCAAATAGTGAGTCAAAAAATTAAGATTCGTCCCTACTAGTATTCAAAATCTCAAAATTACGAGCAGGGAATCTGTACAGCAATTAAACTATTCCATTCCTACCTTATAACATTCCCTCTCTTCTACAGATGCGGGTATGACTGTAGGCTGTAATTTGACTGATGGGACAATATTAAAGACCGAATTCACCCTGGATAGAACAGTGAAAACTTCCATTAGTAGAGTCCTATTAAACTGTAATATCGACGCTAGCTACACGGTATGTAATAGGGTTTCCCCAAGTTTCAATTACTTGAAAGTCATCAACTTAAACAGCATGCACACGACACAATTGACTAGCTGCAATATAATTTCCTTACTTTCAGTTGGGTCTTGAAACACAACGGTTATCACTACAGTTACTAAAACCTATAATGGTGGGAGGAAAAGCCAAGGATATGTTTATAGAGGCATCAATAAAGTAAGAAACACTAAGACATCACAGACAGACAGACAGACAGACAGACAGACAGACAGACAGACAGACAGACAGACAGACAGACAGACAGACAGACAGACAGACAGACAGACAGACAGACAGACAGACAGACAGACAGACAGACAGACACCATATTTTGGTACATCATCTTTTGGAACATTCCAACAAGTAGGCAGATCCTTTTGGGACAGACATTGGACATGATAAATGGATTATTATTGGCACTCACCGCCATAACATCTCCAGCTACGATGTGTTTGATGGACCCGAAGTTGAGTACGGATGCTCAAAAGCCCTCACCGATTTTAGCCGTCTAAGCGCAGTGTTGAAGCTCGGCCTATACTCGGGTGTAAAGCTTCACCTAGTGTAAGTAAACACTGTGTGAAGTGAGATGTTGCCCTGCGGTGTTGTGACTGGCAGGATGCTATGAAGAGTACATCTCCCACTAACCACCACCCAAACATTCATTACGCAGGTTAACGCGAGGTCGGCACAGTTACACATTCGATATTCTCTTCTCTGACGTAGTGGAACCGGTAGCCGTGGTATATGGTACTACCTTCCCTCTTTTTGTATACAGCGCCCTACACTATCTTGTAATCAAACCTTATCTGAATAAAAAACGGGTATGTCATTAGTCCTAAATCTCTTTTCCTTCCATTTGTCCCGTATATCTTGTCCCCATATATTATCATTATGTAATATTATTTTAGGCCCCCATATTGCATTATATATGTGAAAATATTCTCCTTGACATTTTGATTTTGCGTCGCTTTCTTGAGCCCCTGCTTTGTTTTGTTCAAACCAGGGTCGAGCAAGGCACCTCCTGCTACTGTAACCATCCCGCTGGGCGTTACTCATCTACAATTGATTTCATGAATGTATACCTAAATAGTTGATCCCAAGGTATACTGTCCCCAAATCTAACACAGTACCTCTCCATAGGCTGAAGACACAGCAGCCAAAGCTGAGGAGTTGTCGGCAGTGGCTAGAAACACAGCGAGAGGAGGCACGGGGTGCTATAACCCTTATGAAGGAGAGTTATCACAAGATTGTAAATCTAGAACAGGGAAAGGGAGGTCTGATTATTATGCAGGCTTGGTATGGAGTGTTTGGTTCGGCTAACAAACTCATAGATGTAACAATTCCACTGCAATGCTTGGTCCACAGTTCACGACTAATCCTACCGGACTCAACGAAGGTAATTGTTTGTATTTTACTGATGGGGGTCATGGGAGAGGGTAACCATGGTGAAAATCAGGACGGGAACGCACACAATATGTTCACTTTACAGTAGGGCATTATTGGAACGCGCTGTGTTTCCCAAATGTAAGAAGGACCCCTATTGTGGCGCGGACCCACTCTGAGAGTGTGCGCGCACCACAGGATGTGGCTATTTCCACCCACCCGGCCTGCTGACCAATTAACCCAATTTCAAACTCGCTCTAAATGGTTTATTTCCCCCGCTTTTTGTTCCACATACACTCACTAACTCTGTCTATCCCAGGTTGGTATGTTGGGTTTCTACGATATGAGCTATGGGGAGCAGAAGAAGCTGTCCGTGAAGTACAGTTTCAGGAACGTTATGCATGAAGTTATAATTAATGATGAGGATGCTCTCAGGATACCTCGACAATGTGAGTGCTACATTTGTTGTGCAGTGTGTGCGTGGGAAATTATCGATGGTGCGGTGTGACAAGCAACATGATGTGTGCAATTGTACACAACTAATGTCTATAACAACTAATGTCTCTCCCTCTTTTCAGCCCACAAGATAGCCGGATCATGAGATCGTATATGATTCAAACTGTCCCCCGGCCCTCCTTATACTGCACGGTGATCAAGAATATGAACTCAGGAAGAAATGAGAGAGATAATATAATGTGGTTATGTCACGTCAAGGAACAATAGCACGCGTGGTTTTAATGCTTTTGTACTTCTGTTTACTTTTTTTGATTGGCCAACACGGCCACAGGAATAACAAGAACAAAGTCTTTATATGAGGTGTGGAAGGTGAATAGAAATACTGAAATTATCGTCACCACAATTTGTACAATCTTCATTCCATCATATTCTTTCTCACTATATCTCATTCACTATCAATATAACTCTAATCAATCTGTTTCTCTCTTTTCTTTACCACCCATAATATCACCCCAAACTAAAACCAGCATCCAAAATATGTCTCTGAGTGCGTACAACACAAATAATTTTATCTACAAAGTGTCCAACCTACCCCCTCACATAGCGACACTGAAAGCGTCTGCTAACCGGTCGTAGTCATCTGATTTTGAGAACTGTATACAATCGTCATTGGTTGAGGAGGATAGAGGAGGAAAGAGTTGTGTGAAATCGAGCACTAGTTGCCGGGCCTTCAAGTGTATCACCTAGGAGGGTAGAGAATGAAAATGAGCAAGTCAGGGAGGCTCAACAAAGTTGGAAGGCTTGAAGTCTCGGACTTCCAAAAGTGTGCTTACCTTGGCCCAAATTAGTGTATTCTCGATAGGCCTCTTGTCTCCCCATCGCTGCCCAAAACTCAACATGACATCAGGTTCAGGAAATGGGTCTAACAAAACCTTCTGATCACCCTCACTCTGTACTTTTAGATACTGGAAAAAGAGCGGCAAAAATCTTTTCTTGAAGTCAAATATCTTAACCCGCTGACCCCTGAAAATAAGAAGCGAAAAATGTTATATTATTCCAGAAACGAAAAAACAAAAAAGTAATTCAGTCTCCTCCGGTATATAATTACCTCTCTAGTTTGGTAAGGAAACCCCGCTTGTCACCAAAAAACACGGCACACTGGCACAGTCGGGTTGCGAATATATCGCCCTGGTCCTCCTGTAGGACGACTCCTCGAGTTAACGTCCCCAGGAGTGTCTGGGTCGCTTTGGGTGTGCTGTTCAGACACAGAGGCATGCATATCTGGGGGAATGTGGGATTCAAATCATTGTCAATATATTTCAAGATATGGTTTTAGTAATGTTGAGTAATGTTACCTGTGTTGCAGCTTGTGGCCCATACAGTTCATTGCTCATTTCATCAGTCATTTGTACCCTAACTGGACAGTAGTACAGTCTCGCCCCTACAGGGTTACTAATTCCATATGCAGACACACCTACTGTCTTGTAGTATATCGTTATGGCCATGCTGTTCGGATCTGTAATGGACGGTGGGTGTCAGTCAAATATATATAGTCCAAACATCAGGTACGGACAGAGATATGAATTCGTCAGATATACTCATACTTACTGTTTTTCTTTGGTAGTCCAAACTTCGCTAACACGGAAAGGTAGTCTTCCGGGGGATTCTGAGGAATGACTCAATGAGAGGGGGAATTTTACATGACACAAGAGAGAAAGAAAAGATACAGACAGAATTTGTCTGTGCGATGCCTGGCAGCTTTCCCCGCTAAATACCCAGGAGCACGACTCGCGAGAAAGGGTCAGCTACAGGAGGAAATCAAAATGGGGGGAGAGAAATGAAAATCAAATGATCAAATCAAAATGAAATGGGGGGTTGTCATTTTCTCTGTGCGCGCGTCTATTACAAACAATCCTGAGCGCGCAGCAGCTTCTATGCTATAACAGAGTTACCGCGTCCTACGTCTACAATTTAACACCAAATGTATAAACGAGTGTACCGTGTAGATTGTAGTACCTGTAGATCAATCCCCTCCAAGCGGGGTCGTTTCCTCGTCTTAGCGGAATACTCAGAGGGATTGCTGGGAGCTCCTAACAGCTCATTCATTGGTAGATCATCCACATCCCCTGCACTGCTATTACTCGTCTCTGTCTTTGTTTCACGGAGCTCCTGGCGTTGCTTTTTCAGTGATAATAACATTGCATTTTGACGTGAGTTGAGGGCCGGGATCCCTGACTGTTTCCGTAGTTCATCCAGAGCATCGTGTTGCTGGTTGGGTGATTCGGATGTAGGCGTCGGGGTGCTTTGCTGCGTGTTCAAACTTGAGCTCGAATCAGATATATTCTGGGAAATGGGGGAAGAATTAGAGAGAAAGGCATTGTCTTTCAAACTTTCAACACTACTCTTTATACCATTTAGATACTCACAATGTTTCCATTCTCAACATACACATTCAAACTTCAAAGTAGTACTTATATATATTCCCAACATGACCTAATACACTTCAACTTCCTTCTTATCTTGGTTACATAACTTGTGTTTCAATTATATATTTCCCTCTCTCCGAGCTCGGTGTTTTCAAATTTTCCTCACTACTCTTGTTTCAATTTCTCCACCCCACACCCCACACACACATATATTTCACATACCCCCTACACACATATTTCACATGTACCTACCCCCTACACACACATATTTCACATACCGATCGTGCCAGCATGACATGGTGCCGGCTAGCTGGAAGGGTTGATTCCAAGTCCATGGCTGAGGAAGAAGATGCCTCCCCCTGTGTTGGTAATGTTACCTTGGAGAGAGAGAGGAGTTAAGACAAAAGTCAAAACTCAAAACAAAATATAAAGTATGATCATGATTTGATTAGGTTCTCAGCGTCAGAAGGTATCCAAAAGTACTCTCGTTTCGTATTTTAAAGGACGAGTAAACCCGTTCCTTTAAATTTGTGAGGGAGCTAGTATCCAAGGTGAAACTAAACAAAACATTTGGGATATATTACAAACCTGTTTCAGGATCTCATCAATGTCTTGATTGTAAACAGTCCCACTAGCACTGCGGATGTGCTGTTTATCAAACCCAGTACCTCCCCCTCCTCCCCCCGTGACATCCACATAGGAAGTCACCACACTAGATCCCGGACTCATCTCTAGCTCGCTAGGGTACTCTGAAGAGGGATCTATATTATGATGAGGTACTGTCAGAGTGTAGCTCTGTAACTGAGCATACTAATTTTAACTTTTTCTATCTTCATTTATTTCTGAAGAAGTTGAGAGAGGGGGATAAAGAGAGAGAGAGAGAGAGAGAGAGAGAGAGAGAGAGAGAGAGAGAGAGAGAGAGAGAGAGAGAGAGAGAGAGAGATAGCGAGAGAGAGATAGCGAGAGAGAGAGAGAGAGAGATAGCGAGAGAGAGAGAGAGAGAGAGAGAGAGAGAGAGAGAGAGAGAGAGAGAGAGAGAGAGAGAGATATGCGTATAATATTTACCGTTTTCACTTGATAGTACTGAGCTCACATTGGACAGTGGCGAGAATAACGACTGAAGGAAAGTTAGGATTATGAACAAATGGTGATGTAATACACATAACACATAACATATTGCAACACATAACATATTACATTGAACAGACTTGCTAATTGAGCGGTGTGTGTGTATTGTGTAATAGCAGCAGGAATGTGTAACATACACTAATAGAAATCACACACTCATTATAACTAATATACTGCAATTAACAACTCACGTCGACAGATCGTGGATCCTGAGGGTTCCTGTACTCCCACATTCCGTTCGGACTGACTGTGTTAGCCGCCCCCATGTTTGATGGGGTAGCAGGGCCCACGGAGCAGGGTGTCAGGGGTCCCGAGGACGCTGAGGATGCTGGACTAGGTCCAGGTTGGTGGAGGGTCGGTTCAACTGATCTCGGTGTGGCTGGTGTTGCTGGGGAGTCTAACATTGTCGTGGTGGTTGTCATGGTAGCAGTGTTGGTTACTATGGTAGCAGTAGCGGGAACCATGGTAGGAGTAGCGGGGATCATGCTTGGCACTGAGGCTGTTATATCCCAGGATGTTGTTGTCGAGACTGGTGCTGGAGTTAATGGCGGTGGTACCTGAACGAAGGAAGATATTGGTTACGCTCTACACACATAAAATTTAGAGCCAAACCCGATGCTGGATAAGACCGATATATTATATGATTGGACATTTTGGGTAAACCAATCCCGGGTTTGAGGCTGTAAAGTCCCCTAATATGAGCCGAGGTTAGTCGTTTATTGCAGTACTATTCTTTTTAACAAGATTGTGGCCAAAGGAAAGCAAATAAAAAGGTTTTAGTAAGTCCATGTTACTATGGAGTATACTGTAGCTACCTCCCTTCTCCCTCAACAACCACCACTAAACACACACCATGTCAAGAGGAAACAGAGTTTTGTTGCGGTAAATTTACCACCCCCACCGGCGCCATGGCTTAGTTGGTTAAAGCGCCTGTCTAGTAAACAGGAGATCCCGAGTTCGAATCTCGGTGGTGCCTTTTGTGTGCTGTGACTACTTTTTTTGTCTTACAGAATCTCTCTTCTGTCTAGAAAGCATTGAGTTAAAAGCTCGATTCTTGGTGACAGATAATCGCTGGATTTTTGTTGGGGTTAAGAGCGAGCTGCGAGGGGGCAACAGTGGTATGGTAGTTCAATTTTGATTATACCAAATATATATCATAGTACTTGATAGTGGAACCGGGACAGCTGTCGTGGCACTAAATCTCTCTTTCACTAGATCACTCTACATTATTATATGTATAATTATCGACTATCGCCTCTCAACCCCCTGTCAAATCCATTTCCCCCTCCAAACCTACAATTCCAATTTCATTTCCCCTCTTCCCCTCTTCAAACCTACAACTCCAATCCCCTCTACAGTACCTTGCCCGGAGAGGATGAGAGTTGTTGTTGGGACCGCTTACTGGAACCCCGGGTTGTTACTTCAAACACGCTATCAGCCGGTACTGGGGGGGGAGTGGTTAGAGGGTTAGAGGGGGAGTGGGTTAGAGGGTTAGAGGGGCAGTGGGTTAGAGAGACATGGGGAAGGAAGGTAGAAAATGTTGGAAAGGGAAGACTAGAAACAAGATCCTGGAACCGGGTCCTTTATACTCCCAAAGGGAAAACGCGGCTAGGTAAAATGATAAAAGTAGGATTGTCTAGTGTTGTCCTATGTTGAGGTCACGTTTGTTTAGTTAAAGTAGTAATTTACATCCCGCCAACAATATAAAGGTCAAGCTAAACATGGAAAGAATTAATGTATTGGTGTTGGGAAAGTCCTGTCTCTAAATAATCCCAGCAACGAGTTAACTAGTAAACTTAAAACTAGGCAACACCCCATTCCCCAATGCCACTTGCCTCTACTCTCTAGTAGAGCAGCTTTACCATGTTTCAAATGTAAAGGAGGGCTAGAACATAACCAGGGTGTGAACTGCATGTCGTGTTTGCTAGTCGCGAGCGCGCTTGCGAGACAAGCAAACACGTCAAGGTTCATTAACAAGCATGCTGCTCAGTCATTTTAGATTTAATACACAATGTAAGGATACCATGTAATAGGTGAGACTCTTGCCGTCACCCTCGTTCAAGTCCCGTGAAAAACGGAGCAGTACACGCAAACTGATGCCCATTTTCCTCGCGTGACCCCGATTCAGCAGTTTGAGACACCAACTCTTTAGGGGGCCATATCTCAGGAACCAGACAAGATAGGAAAAATCGCCGTCTAATGAGGCGTACAGTTTTTAATCTAGTTTACCACTGTACCGGCCGTTTCACTCTCCGACCTAAAACAAAAATCGCAACCCCACAAAACTTCAAAATAATGAAATTCGCATCTCGCATGTCGTGTTGCATGTCGTGTCATGTTATTGACGCGCTCGCGTTCAACTCTCACACAGCAGCTGCAGAACATGGCGGGAAACATCGAGGAGTAGAGAGAGGGTCGGTGCCGAATCAAATATTTCTTGATCTTGATCTACTCCATCTCTCAGCTATCCTACCCTTCATCAACTCGATCTCTCAGCTACCCTACCCCTCATCTACTCCATCTTTCAGCTACCCTACCCCTCATCTACTCCATCTTTCAGCTACCCTACCTCCCATTTACTCCATCTCTCAGCTTCCCTACCTGCCATTTACTCCATCTCTCAGATTCCCTACCTCCCATTTAATCCATCTCTCAGCTTACTTACCTCCCATTTACTCCATCTCTCAGCTTCCCTACCTCCCATTCACTCCATCTCTCAGCTTCCCTACCTCCCATTTACTCCATCTCTCAGCTACCCTACCTCCCATTCACTCCATCTCTCAGCTACCCTACCTCCCATTTACTCCATCTCTCAGCTTCCCTACCTCCCATTTACTCCATCCCTCAGCTTCCCTACCTCCCATTTACTCCATCCTTGCCTCCCATTTACTCCATCTCTCAGCTACCCTACCTCCCATTCACTCCATCTCTCAACTACCCTACCTCCCATTTACTCCATCTCTCAGCTTACCTACCTCCCATTTACTCCATCTCTCAGCTTCCCTACCTGCCATTTACTCCATCTCTCAGATACCCTACCTCCCATTTACTCTATCTCTCAGCTTACCTACCTCCCATTTACTCCATCTCTCAGATACCCTACCTCCCATTTACTCTATCTCTCAGCTTACCTACCTCCCATTTACTCCACCTCTCAGCTACCCTACCTCCCATTTACTCGATCTCTCAGCTTCCCTACCTCCCATTTACTCCATCCCTCAGCTTCCCTACCTCCCATTTACTCCATCCTTGCCTCCCATTTACTCCATCTCTCAGCTACCCTACCTCCCATTCACTCCATCGCTTACCTACCTACCTTATAATCATGCCAAACCTACTATACGCGGCAGGAATATGGGGCCACACGGTGCTAAACAACACCAACACACTCCAAAAACTACAAACAGTCCAAAATACAATAACCCGTAAAATCACAGGAGGACATATGCACACCCAGTCAGCTACTCTGACTATACTAGCAGGAGTGAAACCACTGGTCTTCCTTATCAACAAAGAAAGGATAAACAATTACATCCACCTCACCATCAACAACAACTGGTGGTCCGACCCAAACCACGGCACACGGGCTAAACTTACCCATTCGAAGGACATCGAAAACTACCTACGTCGCCTAAACCCAGATGCCGGATTAGATATGTCCCCCACCCAATCAATAACCTTCTCCCAAAACGATAATATCCAAACAGACGGAACTATCGAAATCTACACAGACGGCTCAAAGATGGAAAGCAGTGATGGCCAAGTCACCGGTGCAGGAGCCATCATTATCTACGAACATGAGTATAAAGTAATAATCCAACCTCTTGCACCCATAAACACAATCAACCAAGCTGAACTCCAGGCCATCTGCATGGTAGCAAACAACCTACTGAGAGGTGAAACAATAAACAAAAACATAATTATCTACACTGACTCCAAGACCACTCTAACGAGATTAACAAGAGGCTACTCAAACTCTATCCAATTAACAACTACGATAGAAAGCCTTTCGAACCTACAGACACTCAACAACGTTAACATTCAAAAGGTCAAGGCCCACTCCAACATCCCAGGAAACGAAGCCGCAGACCAAATTGCCAAGAGAGCTACAAGAGACAGTACCTCCACCGCAAACCCTTTCGACCTAACAAAAACGCAACTTATGACATTAGTCAGAGACGACTGCACTAAGAAGTTCATAAGGCAAATCGAAAAGGCCAACTACTCCAAATGGACAACTACTCTACTCTACAAACTCATCAGGGATTGTAAGAACCTGAAATTTACTAATAAACAATATCTCAAAAGCATAACACTTGCAATATCAGGACAAAACAACCTAAATAGCGCCATCTCACACAAAGACAAGTCCGAATCGGCCCTCTGCGAATTATGCAATGTCAAAGAGAACGCGGAGCACAAACTACTACACTGCCCGGACCTGGACGAACTAAGATACAAACTGGACTACCAGGACATTGCCGAGAATATTCTCACCCCCGACCAAAAACTCGACCTAGGGAAACTCTCCAAACTTACAGCCAAATGCAATCTATTTAACTGAGCACCCCTAACCATCCTGATCTGAAACAGGTAACAGAGTCGAGACTGTTACCTAGGAGGGACTACACACACACACATCTACCTTAGGACCCGCGAGTAATGGGGCAGTTCTGGGCCCACTCGGCCACCCCGCCTCCTTAGGCAAGTATTAAATCCGCAAAATGCAACCCACTGGAGGCTGATACTTGCCCAATGCCTCACAGTGTTACTTTAAGTGTAGATGCTTAACCGTGCAATATAAGTCTAAGAAATTAGACTTTTCCGGACCTCCTGGCTGTATGCAGATCTGTGTACTAGCGGTATCGACCCAAGGCCGAGAGTGTGATAAGATTTGTCAACCGACACAGGCCTCACGGGCTGTGAGTTATCGCTGTGGCAAATTCGGAAGACCCACCTACTTCTACAGCTCCTTGCAGCAGTAGTAACCGAAGACCAGCCAGGGAGGCAGGTAAATTTCACCCATTGTCCCAACATACAAGACACGCTGGTCTCTATTAAGCCATGAATCAAAACTCTTCTTGTGGTGCCGGAACAGTTCGAGGGAAATGTGGAGCTTGCTCTGCAGAATACCAGGACTGAACCGGAGAACACCAACACTGTCCCTTTGTGTGGAGGGTAGTGGCGTGGAGTGATTATAATGGAGGTCGGCTGTCGACCTATGAAGGGGCAGCACAGTGGGAGGAATGATGGGAGGTGCTAAACACACACACACACACACACCTTCCGTACCTCCCATTTACTCCATCTCTCAGCTTCCCTACCTCCCATTTACTCAATCTCTCAGCTACCCTACCTCCCATTTACTTCATCTCTCAGCTTCCCTACCTCCCATTTACTCCATCTCTCAGCTTCCCTACCTCCCATTTACTCCATCGCTTATCTTCCCTACCTCCCATTTACTCCATCTCTCAGCTTCCCTACCTCCCATTTACTCCATCTCTCAGCTACCCTACCTCCCATTTACTTCATCTCTCAGCTTCCCTACCTCCCATTTACTCCATCTCTCAGCTTCCCTACCTCCCACTTACTCCATCGCTTACCTTCCCTACCTCCCATTTACTCCATCTCTCAGCTTCCCTACCTCCCATTTACTCCATCTCTCAGCTTCCCTACCTCCCATTTACTCCATCTCTCAGCTTACCTACCTCCCATTTACTCCATCCCTCAGCTTCCCTACCTCCCATTTGATCCATCTCTCAGCTTCCCTACCTCCCATTTACTCCATCTTTCATTTATCCTAACATTCCTACCCCTGAGAGATGGAGTAAATGGGAGGTAGGGAAGCTGAGAGATGAAGTAAATGGGAGGTAGGAAAGCTGAGAGATGGAGTAAATGGGTGGTAGGGTAGCTGAGAGATGGAGTAAATGGCAGGTAGGGAAGCTGAGGGATGGAGTAAATGGGAGGTAGGGAAGCTGAGAGATGGAGTAAATGGGAGGTAGGGAAGCTGAGAGATGGAGTAAATGGGAGGTAGGGAAGCTGAGAGATGGAGTAAATGGGAGGTAGGGAAGCTGAGAGATGGAGTAAATGGGAGGTAGGGAAGGTAAGCGATGGAGTAAATGGGAGGTAGGGAAGCTGAGAGATGGAGTAAATGGGAGGTAGGGAAGCTGAGAGATGAAGTAAATGGGAGGTAGGGTAGCTGAGAGATTGAGTAAATGGGAGGTAGGGAAGCTGAGAGATGGAGTAAATGGGAGGTACGGAAGGTAAGCGATGGAGTGAATGGGAGGTAGGGTAGCTGAGAGATGGAGTAAATGGGAGGCAAGGATGGAGTAAATGGGAGGTAGGGAAGCTGAGGGATGGAGTAAATGGGAGGTAGGGAAGCTGAGAGATCGAGTAAATGGGAGGTAGGGTAGCTGAGAGATGGAGTGAATGGGAGGTAGGGTAGTTGAGAGATGGAGTGAATGGGAGGTAGGGTAGCTGAGAGATGGAGTAAATGGGAGGCAAGGATGGAGTAAATGGGAGGTAGGGAAGCTGAGAGATGGAGTAAATGGGAGGTAGGTAAGCTGAGAGATAGAGTAAATGGGAGGTAGGGTATCTGAGAGATGGAGTAAATGGCAGGTAGGGAAGCTGAGAGATGGAGTAAATGGGAGGTAGGTAAGCTGAGAGATGGAGTAAATGGGAGGTAGGGTAGTTGAGAGATGGAGTGAATGGGAGGTAGGGTAGCTGAGAGATGGAGTAAATGGGAGGCAAGGATGGAGTAAATGGGAGGTAGGGAAGCTGAGGGATGGAGTAAATGGGAGGTAGGGAAGCTGAGAGATGGAGTAAATGGGAGGTAGGGTAGCTGACAGATGGAGTGAATGGGAGGTAGGGTAGCTGAGAGATGGAGTAAATGGGAGGTAGGGAAGCTGAGAGATGGAGTGAATGGGAGGTAGGGAAGCTGAGAGATGGAGTAAATGGGAGGTAAGTAAGCTGAGAGATGGAGTAAATGGGAGGTAGGGTATCTGAGAGATGGAGTAAATGGCAGGTAGGGAAGCTGAGAGATGGAGTAAATGGGAGGTAGGGTAGCTGAAAGATGGAGTAGATGAGGGGTAGGGTAGCTGAAAGATGGAGTAGATGAGGGGTAGGGTAGCTGAGAGATCGAGTTGATGAAGGGTAGGATAGCTGAGAGATGGAGTAGATCAAGATCAAGAAATATTTGATTCGGCACCGACCCTCTCTCTACTCCTCGATGTTTCCCGCCATGTTCTGCAGCTGCTGTGTGAGAGTTGAACGCGAGCGCGTCAATAACATGACACGACATGCAACACGACATGCGAGATGCGAATTTCATTATTTTGAAGTTTTGTGGGGTTGCGATTTTTGTTTTAGGTCGGAGAGTGAAACGGCCGGTACAGTGGTAAACTAGATTAAAAACTGTACGCCTCATTAGACGGCGATTTTTCCTATCTTGTCTGGTTCCTGAGATATGGCCCCCTAAAGAGTTGGTGTCTCAAACTGCTGAATCGGGGTCACGCGAGGAAAATGGGCATCAGTTTGCGTGTACTGCTCCGTTTTTCACGGGACTTGAACGAGGGTGACGGCAAGAGTCTCACCTATTACATGGTATCCTTACATTGTGTATTAAATCTAAAATGACTGAGCAGCATGCTTGTTAATGAACCTTGACGTGTTTGCTTGTCTCGCAAGCGCGCTCGCGACTAGCAAACACGACATGCAGTTCACACCCTGATAACAAAATGCCACAGCTTGTTACCTGTTATCCGGTAGGCCCGGTATTGTCCTGGTACAGCCAACTGTTTCATCTCCTTTATATCAGGATGCTTATGCAGGGCGTTCCTAAATGTTGCCTTCCACACTTTATACTGGCCCGCCTCATAGGGTTTATAACGACCTGGACAATTGGACATGATAAAGATTGGAGAGAAGGCCGGAGAAGGTGGTAATATCATCATTATATATCCTTAACCATATTCAGGAGCCAGCCCTGACCATATTTAATTACAGAGTCTGTAGGTAACTAAACATGGTTAGCAGTATATTAATATTAATATAGGGCTACAAAGAGGTTTAACCACAAACACACACAATGGGCGGGTATATGGTAGTGAACTGGGTAAATGCCAACTTTTGGTGTTTGTTTACACACTCATTCATTCTGAGAATTTCTAAAATTGAATGAGTGTAGAATATAACAGTGTGCCACAAAAAATCCTTAACAGGCAAGGGACCCCTGAACTACTGCAGCAGAAAGATACCTGTATTTATAGCCCACTCCTTGAAGATCTCCGCATCTAAATCTTTACTAAATTCCTTGTTTTTCCCGTGTTTCCATGGCAACAGAAAGGAACCCTCAGCTCTGCTGTACCACCTCACACCCAGGAATGTCTGTTTGTCGAGGTGTTCTACCAGCCAGGGCAGGAGAAGCATACGCGATCCGGTTCCCAGATTAGACTGAGGAGGAGGGGGTTGGGAGTCTTTGACGACTTGAAATGCAAAGACATGTCACATTGTCATTTCATTCAAATCAATTTTATCTACCACCCCACCTCTACCTTGGATCGCTTTCCCAGGACACTAGCGAGCATGTTAGGGAGGCTAATACCACCACCACTACTACTGACTGTTGAGGGAGCGGGGGAGGGTGTCATATTAGCAAGAACATAGAACGGTTGGTTATCAGCCACTGCAGAACTACTGATGATAAAGTGCTGCTGCTGGCCTGGCTCATCTCCCTGCATCTGCTATCGGAGAGAGGGGGATACAGATTACAGGGATCTTCATTGCCCCCTTGAAGGAAGAATATATATTTCGCAAGATATAAGTGTTGAGTTGATAATGGTAGAGGGATCATCATCAAATTGTCATCAAATTGTCAAAATGTCAGAGAAAGTGGGGACAGGGTTGAATAAAACTCGAGAGAGAAATTGTTGTTCAAATTAAAACACACAGTACATATCACAAACCAATCAATACAAAACATAATTCATAAGCTTTCGTTTGCAAGGCACACACATAAAATTAGATCAGAGAGAGTTCTCTGGTTTCATTATCTCTCGGGGGGCACCGGTGGAAGGTCTTTAGTCAAACGTCCTAGATCATCCTCTAGGCAAAGGAGAGAACCTGGCAAGGGAGAGAGATTGGTATTATAGGATCGATGGAGAGGAGGGGGAGAGAGACCAGATATTGAATATTAAACGATGTGTATATTCTTAGGAAACCTAGTTACAACATTCAAATGAAATGACACTGCGAGAGGAGGAGGAGGAGGAGAGAGAGATAAAGAGAGAGAGAGAGAGGAGAGAGAGAGAGAGAGAGAGAGAGAGAGAGAGAGAGAGAGAGAGAGAGAGAGAGAGAGAGAGAGAGAGAGAGAGAGAGAGAGAGACAGAGAGAGAGAGAGAGAGAGAGAGAGAGAGAGAGAGAGAGAGAGAGAGAGAGAGAGAGAGACAGAGACAGAGAGAGAGAGACAGAGAGAGAGAGAGAGAGACAGAGAGAGAGATGGAGAGAGATAGGGACAGAGATAGGGACAGAGACAGAGACGCTAGCTAGTCACTAGTTGCATATATATGAGTTATGAGTATATACATTTTCTACTATATGTGTGTGAACTAAAAGACCCTCCCAAGACCCTCTCGGACTTCACGGGGCACGGTGAGAGAGCGTCGGGAGAGACAGCAAGTTTTACATGAGTGCTTTATGCAGAATTGTGTTCAACTAAATAAGTCATCTACTGACTACTAAAGAAGTAAATAGGGCTTGTGAAAAGAATGGCTATCATGTTTTGACCAGGGTTGCAGTGGTACTCACCTAGGGAGGCGGAACCTGCTCCTATAAGGATTATAACCCAGCTACCCAAACAAATATTGACAATGTTTCTCTCGGAGTGAACTGAAAATATTCGATGTGCCTCTCCTATACCTGAAATGAAAATAAATTTTAGGTCTAACGAATTAAAGATAGTGAAGTGACAACCCATATGTAGATGTAGTGGCTACCTAATACGTTGCTAATCTAGGTAAACACTAAACGTCGTTATAAAAGAATTCAACTAGCTCACGGGGTAACTAAGTATAGCAAACCTAAATTTCTAGTATTTTTTATCACGTTCATTGTTGATAAAACAAAGGGTCGATGTGAGGGAAGAGAATCGAGTGCAGGATCAGAAAATGCTGACACTCCAATTACAGAGGTAGCCCTATCTGCAATGATAACTCCAGCTAGCCCATTGTGTTTCCTCAGTATCTCCGATAGATCCACCCCTCCTGACTGGGTCTGGTCCATCACGAGTCCTTCGGAGGAGAAATAGATGGTGGATTTGGAATAATAATGTGATTGTAGAGGTCAGAACACATTGATTTGACGAGTATCTTGTCAGTATTATTATAGGGGTAACGTGTTATACAAATATGAAAACAATTAAGTTACTGCTTTAAAAACTAATGTGTCCCTAGTATAGCTCTCCCTCGCTCTGATCTCACTCTCTCATTTTTAAGAGACACATGTCCTGACCCCTCTACCACCCAATCTACGTATCATAATCATCATCATCATCTACACCAGCACCAGCAGTCTGTTCAGCGGACGATTGGACACCACTGAGTGTTGCTGCTGGTATTTCACCAACACCACTGTTTGCAGCTGCAGCCGCAGCAAGGGCGGCATTGTGTTGTGCTAGCTCAGACTCATAGTGCTGCTGACGAGCCTGGGCAAAGAGCTCCTGTTGTTGCCGCAGCAGCTCCTCTTCCGAGATTCCCAGTTTATCCAGCTTCTTGTTGCTCCGTTTCCTTGATGAAATTTCTGATTTGAAGTTCGATAAAACATCATTCACCTCAGGCACATAATCGCCAAAGCCAAGCTCACGTAGTGCTTCGATCACATGCTCCGGCAAGATTGTCTTTTTGTTTTTCTTCTCACAGATCTCATTTGAGTGCGATGAGAGGAGCATAATGAACTCAGTGCAACAATTGAGAATGAGTTCTCGAGAATTATTAGCGACACGCAAATGTGGAAGGACCTCCTTAATCATCTTGTTGACTGAAGACCGAGGCAACGTCAGCTCATCTTCAGGACATGTTGCGTTATCACAGTCATCCATATCTAAAAACTAAAATGTTTTAGAGGTCAAGGGGGGTAAGAGGAAGAAACAAGGCAGAGGTAGAGCAGAAAATATCTCATATCTGAAATAATAAATAAAGCCCCCTTTCCAGTGAACACTGAACAGTGTCCACAGTGTGAACTCCACACATTATGACACGCGTGACGCGATAGACGATTAAAATTGATGCGTTATCGTAAATGATTTTTATAGCACACGTGCTAAAACTCCGGGTGGATTTCTTTGGAATCCTGCATCCGCCCTGGCAGGAAAAAAAATAATCGGAAACTGCGGATACTCAGGTCTCAGGATTCCGTCGTTGAAACCGTTATCCGTCAAAATATGCTACATTATGCACGTCGAAACACTATCTTCGGGCTTCCATAGCCAAGTTATTTCTTTAAAATGGTGTTTAGCTTAAAGAAACCTTCTGTAAATTTAATAGGGGGCCGTGAAGGTTAAATGTTTGGCAAACGTTGCTGGCCCCCGATAGGGATAAGGCAGCGCTTTTCAAGTTAAATGTTGAAAAATTCCAAAAAATCACTTTTCTTAATTTCTGGTTTTTAAGATTTTCGGGTTTGATTTGAATCATTTTTAAGCGCGGCGCGGCACACGCGCTTTTGATTTTGCAGCGAGTATGAATAATTTTCGCCCCAGCGTTCGTTTTTCATTCCACTTTCGCGACACTTATTGAGTATATCACACTCACACTGTCAGAAGATAAACCCAGTCAGAGCATTAGCCTGACCCTGCAGGGCCCTTCGAGAACCGATTCTTTCTGTCAGAGTATTCGCCCGACCCTATTCTCGCGTGCAACTGCAAGAACTGTGGCCAGAGCATTGGCCTGACAGGTATCTTGATCTATATAGTATATAACACCGATTTAAGAAAACTATTTATTGAGAATGATAGCTATTAAAAGACGAAGAGATCATGAAATTATGACAGAAAAAGAACCGCTACCAAACAGTACTCAAACAGGATCTTATTTTAGAGATCTCACATTTAAGATGAAGGGGTCATAACACTTGGTAAACGCTTCAGGCTGCTGCTCCCTATAGGCCCCTGTTCTGTGCCACACGCAGCGCTTTTCTAATCCCCGGTCTTCAACAGTTCACCTCGTTCTTCCTTTATTTAAACAGCAAGCCGACACGATTGGTCACATAAGGAACCTAAAAGTGGTACACACCTGGCGTGTCTTATATCACCCACTCAAATAAACAAAACATTTTTGTCGGCGTGTCTTATATGTGCTATAACACCGGTGTGTATCTGTATATCGCCTCCCGCGCGGGAGGCGATGTTCCCGCATATCGGCCCCTTGCGGAGCAAGGGGACGATATGCAATATATCGCCCCGAACGTAGTGAGGGCGATATATTTGATACACATAAGGTGTTATAGCATATAACGCCCACTGCAAGCAAGGAGAGAACAACACTAATCCTCCATCAAGTTTTTCAACTCAATTTGACATTCTATACAACACAATCAAACTTTCACAGTTCAACAACAAATGATTACACAGAGAGAGAGGCAACACAACTCATGTAGATCCTTCAAATATGTTCCCATTGCAACTCCAGACATGTCTAGACACTCACACACACACACAAGTGAACTATTGGGGGCTAATTAAGTAGAGAGATAAGGAATTCCAATGTCTTAATTTCTTGTTTCTCTCTTCTCTCTCCCTTACTCTCTAAATTTCTTCTTCCCTATTCTACACTAACAGTGTGTTACACAGTACACACACATACACACACACATAAGAAAGGATTTCACACCTTTTTCGAATGAATTCTTGTGTGTAATAAACTACATTTTTGGAGCGTGTGATATGAGATTTATCACCTCGGATGCAGTCATATCAGCCCGCTACCGCGCGGGTGATAAATAAAAATTTTTTTCAACTGTTCACCCCCCAAAGTCGTGCGCGGAATTGTTTTGCGCGTTTATCATATGTTAACGTGTAGCGCGCGCAGCGTAAATTAAAATATCGCACGCGCACGAGTTGAGGGGTGAACAGTTGAATAAAAATGGACTTTATTGGTCTAAAAAAGCGCAGTGGGCGTTATAAAGTCCAATTTTTTATTTAAGCGACAGGCCGCCGCGCACAAAAAACTAGTTAATTGGTCATATCTCCGGTTCCTGATAAGATAAAGTCTTGATCCTGGTTGCGGTGGAAAGGTAAAAATTTTATCTTTCCAATGGCACCAAGAAAAAGTCGCTAGCTTATCAGGAACTGCGGTAAACCGGAAATTGCGTTCGAGCGCTGCATTTTGATGCGCGGCGGCCTGTCGCTTAAATAAAAAATTCGACTTTATTATATTAAAGTCGGATTTTTTGAAGTTGTCACCCCCCTTTTCGTGCGCGGAATGTTTTTGCGCGTCACATCACATGTTAACGTGTGGTGTGCGCGTCAAAATTGATAAATTTCACATGCGCGGTCATTTTGGGGTGACAACTTCAAAAAATCCGACTTTAAAGTCGGATTTTTTGAAACTGTCACCCCCCTGAGTTTTCAAATTTCTTTAAATGACCATAAGTCCGGTTCCTGATGAGATAGAGACTTGAAATTTGGAGGTTATTAAGATCTTGCTAAGTTCTTCCGAACCTCCAAATTTCAAGTCTCTATCTTATCAGGAACTGGAGATATGACAAATTTGTTATTTCAGGGGGGTGACAGTTTCAAAAAATCCGACTTTATCCTTTTTTGGAATCATGGTTGTGCGGAGCGCGGCGCATAGCAGAAGAGCGAATGCCTAATTCTCGCGCCATACGTCAATTTAGTCGAAATGGCGGCGATGGATAAAGAATCAACAATTTTAAATCCCGGAGTAATTCGGAATGATACGAACATCAATTCATCATCAACGCTCAATCCAATATAACAACACATGGTAACCCTGAGATAATGATCAATCAAAAGGCTGTAAGTTCTGTCCGTATTGTCTGTTCATTCATTGTGTGCAAATGCAATTGATAATGATACTGGAGTAAAACCTCGCCATTCAATAACTTAATTAGACTTAGAGCTACTATAGACAGACTACCCCAGACCCAAGCTTGAGAAGTGTCCACTCGACGGACCGTCGTCGTAACAAACAAACGAACAGGCCTACCTGCACGAACACCCAAGCTTGAAAATTTGCCCCCTAACTTGTCTTTTTGATTATTCGCAAGATAACTGCAATGTCCTCACGGGGCGGAGATGCGAAGAGTGCAACCGACCTTTAACCGTGGGGGCTGCGTAAGTGTCTTGCAAGTACAATGACTGACTGACAATAAGAATGCAATGATATCAACTGACCACAACACGATGACAGACGCTATGACGAGGTTGCAATGTCGTTCTGCCCTAACGGGCAGAGTTTGGCACGCTATAACCTATCTGTACCACCACCACCACCACCGATTTGAGAGAATGAAGAAGTCAATTTTTGTGTTGTCTGGGAATAGATAAAATTAAATACTAAATCATAATAATGGCTTTCACAGATTCACTCACTCTCTCTTGTGTTAAAGTACCGTCACAACACTCAAGAGATGTTAGTATACAACAGGAATAATGTCACCTCTGTTATAATCATCATCGGTATTACTAACAGCTGGCACGTGACACGTGCATAAAAGAAGAAAAAACAAAACAAATTTTACCAAATACAGAATGATGATGATGATGGGTTGTTCTAAAAATGTTTACAAAAAACAATTTCCGCACTGTCGTCAGGCTCAGTGTCATTAAATCACCCTCACTCATCACAACGTTGATTCCAGCATCGTCGTATTGTTGTCCAATACCCAGCGGTGTGTCTTGCCGGGTTGCCACTTGCCCCCTCTGTTAGCCTCTGAGTGTCTTCTGAACTTGCCACCCTGTTCCGGTGCGTGTAGGTGTTGTGAAGGGAGCTGTGATCGACCCAGTTGGTCCTCTGATCTGCTGACATACCTCGCTGGTTTTCCCATTGTCATCCACGGCTTCTCCCTGCTCGGGTCATCCGGTACCGAGGTTTTCCTCTGTTGGGGAATGGCGTACAGGGGTGTTCGGGGGTAGTGTGGCACTGGTCGGACTAGGTTCGTCTGGGGTGGGGCAGCGACGGGTTGCTGAGGAGCCGGCTGAGCGGTACACACAACGGGGGTTGTCTTGGGTGGCGATCTCCTACCGGTGGTCTTTTGTAATCCTGTCACAAACTTTTGGATGCTCTCGAACTGCTGGCTGTAACCCCGTTTAGTCATGTGCCTCTTCTTATTCTCCGTCTGGATTATATCCATGAGGGATTCCAGACTGAGGGACTTCTTGGGCCCTTCCGCCGCACCCCTTGGATCCAGGGTTACCAGTTTCTTATCCAGGATCCGGGAGTTGGGTCTCATCTTGATATCATCCTTGTAGGGGTGGACAATACCAACGGGCTCCTTCCGATAGTAGATCTTGTCCTCAACCCGGGGTGATTTAGGGATGTTGCACTGGGTACTCTTATCGTTCATCTCAACCCTAACTTCATCAGAGTATTCCCACTCAGTAGGCAGACTGGCCCGGTCATCAGAGGGTGTCGTGAGCCCGTTCAGGGAGGGCCGATGGGTGGGTTTCTGGCTTCCAAACAACCTCTGAAAGAGTTTGCAGTGTGTTAGGGTGTAGCCTGTAAACTTTCAGCGAGACATGAGATTCAGCCTTATATTATTTTGGGTGTATACACATGATGCGCACAGTGACAAAAGGAACCCTAACAACCTTCTAACACATCTAATCATATTCCTGTCGACATAATATACAAAGACGCGAACAATTGATTTGGGATTCAAAATATATGGACTTACCATTTCGTCAGTGTTCTCTTGCTCTGGTTCTGGTTCCTCTTCGGGTTGTTGTTCCTCGCCTTCTTCTTCTTCTACGGGATCTGCCGGCTTAATCGGGCTTTCGTCGTCAAATATGTAGCCGTACTAAACAGGAGAACACAAAGGTTAGGAACTGGTAAAATGGAACACACACAAATTGGGCAGAAAGGGACGAATTTACGGAACGATAGATAGATCAAGCTGACCACTTCTAATTGACCCCACTAGTCAGATCAATAAATAGAAGGTGGAAATTGTGGTCTGTCACACACGCTACTACTAACGCAAGAGGGAAGTGATTAAGGGGACCCCGAACAGAACTGTCCGCTTGGTGTGGTGTCAGAGGGGACCATGTACTGTTTTATACGGGGTGGAGAGAGAGAGAGCGAGAGAGCGAGAGAGAGAGAGAGAGAGAGAGAGAGAGAGAGAGAGAGAGAGAGAGAGAGAGAGAGAGATAGAGAGAGAGAGAGAGAGAGAGAGAGAGAGAGAGAGAGAGAGAGAGAGAGAGAGAGAGAGAGAGAGAGAGAGAGAGGGAATCTGTGTCTGCTAACGAGGGGATGAGTGGGCGTTGAGAGATGCTAGCACGTCTGTGTACAATGGTAGATCACGTGGTTTATGGTGTGCACTAAAGTATCACGTGATATAGACTTGAGACTCTCCCTCTACTGTCCCTAAATAACAATCGTGATGTGGTTTGAGACTATTGTTTGGAGGTGTCATGGTACGCAGAATGCAGACAAGGATCTCTCTCACACACACACACACTCTCTCTCTCTCCCTTGTATTTTGAAGGAGATGGACAAACCAATATCATATAAATTCACCTGTGCAATGAAGCATTCCACGACCTTGTACTGACTGGACATGTCCGCCACTAGAGACACCATATCGTTACTGCTAGACCTTATCACGGTGGGTCCAAAGATGATGGCCAGGTTATAGATGTGCATCTTATTATCTTCAGCGTGGGCTGCCACATTTGCCAGATGCCGGAATAATAACTTTGCAGTGGCTTGGTGGCACTCTGGGAGTCTCTGCACCAGTGCCTTTATCGCTTCACATCTATCAGTCGGGCTCTAGAGGAGGATACATGTTTTAGTTTTCGACTTTTTCCATAGAAGTAGGTTGGTTCTCAGGAAGAAGAGACAATCCCAACTAAAATAATTATAGCCTATGTCTGGTATAATAATCTAGACAAAGGCTATAACTGTGAGACCCATATCTCGCTCAGACTCAAAGGAAATGAAAACTCAGAGGAGTCCGAGCTCCAGAAGGAAATCGAAAAAAGAAAACTATTTTTATGTTTTTTTCTCACCATTTCAGCGGCTTCCATAAATAGCCGATAAAGGTCGGTCGGTATCAAAGGTTCCGCGAGTCGTCGGAAGAACTGTTTTAGTACCGCACAGGTGTTATGAATATCTGTCCAAGGCTGGGGAGAGAAGGAAGTCATTAGATGAACTGATGACATTTGTACAGCCCCCCCCCCTTTATACTGCTGTATAGTAGCCCCTTCCCCCTCTCAGACCATTATATTCCACAGAACCAGTACACCCCTCTTCTTCCTCAAGATGTCTGAACTTCAGACATGAAAGTGACATGTCCAGTGCCACAACACAGCTGCAGCTGTAGTGGCGACAGTTAAAGTGAGAGAGAACAGCCCCGATTTTGATGAAACTTGGTCAGAATAGTGTTTGGTGTCTAATTAGAAGTCAAAAAAATTTTTAGTGCTCAAATCCTAAATTTAGGATTTTTAGGTTTTTTAGGTTTTTCGGCGTTTATGGGTTTCAGGAACGTTCTAGAACAAAATGAATAAAACCATCTTTCTTGGCGTTAAATTCTGCATCGATTATAGTGGTTATAAACCTTTCTATGACGTAAGGTTCAGAAGTTATCGCGAAAAAGCCCAAACGGGTACATGTGTTAGGGGCGGGTTCATGTTTTAGGCTAACCGGCGAACCTCTTGTCAGAACACCATGTTATAGGGTGTCAATCGACGCGTATTGATAAGGAGATCATTTTAGTGAAAATTATTTTGATCTGCGATGTCTGTGTAACGAATGAAACCTAAAAAACCTTACCACATGTTTTAACCAAACGGGTATGCTTCATTCAGTAAGGTTTTTTAGGTTTCATTCGTTACACAGACATCGCAGATCAAAATAACTTTCACTAAAATGATCTCCTTATCAATACGCGTCGATTGACACCCTATAACATGGTGTTCTGACAAGAGGTTCGCCGGTTAGCCTAAAACATGAACCCGCCCCTAACACATGTACCCGTTTGGGCTTTTTCGCGATAACTTCTGAACCTTACGTCATAGAAAGGTTTATAACCACTATTATCGATGCAGAATTTAATGCCGAGAAAGATAGTTATATTCATTTTGTTCTAGAACGTTCCTGAAACCCATAAAAGCCGAAAAACCTAAAAAACCTAAAAATCCTAAATTTAGGATTTGAGCACTAAAAATTTTTTTGACTTCTAATTAGACACCAAACACTATTCTGACCAAGTTTCATCAAAATCGGGGCTGTTCTCTCTCACTTTAAATTAGCACTTCCAGTGTGTCAACACCAATCAAACTTCACACTACCACCAGCACTACCTCACATTCCCGCCCAGCCACCTTGAGTACTTCAACTATTGTGAGACCAAAACCACTAATTATCCAAACCATATAATTGTAACTAACCCTAACCACACACCACAGCTCCCAATTATCCACCCAGTTACCACTTACCGCTGCTTTGTAGTCGACACTCCGGGGATCCTTATCAATCTCATTAATTAGTGAGTTAATTGCCTTCTCATTACCAGATAATCGGTACAGGCCGGTACAGGTGATACCCCGCTCCTCGACCTCCCGGATACATCCCGCAACCACAGCAGGTACTCCCTTAAACTGTGAACACTTGATGCATTTCTCAATGGAGGACCCAAATGAGGGGAAATCTGCAGGGAGGAGGATCGGGGGTTAGTTGGGGGATTATAGATCTGGGGTTAGTTGGGGGGGGGGGTTAGTTAGGGGAATAGATCTGGGGTTAGTTGGGGGATTATAGATCTGGGGTTAGTTAGGGGATTAGGGGAATAGATCCGGGGTTAGTGGAAACAGGAAACAGATAACAGGTCAGATAACATAACAGATAACAGATAACAGATAACAGAACACCCCTATTCCACCAATTCCCACCAAATCCCACCGTACCATATCGCTTGTTCAGGTTGGGCTGTTTACGGCAGAATGAGAGATACCGAGGGTAAAAGTTCTTATTAGAGTTGCAATGCACCAACTGGCTGTATGCATCACTCAAGAATATCAGGTCCTTTTGTTTCATAATTGCTTTTAATAGGGATAGGGTAATAGTAAACACGTCGTGGAGCTAGCAAAATGAAAAAAAGAAATTTAAAATATACTTTAGTAGTCTGACACGAGGATCTATTATAGATAAAGATTGAAGAGTCCTTTTGTAAAGGACAACAAGCAAGACAACAACAATTTACAAGCTACCAATTTACATGCGGTTTTTTTTAACTTCAGTCAGCTGCTCACGCACATCGGAAGCAAGCTGTGAAGTCGGCACTTAGCAAGAAGTCGTGCCCACCTAGTGTGAGAGAGATAGAGAGAGAGAGAGAGATAGAGAGAGAGAGAGAGAGAGAGAGAGAGAGAGAGAGAGAGAGAGAGAGAGAGAGAGAGAGAGAGAGAGAGAGAGAGAGAGAGAGAGAGAGAGAGAGAGAGAGATGAGAGTGTGTGAAAGAGAGAGATAGAATTGGAGTGACTCGGCGTGTTGTGTTTGAGAAAAAGAAAGAAAGCAAAAGACAGCAAGTCTGCAGCATTTCCAAAAACTTGTAAGGGTGTGAACACACGCCCAAGTTGCAACATAGACCACACCAATACCAAATTAACCAATATATAGGCAACACACACATAGCAATACAACTCTGTGACTCATATTGTAACTGGGCATTACAATATATGACACCATGTCTGGGATATATGACGCACGGTAAAATATACAAAATCATACAGATATAGCTCCTACCAGTAATATATCAGAGCAATTCAACAGAGACGCGGCGTACTTTATATTATGATTAATCACGCAATATTATGTGATCACTTTGCTAGCAAGCTACGTACTAAGACATAAACACGGAAAGCAGATGTACTCTCTGATTGAGAATATAATGTGAATTGATTATACAGTGAACTCTGCTGTAGGAATATAATTCGACGCTGCATGAAGGGCAATTGTGTGTGATAGACTGTGTGAAGTGGACGTTCAGTGAGTTTTTTTTCTGCACTTTTTGTATGCACACTCTCTCTATTTCTCTCTCTATTTCTCTCTATCTTTATCCCTCCTTCCATCTTTCTCTCTGCCTGCCTTCCTGTCTCCTCTAAGGGCCGGGACGTCTAGACGTGCGGCGGCGGCATAGAATATGGGGACAGGTAGGGGGCTACTAGAATGTACTAGAAAACACTCGGCGGCACATACAGGATGTATAAATTCACGTGTCCATGCAAGACCGGGGGATTACAATTTAGCACACTCGACATATGCATGGACAGTGGAAAATTTCATAAAGGAGCAGGAGAAAGATTCATAAAGGAGCAGAATTAGGGAATGAAGGGAATAGGAGCCCTAAGGACAATAACATAATGTGAGAAACTAGACAAGGTTTAGATATGGGTTGGAGGCGTTTAAAATTCGTTCTATTTTTTGTCCTAAACTAAGATTATCATTGACAAGTTGCGAGCTCGTGATCCCGCTAGTAAATGTTGAGAGAGAGGGGGGACCAGAGGGAGTCACTATATAACAAGTTTTATAAAGGGGGTGGGGCAGCATTTAAATATAGAGTATGCTACAGTTGTATAACAGTAACGTACTAATACTACTGCGATGGGGGCACAATGTTATGCAATCGTGACAAAGGAACGGGGCACAAGAATATAAGAGCATTCAAACACCGCCCCTTTTAAAATACATTTGGGGGGGGGGGCCCGCGTATTAAAATGTCCTTTAATGTCCCTCGATTTTTGGGACATTAAATTGTCCGTTATTATTTAGGACATTAAAAGACATTAAAGGACATTATAAGACATTAAAAGACATTAAATTATAACTTCCAAAAACCATTCCAAAATGTGTTACCAAACATGTTTACCACCAATGTACTACTAAAGGTCCCATCTTTCGATTCCAATGAATGTCATAAATGTTCACTGGTGATTAGGCTTGCTTTTGCGTGGGGCGTGGGTGTGGTACCTGTTTTACATACATGCATATTTCTAGCCTAGACGATATCTCAAAATCATCTTATGAAACGAGTAGAAAAGACACCGAAGGCTTTAGAGTGAGAGAGAACAGCCCCGATTTTGATGAAACTTGGTCAGAATAGTGTTTGGTGTCAAAAAAAATTTAGTGCTCAACTCCTAAATTTACGATTTTTAGGTTTTTTAGGTTTTTTTGGTTTTTATGGGTTTCAGGAACGTCCTAGAACAAAATGAATAGAACCATTTTTCTCAGCGTGAAATTCTGTATCGATTTTAGTGGCTATAAACCTTTCTATGACGTAGAGTTATCCCAAACGGGTACATGTTATAGGGGCGGGTACATGTTTTAGGCTAACGGGCGAACCTCTTGTCAGAACACCATGTTATAGGTACTCAATCGACGTGTATTGGTGAGGAAATCATTTTAGTGAAAACCATTTTGATCTGCGATGTCTGTGTAACGAATAAAACCTAAAAAACCTTACCACATGAAGCATACCCGTTTGGGTTTTTGGGATAACTACGTCATAGAAAGGTTTATAGCCACTATGATCGATGCAGAATTTCACGCCGAGAAAGATGATTCTATTTATTTTGTTCTAGGACGTTCCTGAAACCCATAAAAGCCAAAAAACCTAAATAACCTAAAAAAAAACCTAAATTAAGGATTTGAGCACTCAAAAAATTTTTGACTTCTAATTAGACATCAAAGACCATTCTGACTGAGTTTTATCAAAATCGGGGCTATTTTCACTTTAAAACCTTGACATTTAGTCCAAAACTTCAAAATTTCCGGGGTTCGCTTAGAGGTACAGGGCCACCCTAAAATGAGGCTTAATCACCCCCAACATCTATGGTATTGGTTGGAATCGATAGAGGGGACATTAGAAGTAAATATTAAGTGGTTGAAAACACCATTTTAATTTAATAATAGCTGAAAATTCATGTTTTAATTAAATGTCCTTTAATGTCTTTTAATGTCTTTTAATGTCCTTTAATGTCCCAGGGACATTAAAGTCAGACGTGTTCATTTAGGACATGGATATTAAATTCACGCGGGCCCCCCCCCCCCCATACATTTATTTAATATAATATCTTCTTGTATTGATGATTCAGATGGGGAAGAATCAACACAGGAAGAGGTAGACAAAGGAGACACGAACAACAGATGTTCCACAACAACTACCAGCTCTCAATATCAGAGACCCATGATACAGAGCCACTCACAAATTATCCACAGCACCATCTAGTGAGTAAGAGATGCGGAAATGAAAGCTCTAGATGGCATCTCAGCTCTGTGTGCCTCCTTAGTACAGCCCAATATAAAGCAAGCGACACATGCACTCATTGAGCTACTATTATAACAACCGTATATAATGGTGGACTCCAGTTAGAGGTCTTACCGCAAAGAGAGAGAGAGAGAAGAGAGAGAGAGAGAGAGAGAGAGAGAGAGAGAGTGAGAGAGAGAGAGAGAGAGCGAGAGAGAGAGAGAGAGAGAGAGAGAGAGAGACAGAGATAGAGAGAGAGAGAGGGGAGAGGAGAGAGAGAGAGAGAGAGAGAGAGGAGAGAGAGAGAGAGAGAGAGAGAGAGAGAGAGAAGATAGACAAATAGAATGCTAAGGAGTGGCAAATTAAGGACAGCTAAAAATGAATCTTCTACAGCTAGAGGGACAGATTTACTTTTTTTTCTAGAACTCTCTGATGAACATCTGGCTGAACTTCTAGAAGTAGAATGAGGAAGTTGCACACTGCCATTAAAACAACTTGTGTAGACATAATAATACCCAGCCGAAGGATATCTAAATTGAGCTTGCTCAATGTGTGTTTTTACTCATAATAGGCTGAACTGTTTTAGGCTACAAGTAGTGAAAGTATTAGTGATCAGACCAGGAAGCTACCTCAAGAGAGACTCTCCGAACACAGAGAACTCAGTACTGCGTGGAGAAAGTAATAAAAAGTGCCGCCCACGGGTAAAGAGAAAAATAAAATTGGAGTTCTTTCTGCTGCAGTAGCTGCAAGGCATACTGTGGCTTCTTGCACTCGCGTGCGGATACGCAACTAGACCTTTCTTTCTCGCCTTTTTTTCTATCTCCCTTCCTATCTTTTCTCTCTCTCTCTCTCTCTCTCTCTCTCTCTCTCTCTCTCTCTCTCTCTCTCTCTCTTTCTCTCTCTCTCCCTATCCCTCTTGGTGTTTGGTTGGTTTGTGTGGAGTCAGGCTGGGCGTGTTCCTAGACCAGAATAGAAACGTGATTTCACATTGCCCCCTGATCTGTGTTTTACTATCTCCGTCGACATTCGCTACTCTCCATGAAATGGATGCTTCCCATCCTCTTCTTCTTCTTTCCATCTTCACCACAAGTTAAAAAACGTGACATAGGCCGCACGCGTGCATGGTGACATAGGATATCATTCTGAGCTGACTATTCTTCCTGGCCACTCACACCATATAGGACGTGTACAGCAGCTCACAAGGAACACTACATCTAGCTACACTGTATCAGCAGCTCCCCCTCATGTGGGGGAGGGGGCGTGGGAAGTGTTTTATTAATTCACTTTCTGTCAACTTTCACTAGACATGATCCCGTGTGTGCTTTTGACGTGTGAAAAAAGATAATACTGACACTGGGTAAATATAAACGCGATAAGAGTCTGAGTAATCAAATTGCAGTTGGGAAGTGACAGAGAGAGAGAGAGAGAGAGACTTTAGACGAACCAAATTTTGACTGATATCCTTTTTTTTACCGCAAAAGTACTCCCGGGGAGACTAAACTTGGGAGAATCGGGGGAAAGGAGAGACAGAAGAGAAACTCCGGCGATACAATTTGATTCGTTTTTAAAAGAAAAAAACCCCGAGAAAATTGGCAGAAAATTGGGGTATTTAAGCAAAACAAGGTTGATCATGCACTTTTTAAAAAAAAAAAAAGGTTTAAAATTTCAGAACGTTGGGGATATACCCACCTAGATGGGGAAATAAAAATAAAAGATAGGGTATAATGGGAAAAGGGGGAAAAGGGCGCGGGGCCCTCATATGGATTTTTTGGGGAAATGGGAATACACGTGACGTGCCAACAGGCCAGTTTTCCTTTTACTTTTCTCTCTCTCTCTCCTCTCTCTCTCTCTCTCTCTCCCCCCCCTCCTCTTTCCCTTCTCTCTCTCCTCTCCCCTCCCCCTTCCCTTCCTTCTCCCTCCTCTTTTCTCTCCTTTTCCCCCTCCTTCTTGATGTCTCCCTCTTTCCCTTCTCCTAAAAAAAAAATTCTTTTCTTCCCCAAATAAAATCTTTAAAATTTTCTCCCCGACCTGACCGGTGGTTTTTGAAAAAACAAAAAAAAAAGGGGGGCAAGTGGGGGGG
>CM035350.1:7880111-7885111 GCA_020137815.1 Hormiphora californensis
GTTCTAGCCTAGCAACCACAATATAATTTAAGTTAGGAACTAGCCTAGCAACCATCTAGTACCGCCCCTCACCTTCAGAGGTTTCCGTAAATCCTCCCCGCTATCGAGAATGATAACATGGGGCCAGTGCTGGAGGGCTTTATAAAAGTAGGGATTGGTAACACCGAGGATAACCCGTGAGGGCGCTTGGGCCTTACTCGTCAGCTCCTTAAATTCTGTGTCGTGAATAGTGAAGTAGGGCCGATAATCTCCTGCATACCTGAAGAATATGGTATTTTTAGATATTGTATCCTAACAATAGCATTGTGTAGGAAACACAACTGCTAAAAGAGAGGGAGAGAGAGAAAGAGAGAGAGAGAGAGAGAGAGAGAGAGAGAGAGAGAGAGAGAGAGAGAGAGAGAGAGAGAGAGAGAGAGAGAGAGAGAGAGAGAGAGAGAGAGTGAAAATAAATAACAGAATATATATGTAATATGGCGAGTAGTAATTGTAATTCTGTCTTCTTGCCATATGGGAATAGACTTCAGCGGTACATTCAGTGTACTACACTGTAAAACTACAAAGATTATAGACAGAGATAGAGAGATGGAAAGGATTAAGGAAGTGAGAGAAATAAGAAAGGTGATATAGAAGTGGCACTACCAGGTTGTAATGCGAGTATAGCAGGAGTTTGTACCACCTGTGTCTACATGGACAAACAACAACTCTCTCTCTCTATCACATACACGTGAATATTGCACACTCACATACATATTATAATAATAACAACAGCAGGTGGTTCGCTCGGAGAGGGCACGCGCCTCTCCGAGAGGATGATACCTAGTCTTCTCGATTGGTTTTAAGAGTCTCTCTCTTATCTTCTCTCGTCTCAGTCTCCCCCTCTCTCTCTCTCTCTCTCTCTCTCTCTCTCTCTCTCTCTCACTCTCTCTCCCTCTCTACTCCGTGTGGTACCTGAGGGGCGCAATGAGGTTTATGAGAGCATGAACAGTAGCTGAAGTGTCAGTAGGGCTTGCACCGAACACCACTATTGGTTCATTCAACAACACCAGTTCCCACACCAAACCTGTAAAGACGAGAGAGAGAGAGATAATTATAAACTTTAACTGCATGTAGCATCTATGTATTAAATATCTAAAGAGTTCTAAGGAATGATTTTAAAATGAGAAGTTCTGCAGAACTTCTCATGTAGGCTTTATCTTGACTATACAAGTAATTGTAATCTATATTTTTGATCAGTGACCTACCCAAATGTGGTAAGAGTGGTTCCAGTGTGGCAAAGAGCCCACTTTCAATGATTGAGCGAAGGATGACAGGTTTTGGAGCCAGAGCATGTTTAGGGAACTCCTGTTTAGTTGGCTGAGTCTTATCCTTTACTGAGGGCACGTGGAATGATAGCACCTAAAGAAGGAGGGAGGGGAGATAAGAAACAACACTTGTACAACACTTGGCACATGTTTCTTGGGACTTTCAGTAGAAATTCAGTTTCTTGGAAATCATAGTTTTCTGACTAATTTCTGGTTTTCACCAACCTGTCCAAGAAGTGGTACTTGGTAGCTCTTTCCCGGTACAAACTCCTCCCAACTCCCAAAGTTGTGCATCGCAACCTCTACCGCAACTCTTCCAGAGTCAAAGAACTGGGGTGCGAGGATCTGAACTATGTTGCTGTATAAGTTAACCAGAGGCCGCCGTGCTATTAGAACCAGAGATTTCTGGAAATACCCCCGCTTGAATTGTTCCCCTTTTAATTGCCTGATAGGAAGGGAAAATTAGAGGAATGGCAGATTTTATAAAGTAAAAGTAATTTAGGGTGATAAATGACGTTATGAAATGCATTTTGTCAACTCTTTCTATATTCAAATATGGTGCTGTCTGCCCAATTTTCAAGCATCACTTTGACATGCAAGGAGGGAAAGTATGTGAGACTGGACTATGAAAGAGGAGTCAAGAAATCATACTATTATTAAAGCAAATAGGGAAATCCTGTGTGACGTTTTTTACCTTATATGGCATTTAGCACGTGCAGGTTTAGAGGTGGACTGTGGAGTACTATTGGAGTGGGGCCAGGGGTCGGAGCCGTTGCCAATGGCTGTTGCTACTATACTGCACGTGCACGTGCATTTGATCTTACTTTAGTTTGTGTCACTGTTCCAGCTAATATGCTCTCTTCAACAACTGTTGATATACGACAGCGACAATTGGAGTTATTCACGCAAGATCTCACCGCCATTCTCTACTTTTCCATTATACACCGAGGGGTTTAAATGCAGCAACACCAAAAGAAGTGCAGAGAGAACGAACAAGACGGTAGAGGTTAAACAGAACCGATGATCAATCTCAGAGATTAAGGCAGATGAATACTGCAAACAGACGAAATAGTAAGTTCTTTTGTAACTTTGATCGCCTGATCATCATCTGACGTTCTGAAACCAGAAACTCGCAGCGATCCCGCCTGAGCTCCTTCTACGGTACCGTAACTTAAGATGGGATAGTGCATATGTCATTAGTTAGACTGATGATGTCAGTGTTCCCTAATCCAGCTACCAATACCATTTCCCCGAAATTCGCCCGTAGGGCGAACGGGTTTACTAGTATATTTAAATGAAACTAAGTAGTATTGGACCCCAATTTACTGGGACGCCCGGGGGATCGGGAATGGTAAATTGGTAATTTTATCCTCCGGGTAAATCGGGGTTCCGGTAAATCGGGGTCTGACACAATATAATATCTCTCACCTGAAGAAGACATATCCGTAATAGTGCTGACTAAAATGATCTCTAGACTTCCTTCTCATACGACCTCCTCCACCACCACCTCCACTAGTTCCAGCACTGCTACTGCACTCACGCCGTATCCGGAAGTGGTAGCTTGTATCTCCGGAACACCCTGCAAAATAACAATGATGTAACTTATATCTCCTGTACTGTGTTTGTACAAGGGTACCTCATCTGTGTATACTACATAGCATATAACAGGGTACTTATTATTTGGTAATGAAATTACCCCTCCGCTCTATATAGGGGTGACTTTGTAACCAAACTTATAATGAATGATTCCACAAATTAATCAGCTATTTCTTTGTCTCGTCAATCTTTCTCTCTGAGATTCTTAGAATTCTGAGCTTCTAGAAAGATATTGCTTTCACCCACGGCCGCACTTCCTACATCCAAACACTAGCAGATGTAAGCAAGTATTTGTGCAAGTCAAATACTTCATCTCAGAAGATTTACAGGCCTCTGTGTACGCAGAATGCAATTTGCACAAACAGTTACACTGATCATTAGATGTTTCCATCCTTATTCCCGTCTCTAAATCCCGTTTTCTCCTCCATATTTCTACCAACTACCTACCAACAGTGAACACACTGAATTCTGCTACACATACCACTATTGGAATCAGGGAAAGCAAGGTAGCATACATTCAGCTTCTCTCCCTCTGTCAGAGGGAAATCAGGGGGCTCCAAGTGTTCAATGCTCTGCCCTAGCTCCAGATCAAAGTTTACGATGGCAACGGCAGAAACCCATGAGTCGGTGGCCCTCATCTCACCGCCCCTAGATTACCAGGCCATACAGGGTTGAGTTCCAATCAGGGGGTCATATCTGACATTCCGGGGGGCTAAGGAGGGGTGCATGTTAGATTGGGGCAGAGTTGGGATGAGCGAGGGTGAGGGATAGTAAGACACATTAATTTGGTTGAAAGAAGAATTTCAGATTAAATAATGTCATGATTAAATTTATTTACAAATCTTAAGAACTAAATACAAAAATATAAAAAAGGTTTAAATTATAAAATACTGTGTGATTTTAAATGACTGAGACTGGTATATTGCAAATTGCGTGAAAACTATGGCATCTTTCGACTTCAAATTTTGGGACATGATAAAACTAGGTTGTAGCAATTTTCTCCTAGTTTTACAGCAAATTTCAATGTTCCTGAATGAATATATTGCCCAAAAACCTCCTCCAACTTTACACAGCCATATCTCTGGAGTCTAATGAGATAGAGTGTTCAAATTTTTAGGAGAGACAGATAAGACGATTTCGAATGTTTTGTCTGCTTTACGAGTTGCTACATTTTACCATTTGTTCACAGGAACTGTTTAAAGTGATGTAACACGCTCTAATTAGGCTATATTTAGGTCATTTTACCCCTCAAAGATCACATGTCCAGCTGCATCTAGTGGGCTAATGAGGCCTTGAACACGCATACGTCACGTGTTACTGCAGTAGGCCAGTAGGGCTACAGCTCTCCTTTTCCATCTTGAACCAGCAGTCATGATCATGGTGTCTGGAAGTGGTAACAAGCTGTAGAAAAAACCAGACAGACTAGATGCTCTCTACTTCAACTTATCACTCTCTCTCTTTCTCGTTATAAGGTCACGTGACTGGAATTGGGATCTCGACATGATCACAATGTCTACAAAGCGTTCTCTCTCTCACACACACTCTCTCTCTCTCTCTCTCATGTCGAGATCCCAATTCCAGTCACGTGACCTTATAACGAGAAAGGGAGAGAGTGATACGTTGAAGTAGAGAGCATCTAGTCTGTCTGGTTTTCTACAGCTTGTTACCACTTCCAGACACCATGATCATGTCTGCTGGTTCAAGATGGAAAAGGAGAGCTGTAGCCCTACAGTAACACGTGACGTATGCGTGTTCAAGGCCTCATTATCACACTAGATGCAGCTGGACATGTGATCTTTGAGGGGTAAAATGACCTAAATTTGGCCTAATTAGAGCGTGTTACATCACTTTAAACAGTTCCTGTGAACAAATGGTAAAATGTAGCAACTTGTAAAGCAGACAAAACATTCGAAATCGTCTTATCTGTCTCTCCTAAAAATTTGAACACTCTATCTCATTAGACTCCAGAGATATGGCTGTGTAAAGTTGGAGGAGGTTTTTGGGCAATAGATTCATTCAGGAACATTGAAATTTGCTGTAAAACTAGGAGAAAATTGCTACAACCTAGTTTTATCATGTCCCAAAATTTGAAGTCGAAAGATG
>CM035350.1:7887611-7897171 GCA_020137815.1 Hormiphora californensis
TAGGTTAGTTGTGGATGGTATCTTGGAGAGGGTGCGGGCCCTAGAGCCCCGGGACCGCGGCCAGGAGGTGTCTAACAGGTCACATGTGTCGTCAAACAATTCCTCCTTTTCGTGAAGACACACAAAGTGCAACATACATCAGCCTGTCCTATTGTAGAGAGGGGGAGATTGAGATGGATATAATATGTAGCATAGAGAGGAAGGTGGCAAAAGGGCGGTAAGGTGAGAGAATAGTGGACAGTCAGTACCAGGGGATGCTACAGTTAAATTAAGACACAGAGTGTTTTTTAAAACAACAAAACCAGCTTATAAGTTTAACACAACTTGTAATACAACCACCATAGAGATATAATTACACAATGTTACACTTGAGTGGAACATTGCTGTGACGCCGCTCTCGGCCGGCAGTCACACTTTTTGTTTGTTATGTTCTAACCCTCCGATTACAGAGAGAGAGAGAGGGTGGAACAAACTTTTCTAATTTATAAAGATCTACAAAACACAATATCACAAAAATCTTTACACAAAGCCAGATAGGGGTAGTCCTAAAGCACACTACATTTGCTATTAACCAGCTAATTTTTATTCCACCAGGGAAAATAAGAGGAAGAAAAAGGGTGGGCAAACATTGGAAAAAAAACACACTCAACTCAGAAGTATTTTCAAAATGAACACAACGAAACGCACCGATGCACAAAATAAGAAGAAGGAAAATGGTGGACTCGACACACTGTTTCCGGTTTCTCTGTTTCTCCAACACTTTTAATTGTTACCACTTAAATTTGTACATCACGTGATACCCCGTGCAGTAGTTACTAAATGGGCAATAATTTAACGTTCCTATCAAAGTAAGCATCCATAATGGGACCTATTGAAAAAAGGGGGGCAAATTAAAAAGGGTCAACGAAAATGATGGGGAAGTCCTCCTCCCCCTTATAGACAGTCCAGAGAAAACGTTAAAGTTTGCTCTTTATGGCTCCCGTGGGGCCTACAACCCCAATGAGATTACCATTACCGAAAATGTTCTGTGGGTCTAGGCCCTGTTTGACAGCCATTAGGGCCTGTTTTCCCACTGATGATATGGTGCCCTCCAGGAACTGTGCCCGGACCTTCCCAATACCGTGATGGTGTGAGACACTACCCCCGTTAGCGAGTACTTCCTCTCGGGCTGCCTGCTCCAGATTACTGTACACAGCCATCGGATCAGCCAGACCTACACTTGAAAACCCAAAGTAGAAGTAGCAGCATGCGCCAGTGTCATAGCATTGTGTTACTCTGGCAGCGCTGTACGGGGTGTGACAAACTCCCTGTTCCAAACAACTGTCAACAATGCGTTGCTTTACATTCTTTATCAGGTCACTCACCCTGTCCCAGGGGACGGAGGTTTCAAAACTCTCCGCTACAAAATGATAGTCCATGCCCAGATCACGAAGGTAGGCAATGGAAAATGTGAGGAGGTATCCTTGTTTTCCGTTCTCTTCCCCCGCTGGAATTCCCCCAAACCCTGCTGCAATATCGTATATCTGCTTCTGCTCCCACTGCACCCGATCCTTAGCTCCCTCGAACACCACCGTACACAAGGAGATCTTCTCTTGCTTGAACCCACGTAACCGAGTTATGTAAACTTGCTTTACATAATCTGTCATTTTCTCAAATATGCTCTTCTCTCCCTTGAGTGCAAGACCGAATTGCAGCTGCTCGTTGTCCATTAGTCGAATGGATGCCGGGTAAATCTTTTTCCTCGATACCTCGTGCAGGAAGTTAATACCTTTGTCAAACTCAGGGAAGATAAGAGATCCATACTCGGTACACTCGGGAAGAGGCTTGATTTTTAGTGTAACCTCCGTGATGACTCCTAACGTGCCCTCTGATCCCAGGATCATTTGATGGACATCAGGACCACAACTAATTCTGGGGACTTGGCAGCTCTTTTCGATTGTTCCCTTGGCAGTAACCATCTTTACTCTCACCACCATATCCTCAATATTCCCATAGATGTTCTTCTTCATGCCGCTCGCCCTAGTTGCTACCCAGCCGCCCAGTGAACTGAACTCCAGGGAGTCAGGCTGGTGCCCTGTTGTGTAGCCTTCTCTCTCCAGCTGCTTCTCCAGATCCTGCCCAATGATGCCTGCCTCTATATGTGCCATCAAGTTCTCTGGGTCTATCCAATGGATGCGATTCATTTCTGTCATGTCCATGGAGACGATGGTTCGACGCTCTTCTGTCGGACAGAGCAGGGCCCCTGAGACGGAGGTGCCGCCACCCATGGGGATGATAACAACGTTGTATTTAGTAGCTAACTTCACCAGTTCTTCCACATCTTTGTGACAGGAGGGGAAAACTACCATATCAGGAATTCGATCAAAGTACTCGTTGTTTCGGAGCACGTATATTTCTTCACAGAGATGACCGTGTCCGTGCATTAGACGATCTTCCGCATCCTCCGAGATGGATTTGCACCATTGGCGAGCCTCGGCAACAAATTCAGGGCAGCGGATCGGTTGGGGAATTTTAGACAAATCGAGAGGTTTGGCTGGCGATTTTTCATTGGTGTTTGCTCCCAAATGTTCTCTAAACCATTTCATCAAATGTGGCATAGATATTCCACACATCGGATATCGGTTCCCAGAGAAGGTACAAGTGTCAGTGTCTGGTGCATGAATAAATTTGGAATCCCTGTATCCCCAACCATTCCACTTCAGACCCTCTTGACGTTTCATTGGAAACGCCTTTTCTTCATCTGCGAGCATTTTATTGTCTAGGAAAGTATATAATGTTAGCTCAAATAAATCTTGGAAGTCAGTTATAAAAATACTATAAAATTTAAATCCCAGGTAAGTTGGTGCCACTGCCTTGTATTGCTAACAATCCATCAATTTTGGCGGTCGAGACGGGTTAGGCCTTAGGGCTGTCAGGTAGGGGCCTAATTTGGGTTATATTTTGCGTTATCGGTTAGTGATATCGATTATTTATAAGACATTGTTTGGGCGACTCAAATCGGCGATGTGGCTGCATGGCCATGTCGTTTGTAAGTTGCAAAAGTCGGTCTGAAAAAGTGAAAAAAATTAAAAAAATTCTTACAGATTTTTATTTGCATTTCACGCCACCGCCGCGCATATCATTGCACCTGCCTACGACGCAATACGTGTAACGCGCGATATAATATAATCTTAACTGCGGTATAATTTTGCTTGGCGTCCACGGATTTTATTTTCTGTAAGCGCTTTTTTAACGATTTTCTCCTTTTCGGTTTTTGACAAGTCGTGTCCGTCTCCGTTCTTGGTTCAGATTCTACCTACTAACAGACCGAAATCGGATCAAAAGAACCATTCTGGCGATGCGATTTTTATCTTTATTCTCTCTCTTATTCTCGCTCTTTTTTAGATAGGAGCCTGGCTGCGGGGTGACTGTGAGAACCCCCTGGGCAGTGGGCCCTGCTGGACCGCCTAGCCTGGACGGATTTCTGGTCAGCTTCTCGAGAGTCGAAACGAATCTGACGAAACCAGATTTACTTTTTATCTTATTTATTATTAGGATATTTTAGACCTTAATTTCAAACTTTTCAACACTACTTTAAACAAATTAATTTGAGCAGGTAGATATGGTGATGTGATAGCCCCTATGGGCAGACCGTGCGATATGACAGTTATTCCAGTACGTCAAGAGGAGCTGACTCAGGCTGATTTGGATTGGTATGCGAGCCGGATCCTGACCATGGTCAAGTATGCAGGGATTCCTTCACCGGATTTAACCAGAAAGTTAGGGAGTAGCCCTGAGGATATCAGGGAAATACCGACATCTTTCAATATCCACTCATCCCACACGAAACGTGATTTGGCATCTGTATTAGAAGATGTATTTATGTCGACCTTGCCACTTCTAAAGTACTTCCAACATCGTTTCAACGTCGAGAAGTCGCCTGAGTTGGAATTAAAGGAAGAAAGAGATGAACTGTTGAGAAAGAGTTTGGAGTTGCAGAAAAAAGAGGAGATATTGAGAGTTGAGATGGATGACCTATTGAGAAAGACTATTAGGTTACAAGAGCAGGTCATTGAGCTTCAGGACACTCAGCTACATCGAGTAACCGAAACAGTACAGAAAGATCTGCGCTCTTTCTCAACTGTCTTGACGCAGAATTGTAGGTCTGCTCTTGCACCGAAAAATATCAAGAAAGATGAAGGGAAAGCTCATGGCAAAAAAGTTTATTCGAGTCCAGATCCAGACAGATCCAAAAATCTGATGGTGTTTGGTCTACCGGAAGTTGAGGCGGAATCTGAATCTGTGTTGAAATGTGAGATAGAGAATGTTTTGGCTGAGCTTGATGAGAAACCTATTGTTGTAGCTAAAAGGGTGGGTTTGAAACGGGAAGGAAGGGAGAGACCCGTGATCGTGAAGCTACAGAGTAGAGAAATGCTGCTGAGCCTTCTCCAGAAGGCTAGGCAGTTGAAACAGTCCGAATCGTACTGCGGTGTATACTTGTCAAGAGATATGTCACTCGCAGAGAGAACGGAGAGGAGGGAACTCCACCTTACATTGAAGGAGTTAAGGGAATCGAATCCCGAAAGACAATTTCGGATACGGAAAGGAGCGATAAACTTTTCATAGAATATCTTTATAAACTGGACTCTTAAATGGACTCATATCTTTGATCAACCGTTTTTTGCCCACAAAAAGGGGCTGATAATTTTATACATCAAATTGTGTAAATTATTATATAGATTTAATAAATAAATAAAGACCTTAATTTTTGGGTGCGTAGGTCAATCAGAAGCCCGGATTTTGAAATAAAGGCCTCAGATTGGTTCACAGTTCGCACACTGAAAATTGCCCAAACTTCCAGATAAGGTGCGTTGGATGTGCCTCAAAAAGCTATTCAGAAAAGCTCCGTTCAGCAGGTGTTTACAGACCACAGTCAGATAAGTTATCTCTAGAGTTCGATTTGTAGTATCTTGAATTCAGTAGAACTTGGATAAATTATGCATAAATTGGTTCGTCTGCTCTTAAATAGCCCACTTTGATTTATGTATTTTAATAGAATTTATGGAGTGTTTAAATGGAGCATCTTAGACCAGCTGTCCAGTGACTGGCTGCCTTATTTTAATTTCTCCTTCCGTTTCTCTCCGAATGGCCATAATAATGCTACTTCTGCTCTCAGCCTGTCAAAAATATGCCCTGTAATTCCCCAGATGTTTGGCTAATTCTGCTTCACTACATCTGTTTAACGAACATGGTAATAACTACCGCGTCAGAGAGCTCATATTGTTGTCATGTGAGCAGTGTTGATCTTGAAGTTGAGCGGTTATGTTGTGGTTTAGTTGTGTCCGGTACCACGGTCCTTCCCGCTCTCTCAGAATGTTTTCTTTCCATTGTAGAACAAGGCATTAAAGGCGATGAGTAGTTAGAAAAGGAGGTTTACTACCATAATGGACAACGTGACTCTAACAATACACTTTAAGAATAGAGTCAGACTCTTTTATCCTAAACATCTTCCCGGACCTCAACTAACAATGCAAGTGATATTGTGTTTTTACATTTTATACACGATAATAAAACCCATGTCGCAAACTTCATCTCTCCTCCTTGTATCACCTTGTATCTCTAATTTCAACCTCTTGATATTATAACAGGGCTATACAGAAGACATTTGAGTTGTGTAGCGAAGAGGAGGTTGAGCTTGTGGATCACTTATCACACGAGAGGCTGAGTCTCACGAAGCTCCACTGTCTCCCACCCAACTCTCATGTTGTATCAACCCTGGTTCTAAAACACGGTGTAAGTAACATTAGTTAATTGATTAATTAAGAAATATCTAATGGAGGGTGTGGCGGTGTTTCATTATTATACCTGACAACACTACCAGACACACAACTCCTTCTATAGTATCATGTAATTTGGATTGAGGAGTGTAGAAAGCTTGATTGCTTTTTTTCTTCATAACTCTACTTTTAATAATAACTCTCCTGTGCTTGCCTCTGCTAATTGTCTATCCATTCTGCTAGTTTGCTACTAAATAACTAGGCGGTAGTTGAAAGGCCATTATGTAGCAAACGGGTATATTGCAGAGTATAATGAGAGATAATTGCCTCCAATTATCTTTCTAACCAATTATCTCGTTATGTTTAATCGGCCTTCCTCTCCTTGCAGATGGAGCAAAAGAATGTCCTGAATAAGCGGACTGTATCGTCTCAACAGGAGAAAACGATAGTTGTCCACCGACAGAACGGCAGTCTAGGATTCAAACTGCAATATCTCTTTGCACCGTCTCAGTCAACGATTTCCGTAAGTAGCTGCTGCAGCAAGCAGCATCGGATTTATTTTGTTATTGGAGTGTGCTCTGAAAGGCGTGTACACTGTGTGGTTTCAGGGAGTGTGGTTCTGGTGCATGGTAGTGTTTATCAAACTAATAGGTGGTAATGAAGGGGTGGTAATTGGCCTAAATGGTAATGGGGCGATAATTGAGGTACTCAGGTTCCTGGGAAGATATTTTGCTTCTTAACTGTTTAGTCCGACCATACACCCATGTTTTCTTAAATTATGCTCTCTCTCTCTCTCTACTCTCCTTAAGGTTTATCTGTTCCCTTCTTTTGACATCTCTCCTGACTCCTCATCTTTCCTCTTTCTCCTCTCTCTCTCCTCTATCCTAGATTATACAACCCTTAAAATATGTCCTCGTCTTCATTTCTCTTTTCTCTCTATTCTTCTCTCCCTGTCTCTCTCCTCTCTCTCTCTCTCTCGCTATCTCTCTCTCGCTCCTGACCCCTCTATCTTTCCCTCTCTCTCTCTCTCTCTCTTAGAGAAATTATAAAGGGGTGTTTAGAGGAATTATGTAGTCAGGGAGGTTTTAGGAAATGCAAGTATTTTGCATTCTATCTCTCCCTTAGTTATTAATTCTCTCTCTCTCGCTCCCGCTCCCTCCTTCTCTATCGTGTGTATCCTTCCATAACTGTATGTACTAATAAGGCCATTCAAAAAACAGCAGAAAAGCGATAAAGCAGAGCTCATTTCGAGTAGTTGAGACTCAGGAGACTCAGGATAATACATTATATAAGGGTTCGTTAGAGGAAGTCAGGAAGGTTTTAGGAGGGGAGACAGTGGGGTGATAATTTCCCCTTTTTTTTGTTTTTCCTTTTTCCCTTCCCCTTTCTGATCACCAACGATGAGAAGGGGTGAAAGGGAAAGGGCCAAAAATTTGTTCCCCTTTTTAAAAACCCCCTTCCGGGGGCCCGGGTTTGTAGTCCCCTTTTTTCTTTTTTCCCCCTTTCCCCTACTCTTCCTCTCTCTCTAAATCTTCCCCTTTTCTCTCTTTTCCCTTCTCTCTCCCCTCACCCCGCCTTCTTCTTCCCCCTCCCCATTTTAATTCCCCCTTCCCCCTCTATCTACTCTCTCCTCTTTTCCCTCTCTTCTTTCTCTCTCTCCCTCTCTCTCTCCCCCCTTCTTATTCTTTCTTTTTGTTCTCTTTTTCTTCTTTTTCCCCCTTCTATCCCCCTCTCTCTCTTTCTCTTCTTTCCCTCTCTCTCTCCCCCTCTCTCTATTTTCCTCAAACCCCTCTATCTCTCTCTCCCCCCTCTGTCTCTCCTCTCTCTCTCTTCCTCCTCCTCTTCTCTCTCTTTTCCCTTTTTCTTTGTAAGTTTGTCCTTTTTTGCTCCCTCCCCGGGTAAAAGGGCGAGGCTTATTTTTCCCACATGTTGTGGGTAAATAAAAGTTTTGGTGGAAAAGGGTTCAAAAATATGGGTGGGGTGGGGGAAAGTGGGGGGAAATTGCAAAATGTCACACTTTATTATTTAATTTTTTTTATTGAAAAAATTAAAACCCACATGTAGCTGATGCCTTTAAATAGCTTTTTTGCCATCATTTTGAAAAGAAAAAATTTTTCTAACCGATCTCAACCCCATTCTTACTCCCTTCTTATTCTCTCTCTTCATTTTTTTGATATTTTCCTTTTCCTCTTCTTTTTTATCTCACTATCTCCCCCCTTTCTTTGAACATCTTTGCTGTAATACCTACCACTCTGAATATATGTGGTGCTGCTAAAAGTACTGGGAGCGAGAGAGGCAGTACAAAGGGAGGGAAAACAGAAGGAGAAGGCTAGGGAGAACGGAGAGGGAAGGGGAAATGTCGGATCAGAAATACACATTAAAAAGTGTGAAATAAAATTACAGTAGCAATGATATTCAACATGGTTACTGTCAAACTGCACATGTTTTTTTCCCTTTTAAAAAAACTTTTTCCCCTTCTCCATCTTTTCTCTTTTTTTCTCTCTCCTCCTTCACTTTACAAAAATCTTTGGGGAAAATCTTTTTCATATAAAACCGTCCCCTTCGCCCGGGCCTCGAGGTTTCAAAGGGGTAAAAATCCGTGCTGACCCAAAAAAAATCCCGGGGCTTTTTGAACTTTTTTTTTTAAATCTCCGGCATGCTCTGAATCTTTTTTTTCCCCTATCTTTTCAAAGAAATAAAAAGCCCCTTTTTCGGGGGCTATCATTTATTTTTTCTCTATCTCTCCCTCTCTTTTTCTGTTCTTCTCCGCACGCAAAATATACCACCTCATTAAACTTTTGGGGGTGTGTCCCCACGGTGGTTTTTATGCGTTTAAAGCTACAACAAACGTCCAAGGTTTTTTTGCCCTTTTCTCGCCCCTTTCCCAAGGGGTCTCCCCGTTTTCTCTTCTCTTCTCTTTCTCTCTTCTATCGCGGGCGCTCCCCCTCCCCTTTGCTTCTCCTCTCCTCTCTTTCCTTTTTCTCTCGCACTTTTTCTCTTCTCTTCCCCTCATTCCCCCTTCTCTCTCTCTTCCTTTCCCCTTTTTCTCTTTCTCTCTCTCCCCCTCCTCTCTCTCTTTTCTCTTTTCTCTCTCCCCTCCCTCTCTCTCTCTCCAAACTCTCCCCTTTTCTCTCTCTCCTCTCTCCTTTTTCTCTCTCCTTTTCTCCCTTTTCTCTCTCTCCCCCTTTTCTCTCCTCCTCTCTCTCTCTCCTCTCCCCCCTCTCTCCCCCTCTCTCTCTTCTCTCTCTCTCTCTTCCCCCTCTTCTCTCTCTCTTTTCTCTCTCTCTCTGTTCCCCTCTCTTTATCTTTTCTCTCTCTCTCTCTTCTCTCTCTCTCTCTCTCTCTTCTCCTTTTTACCCCCTTTTCCAGGCAAACCCCTTCCCTGTTTCCTTCGGGGTTCCCTTTTTCATTCACGTAAAACCCCCCCCGGGGGAAATTTCCCTTTTCCCCTCCTATTCAAAGGAATAAAACTCCCGGGCCCATGCCGGGGTTTTTTTCAAAAATTTTTTTTTCCAGAAACCCCGGGGGGAAATTTTAAAGGGGTTTGGGGAAAATTTTTTTTAGTTCCCCCCTTTAAAAAAATTGGGGAACTTGGGTTTCCCCCCCAAAAACAACCCCTTTCTTTTAAAAAAACGAAATAAATTTTTTTCCCCGGGACTTTTTTTAAACCTTTTAAATGGTAGTTTTAATTTTTTGGGTTTTTTGACCGTTTAATTAAAGGTTTTGGGCCTTGGTTTTCCCCGAAGTGAGCTTTTTTAAAAAAAAAAAATGCACAACTTGTTTTTAAAAACAGGCACTTTTTCT
>CM035350.1:7897271-7907550 GCA_020137815.1 Hormiphora californensis
CCCTAGCAAAAACAAGCCCAAACCACCTTCTAAGCTCCATTCCCCGCCTGGACTAAAACTAGAATGAAGAACGATAAATGACTTATGACACTTACAACTAAATGAAAGGACATACCGGAAAGGATAAGAAGAAAGGTGACCTTGCTATTATGAAAAAAAAACTAAATAAATACCATGACATGACCAACTCAAGAAGAAATGAATAATGAACAACACAATAACATGGATGGTCTTATCTGATTGGAGAATGTAGATCGGTGGTGGTCGGTGTAGCTGGTCCTTTGTTTGCTGTATCTTCACGGGACTTGGTAGATTGAGATATTTACAAAGTGGTGAAATTTGAGAAGGCCCGGAGAGGAGGGAGAGCCGTGACCTAACAATTACAACAAAACAAGAAGTGCCCCTGGAAACCCTTACCGTACCAACAAAATTTTGACCATCTCTCTCTCTCTCTCTCTTTCTCTCTCGCTCTCTCTCTCTCTCTCTCTCTCTCTCTCTCTCTCTCTCCCTCTCTCTCTGTCTAAAGATACTCCTCCCTTCCCTCCCAGAGTGGCGAATTGCCCGGCGCCCATGTTATCCCACAAGCCTGCTGTGGCTCTATACCAGCCTGATGTCGCGGAACACATGACTTTAGAGCCGGGCAACTTGGTATTCAGCACCAACACGGGGGTGCTAAAGCTGGAACGAGTTAGAGAAAACCCTGATTACCAAAAGGTACATGGCTTCTTTGATCAAGCATTTTTCATCTTACTACTGAATTGTTATTACTGACTTGTTATCACTGACTTGTTATCACTGACTTGTTATCACTGACATGTTATCACTGACTTGTTATCACTGACATGTTATCACTGACTTGTTATCATTGACTTGATATCACTGACTTGTTATCACTGACTTGTTATCACTGACTTGTTATCACTGACTTGTTATCACTGACTTGTTATCACTGACTTGTTATCACTGACTTGTTATCACTGACTTGATATCACTTACTTGTTATCACTGACTTGACGACTTGTTATCACTGACTTGTTATCCTTGACTTGATATCATTGACTTGTTATCACTGACTTGTTATCACTGACTTGTTATCACTGACTTGTTATCACTGACTTGTTATTACTGACTTGTTATTACTGACTTGTTATCACTGACTTGTTATCACTGACTTGTTATCACTGACTTGTTATCACTGACTTGTTATCACTGACTTGTTATTGCTGACTTGTTATTACTGACTTGTTATCACTGACTTGTTATCACTGACTTGTTATCACTGACTTGTTATTACTGACTTGTTATCACTGACTTGTTATCACTGACTTGATATCACTTACTTGTTATCACTTACTTGTTATTACTGACTTGTTATCACTGACTTGTTATTACTGACTTGTTATTACTGACTTGTTATCACTGACTTGTTATCACTGACTTGTTATCACTGACATGTTATCACTGACTTGTTATCACTGACATGTTATCACTGACTTGTTATCATTGACTTGATATCACTGACTTGTTATCACTGACTTGTTATCACTGACTTGTTATCACTGACTTGTTATCACTGACTTGTTATCACTGACTTGTTATCACTGACTTGTTATCACTGACTTGATATCACTTACTTGTTATCACTGACTTGACGACTTGTTATCACTGACTTGTTATCCTTGACTTGATATCATTGACTTGTTATCACTGACTTGTTATCACTGACTTGTTATCACTGACTTGTTATCACTGACATGTTATCACTGACTTGTTATCACTGACATGTTATCACTGACTTGTTATCATTGACTTGATATCACTGACTTGTTATCACTGACTTGTTATCACTGACTTGTTATCACTGACTTGTTATCACTGACTTGTTATCACTGACTTGTTATCACTGACTTGTTATCACTGACTTGATATCACTTACTTGTTATCACTGACTTGACGACTTGTTATCACTGACTTGTTATCCTTGACTTGATATCATTGACTTGTTATCACTGACTTGTTATCACTGACTTGTTATCACTGACTTGTTATCACTGACTTGTTATTACTGACTTGTTATTACTGACTTGTTATCACTGACTTGTTATCACTGACTTGTTATCACTGACTTGTTATCACTGACTTGTTATCACTGACTTGTTATTGCTGACTTGTTATTACTGACTTGTTATCACTGACTTGTTATCACTGACTTGTTATCACTGACTTGTTATTACTGACTTGTTATCACTGACTTGTTATCACTGACTTGATATCACTTACTTGTTATCACTTACTTGTTATTACTGACTTGTTATCACTGACTTGTTATTACTGACTTGTTATTACTGACTTGTTATCACTGACTTGTTATCACTGACTTGTTATCACTGACATGTTATCACTGACTTGTTATCACTGACATGTTATCACTGACTTGTTATCATTGACTTGATATCACTGACTTGTTATCACTGACTTGTTATCACTGACTTGTTATCACTGACTTGTTATCACTGACTTGTTATCACTGACTTGTTATCACTGACTTGTTATCACTGACTTGATATCACTTACTTGTTATCACTGACTTGACGACTTGTTATCACTGACTTGTTATCCTTGACTTGATATCATTGACTTGTTATCACTGACTTGTTATCACTGACTTGTTATCACTGACTTGTTATCACTGACTTGTTATTACTGACTTGTTATTACTGACTTGTTATCACTGACTTGTTATCACTGACTTGTTATCACTGACTTGTTATCACTGACTTGTTATCACTGACTTGTTATTGCTGACTTGTTATTACTGACTTGTTATCACTGACTTGTTATCACTGACTTGTTATCACTGACTTGTTATTACTGACTTGTTATCACTGACTTGTTATCACTGACTTGATATCACTTACTTGTTATCACTTACTTGTTATTACTGACTTGTTATCACTGACTTGTTATTACTGACTTGTTATTACTGACTTGTTATCACTGACTTGTTATCACTGACTTGTTATCACAGTGTGATTTCAGATAAACGTGGGTTCACTGAACCTTGACGATGTTAATGGAGTACTTAGCAAGGGAGAGGTGAGGGATAAAATCCAAGCTATGGTCGCCCTGGCAGTAGAGGATAATACCCCGGCAACTGATAAACCTGAGAGTGCACCTGATACCGCTACAGCTACACCGACTGCCTGAAATTTTTGAAATAGACAGTCAGAGACAGGGAGTATTTTTGTTGTTGAGACTGTTAGTGGTATCAAGTTGCAATGAATATCAGAGTCTTTGAAATATGTTTCTCAAGCAGATGATATATGAGATGTTTTGCTTCGTACATATAAGAGCATTTTTCTTTGCTTGATAGAAACTATTTGAGTGGTTTGACACTTTGTCTCTCCTTGAGAAGCAGCACTAAGCAGTGCCGACACAATTTTGACAGCAGTGATTTATTGCATGTACGTGTGGCGCGAACACCAAACGACTCTTGAGCAACTAAAGTCTAACGATCGCTATAGCAACGGGCGCGTCGGCGGCAAGTGACGCCGCGCACAACACGCGCAAATTAATAACAGCGCACACGACCCGGCTACGCCGCGCAAATGAAATACCATATCGCGCAGCGCCGATTTTTTTAAAAATTGCCCTTGGCCTAAAAAAATTTGGCCAACGTTAAAATCTGGGTGCTTGGAGTGTCATCACAGATCACTCACAGTTTTCAGGTTAGAGCTTGACATTTCTTAATTTGGATTAGCCAAGTAGTTTTGCACTTGGCGGTTAGAGCCGCTTTTGGAGCGAGAGCTGATAAGGACGAAAAAGGATGTGATGATGAATCTTTCTCCTTCCAGCAGCAGAACTTGTGCTGAGTCGTAAATACGGGCAGTTAATGAGCGGACTATAAATTTATATTTGTATTTAGTATTTACTATTTGTATTTGTCTTAGTGAAGAAACCGCTTTAGAAAGTGGTAAATGGTGTAGCATCGATCTGATTGAATTAGTAGCAAGCCATCCATATAATAATTTCCAAAATGTTAGTCCGATAATTGTTTTCTCCCTACTCCTCCTACAGTTTTTGAGCTAGACCCCTGAAAATTTGTACACTGGTACTTTGGACCAAGGCGGGTGTAAGTACGGGCTCAGATTTTTGATCCGATCTTTACAACAGTGACGTCACGGGGTGACGTCATTGCGACAAAAAGACTTACATTTTTCAAACGCTTCTAAGACCCTGAAAACGGCTCTAAATCAAAAAACTAACGCAATAGTGGGGAAAGAGAATCGTTTGAACTTCATTTTACATGATAGCGATTTCCCGTAACTCAATGTTTAAGGGTCGTAAATCGCGTCGGGAAAGTTAAAAATGCCAAAAATACGATATTTTTCACCGTAGCCACCCAAAATCTTATCCAATCGATACGAAACTTGGTCGTTATGTGAACTTTAATGTCCTTTGGCCAGGGGTTCCCGGAAAACGGATTGGCAAGATGAGAACTGACCGGAGTTCTTATAATTCTAAATTCACGAATTTGGAATTTTTCGTCGACTTTTTTTGGCGACATAAAACGCTAGGAAATTTTCAATGAATTTTAAAATTTATACTGCGCGCGTAATTCTAGGTTCCGCGCGCGGCGTAAAAAAGCAGCGCTTTTTTGGGAAAATTCGCGCGTTACAGTAAATGATTTACCCGCCTCGCTAAAATTGTAATGGCCGTTTTTTCAAAAACCCAAGGTGTATGATATAGTAGCAGCGGTTAGATCACCACGTGGTTAAAGTCGCATGCCACCCCTTTTTGCGCATTGTCATAGCTCCTCGAGGTCGCATCCATTGGATGATCCAATCATTATCAAGAAATGTCCCTCAAGTTTTCGCTTCTCCTTGAGGAGATCTACAGGTTTAATGAAGGTCACTTTTGGATTGGATGCAAAATGAAGCCGTGAGAGTAACCTGAGATTAGGGTGGCGTGCGACTTTCTGCACGTGCTGATCTAACCGCTCCTACTATGAGACTCATTGCTCTAAGGAACAAACAAATTATCTTTTAAAAATCAAACACAAATGTCACCGGTTATATGAGGATAAATTACCAATTACCAGGTCACGGGTTCCCAGCAAACGGGTACTCTAGTTTATTTTAAACACTATTAAGCGGTATATTAAATGTCATGAATTATTATTATTATTAGTGAAGGGCTTAGGGCACTTTTTTGGAGGCGTGCACCTGTGAACATGCCTCAAAACTCCTAGATGGTAACGGCGCCCCTGAACTTTTGAATTTCCTTCTTATTCTTAACTTGATGACCAAACTCGAAAGTTATGTACGTTGTAGACATTCTTTATTTTGCAATATATAAAATTGTACAATATCTATACGATAGACAGCTTGAAATATACTTTTCTAAGGTTGTGTCACAATATTAATCAATTCAAACGCACAGTTCATAGTCGTATATATTTTTAATCTATATTGACTCTGTTATAAATATTGTTGTTGATATTGAACCTTTGGAACCTTTACTGTCTACAACACTGAATACCAAACACCGACTTCTGGAGATTCTGGAGCATCTTGCCTCTCGGTATTGTAACCACCGCCACCAGAACATTCTAGTCCCATACTACTCAAATAAGTAACAAAAAGATGTGATAACATCAATCATCGTAATCTAAAGACCAATCTACATCAGATTCAACATCTGTGTCCGTACTAAATCGAGCATTTTCCTGAAGAGGCTCATTTTTAGTTTCATGTTGAATTTGTCCAAACAATATGGCACAAATAAGAAAGACCATTCCTCCGACTGAGAAAAACTCAAACTCATTTCCAGTAATCCCGTATACAATTATGTAGGGAGATAAGAGGGTGATTGCATGTCCGGAAGAGAATATGAACCCAGTTGCAAGTGCCGGACTGATGTTGGGTATATCTCTTGAATGAACAGGGACACGATAGACATTGATCCGTGATTTAGCGCCAGACCCATCGATATCTTCATGATGAGCATTTCCTTACCATCGCACCACAGACAGGAGAGAAGGGCTGCAGCAGTAGCAATATAGAGGGTAATCACTGCTGGCTTTCTTCCAACTATCTGGGCCAGGGAGAGACCTGCTACAGTGATTGCTATACCAAAGATGTAAGCCTTCGTCAAGGAGAAGAGGTTGCTGTCAGAGAGCCCCTTGCAATCATCAATTTCATCCTCTATCGTGGCGTTTTCAGCCGCACAATAGGACCCCTGTGGAAAGAGATGGTATTAGTTTCCCTCAGACAAAGTTAGTTCTAAAACATTGAAAAAAGCCTCCCATATATGTATATATTCACCTTGATTATGAAGGGTATTGCAATGTGAATTGTGGAAGATATCAGATTCTTCAGCAGGAAAACAGCCAGTACAATTAGAGTTGTCTTCTCGAATTCCGGTGTAAACAACTGCCCAATCTGACCCCTGTTGACGCCCCGTTTGTGTCGAATGAGAGAGGAGACATCCTCCTTTCCATTCCTCATGTATATCTCCCTCAACAGCCCACACCCTCCTCTGTCCTCCCTGACACCAGGAGGTATCGTGGTGACTCCTCCAAGAAGATGTAGATTATGAGAGGGGTAATACATGGGACTATCATCCAAAACAGCAACATTCTCCAACTGATGTGTTCATGATCCAAATGGCTGTCATTGCGGCACACGTCGCACCAATCTGACCTGACACCATTAGAGCCATCTTGACAAGGAAACGGTACCGACGGGGGGTTATTTCCAGAATCATACACAATGAACTGGGTTTGATAAAGGTAAAGAAGAATAGACATGCTCCCCTACTGATTAGAAACAGTGTAAAACTGGTTTGGAAAGTAGCCAGAAACCCACTAATAATCATGAAGAGCAGTCCATAAAGGATAACCTTGCGGCGCCCATACTTATCGGATATCACTCTCCCGCTAGACCCCCGACAATAAAACTGGTGGATCCCACCATGAGCATGGTCAGAATTTCCTTGTTGCCAAGCGACCACTCACACTGGACACTTGGCAGGGTCAGTCCGATAGTCATGATTATCTGGACTTCTGTGAAAGACACAACACACGCAGCTAGAAGGTATAGGATCTGGACCCGGCCAAATCCCGCCATCTCAATAGCACTGTCCACTGTTATGTACTGCCGCTTCCGCAGTAGCTGTCTGTCCATGATAGCTCTTGTAAGGATATTGGATAATTGTTAGGACTGGTTGAACTGATCATGACATGATCAGTTATCTAAATCAACTCAATATAATACATTGTATACATAATTAAATCATGACTATAATACATTGTATTATATTGATTTGATTTAGATAACTGTAATTTTATTATCTCCTATCAAAGGAAGGAAGAAGATATAATTAGGTGGCAGGTAATTGGGTGTACAAAAAACAACAACACACAATAAGCCAGTGTAATACAGCTAGTCTTTACACACATTGGATATCCATACCAACACGTTAGCAAATGAACAAGAGGCATGCCCCGTAGTATCAATATCCCGTTTTAGATGATGTCCAAACCGCTGTTACAGGTACAATGATATATGATCATATATCATGCCGTATATTGAAAATTGGAATAAGAAGAAAAATCTCACTTCCATTTAATTTCATGTTTTACTTCATGGATTTCCCAAGACCTTTATCATAACATATGTCTGATTCTAACAAAACATATCAGTGCCTGTTGTTTTTTCCGCAATTGCATGCAATCGTTCAAAATATTCATCAGCATCATCATAAGTAATACATAATATAATATAAAGATTGAGCTATAAGGTGGAGCTATAGCAGGAGAGAATAAGCAAACCACATGAGATGACAACTATAACAATGTACCTCAAGACTCACACGGGGCTCCTATATACACACACTCACCCCCCCCCCCTACATCCGGGTTTTTCTATGACTAGCATAAATTAAAAAGTGTATATATTTTAGGGTATGTTAAAACTTAAATATTGTGATATGATGACCCAGTGTCTTTTTATGTTGCCTTACTTGACCCTATTTCCCCGCGCCCCACACAAAAAATGAAAAGGGTTAAGATGGGTTTGTAGAATTAAATAGATAGTTAGATACAATTCTCATGTAACAGACCATCTAGTGTTTCTCTCTCTCTCTCTCTCCTCCTCATCCTCCCCTCCTCGCCTCTCACCTCTTCTCTCATCTCTCCTCTCTCTCTCTCTCTCTCATTCTCTTCTCTCTCCTCTCTTCTCCTCCGCCTTTCCTCTCCTCTCTCTCTCTCTCTCTCTCCCCCTCTCTCTCTTGTGTCCACTTTCTTTTATTCTATTTGTGTTCTACATATGTGTGTGACCGTGCAGTACCCTATACACCAGACGAAACCCTACTTCTACTATCCCCCCTTATCAGTTGCTATTTCCAATTCTCACCCCTGTCAACCCCTCCCCCAAGGGATGTCACTTCTCCTCGATGTACTGTACCTCTTGTTGTTGGTGGGAGGCACCTTGGCCCAGAGCGAGGATCCCTTTGCAGAGTTTGATACCGACGAGGCTGTTCTCGTGGAGCAGGATGACTATGACATCATTGAGGTGGGTGTAAAACTGGTGGTTAATTTATTTGTAACATGTGGGTGTAAAACTGGTGGTTTAGTTTAGTTTGTAATTCTCCTTCATTACGTACATAAAGTTTATGTTTACTAAGATAAAAACATGCTCGTTTATATGAGGCCTTTAATTTTAGGATGTCATGATATTTGTATGAACGTGCGTGTCGTATATCACATATTAAGCTTGGAGTTTATCTCCCCTTCGTTAATCTCACTCCATCCCTATTCCAGTCGGAAGTAGTAGAAGAGCCGCCCCCTGTGACGTCAGACCAACAAATGATTGACGATGACGTTGACACGGGTGATGACGTCACGATAGAGGACGAGGATTTTGAGGGTGTGGAAACGAACGAGAAACCCGCACCGGGGGGAGGGAATAAAGAACTTAACATTATCAAGGGCCCGATTAATATGAAGGGGCAATGGGAGGACTATTATCTCGAGATAATTGGACTAATTGGGGTGTTTGTTTATGCACTTAACTTCTATACCGGTAAAGCTATCAATAACCGGTTGGCTAATGCCTGGTTCGATCACCACAAGAAGTTATTGAGCGAGGCGTTCTGTATTGTGGGGGATGATGGTGTCAGTAAGGAAGTTAGCGATGGTATCTTGGTGAAGGAGAGTGAGAACAAGTTTGTGGTGTGGTGTACAGGTCGGATGGGCTGTGAGGGGATCAAGATCGAGATCAAATTGCTACGTCGACAGGATCTCATCTCTCTGATTTCCCAGTTGTTCAAACCTCAGTCTGATACAATAACCATCACAACGTACATGGCACCGGATGATATGGACAGTATTGTACTGGCGATAATGCCCAAGAAGGGCCTCAAACGGCTCCAGCAGGAAGTACAGGACCTGGCCCATTTTGCCACCGAGAGGAAGATAGAGAGTTATGATCTGCCGAGTACACTGGGTATCCTGGTGGAGTTTACCGAGGTCGCTAACGATTTACTGACTACCCCCGTCTGCAGGACCATCACCGAGAATATTGATGTGTTCGATTCCATTCATTTCTCCGATTACTACACTGGTTTCAAGATCTCGCAAGAGGGCCAGGTGGAAACGGACCGACCTAAACCCATGAAACGGCTCATCTTCAACTTTGTTATTCCCGGACATGGTAAGCCATTATTTAGCAGCTTATTGCCCCAGATTATCGTCATATGCAGCGTGACAAATTGTACTGTCACTTTCCTAACTCATTCTGCCTCCTCTGAACCGATCATTAGTTCCCACTGTTGTCTTCCCTCTCTCTCTCTCTCTCTCCCTCCCTCTCTATCTCACTTTCTATCTCTCTCACTTTAATAACTGCAATTGTTCCAGTCGTGTCTATAATATGAGTAAAAATAATGCCCCCCCCCCCCCATTATAATACTTCTCATAGGACACATTAGTTGTAACACTGTTGCCAACAATCATGAGAGAGTATATATAGAAGAGGAGAGAGAGAGAGAGAGACGAGCCCCAGAGACAGCAATGAGAGAGATAGAGATGGAGACTATTAGAGGAGAGAGAGAGAGGAAAATGTCAGCTATTCTCATATATTAGATCGGAGCTATTTACGTGCAGTACAGTAAACTCTTCCTATATCGTTTCCGCAGCTCCGAATCACTCTTCCGCATCTCTCTCTAGCTCTCTCTCTCTCTCTGCTCTCTCTCCTCTCTCTCTCTCTCTCTCTCTCTC
>CM035350.1:7907650-7967650 GCA_020137815.1 Hormiphora californensis
TATGGAAAATTTTTCAAAATTTGCCCACCTTAAAGTTTTACCCCAATCAACATAATTGGTTAAAAATAAATTTGGTTTCGAACCAAACTAAGAACATTCTTTTAAAAAATTCCTTTGGGTATTCGAAAGTTTTTCACTAAAGAACCCGGCATATTTGAATTATAGCTTTTTCTAATTTTTTTATGACCCGAGTAAACTTTTTTTTTGGAGGCCCATTTCTCAGTGACAAAACAAAGATTGGATGTTTTATTACATCTTGAACGATATGTAATCGTCCAATGAACAAGCTTGATGCAAAAAAACATCACGCCGGTACCATTTTTAAGAGATACAGCAACTTTAGTACTAAAACTCGTAAATCGCGATTTTCCAAAGCGGCAACAGGAGTGGCGTAGAGAAAATAGCCTACTGGGAACCGAGAACAGCCATTATTATATACCGATATCAGACATGACATTCCGATCCAAAATCGCATGAGAAAAACGGTGGTGATGTCCATTTTGCTCTATCTCAAACCATTTTCCCATAAAAGCCAAACGAAAATATTTACTGGACAGCCTAATATTTTCTCTTACTTTCTTTTTCGGTAGGCAACTACTTTCACCTTCATTTTCATTTTCAGCCTGCTCAACCTTTCACTTTCATTATGATAGAAGTCGTTGGGACGAATGGCAGGGTGTTAGGCCACCTGCTGCTGGCACGGTAGAGAATTTGAGAGACCCCGTGAGGGCGAAATAGGGAGAGAGACTAGAGAGATATGAGAGAGAAAGTGGGGGAGAGAGAGAAACGGTCCTCTCACTTTCGTTTCAGCTCAACTCCCAAGGATCATTATAACAGCTAATGTTGGGACGAATAGCAAGGCGATGAGCCACCTGCTACTGGTTGTGGTAGAGAATATAGGAGAAGGGATCCCATCCCTAGGGAGAAAGGGAGATGAGAGAGAGAGAGAGAGAGAGAGAGAGAGAGAGAGAGAGAGAGAGAGAGAGAGAGAGAGAGAGAGAGAGAGAGAGAGAGAGAGAGAGAGAGAGAGAGAGAGAGAGAGAGAGAGAGAGAGAGAGAGAGAGGAGAGAGAGAGAGAGGGAGAGGGAAAGATATAGGGAGAGAGAGAGAAGGAGTGAGAGAGAAAGAGAGTAGAAAGCGAGAAAGGAGAAAAATAACATGAGAGCCTTTTGTTAGAAAACTCAACAAACACCACTGAGTCAGCAGGTAAACACCACACAACATTTCGCACATGCAGTAATCAGTATTCACCCATCAATCCCCTTGCCTACCAACCATAACAACTACTCAATTTGCACGTGAAAATTCTGGAAGCCATTTAATATAGTTAGATGATTTATGTTCTAAATATAATATGAATTTCCCTGCCGTGTGAAGCTCTGAAGAAACCATGGCTAGATTATCTGTGTCAGAAAATTTCACGCCACACATTTCCTGAAAATGCGTCAATAAAGTGTTTTATGAAGGAGCAGCTCGTTACTGTGTCCACGGCTCTTTAGTTGCTACCCCGTTGCCCCTCACAACAAAATGGGACATTTTCGGTCCCTCGATCTACCGATTAGTTAGTGTTTAGTTAGTGACTAGTGAAATGAATGAAGTATTGAATGGATGAGTATAATGTTTTGGAGTCGAGTAGGTACTAAGATGACAACAGCTAGATTCACCAAACAAGAAGTGTCTTATCTATAAAACATTGCTCACGCATTGCACATGACATAATATAAAATATAACCTATACATCACATATCCTTCCCTAAAAAATCAAAAAATACAGAAATATATATATATAATATGAGTGTCCATGTATCAAAACAATCGCATCTTGATAAAACATAAATCAATAAACTTAAAATATCTTTAACTAATTAATAATTATAACACTATTTAGAAATCCTGTAAATCATATACCGGTATCTTATTCTAACTTTATAATTTATATTTTCCCGGTTTCTCTGAGATGGAAAATATAATAAGAACTTGATAGAACTTGATTAAACCATACTGAAATTTCCGCTTGACTCTGCGGTGCCCTATTAGAACTCTTTAGGTTACTCTTTATATAATCAATGGCCTCTATGAAGAAATCAAATCGCCTGAAAATAAACAACTTTAATTCTTCCTTTAGAACATCCACAGGTTTGGATCTGTGGGATGTATGCTGCTTTAAAATTGACACTGGAACAAACAATTTAGGGCCACGTCCGAAAGACCTTTTCGTGATGTTGGCCAGAATCTGTACTCTATCTAATACTACCAGTAAATCTGAAAAACACTGTATGGGGGCCGATAGCTCGGAGTGGAGGGTGCCCCACCAATCCTCTGTAATGTTATCTAGAAACTCCTTTATAGAATCCAACTCCAAATTCGCACTGTAACTGGGTCCCCACTCTTTAGGCCGCAGAGAGTGAACCTCTGGGTCGATCTGTACTTCACTCATAACCTGTAAAATAGAAGCGTGAGTAGCTCTTCTTTTATCCCCTGTATTTGACAACTTTAAACCATCTAATTTATCTTTAAGGACCTTTAATGTTCTCTCCACCTGCTCTTGGGAGTTAAATTTAGAAAACCTGTAACCATTGATCTGAGATCGCCCTGCATTGGTGATCCTATTTCTAGCATCAACCCCCGGGTATGGCTCAACTCTAGACGACCTGGAAGACACTACAGAGTAGGTCACGTTAGTAGCCGACACGTTAGACGCGGCGGCTGACGCAAATGTAGAACCCCCAAAATGGGCAGGGGTGTTAGCCTGTAATGGAACGTCAGTATCCCCGGAAATCTTCCGGTCCTGTAGATTAGCTGGGGGTCGCTTCCCCAAGATACCCTGTAAAAACTCTATCTTCTCTGTAATCTCCTCTCTTTCGAGAAGGAGGGCCGCTAAATTCTCTTTAGCCTCCTTCTTCTCGTCGGAGGTCATATCCGGTAACTCAGGGTGCCTGAGGGGAGGGAATTCCGGTAACTTTACTTTATTCTTTATGTTAGCCTTTACCGCCTCGATGTACTTGGCGGGTACTTCATACTTACGAACTGGACAAATACGGTCCAGCTCCCTGTAATCCCCGACTAAGAAGTCAGGTTCGCAGACTTTAACAAACTCTACCTGTATTTTACACACCTCTAGAGACCATCTGGCCATTTTCCATGTAAATGGCTTCTCTGAACTGTAACATCCTGTAAGAAAATTCTGTATATTGGACAGTCTGTCCCTAGTGGAACTGCCACTAGTCAGACTGTACCGCTGTAGTGCGAAGTCGGCCTGGACCTTGTCACGGTCCGACATCGCACTCCACCCTACCTGTAGACACCTAGCCACTGGGGCTAGTTTTGATGGAACTGTAAATTTGTCACCTGTATCAGAGGCAACACTGCCGTCTGTAACTACTCCTGTACCGGCCGAAGCCCAACTATCCTTATCTGTATCGTCCTTACCTGTAGTGGTGGCTCCTGCCACCGATACTTCACCTGTAGCCCCTAACCGCTCCATCTCCTCGTCCACGTTCCAGTCCAGTGCATCCGGTGGCTGGTTGCTGTCCATCCGCGACTGCCGTAGTAAATTCCTAAAAAAGTCTACAAGGGAAGTTGGAGCGTTAATGTATTTATCCTGTAGTCGAATTTACGGAATCTAGATCTGTATCTGTTCCTTTATCTACAACCATGTTATAATCGACTATGTATTGCTTTAATCTATATCTAATAAATACTATTACTCCTATAATGCCACCAATATAAAGCAGTATAATTATTCCTATAGCTATACTTAAACCTATATTGAAATGGTCTTTATATTTATTGTTAAACAACGGAATAAAAGCACTGGAAAGGGTGGTATTATACTTTAAGCTTAACTCATTAATATGCTGTATAACTTCGTCTGCTGTATACCTAAAATGCAATCTAGACAAAGTTAAATTGTAAGAAGCCAAGACAATGGGCTCACTCGTTACTGATCTAGATAATATTTGTACTCCGCACACAATTAAACTCGAAAAATCTTCCCATTTAACAAAAGAAGATTTCGTTGTGGGGAGAGATGGGTGAATAACGTTAAGTTCATCCTGTACTACGTAACTAGAGCTATCTAGATCTCTGAATAAAATACCAGTAGAAATAATGCTGTAAGTGCACCTAGGCCTGCACGTCTCTGTAATCAGCGAGCAACTAAATGTTTTCGACTGTATACACGATGTACTGTTTACTATAGTAAATGATGAGCATACATGCAAAGCGTTATGTTGAGAGCAACTTGATATATCTATATCTATAAACTCATTACCTTTAAGAACTACATATTTAGGGAGGTCAAATCTACCACACTCATTTCCCTTGATCGAAAAACCTACTTGATGCGACTTAAATAACGGGAAAATATGCTCAGACTCTTTAATAACTGGTATATGGATAACAAAATGAGCTAAGGAAAAGTCTTCATCTAAACTCAGTAGCGAAATTTTTGCAATAGAATACATTAAATGTGGCTCTTTATAAAAAATTGATTCTTTAATCTCTGTGTGCTCCTGTACCATTAATTTTAACGTAATAGGATCAATTAACTTAGGGGTAAGAACTAAGTCATTCTGGCCTGATAAGGCCGGGAACAAAATATCGTCGATGATCCTAGAACACCTCCAGAACAACGACTCTAAATCCCTAATTAAATCGTTAGCATCACTGTAGCATGTTTTAGAATCCATGTATCGTATAAGTATCTCATCTACCGATTTAACGTAAGAAAAGATGTTACTTTGCACTGTATTTAGCTCTACCTCTTGATTATTAACTACTTCTCGAATCTCGTTAATTACTTTAGAATTATCCTTAATGTGACTCTTTATGCTACTAATTCTATTTGAATTAATACCGCTAAACACCAGGCTACCTATGGTGCCTACTCCCAACACAAAATCTGTTAAAGATCTACGATCTCTGTGCCGACTCACTGTATCTACTTTATCCTGTATAATATAAGGCGCTAGTGTGCGTTTACGAACAGCTATAAACTCTTCCGCTCTACTAATCCAAGCTAAGGCTGAATAATTCATGGACTGTATATCGTGAAAATTATTAGACTCCCTTACTAAGTGCCTAATGCGGGGAAAATTAGAGGGAGGTTTGCACGACAAAGCATCTGTATTAGCTTCAACTTGATGTTTTAACTTGTGTACTAAATCTGGAAGCTTTATAAAAACTGATATAACTGATTCTTGATTAGATATGGCTACTTTACCAACTTGATCTACTGCTAGTCCTCGCCCATGATCTAACAAAGTATGACCACAATTAGGCGGGACTAAAATACTTATAAGTAGTAGGGCAATAAGCATCAACACACGTTGCAAAGTCTCAGAAGAAGAGAAAAATGGAAATAAACTAAAATTATCTTGCTGCAACGGAAGGGTTATATGATAAACAGGGTGTGCTCGTGAAACTTACTGCGCTGTTACCACTTATCTCTTAATCTACAAATTACTGCTCTTGCAGAGCGTGATATAATAAAATTATGCTGCTGCTCAGCACCTCGGCTGAGTCGTTATCGGCTAAATGAAGTTTTAACCTAATTAATTAAGTAAAATATACAGTGGGATAAAAGAGAAACTTTAACACTTACTAAAGCTTTGTTAAGAGAGAGCTCAAAAAGTTCCATAAGATAGGAATAATTCTAAGATAATCTGTGAGAAAAAATGTTAAAATCTTTCGGTACCTCTGTGCTGAAAGGGGTTCTGTGAAATATGATAAGAAGAGAACTGCGTCACCTATCACTGTCAATACCATGTGATTGTTCAGTGACAGGCTGACCAATTATCTCCAAGACCCTATTACAAGCACTAAAATCTTGAGAATAAAACTAAAGATTAGAGGTACGTGGAAAAGTGAATTATTTCACTTGAGTGGGAGAAAAAGAAGTTAATTAACAAAAAATTAACTTTTCTTTTTAAGACTAACCTTGCTCTTTACTGAAGGTATTGTCTTACTAGGTTTAGACTGCTGTCTCCCGTTATCTGTATCCGCTTGAAGAGTCTTTTCCTTTACCGGATCACTCTTATTGGATCCTGAAATCTTGGTTGATTTCTTGGTATACGGAATACTTGAACTCTCAAAGTGGCTGGTGGGTTGAGGATTCTTCCTCAAAGTATAAGGACCTTTATTCCTACCTTTATCTTTAGACGGAAGTAAACTACTCTCTGACTTAGTTCTACTTCTCGTTTTAAGACCTGTATAAGTACTAGTAGACAGGGATGAATCATCCTTCACCTGATTTGTTGATGCTGGTGTTGGTTTTACCGGTGTACTCGTCTCGGCATCAAAGAATTGATCCGGTGACTCGCTATCATCATCATCATCATCAGTTGGTGGTTCCTGTAATGGGGTTACTTCACCTTGGTTCTGAGGATCAGTTTCATTCTCTGAAGCTGCAATTAGAGGTGTAGGAGGTGATACTGATTCTCCTGGTTCCTCTGTTGACTCTGCTTCTGGAATCACCTGAACATCTGTAGTTTCGTCATCCTTATCCTGTATTGGAGAGACCTCTTTATCTGTAGTTAGTGTTAAATCTATATTCTCACTCTCTTTAGGGGTTTCATGAGGGGGAGGGGGAGGGGGAGGGGGAGGGGGATGGGGATGGGGATGGGGAGGGGGAGGGGGAGGGGGAGGGGGAGGGTTAGAGGGGTTAGATTTAGGAGAATTTGGTGGGGAGGGGGATTTTGAAGGATTGGAAGGGGAGGTAACCCTTGATCTGGTGAATGGGGCTGTTGGAATACTGTCCCATTCAGAATCCGTGTAGTCATCTGTAGTCTCATAACTTGAAGCTCGATACCTTGTTTTCCCTGTATTATTAGGGCGTTTCAGAAATAACTTCGCTTCGCGATATTTTGGGATCTATGATAGATAGAGACTTCTACCCAGTTTTATCTTGTTCAATGGACGATTCTCTTCTTGGGAACGTGTTTTGAATAGTTTACGGCAATGTTTAGTACCAAAAATTGGGTGATATGATACCAGAAGTCATGTTGCCGCTGAACGGGGTTCCCAGAGTTTTTCAAACGCCGCTGGAGAGGAGCTGATATGGATTTTTGGCTTTCTGTAGCGCTCAATCGATAGCCCATCGTCTAAGGATGAGATATATATGCGATTTGGGCCTCGACGCGTTGCTCAAAAACCTCTTGGACAGTAAGTGTAACATAAAAAGTCGAAAAAATGCAAAATTTCACCTCAATTTTTGGCTTGTTTTGGGGGTATGTTCGAAAACGTCAATTATTAACTTTTATATGTCAACAAATCAAATAATTGGCTTGACTATGTGATAGAACTTCCTTAGAGCTATCTTTTGCTGCAAAGTTTTTGATTATGAGCTACTCATATAAAAGGTGAAGGGACCCGGAAGTGAAACTTTCCAATTCTTACCGAATTTTTTTGGAGGCCGATTGCTCAGCCGCAAATAAAGTTAGGATCTTCTATTACATCTTAAACGATAGATAATTGTCTAATTAACAAGCTTGATGCAATAAAACATCCCACAGATTCAATTTTCAAGAAGTACAGTAGTTTCAGCACTATGCGCGTTTTTCCCGTTCAGCGGCAGTTTGAGTTAAAGGTGTTTCCGGGTTCGCTGAGAGCCACCCCTGATCAAAAATTTCAAAATAACTACGGTTGTGAGTAGTCAAGACTTCAAATAACACGCTACAAAAGTGTATATGTGGATATCTTCAATACTTTTTGAAAATATCGGGAGACGAAGTTATTTCTGAAACGCCCTAATATTATCAATTTTATCTATATTGGGAGAGTATTTGTTAGGGGTATAATGTTTCATTTTTGAAATATTAATTACTCTCTCTGTATCTCCTATTTGTACCCTGTATAAATGCTGATTAATTACCTCGTTAACCTTATATGGTCCTGACCACTTATGTCCAAATTTATGTAATGGTACATTAATTAAAACCATACACTGCATTCCTGCTTCAAAATAAGGACCTCTCGCATTCTTATCATAACTGTTAGCCATGAACTGAGCTTGTTTCTCAACTTGAGAGCTAACCTTCCGAACTGTATCTCGTACCTTTAGATAAACTTTATAAGCCTCGGTTTCATAATCTTTAAATTCCTTATCTTGAGGGTCTGGAATAAACAAATCTCGTGGTGAACGAGCTTCTCTACCAAACACCAAGAAATTAGGTGAAAATCCGGTACGATTAGATCTCATACAATTAAGGGTAAATACTATCCAATCTATATACTGGTCATATTTATGAAAATCTTTATTTCCCATTATAGCTCTAAAACATGTATTTATTCTACGGTGGGAAGATTCAACTCGGCCTTGAGTGGAAGACTTCCACGGAGTCGAGCGAACATTACTAATACCAAAAACTTTACATGTCTCTTTAAATAATTTAGACTCAAAACCTGAACCCTGATCATGACTAATTGAATCAGGTACACCAAATCTGGAAATCCAATGCTTTAATATAGCCTTTATTGTGTGGTCAGCACTAGTTGATCGTACTGGTACACAAACGATATATGAACTGTAAAGATCAATCATAGTGAGCAAGGCAACATTACCAGATGGCGTTCTGCCCTTTTGTGGCTCGAGATGATCTATCTGTAGGCATGCATTGAATGATTCACAGAATTGTGGCTTTAACGGCGCTTTAAGTGGCCTATTAGTGGCTTTAACCTGATGACATGTGATACAAGCACCTACATACAACTTTATTTCCTGCTTTATTTTATAGAAGTGAAAACGCCTAGAAACTTGATCAACCGTGTTTTTAACACCTGGGTGACAACTACCCATGAGATTGTGAAACATGTAGATAGCACGCTTTATGAGAGTATGTGGAACTACTGTTACCCAATTATAATTATTACTCTCTTGATTAAATACTTTATATTTTAACAACCCTTTACTATACTTTAATAGTTCAAATTTCCGATAATAATACCAAGTCTCACGGTTACTTCGTATTGGATCAATATCTTCTGGTTTCGATCCAACCGAGACCCAAGATATAACTTCAGATAATATCATGTCATTTTGATACTCTCTGATGATATCATCCGTGGTGACTGGATCTAGAGACTCATTTTCACAATCTGGCTCTGAAACTCTGAGTACTCTCTCAAACCTTGACACCATATCTCCTTCATTTTCTGAATTGCTATTTACCTCATTACCGTTATCAACATCATAATTTTCACAATTTTCACTTTGCTCTTCATCTGTATCCTGTACCGATATATGCCGCACAGAGTTCACAGTCTGTGTGCCGACCGTGTTCTCCGAGATGCCGTAAGCATATCGACTGAGATAATCTGGTATCTGTATCTCCTGCGATTTACCAGAAACATGATGGATTGTAAACTGGAAACCTGAGAGATCTGATAACCTTCTCTGCATATATGCATTATCTTTACTAAAAATAGTATTCAAATTCTGTAAACTCTTACAATCAGTATAAACTGTAAACTTTGTTCCCTGTAAGTATAATCTCCAATTCATAATAGCTGAATGCAATGCTAAAAACTCTAACCTAGTTGCACCCCATCTCTGGAAATGCTTAGGAAGCTTCTTAGAGTAATATGATATCACTTTACGTTTTTTAGTCCTTGAATCTAACTGAGACAAAACTGCACCAAGTCCCTTTTTTGACGCATCCAGAGTCAAAACATACGAAGAGTATTCGTCATTAACACTTGGAATACCCAAAATAGGAGCAGTAGCTAAGCAAGACTTTAGCTTGTCAAATGAAACTTGACACTCTTTAGTCCACTTAAACTCTGTAATAGATTTACCTGTAAGGTCATATAATGGAGCTGAAATTGAAGCAAAATCTCTAATGAAAAGTCTATGATAATTAACCATTCCCAAAAACTTTTGAACTTGCTTCACACTAGTGGGAGGTGGTAAATTTTTTATAGCTTTAACTTTATCGTGATCTACCGCTATTCCTTCTTTAGAAATTCTAAGACCTAAAAACTTAACTTCCTGTTGAAACAATTTGGTCTTCTTTGGAGAAAGTTTCAAATTGCCAAAAGTTAATCGGTCTAGAACAAACCTCAATCGCTTTAGATGCTCTGGATAAGTGTTACTACAAATAAGTAAATCATCTATGTATAGTAAGAGTGCTTTAAACGGTACTTTTTGAAATAAACAAGCCATAGCCCTTGAAAACTCACTACTTGACGAAGTTTGACCCTGTATCATACGGTTGAACATGTATCTCTTGCTATCATAAGTAAATGCCGTGAGATGTCGACTTTTCTCTTCTAGCCCGATCTGTGTGAATGAACTCACAAAATCGAGTGAAGACAAAATCTCTGTCTCCGTAAGACGGTCAAATACATTTCTAATCTTAGGTAGCTCATAATTATCCTGTATACATTGTGAATTTAAACTTCTCGCATCTGTAACAAAACGATAAGTAGATCCTGTAGAATTAGATTTGGGTACCATAAACACTGCTGAATTCCATAAACTGTACTTACATGGAGAAATCTGGCCTGACTTACATAATGCAGCGATTTCCTGATCCATGTGGGGCTTTATTTTGTACGGAATGGGCCTAGATGGAACCCATTTAGGTACAAAATCACGCTTTAAATTCAATTTTGACTCATAAAATGATGCACAACCTAGATCATTCTTATCACGAGCAAAACAATGACTATACTCTGTAACTAACTCTTTCAATTGCTCTCTGTAGAGTGCGGGAACATGAGAAAGGTTGTCAATTTGCAATTGCTCATGCAGCTGATTGACATCTTTCCATTTTCCTGTCTCAATAGTCTCCTCTACCGTACATGCAGTATCTAGACGGGGAATGTCTAGATCGGCATTATACCACTCTTCTTTACCCGTTACTCTTTTCAAAGATCTTACTTGATCTGTTTCACCTTTATTAATCGGCTCAAAAAATCCAAGTAGCTGATTTCTGTATACCTTTATTGCATTATCTGTGGGGTTGACGCAATGCACGTGAATTTTATTACCTTTAGAGTAAGATAATGTTCCGGTCACTAACAAATTTGATTTGCATGGTAAGCTACGATAAGGTTCAACCACTCCTTCATAATTGTTGTCACGCTGTTTCTTAGATAACGGAAAGTTCCCAAGAACAAACATGGAACAATTAGGTGGAACTGTAACAGTCTGAGATAATCTAATTCTAACTTTATTCTTTATAACAAGGGGTTTTAATTGACTCTCACACACTCTATTAGAGATTCTAACTGTATTAGATGGAACATCAATAATCATTTCCATGGATCTGATAACATCCATACCGAGTAAGAAATCGGTATCAATATGATCACATACGATGAAAGTTTCAATACTACTAGCACCATTTATCTCTATCTGTAAATCTATCTCACCTCTCATCGGTATAAGCTTCTGACTAAGACCTGCTATAAGCTTATTAGTGGGTTTTACATTATCAGCTAAACCTATAATATGTACGAGTCTAGTAGCAACTAAACTGACATGAGCTCCTGTATCTACTAAATAATTTACTGGTTGATCTCCACAAAACCCATTCAAAACAATATCACGTGAGAGAGGTCTCCTTTGTCGAGACTCATTCGCACATCTATTGACGGAGCTAGATGGTTCTTGCGAATGTGAATCAACGGTAGGGTTGCCTGTAGATATAAAATACCTCTCTCTAAAGAAAATTCTGTTTATGACCACTTGATTCTCTATAAACGTTATTAATAGTTTTCTTTAAACCTGGACAATTCTTCATATAATGCTCACCTTTACAAATATAACACTCTAACTTACGACTACGGGAATCAGATCTACCGATATTACTATATCGCCCTCTACTGTTAGAGCGACCTCTGTATGAACGATCTCTATAACTGAATCTATCCGAAGATCGTCTTCGGCCTCTGGACCTGTCCCAGGAACGGTCACGAGAACGATCGCGTGAGCGATCCTGAGATCGATCGCGAGAACGATCGCGAGAACGATCACGGTAGCGACCTTGAGAACTATCCCGGTAACGACCTTGAGAACGATCACGAGAATTACCTCTATACCTTTCCCTAGAATCGGATCTATTTCTGTATCCCGATCCACCTGCAGTGTTTGATTCAGAACTATAAGGTGTAGAACTCCGATAATTACCTTTATAATTGCGGTTTCTTGGCCTTGATCTATCAGAACTAAATCTTACCTCTGTAGTGGAACTCTTCATGATACTTGATGTAGAAGAAGATGTTGCTTCCTCCTCTTGATCCTTCGCGAGACGCTCAAGATGCTTGGCCTGCCTCACTGCGGTCTTGAATGAATCTAGATCCACGTTTTCGTTCAACTTGGTCCGGATACCTGGATCTGAAATACCTTTAAGGAATACCAACAAGCACTGGTCTTCAGCTGACTCCTTATCTTCTGGATAAGCTAGAGAAGCCTTTTTCCGCAATTTAAAAACATAATCTGAAATGGATTCGTTAGTCAACTGTTTACAAGCGTTTAACTGACGCCTCAGAGAAAACCTCTGTTCCCCGTAAATAGCTTTCTTGAAGAGTTCAAGAAACCGTTCGTGACTCTCTTGATCGTATTCATCAACTGTAACAGACTTAAACAACTGGTAGGTCTTATCATCCTTTATACTCTGCATAAACATTGGAAACTGCCTACTACTACCTAGGCGAGCAACTTGACAATACTCTGCATATCTCTCGCAATGCAACATGAAATCATCTCCTTTATTGAAAGATGGACGTTCTGTCTGATTGGACAGATTTAACAACTGAATAGCACTTGACAACTCAACTTCTCTACCCGAGCTTTCTTGAAGCTTGGATTCAAGCTCACTCTTGAAATCTGGATCATCCTTTATTAACTGATCGACGCGCTCACTTATCTGTGTCTTAGTGAGATCCGTCATCAAACAATTGGTTTTTAATCAGGCTCCAATTGAAATGAATGAAGTATTGAATGGATGAGTATAATGTTTTGGAGTCGAGTAGGTACTAAGATGACAACAGCTAGATTCACCAAACAAGAAGTGTCTTATCTATAAAACATTGCTCACGCATTGCACATGACATAATATAAAATATAACCTATACATCACACTAGTGTATCAAAGATTATGTGATTTTCGAATTCTAACCGTCCTTAGGACGGTCCTAATGGCAGTTATTGTCATTGAGTGCAGTACGCAGTTGTGTTTGAGTGAAGTGAGTGGGTGAAGACGTGAAGTGCGTGCATTATGTAGGTAGTTGCCTGACTTGTACGTAAGAAGTAATTGAGTCACCCGGGTTGGTTTTTATCGAGTGATTATACACTTCCAGCAAACTATATGACAATGGGTGATCGTTTGGTGGACCATATTGTTTATTATTACCATGGTAACCTTCCCATGAAGCTATGGTGAGTCTAATTCGATCATAAATACCATTACACGACAATCCAATATGGAAGTGTTGATGAGAAACTCGCCGAGAGGGTGGGAGAGAGATATAATAATTAATAGAGCTACCTGCTACAGCTGTTTGTGGCAAAGAATGTGGGGAGCCCATGAGAGACAACTTTCATTTTCATTTTCAGCCGCTAATGCGATCAGCTTCCACTTTCACTTTCACTACCGAAGCCGTTGAGACGAATGGCAGGGTAAGCCACCTGCTGCCGGTTGTGGTACTGGTAGAGAATTTTGGAGAGAGAGAGAGAGAGAAAGAGAGAGAGAGAGAGAGAGAGAGAGAGAGGGAGAGAGAGAAAGAGAGAGAGAGAGAGAGAGAGAGAGAGAGAGAGAGAGAGAGAGAGAGAGAGAACCGTACTACGAGCGAGATTAGTTAAGATATGGACGATGTCATCTAATCTTACTCACGTGGACCCTTTCAGTTTCACTTTCACTTTCACTTTCATCAACTGGTGACTACTGCACGGGATACACGTGACCGGTACCGCGTGAGTGGCAGGACTATTTAGATCTACCATAACACCTCAGAAGTTAGAATTCGTCCCCATTTCCAAGAGTTTTATTCTTTATATAGCAACCACCCATCTAAACTGTTAAACTGACCATTGTAGCAAATATAAGTTCATGATGAAGTTGTCGATGGTTATTCTGGTAGCCCTGGTTGGTGCAGTCTCTGCCGCCAATCTCAATTGCCCAAAGTGCGTCGAAACCGGTAAGTTTGGTGTTGTATTAGTACGTCCAGCATTTCAACGTGTCTTTAATATTATACTTACAGTAGGTTAGCGACTGGCTATTTGAAATGGCGGCTAGTTTGAAACACCCCTTCTACAGGCCAGCAGGTGCACCATATTTGATTTTTAGACATCAGTGGGATAGTCAAACGGGGGGGGGGGGGGGGGGGGGGGGCCGGCTGAAGTTTTTGAAGTTTTTGAAGTCGACTTCAAAAACTTCAAACAGAAACTTAGGGTGGAAAACTTCAAAAACTTCAAAAACTCATATCTCCTAAACCGTTGCAGATAGGCCCTATGTTGCTTCATAACTCTTATATAAACTTGCATATTCCGAACAAGATACACCCCTTTAAAAATCCTATAGACACTCAGAAACCATTAAAACTGGTCTAGCCCAAAAAAAGTCATGCGCACATACAAAATTATGAAAATATCCCATTATCCCTCGAATTAGATGAGGTGGAGACTTCATTTTGGCACTTACCCCCACTAACTCGAGGCCGCTGATGATTTTAGTGTCCATAGTTTTTCACTACTCCCTTCATAAAAAATTTGCATTTTGTGAAACTGGAAAAAAGGGTGTGGCCCCAAAAAAATTTTTGAAAATTTAATTCATAGTAATTTTAAACACTTTCTTAGCAATTTCTAGGCAATTTGAGTTTTTGAGAATGAAAATTAAATTTGTTTTTACAAGAAAATTAAATTTTTCACACCAAATTGTGCCTTGGATTTCATGGCTAGGAATCATTGTAAATATCCTAATTTGTGCTAGAAAAAGGGCAGACAAGGACGGATAACTTTGCCACAATATGTATTAAGCATGAAACTAACCTAAACAAGTGTAATAAAAGTCACTAATAGCATATAAAAGTAGTTAAGAGTTTTTGAAGTTTTTGAAGTTTTTGAAGTCAACTTCAAAAACTTCAAAAACTCAAAAAGTAGGGTGGAAAACTTCAAACTTCAAAAACTTCAGCCGGCCCCCCCCCCCCCAGTCAAACTCATGCCAAGCCCACTACTGTATAAAAATCCAAATTTGGTGCACCTGTTGTCCTATTATTATGTTTCAAATTAGCCGCCATTTCAAATAGCAAGTCGCTACCCTATATAATATATATGAATTATATCAAGGTGTGTCGGTACATCAGGAAATTACAAATTTGGAAACTGATATCAGTTTCCAGCTCCCAGTTACAAATGGCAGTGCTGAAACTACACGCAGCGCTACTTTCAAATGAGTCTCCCAGCTAGAAACTGGTGTCAGTTTCCTGCAACCTGGTGTCAGTTTCCTATTTCTAACTGTCCCTCTCTCAATTATTCCCCTCTGTCAACCATTCCGTTCTGTCATAGCATAGACTTTTTGGCGCCCTTATCACAACCCATTGGCCATTACTACTGCAGCTGCAGTGATGTGTACACTGTACACACACATTGACCCCTCTGTGTTGTGTTCTTACATGTGTACACTGTAGCTAGTCAGGGCATATGATACCAAAAAATGCTGAAAAAGAGTGTTTTTGGTGTTTCTAGGGACCTATTAGAGTCTACTAGAAGTGGAATTAGCTTGATAACAATTATACCCTCATTTTATCATCATATGCCCTTGGTAATGAAATTCCCCCTCTGCGCTAGCTCACGGAGGGGTAATAATATCGCTTGTACGGCGGGAAAAAAATTCCTGTGTCCAAACTACAAAGCAGAAAGTTCTAATTTTTTGAACATACCGAGGAAATTGTCTGAGCTACCATTACATACCGGAATTTTTCGATATTTTGGCCATTAACACTGTTTTTGTTTTTGGAAAACTATGAAGATGCTGGAATTTGGCTACAAAAACCTTCAGAAATGTGCAAAATGCCATTCCAAAGGTATTAGAGGTGGATTCATTGATAACTAAGCTATAGTCGAGTCAGAAAAAATTCCACAAGATTGGAATTTTATGCCCATATAAGGAGTTATGCGACACACCTCTGTTGTTAAACATGTGGTGTAATCGCTACCGGTCGTTACTTTCTGTAGAATTCAGGTCCTGGTTACTATACAAACTAGTACCATACGTTTTAGATAGGTTTTTGACAAGTTTTTGATAACTTTTTATGAGAAGGTCCCGTAAATTTTCATTTTTAGGTAGGCGGTATTGTCACCCCTATATGCAATAATAGGGGTGACTTCGTAACCAACATATGCCCTGACTAAGCGTGCAAATTCATCTCAATAACACGCTCCCGCCGCGATACAAAACTTGTACAGCCGGGATATATACTTTACCGGTATCCCATTTGTAATCAGCGTTCTCAAATTCAACTTTCCCCCAGAGAAGGGTACAGATTGTACAGCAACATCTACGCAATGTGACAGTGCTGCAGGAAGATGCTACAGTATTACATACACGTAAGTCATGAGGTAACACTCACAATTATAGCACAGTAAAAGAAAGGTACCTACGTCCTACATAATTTAAATATTTGGTAAAACATGCGGAATATAGCACCGTTAAACATATGTCTACCCCATCAGAAAGACACCGAAAGATGGGACAGCCAAAGAGTACTTCATGAAGGGCTGTGCTGTACCTACTACTACAGATGAGTTGACAGTGTTTGGTCTTGTAAATGATGCAGCCGTTGCAACATACACAGCCCTAAAAGGTGAGCGTAAATACCAGTACAAACCCCTCTACCTCTAGATACCAATACAAACCCCTCTACCTCTAGATGCCAGTACAAACCCCTCTACCTCTAGATGCCAGTACAAACCCCTCTACCTCTAGATACCAGTACAAACCCCTTTACCTCTAGATGCCAGTACAAACCCCTCTACCTCTAGATGCCAGTACAAACCCCTCTACCTCTAGATACCAGTACAAACCCTTCTACCTCTAGATGCCAGTACAAAGTACAAACCCCTCTACCTCTAGATACCAATACAAACCCCTCTACCTCTAGATACCAGTACAAACCCTTTACCTCTAGATACCAGTACAAAACCCTTTACCTCTAGATGCCAGTACAAACCCCTCTACCTCTAGATACCAGTACAAAACCCTCTACCTCTAGATACCAGTACAAACCCCTCTACCTCTAGATGCCAGTACAAACCCCTCTACCTCTAGATACCAGTACAAACCCCTCTACCTCTAGATACCAGTACAAACCCCTCTACCTCTAGATACCAGTACAAAACCCTCTACCTCTAGATACCAGTACAAACCCCTCTACCTCTAGATGCCAGTACAAACCCCTCTACCTCTAGATACCAGTACAAACCCCTCTACCTCTAGATACCAGTACAAACCCCTCTACCTCTAGATACCAGTACAAACCCCTCTACCTCTAGATGCCAGTACAAACCCCTCTACCTCTAGATACCAGTACAAACCCCTCTACCTCTAGATACCAGTACAAACCCCTCTACCTCTAGATACCAGTACAAACCCCTCTACCTCTAGATGCCAGTACAAACCCCTCTACCTCTAGATACCAGTACAAACCCCTCTACCTCTAGATACCAGTACAAACCCCTCTACCTCTAGATACCAGTACAAACCCCTCTACCTCTAGATACCAGTACAAACCCCTCTACCTCTAGATACCAGTACAAACCCCTCTACCTCTAGATGCCAGTACAAACCCCTCTACCTCTAGATACCAGTACAAACCCCTCTACCTCTAGATACCAGTACAAACCCCTCTACCTCTAGATACCAGTACAAACCCCTCTACCTCTAGATGCCAGTACAAACCCCTCTACCTCTAGATACCAGTACAAACCCCTCTACCTCTAGATACCAGTACAAACCCCTCTACCTCTAGATACCAGTACAAACCCCTCTACCTCTAGATGCCAGTACAAACCCCTCTACCTCTAGACACCAGTACAAACCCCTCTATCTCTAGATACCAGTACAAACCCCTCTACCTCTAGATGCCAGTACAAACCCCTCTACCTCGACTAGATGCCAGTACAAACCCCTCTACCTCTAGATACCAGTACAAACCCCTCTACCTCTAGATACCAGTACAAACCCCTCTACCTCTAGATGCCAGTACAAACCCCATCTACCTCTAGATACCAGTACAAACCCCTCTACCTCTAGATGCCAGTACAAACCCCTCTACCTCGACTAGATGCCAGTACAAACCCCCTCTACCTCTAGATACCAGTACAAACCCCTCTACCTCTAGACACCAGTACAAACCCCTTTACCTCTAGATGCCAGTACAAACTCCTCTACCTCTAGATACCAGTACAAACCCCTCTATCTCTAGATGCCAGTACAAACCCCTCTACCTCTAGATGCCAGTACAAACCCCTCTATCTCTAGATACCAGTACAAACCTTTTACCTTTGCATGTCAGTGCAGCATTGAACATACAATTATAAATTATATTATCCATAATATAATTTAGATTTTTACCAGTTCCGTACTCACTACTCACCCTAAAACCAGCCTAACCATTATCGTTCCTTCAGCGGAATGGTGTAATACCGATGCGTGCAACGAGTACTCCGCCCGATTGAATTGTTTCGCGTGTGATGCCGACGTAACTGATATTGATACCCTGTGTGATGCAAAAGATACTACTGCCTTCTGTGGAGTTGCTGAGCAGTGTGCTTCAGTCTTCTACATGGCGTAAGTATTATAGCAGGGGTACGTGGTGCGGTAGGAGCTGCAACTAAATTTGAAATGATAATTTATAGAACATACCATGAATCATATCTTACTATAGTAAAAGCAAAAATGTCCTCAAACATCAGACATCATAATATGCACTTGGAAATAGTGACACAGTTTCCATGGATCTGGGTATCTCTATTATAATTTGGAGATGTCGCGTGATGGTCTTTCGTTCAGTGCGTTTCTACGCGACAGACTGCTCCTTCATAAAACACTTCATATGACCAAAGCTGTTACTCACAGTTTTGGAACTTTCAGTCAGTGGAAGTTTATTAATATTTTCGAATGCCTTTTAACATGCCAGTCCCCATAGTTACCAATTCAGTTGCCATGGCAACCGTGTTGAAAGGGGCGAAAAGAACCACCAGGCGAAGCCGGGTGGGTTATCAAAAAGCCCTTACTTGAGCGCACCCAATGGGTGCGCTAGTCTAAACTAAGATCATATCTTTACAGTGAGGAAGGGTAGAATATTGCACGTGCAACTCAAGTACTGTTTTCACATCACCTTGCGTGTGCTTGCTCCCATCCTGACTTCACCCTACGACACCACCATCTGCACCATTATCCACCAATTGGTTACGAAGTCACCCGTATTATTGATACATCCGTGTATATCCATTAGGGTCACCACACACCAAAGTTAAAATTAAAATTAAAATTTGACGTTTTTGGTCATAACTCTGCCGTTTCTTGGCAAAATTGCTTCTTTTTGGGCTCATTTGAAAGAGGGCATCGAGCCCGTTCTGAAGAGCTCAAGAAACTTAAAATCGGTGCAGAGTGCGCGGCGTTAAGGCGCATAATGCGCGCGTTAAAATTTTAAAATTTTAACGCACACATTTTGCACTGTAACGCCGCACACTTTGCGCAGATTTCAAGTTTCTTGAGCTGTTCAGAACGGGCTCGATGCCCTCTTTCCAACAAGCCCAAAATGAGGCAATTTTGCCAAGAAATGGCAGAGTTATGACCAAAAACGTCAAATTTTAATTTTAATTTTAACTTTGGTGTGTGGTGACCCCTAGCTATTATAGCGCAAAGGAGTAATTTCATTACCAAACCAATACCCAAGAAGGAAGGCCCTACTGCATATACCTGTCACCCAAGTTCAAGGCAGTCAATTACAATTAGGCATCACATCCCATGTATCCAATCCCGTCCGTAGGGCGGGAATTTCCGCTTGTATTTCTAACCCATGGAACTACCCTACAGGGCAGATAAAGCACATAACACAAGGATGTGTAAGGTAAAATCTGACCCCAAGGAATGGGAATGTGCAGACAAGGAGAAACAAAGTGGATGTGGTAAGTGTGATACTAATAATACTATAGCTCAGGGAGACTGCAAAACACAAAGTTTACCGTTTAGTACTGTAACAGTTGATTAAAATCACGCACACTCACATGATCACTGCCTTGTTTCAGGAATCAAGTTCTGCAACGAAGAAAAGTGTACAGATTACAGCTCAAGCATGTCCGCTGCCATCGCTCTTCCCCTGCTCTTGGTGGCCATTGTTAACGCATACTTCTAACTGAACATGGAAGTGTTGATGCAGGACACGAGGTGCTGTTGAACCGAATCCGGAAGAGTTGATATTATGAACTGAACTCTTCTGCTAGACGTCTTATATTATCATTGTATTGTCCATATAGGTGTTCTTTTACCAATTCCTAAAACATTCTTTAAATTCTCTAGATAGGAATATACTTGCAAAATCAAATTGTTTTCATTCTCTCCCCCTTTCTCACTCTCACACTCTCACACTCCCGCTAATGTTATAATGTATGTCAATGTGATCTGATATGATCTCTTTCTCAGTTCCCACATTTCAAAATTTTATCAAAATTGAGAAAGGGAGGAGCTTAGCGCCATATAATAGTTACCTATACCCGGGCGATATTATATGCGGTTTGCTCAGCGTGTGGCTTAGTGGCTAATGTGGCTAAGTAACCCAAAAAAAACAGATACCGCTATTATGTTGAGGGTTCCAAAACTTCCTGTCATCAGATAAGATCACCCACCCATGGATCAAATGCCTCTATTGAGAACAAGAGAGAGAGAGAGAGAGAGAGAGAGAGAGAGAGAGAGAGAAGAGAGAGAGAGAGAGAGAGAGAGAGAGAGAGAGAGAGAGAGAGAGAGAGGGAGAGAGAGAGAGAGAGAGAGAGAGAGAGAGAGAGAGAGAGAGAGAGTGAGAGAGAGAGAGAGAGAGAGAGAGAAGAGAGAGAGATGAGGAGAGAGAGAGATAGAGAGATAGAGAGAGACAGAGAGAGAGAGAGAGAGAGAGAGAGAGAGAGAGAGAGAGAGAGAGAGAGAGAGAGAGAGAGAGAGAGAGAGAGAGACAGAGAGAGACAGAGACAGAGAGAGAAAGAGAGAGAGACAGAGAGAGACAGTAATAGTAACTTACTCGTGAATCTCCGGAAGATTTTGCGGGCATGCAGGAAGGGAGGGAGAGGGTGGGACATAACACTCCAAGGTGCTAGTGTGATTACTACTCATTAACGATACCTCACTTAGCGCATAATTGTCAAACCTGAAATAATGTGATTTATTTTAATTGCAGAAAATCGATTTCTTGTTGAGTAACTCAACAATCGATTTCAGGGTTAGTGACGCAGTCACCCCTACACTAGCAGTCACCTCTACACTAGCAGTCACCCCTACACTAGCAGTCACCCCTACACTAGCCGCGTATAGCGCGGCTAAACGAAACCTGCGGGTTTAGCCGTTTGCCCCCCCCCCCCCTCGGCCCTCCCTCCCTACCATAATGAAATATTCAGCGATTCTACAATTATTGGATGCAGCACACCTATAAGATGCAACACCTATAAGATGCATCATTATTATTAGTGATTATTAGTGAAAACCTATAATAATGGTAAACGCTAAAACTAACTTCTTCTGTAGCTCATAGACAGTCTGCTCGAAGTAGAGTCTCTTCTTTACGTACTCCCGTGCTCCTCCTAGCAGGATAACGGAACAAGAAAGAGGACCAACTGCACCAGCGTCACGTGCCGCTTGGACAAGAGTTGATGCCATGGCGTCGCTGAGCAACTGATAAACCCGGTCTACCGTGAGAGTCTCTATCGGGTCAGAAAACAATTCCGCCCAGTCGAGTTGGTCAGAGGCGGCGCAACCCTGCGAGAACCAGATATTAGGTGGGGGTACGGAAGGAGTTACTATGTTGCAACATCTAGTAAGAAACAAGGGAGTTTAATGAAAAATGTGGATTACAACAGTGATACAACAGGTTAAATGCGCTACCGAGCAATCTGCAAAAGAGAGAGAGAGAGAGAGAGAGAGAGAGAGAGAGAGGAAAAAGATAGAAAAAGATAGAAAAAAGATAGGATGGTGTAATTGACGGGCCCTCGATCACTGACACTCTGCTCTGTCTGTCTAGAATTTATCATTGATTCATATATATTAGGCGTGATTCAGCGTAACGCTGGGCAGGCACGGGGGTTGCAATTGTCACAATATAGAGAGTTCTGCTGCACCGTAACCACGATTGCACCTCCTCCGATCCAGCTAGGGTCTCCTGGACCAAATCTTCAGGCCTCCTTCTCAGCCCCTTTATCCCCTCTATCAGATTTTTCAGCTTTTTCATTGCCACCCTTCTCTGCCTCTTTGTCTCTGTGCTCCGCGAACTTCTTCGCCAACATTGTTGTAGCCATTTTGATGAGCGTGTTAAACTTTACCAGCACCACGTTTTTCTGTTACACGAGTTACAATATAGTACCGGGCCAGAGGCGCCCATGGGGAAAGGGGTTCGTGGGTCCTTCCCATCCCCATATATATGGAATAAAGTCGGATTTTTTGAAGTTGTCACCCCCCCCCTTTTCACGCACAGCGTCGTATTTGTGCGTGACAGCCCCCACTCGAGCTCTCACTTTTCGGCAAAAAGCCACATTATATCATCGGAAAGAGCATAATTTTCCGTCCGTAAAGTTTTTGTTTGACGAAATTGGTCAAGAAACAATTACCGTAAGTTGGGGTAACTTTGTACCACTTTTTAGCATTCTCCTAAAATAACTCCTTGCCAGAACCACACTCGAAAATTTTTGAACCAAATAATCCCGTTCCAGACCTAGTACACCAGATATAACTAGTGAAATTTTTGGTCCCCTCTCATTTAATTACATTAATTAGCGTGTATTTTAGTGTAAGTGGGGTTTTAGGGCATGGGGTAACTTTGGAATGAGGGTGGGGGTAACTTTGGACAACCCGTCCAAAGTTACCCCAAGATAGTAAATATTGGAACAAACATAAATCCGAACATTTTGCAATGATAAATAAATGAACCTAAAATGTTTAAATGGGGTTTAAATGGGTCAATAAATTAAAAAAGAACAATAGGGTTAGCCAAACGCCCCATGATTTAAAAAAACATTTGTTGATGTCGGCTCAACTTTTTTGGGTGTGAGGAATGATGAAACTAGCCACCAAATAAAATTTCAGCTTCAATCGGACTTGATTTAGAGGTTGCCACATTCCGACCTGAAACCCATCAAAACTTCAGTAATTTGGGGTCCCCTCATCCATCCTGTAGTTTGGTAGATGGTATTGGCCCTATAGTTCTTTTTGCTGAATTGGATAGACAGGCCTAGTGTTCTACTTATAATGGGGTACTACGGCTACACATAAAGTGATTTGCTTTTTGGCTATCACCCCCTCTGTGCTCCTGCATAGATTTTCTACAAGACCGAGAACACTCCCATGCTCCCTTACTTCATAGCCCCCTTTCTCTCAGCTACCCATCTCACCATAACTAAGCTACCCCTAGGATGATGAGGAAACTTGCCCAGCGCGACTTTAGAGTTTGTATTGGTTTTTCAGGCGGGATTTTCTGTATTTAGCTCCATAAAATAGTTTTTTCAAAAATCGTAGTTTTTTTTTCCACTAACCTATCGAATAAGATGGATGGAAAAATGGGCTGTGTGCTGGGGCTGAATCTAGGGTATATGGCCCTAAACACATGCCGAGAGGTCCTACCCCGTACACGCGGCTCTCTCTAACTGGCCCTCTCGTTTCCTAACCCCTGTCGTGCCTCTTCACTATCTGCCTTCGTCCAACAGAGACATCAAAATTCCAAACCTGTAGTGTGGGGTAAACTTTGGCAACCAACCCCGTCAAGTTACCCCCAAATTCAAAAATGGCTATGGGGTAAACACATTGCCACCCCTATTAGCTCAATTCAAGTAATTGAATCGGTTTTGAAAAATGGTTGCCCCAACCAATTATTTTGAATTCCTAAAACCCTTCCAACCTCTTAACTGGAGACTACAGCTGTGATGTCGGACCTGTCCATTTATCTCCTAGCACCGGTCAAAGCTAAACGGATCCCCATTTTGGATTTGATACATTTTCAAGCGATTTTGCATCACTATGTTTGCCCCAAATTAGGTCCAGCTAATTATCATAGAATTGAAAATACTAATTTTGACCCGTTAGTTCTAGACATTTGTAAGTTAATTTACTTTGTACAAAACTACGACCCAAAATTATGCCAAATCTGGTCGTTATCTGGGTTGGAATTTTTGTTCATAAAAAAAAAAATCTCCAAATTTTTGAAAGTGTCCAAAGTCTACCCCTGCAAACAAAGTTACCCCAGATTACGGTATATAAAAGGCGTGAGAGCCAAAACAAGTTTCCGGCGTGTAAATAAAAAATCGTGCCGCCACCACGGCCCGGGGGGTGACAACTTCAAAAAATCCGACTTTATAATATGATCCCTCTCCTCAAAGTTTTGGCTATAATCGATTACCTCACTCTCGTTATCTGGTACCATAGAGCTTTCCATTGAATCGTCCCCGAAATCAGACACAAGTGCATCATAGTCCAATGTTGATGTTTGGGAAATTGCATCATCCTGGTGAAGATTTATTATTATTTATGACAAAACAACATCTATACCATGTATACAGCTAAACAATATATAATGTTGTAATCACTCACATCATTTTCACCGGGAAGTGTTGTAAAGATGTGAAGCAGTTTCCTCAGACTAGGTCGAAGGATGGAGGAGCACATGTTGCACGCCTCAACCTCTCCAATGTACTTCAGAAAGGTACTGTTTACTGAAACAAGTGTAATACCCCGTGTGTTATCTTGTGAATCTGGTGAAGGATTCTCACTACACACCATCTATACGTTTGTCTCATATAAGACCGTCCTCTCCGCACCGGGCCGAAGGCCCGGTGCGGCTACGTGAGGCCGCGATGTACAGTCAGTGTCTGACAACTATACGTATACTACACAGATCGTTACCCAAGACTGACCTAGAAAGATAAACTCATCCGATCTGGCTATCTCCACAGTGGCACAGAAGGGTTTCTGAGAAAGGCAGTGGCGAAAGGGAGGGGTTAATCCACCACCGTGGAAACCAAGGCTTTGTACCGGTAATGTAGATTACCCACCTTTCATCACCTAAGAGAGAAGATTAGATAGGAGAGAGAGAAGAGAGAGAGAGGCTCTATCTAGATAGAGCTAGGCTACTATTTCTCGATAGCTATATAGAGCTCTCCTTCTCTTCTCTCGCTCCGCTCTCTATTCTCTCTCGATCGCGCTTCGCTTCTATCTTGTCTTTCTAGCCACTCGCTCTCTCTCTCTCTCCTTCTCGCTCTTCTCTCTCTCGCTCGCTCTCTCGCTCTCTACCCCCCTCTCTCTCTCTCTCCTTCTCTTCCCCTCCCAGACAGTTCATTTGGTGTCCCCGACCGGGCACAGCCACACTTCTAAAACGGCTTCACTATACTCTATCCACACCTCACTATCGCCCCATCTCCCATCTCCAACCGGCGTTTACGCTCCACCGTCTCCCCTGCACGAGTGGTAGACATAGACTTTTCTCTTGGTTCGGCGGTGTTATGCGGGTGGTCCGTCCCTTCTTTTCTCTCCTGGGCAGTCTCCTATGGGTATCAGAGTAGGGATTCCTGGGGTGGGCGTTGCGATGGGGGGTTCGGCGGGCGGGGCGTGGGACTCACTTTGGAAAATTCGATTTAGGGTGATTATTCCAGCTTCGGCCGGGGTCCCGCGGAGTCAGGTTGAAAACTACGTGGCTTTTCTGAGCTGTTTTCTGTCCGCCCCCGACATGTTTGTTGAGGCACGATTTAACGGATGATTAGAGGTCCGGGCGGAACTCTAACTCACCTTTTCGAGTTGTGGGGGCGAAGTGAGTTCTCCTGTCCGCTAAAAAATGTCGAAATTCTACTTTTTGTCCCTGCCCTGCGCTAAACTCAACAAAGTCTTCACAGACTCTACAGACTCCACTTTCTTTAGACAGGGGGAACACGAGTGTACAGGGAAGGGCGGGGAGACATATGACTTGTTTGTGTGCCGCAGTGTAACATAGGCGAATTTCCGACCGAGTTTTCTGGTCCGGACTACGTAAACGTCTTGACCTTCAGTACACAGAGAAAAACGGGGCGGGTGGTGGAATCTGTACAATGTGTCTGGCCGGGCGTACGATTGTGTGCAGAGCAGAGGGTGCATGCAAAGTTCTGGTGAGTTCCGGGGGAGAGAGAGGGCCTGACAGGAGTGGACAGAGAGTAAAAGAGAGAAGGAAGTGCTGAAGCAGCAAGGGTGGGGACCCACATGAAGATAGGGTTAAAAATCAAAAATTCGGGCTAGGCGCTGCAAACCTGTAATATTCCAGTCACAGTGGGGGGAAATTCTAAGCGGTCGAGTAGGGATTGGGGGAATGGGTTTCCTCTTCTTTTTAAAAAAAGGGCGCGGAAGTAGGGTAGAGTCTCTTTTGGTTGAGGTTTGGATGCCGGTGTGACCCATCCTCGCCGGGAACTCGGGCTCCCTCACTGGATAGCATTGAAGGCGGGAGGGGGGTTGGTGGTGTGTATGGTGGGGAAGGCGGTGGGGCTGGCATGGTCTGAGGTGGGAGGGGGGTGCCGGAGGGGAAGGGCTTCGAAAAAGTAAGAATCTCATTTTAGAAATAATTGCGAAAATGTGTAATTGGGGTAAATAGGGGGGAGGGGGCTGACACTAAAAATGCGCTGAGAGGTTCAAGGGGGGAGATGTTAAAGGTCGGGGGGAAAAAAAAAAAAAGAAAATGGGGGCTGAAAAAGAGAGGGCGGGTTATGGGGGAGCTCTTGGAATGGGTTGAGGTCATCGGAATTTGTCGCTTAGGGCTCGATGCTGAAAAGGTTGGGAAAAAACGGGGGGGGTCGGGAAAGGAAAAAGATTGGGGTTCGGAGTAAAGAAACCGTACGGAAGCAGAAGGGGAAAACGGAAAGCGAGGGTGCAGGTAACGAGGGGGAGGGTCCCTTCTCCTCTATATATTTCCAATCCTTCCCCATCACTGGATCTTCTCTTTTCATCGTTTCAGGGTCACATGGGGTTCTGGGGGGGGTGAGGGGGGGGGTGTGGGGGGGGGGTGGCGGTATATCTCCTCGTCCAATGCTGTCTGTCCAGACCAGCAACTAGCAACTGCAGGCTGCGCTGCTCTCTGTAGCCTACTCAGTGACGATTCACCCATATAACCTTGTCTCGCTGGGGCTCTACAATTCTATCCGACAAGTCACCTCCCTCTCCTTCCCTTCATCATCACACGGGATACGCCATTTTATTCAATCTTCTCCCCACACGACCCGTTTCTCCTTCTACTATAACCGTTCACAAAAAAAAGAGCGAGGAAGAGAGATGGAGAAGGAAGAGAGTGGAGAGAATAAAAGAGGCTGGTCATTCACTCGCATTGGTTTTGTATCCTCCCTCTCTCCAATACATGGTTTTTCACCATCAGCCTATAAGCTATAGCTACCCCCCTATCCTCGACTCCAATCTATCACAAGCGAACCTACATCACTATTGTTGGAATCCTTTTCCTCCTCCTTATCGCGACCCATACCACTATGCAACTACTACTCAAGACCTTCTCTCTACTGAGCCGTCCCGATCCTATAATATGATCCATCAGAATATGAAACTCCTCAATCAATCTTCTCTGTGTTGACTGGAAATTTGGATTTTCTTCATTAGGCCTTTCGGTAAATACTGATCATGGAGAGATGGCAGAAATCGAGACGAGACGAGTGGAGTAGTCAGAGAGTAGAGAGAGGTTAGAGTGACGGACGGTAGTTAGAACACGAAGACTAGGAGGTAGTACTGGTGTGTAGTAAAGATGATGTGAGAGCGAAGAGAGAAACAGATGATACAGAAGGACATAGGGAGTGGAACGCTAACGATATCAGAGTAGAGAAGTAGAATGCAGACTTCGAGACAGTAGAAAGAGCGCGGAAGGGAGTGTAGAGAGAGGAAGAGCTGAGGTGAAAAGAGATCGTGAGAATGAGAAGCACTTGAAGGGACCGATTAAGCTAATGAACGGGATTGGGAGATGGGTTTTACAGTGTAGACTTATTGTCTAAACTGCACACATACTTTGTTTTCTCTTGTAATAATGATAGCTAGCTTCACAAAAGACTCAAAAATTTTGTTTTGGAATACCTATTTCGCTTCGGCACGGACAGAAACTCACCTTTCTGACAATCACCATGGTCAAAAATCGACAAGTCCCACCCTCCTTAATCTTTTCTTTTTCGCGAGCCTTTTCCTGTAGTTTTTTGCAACGTGACACGTTTGTTGGTTTATTCATCCCTATGTGGAGTTCTCCTGTCCTCGAACCGAAGTCTCGTGACTACAAAACTTTCGAGTTTACGTGTCCGGCATACATCTTTGCCCTATGGTGCACCCTGTTTACAATTTCTTCGAGTATTTTTGTCCCTACGCTATCGCAACTGTTTCTAGCTTGTGCGCTTCCTCCATAACTAGCACAGCCAAGTTCTCGACATCAGATAAGTAGTGCCAGGTGGGAGACCATAAAGTCACCGCATCATTAAAAAAAAGTCGACTTGTAGACGTGTCGGCTCCACATTTTCGGACAATTAACTACTCACTTTCTTATGTGTACTGTCCAGGTATGAGTCTTACAGGTCCGTAGAGATGCCTTTAGAACTGCATTTGGCAGCTATCGTATGACTCACTGTTTCACCGCCCCCATATATACGTTCATAATATGTAAGGAGGGTTAGAACATAACAACAGGTCATAAGGAATTTTATCAGTCATGATTCTTGAACAAATTGTACCTGCCCTGAGGAGGAGACAGCACCACCATGGGCAATGACTCTCTGCTTCTCAGCCTCATCTGTCACATTATGGTCCTTAGTACAAATCTTTACGGAACAGGATTTACCCACACACTTCCCGTCCTTCCCTCCCCTACAGATGTAGGTTCTCCGTCAGTGCACACCCATATTCTCCAACGCGGCGGACGACTGCTCCTTGGAGAAGCTTTTTTGGTGGGACTGGCGTTATCGTTACTTCCTGTAAACATTGTGTTGTTGTTGTGAACTCAACAATAATTAATAGGTTTAAAGGATTGTATTGCTTGAATACAGGTGAAGATCCTCTCACTCTCTAAGTTTGTAAATGTAGAAATTAGAAAGTAGAAACAGAATCAGCTAGTACTATCAACTAATAGTATTTCATGTTAGTATTACAAGAAGGTGTCACGTCACTCTTCAATGTTATACCCGTGTCAGTATTGGATGCATTGGAAGCGGGCCTGGAGGGTGAGATCGTCTGAAAGAGACACACAGTTCCAGTAACCCCACTCCATCGTGTCTGGCCCACTTCATCCTGCCCTTGTTTTAACATCACATCCATAGAATGAAAGGCTCTCTTCATGGCTCTCCTGCAGTTTAGGAGGGTGATTAGTCTTTGATCATAATGGATACCATGAACGTTCAAATTCGATAGATCTAACTTGTAACCCACTTTTCTATATTCACTGGACAGTCCAGTGGACAGCTTTTACCTGATATCCTGTGCCGATGGGAAGGTATTTCCAGCCAGAACCTCCCTTACTTTTCCCCAGAAGTTTGCTGCAACCAATCGGGCTGATGTGTTCCCCTTGAGTCCCTCAAACAGGCCACATCCCCACAAAACCCCCTCTCCCCCGTCTGAAAGTGAGGAGCTGGTAGAGTGAAAGTAGTTATACAAACTTTGCAAGCTGTTACTACCTACCCTCGGATGTATCAACGGTCATGAAAGATTGTCGGAGTTCCTGGATCACTTCTTCAACGTGGAAAATATTCTCCTGAAGCTGTTCGATCTTCAGACCAAACCCGAGCGGCGCAGGTGGTTGTGAACACTCTGTAAATACGGGAATTCAAAAGTGGCACTAGATTTTTAGGGCTAAAGCATAAAGTCACGATCCTTACGACAAGACTAACTGCTATCATCACACTTACCGGTATCGCCGGAAAAGAAGTTAAAGTTTTTGGGTGCCAGTGCCTCGGCCATTTTCTCGAATGCCGGTGATATGTGCCTCTCTTCAGGAACTTCCTTGAAATCCTTGAAGTATAGCATCTTGAGAGTATCGTATGCCGTTGTTAGCTGAGCAACTCGTGCCCTGTCTTTGGATAACTCAAGATGCTCAATTTTACTGAAAATATTACGTTGTTATGCCTTTACTATATAATACTGAGTAATGGCATTACTCATCACATTCGAAAATCACCGACTAGAGAGAGTATAATAATGTGCTATGTATGTCTTACCAGCAGTAGTGTTTGGTAAGATCTAGGAAGGAGGGTGGGTAATTCTCCAGATTCAGGATGGCTAAAGACTCATGCTGCTGGCTGTGCTCCCTCCAATGGCGAAGGGATATTTGCAGGCCACACTTTCCACATCGCACTGTTCTGAGTTTCTGCCGGACCAGCGACATGGGCTATCTGATGATGTGGTTACATTAGAGCTAACAATATCAAATTGGTAAAGTTGTCAATGAAAGAGAAGAAGAGAAGCATGATAATTTCAAAGTTGTATGAGTTGCCCTTTCACTCGTAAAAAAAGAGAGGAGAGAGAGAGAGAGGGAGAGAGAGAGAGAGAGAGAGAGAGAGAGAGATAGAGAGAGAGAGAGAGATAGAGAGAGAGAGAGAGAGAGAGAGAGAGAGAGAGATACAGAGTGAGATACAGAGTGAGAAAAAGAAAGAGATGCAATGGACAGAGAGTCATGATAAACATAGGTTTGAGAATATTAAAACATTCATCTTTTAAAGCTGCCGGGGCTGGGACTGCGTGATATTCAGGATATTTTAGATCTACCAGGGGATAGGATCGGCATTTATTTGATATGCATAAGGGACAATGCATTTACAAAAGCTTTATCATTCATCCACGTCCGTAGTAACGGCGCTTGAGATTGGCAGATCTTTAAAACCCCACGCTGCTTTAAACACACGTTTCTTCGTCCATACAGGAGGGCTTTGCACGCATCTCTGCTCTTTTATATCTAATATTAGCATGATTTATCTCTAGTAGCTCTGTCTCTTATTCTTCTTCCACTTTCCAACTCCTTCTTTATTCGGCGCTATACTTCTTTCATCCTCTGATCACCACGCCAATCGAATATATAACAAGGTGTGAGATTTATCACATGAAGGGTCAACTACTCAACTAGTATCGAAAACAAAAGACCGTCAGCAGAGGAAAACAATAATTGTCAGAATTCCTGGTGACATTGCTATCAGCGGTGGCTTTCCCTATGCCAGATGGCACTGGGGGTATTTAGCTAGAACTCCCGCCACAAAATCCACATACCATGATTCTTGTTCCTCTGTTAGCGGTGTTGGTCGCTACCCAAGCGACAAACATTATCTGTCCTCCAGGGGTCAAAGTCTTCTCAGCTCGCGATGACTCACAATATTATTCATGTCCGGTGGTAGGCAAGGTAGCGGTCCTAGAGAGTTGCCAGCCTGGGGAAGTGTTCGATAGGGTCTCTGAAATGTGTGAGGGTTTGGAGAAGAGGTCGCTGGCTAAGGACATTATAAATAGGCCCGTTATTGGGGAGGATGTGAGGCTTGGGACGCTGTTTGATGCTCGGAGGGGGTTCCTGTACAGCGGGTTTGAACTCTACACCAGAGAAAACCTAGAAAACAAAAAGACCGTCCAGGACGAAACAGGTGGGAAAACAAATACCTTCGTGTCCAATGATGAAAGGAGTAAGTTTAGCCAATTTGGGATCGGTGCGGAGATTGCGTTGTCCATCATGTCAGGACAAATCAAGGTGAAGGGAAGTGCCGAATTCTTCTCTAAAAACAGAGATAGCAGCAATGTTGCCCGGGTCGTCATGAGCTCAGAAGAAATCACTCGATCAGAAACCCTACCGATCTCTGACGACAAGGATTTTGATTACTGCGACCTGGTGAAGGAAGGAAGTGGCCCAACTCACGTGGTCACCAACGTTGTCTACGGCAAGAGGGCGTATCTTGTTTTTGAGAAAACTGCAGGAAGCATGACTGACATTACGGCACTGAGTGGTCGGTTGGAGGCCCAGGTCCTGATTATTCCGGGTATGACCATTGGAGGGCACATTGCTATCAGTATCAATGGGACTGAGTACAAGAACGATGATGAAATGAGGGTAAAGTTTTACGGAGATACCATCTTGGAATCCGTTCCAACCACCTGGTTTCAGGCCATCACGACTGTAAACAAGGCCTTGAAGGATGTACCCAGTAGCCCCATTGCATTCTCCCTGACACCCATTCAGTCTTACTGTAGCGGAGAAGGAGCTGGGCCGGTTATAAAGTCAATCACTGCCTCCCTTGTTGAGAAGTCGATCAAAATTATAAATAATATGGAAGTGGCAAGGCAGCGACTGGCGGCACTATTACAATCCGAAGCGGCAGTAAGGTATGCTGCAATTAAGAAGCAGCTGTCTCTGGTCCAGGCGGCTCTGATTGTCTTTAAAACTAGATATACAGCCAACATGGCAGACAAGATTACCAGAGTCAAGGCGGGCCAGGACGAGGAGAAAGAGCTGGTTAATCTCATGTCCAAATACTGGGAATCCCCCTTCTCTAGTGGACGGTTAAATGTCTTTCTCCAGCAGCGTGAGAGGGAGGTGTTCGCGGTGACTAAGATTGTATCTGATGCTCTTACTCGCAATGACATGGAGTTAGCTGACCCAGTAACGGCAACAGACAACGCATGCATTTTCAAGAAACAGTACGCAACCGTATTCAAACTGAACATCTTACCAGAGCCTCAAAATGCCGAAAACTTCCTGGCAAACACCGACAGTGACTGGAACGAGGATAATTCTTGGATAAACAGCGACTATGAGCTCTACAGGATTGGACAACAGAAGCAGGCCTTTGAGAGGTATGTGGAAACCAACCTAGCGAGGGTAAACGGACCAAGGTGTTACCTTGTCAAGCTAGATCTAGTGGACAACAAGAGAAAGTTTGAGATGCGGCTCTACAAAAGCGGCCAGCAGATAACCAACACCTTCGTCCCACCTAAACGTGCTCCCCAACATTTGATGTGCTCTAAAAGATCAGCGGACGCCGTTGAGTTAAGGATGGGAAAACAAAATAATCCGGATGTCACCGGAATCAGGGTAATAGCTTCAAGTGTTACAGGACAAGGTGTCGTGAGGGAGCTTCCAAACGCTGACAGGGTAACGGTGACTGGATTGGAACCGGGTACAGTTTATGAGCTCACCGCTGAGTACATGGTTCAAGAGGAGCATGGTGTCAGTCCAAAAACTGCTCCAATCCACTGCTCCACTAGGGCCATCTCCGCTCCTTCCACAGTCACCGTCACTAAGACAACCACTAACTCCATCACACTATCATGGTCAAAACCAGAAACTATCGCCCCAGCTCTGAAGGATACTTCCATTTCATATGAGGTATCAGTTAAAGGAAAAGTCAGTAAGAAACTAAGCACAAATGGTCTTTCTATGGATATTTCAGGACTGCCTGCTGGTTCACTCTACGATGTGAACATCGTTGCCAAGCTTCTTCAGCCTTCTCTCACAGACCCCCACAGTTCACCAGCAATAATGGCTGCTATCACTGCTCCAGCTGCCCCTACAGCTCCTAAAGTTAGGGAGGTCCAGAACAACATGGCTATTCTAGAGGTTGACATGAGTGGTGTTCCCGTACCGAAAGGAGCTAGCAAGGACTACCTGTCTGTGAAGTATCACCAAGTGGATGGAAAGAGTGGTGAAATGATTGCAGGAACCCAGACTTCATTCATTCAGCGTGTTTGGGTAAGTAAGACGTGACATGAAGTGCCTGTTTACTGAACCCTTTATTTCATTGCATTATGTTCTTGAATACGCCTCCCTTTAAAATGTCCCTTTCCCCAGGTTGGTGGTTCTACAGATGTATTTCTGGGAGATCTTGTGAAGGGAACTAATTACGAAGCAACAGTGAGAGTACTAGTCCGGTACGACAAGACCATAGTTGCATCGCCCTACTCCGATCCCATTGCCATAAGAACGACCAATACAGAAAGTCCTCAGGAGCTGCTGAGGAATGACATTGTAGTCCTAACATCGGACACCGATAAGAGGAGTGATACTTTGGAAGGCAGTGTGAAGCGGTTGGAAACTGAACGGAAAGCACTAGAAGGCAGAATAGTAATTCCTGACTTCACTGTACTGGCAAGTTCCTCTCATCGATTCTTCAATTCCGTCGGACTGTCCTCTAAAGGTAAATAAAATGACTCATCGTAAGTCACACGTTTTGTGTCATCTTCATTTCTTAGTTAACCAAGTTTAACTTCCATTTCAGTTGCCAGCTCTACAAACTGTCAACTGGATGGTCTAGAGATTTACGAGATTGGAAATCCTGTATATCTTTCCCGTAACTGTGATTCCTATGAAAAGTGCCTGAATCTTTGCTACTGGAAAGGGACCTGTCATGGGGTGGTCTACAAGCCGGCTACCAAGGTGTGCAAGAGTGTCAAAAATCGGCAGGGCCTGGTGCTGTATACCGCTCCCGGACAACAATCAACCAACATTTACTGCTCTGGTGAGTCAAATTTAACCTTTTTCTAGTTATATATACTTTAACTTGTCAGCATTGGGAATATTAGGGTACATTTTATTCTATTTCCTAGGAGGGGCAACTCTGGAGGGCTGGGAGTCATGTGTAAAACGTGATTTTCGGTATGCCACTGATGCCGTCCTGGCAACTGCTAGTGGTGTTTCCAGTCCGGAGGAGTGTACCACGATGTGCCAACTTACAAACAATTGTAGGGCTATCACCCATTCTGGGACTTCTTGTAAAATGATGACCAATAACCACAATTTGATCAAGAGCAAAGCTTCAACAAGTATATCTCTTCGCTGTCTCCAGGGTAGGTTCCTAAATCTCCTCCTTACTCATTTAAATAGTTTGAAAATCCTAGCGTACATCAGATTATGAGTGTCTATCAGTTTGAAATGATACATAGATCTGTAATGTACTTCCCCCGAACAGTTCGAGGCAAGTCTATGACAGGATGTACTTGGTCTGGAAAACGCTTCAATAGCCGATCCCGTCTGAAGACTGTGAATGGTGTAAAGAGTGTCAAAGAATGTGCTATGCTCTGCACTTCAACTCGCTGCAAGGGAGTTTCCTACTCTGCTAGAAACAAGATATGCGAGTTGTTTTCAACTAGAGCTCAAGTAGACTTCGTATCAGATGGAAACTTCGTATCTGTCAGTACTGCATGTTTAGGTGAGTCACTCAGCTCGTATGAAGTTGGAACATTGGTATTTTACCAAGATTCTAGAGCCGCCTGACAGTGAATCTCACATTCGGGAATCGGGATGAACAAAAGTGTAAATAATTTAACATTATTTTATTTCTATAAGTGACCGGTGATTTAATTCTTTCAGGAATGAGGATGTAGTTTCAAGAATCCAGAATATGAAAATGCCGCACATTACATTACTGCACCGGAGTGAATCAGTTTGAGATGAATTGATGTTTGCTATTTTGAGTTAATGCAGTCGAATTCGTTTGTTTTTTGAAGTATGATATACCATTGTGCAACAAGCTGTCTGCTAGTCATTCACATTCCTCCGAGCTGCACGTGCTTTTTTTCTCAATGGACTCCCCTACTTGAAGTACTATCCATCGATGTATCCCTCTCTCTCTTTCTTTCGCTCTCTCTCTCTCCCCTCTCTTCTCTTCTCTCTCTCTCTCTCTCTCTCTCTCTCTCTCTCTCTCTCTCTCTCTCTCTCTATCTCTCTCTCTCTCTCTCTCTGTCCCTCACTCCCTCCTCCACTTCTTCCCTCTCATCAGCTGCTGTCCCGTCTATATAATATCACCGAGGGGGTCCTGCAACCACTTTCCGTGAGTGCTGCTGCACATGCGGGCAGTACATGTGAAGTAGCTTCACCACACACACACACACACACACTGACTAACTAAAGATGCGGCTGAGATGCCCACCGAGGGGAGGGGGTGGAGTTGTCGCCCTCCTACACAAGGTAGCACGTGCAGGACTCATGGTAAAACACACTGTTTTGGAATGCAAGCTAAAACGTGACATTGGAAGTTAGTTAAACAGTCTCCATTCTTCTTATTCTACTGCGAGCTCCAGCGCTACTAGCCATCTTTCATGCCTGAAAACAAAAGGATTTTAGAGTTCCTGGAAACAAAATAGGATTTCTTAAATTCACTGAAAACGAGGAAGCGAAAGAACAAACCATGACTCATTTGACAAGATAAACGTGTGCTTTTATAAAAGCTAACTAAAATGTTGGGATGCCTCACCTAAGCAAGCAGTACTGACAGATACAAAGTTGCTATCTGCTACGAAGTCTTTCTCATCTCTGGTTGAAAATGTTGAACATTGACTGCTTTCGGCATCATATGACACTCCCCTGCATTTAGAAGAGACGCAGAGATTGATACAATCGGTAATGGTATCTTGTTTGTTGATACTTGTCGTTAAAAGGTAGCGTCTGTCAAACCTCACTCCTTTCCAAGTACACCCTTCAACTGACTTGCCCTTCACTAAAAAGTGTTACAGGTGGTTAGATTGCAGACGATTGTTACAGTGCTGCTTGTAGTCAAATTACCGTAATGAAAATACAGTAAGGAGACGCGCACGTTGCATAACGCGCAGCAAAAAGTTCATGTGTCAGCACGTACTAGCGCCCTGATTGGTCACGGTTGCGTGTCGTCTTACTGTGTCTTCGTTTTCCATTACCGTTTTCCCACTACAAGCGACCGTGTTATACTATAACTTATAGATCTGTTAAAGATTTAGTTTGTCACTTACCTTGAAGACACCTTAGAGATACGCTAACTGCAGATTTATCAGCCCGAGTCACAGAATCATTGGTCAACATTTTACAAGAAGTCCCAGAATGGGTGATAGCCCTACAATTGTTTGTAATTTGGCACATCGTGGTACACTCCTCCGGACTGTAAACACCACTAGCAATGGCCAGGACGGTATTAGTGGCAGGTATATACCGTAAACCACGTTTTACACATGAATCCCAGCCCTCCAGAGTTGCCCCTCCTAGGAAATAATATAATGATTGTCACCTGATTAGGAGGATAATTAATTTACAGATGTAGTCACTGCGCTGGCAAGCGCAAAGGTTGCCATCCCCCCCCAGAAAACGCTGCCAGAAACGCAGTTATACGTTTTATGGGTGTTTGGCTGAAAAACCGGAATTCGGAAGGCTATAGCGTCGCTCCCTTTCATCCGATTGACTTGAAATTTGGAATGTATACTCGACTTGAAGTCTTTTACTTAAGTTTAAAATTTCAAGTCTCTATCTTATCTGGGACGGAAGTTACAGACTGGTCCCATTTGCTGAAGACCGTATTTTCATTTTGTCCCTTGTTGACCAAGCCAGAAGGAGATACCATCTCTACAGACCATTAAACCAAAACTAATTGAAATTAGTGGGCCGGAAAGGTTGCCATACTATTTGAGCTACCTTTGGCACCAGTACATCCCCTTCTTCTTTACCCTGCCTGTACCCTGCGAATGTTAAGGTGGCAAAGGTAGCTCAAATAGTATGGCAACCTTTCCGGCCCACTAATTTCAATTAGTTTTGGTTTAATATGCACTAATAGAATACGAAAATAACTTACCAGAACAGTATATATTGGTTGAGTGGACGCCATTTGATGTATGTACTGTCAACCCTTGTCTTCTCTGCTGTCCCTTACAAATTCTACTGGATGGCTCATACGCAACCGAATGGCAGTCTCCCCTCCAGTAGCAAAGATTTAGGCACCTTTTCAAAAGAATCGCAGTCTCGAGATAGAAAAATGGAAGATTTTTCGTACAATTCCAAGCCATCCAGCTGACAAACTTTCCTCCTGGCAACTAGAAAAGAACAAAGAGGAAGTGTTAAATAGGGTCGTTTGAAATACACCCGTATTATAATTGTGTTGAGCTTCTTCCGACCTACCCATCTTCCATAGAAATACCTGCTGTCGACATCCAGACTGCACTAAAGAATGCATAGGAAGCATCTTCCAATTTCGAGATATCCCTAGGAGCTGCATCAGCTAATTTTGTTGACCAATCTATCCCTTTCCTCTTTCAAATCGTCCACACTACCCTCGAGTATGGTACACCTCTCATTCACATCTGATTTCAGAGTTTCCACACCACTCCTTAGTTTCTCAAAGGCAGTTTCAGCGGAAGTCGTTGTTATGGCGATGGGATCGGAGTAGGGCGATGCAACTATGGTCTTGTCGTACCGGACTAGTACTCTCACTGTTGCTTCGTAATTAGTTCCCTTCACAAGATCTCCCAGAAATACATCTGTAGAACCACCAACCTGGGGAAAGGGACATTTTAAAGGGAGACAATATGCAAGAATATAATGCAAATTGCAATGTAATAAAGAGTTCAGTAAACAGGCACTTCATGTCACGTCTTACTTACCCAAACACGCTGAAAGAAGGAAGTCTGGGTTCCTGCAATCATTTCACCACTCTTTCCATCCACTTGGTGATACTTCACAGAAAGGTAGTCCTTGCTAGCTCCTTTCGGTACGGGAACACCACTCATGTCAACCTCTAGAATAGCCCTGTTGTTCTCGATCTCCTTAACTTTAGGAGCTGTAGGGGCAGCTGGAGCAGTGATAGCAGCCAGTATTGCTGGTGAACTGTTGGGGTCTGCGAGAGAAGGCTGAAGAAGCTTGGCGACAATGTTCACATCGTAGAGTGAACCAGCAGGCAGTCCTGAAATATCCATAGAAAGACCATTCGTGTTTAGTTTCTTATTGTCTGGTCCTTTAACTGATACCTCGTATGAAATGGAAGTATCCTTCAGAGCTGGGGCAATAGTTTCTGGTTTTGACCATGATAGTGTGATGGAGTTAGTGGTTGTCTTAGTGACGGTGATTGTGGAAGGAGCGGAGATGGCCCTAGTGGAGCAGTGGATTGGAGCAGTTTTTGGACTGACACCATGCTCCTCTTGAACCATGTACTCAGCGGTGAGCTCATAAACTGTACCCGGTTCCAATCCAGTCACCGTTACCCTGTCAGCGTTTGGAAGCTCCCTCACGACATCTTGTCCTGTAACACTTGAAGCTATTACCCTGATTCCTGTGACATCAGGATTAGTAGACGCGGTGACTGCAAGTTGCAACCCAAGTGCTTGCCGTTCCTGACATTTCAAACTCTTTGGAGCTCTTTTTGGGGGAGTAAATGAGTTTGTGATTTGGTGGCCACCTTTGAAAAGCTGCATTTCAAACTTCATATCATTGTTCAGCATATCTAATGTGACCAGGTAGCATCTTGCACCCGAAAAGGGGTCTGCTAGGTTGGTGTCCACATACCTCTCAAAGGCCTGCTTCTGTTGTCCAATCCTGTAGAGCTCATAGTCGCTGTTTATCCAAGAATCATCCTCGTTCCAGTCACTGTCAGTGTTTGCCAGGAAGTTTTCAGCATTTTGGGGCTCGGGTAAGATGTTCAATTTGAAGACGGTTGCATATTGTCGCTTGAAGACACACGCATTATCTGTTGCCGTTACTGGGTCAGCTAACTCCATGTCATTACGAGTAAGAGCATCAGATACAATCCTAGTCACAGCAATGACTTCCCTTTCACGATAATCCAGGAACGATTTAACTCGAGCCCTCTCGAACGGGGAGGATCCTGTACTCGCTAACGTGTTGTACAAGTTCCGACTCATTAGCAACTCCTGCCTTGATCATGGGGAGCATGGTGGTTAGATAAGAAGTGTATGCCAGCCGATACTCATCAAGTGCCCTAGAGAAACACATCGATCTGCTGTTTAATGGCTGCGTATCTGATGGCAGCATCTGACTCCAACAACCCTGCAACTCTCAATCTACCTTCCTCCAACTCCCTGAGGACTGTTATTGCCGTGTTTGTCAGGGATGTAGTTATCCCCTTAACTATGGGGGACACACCCTTATCAACACAATAATTCTTTATAGATGTCAGGGAGAATCTAACAGGGGACACTTTGGTTTATGGCCTTCATGGCGACATTGTAAGTCTCCACAGCTTGTAACCAGGTGGTTGGTACCTTCTCCAGGAAGGTATCACCATAGAACCTAACCTGGACCTGCTCGTCATTCCGGTAGACAGAGCCGTTGGCGTGGATGGTGACATTACCAGAGACCGTCAGTAGACCCATTATGCCAACACTAGCAGTTAGGTTTCCCTCGATCTCATCGAACATGTAGATGGAATTCTGCCTTCTTTTCAAACACAAAGTTGGCCCTCTGCCCGTACACCACACTGGTGACCACGTGAGTTGGGCCACTTGTCGCCTTCACCATGTCACAATAATCAAAATTAACGCTCCCCGGATCGATATCTAGTGACTCAGTTCGAGTTACAGTGTCACTCTTCATGACAACTCGGACATAGTTCACACTCCGCTTGTTGTCAGAGAGAACCTGGGCGCTCCCCTTGGCTTGGATAATGCCACCTAGAAAATCTAGCTCTAGCTGGGCACCCAGACCAAAGTGCAACATACGCTCATGGGACGTATTTTCAGCAAAAACCTCAGACTTACTACCCTCTTCCTCCCGTACTTGAGCTCGGCTTTTCAAGTTTTCTCTGGTGTAGAGTTCAAAACCGCTGTACAGGAACCCCCTCCGAGCATCAAACAGCGTCCCAAGCCTCACATCCTCCCCAATAACGGGCCTATTTATAATGTCCTTAGCCAGCGACCTCTTCTCCAAACCCTCACACATTTCAGAGACCCTATCGAACACTTCCCCAGGCTGGCAACTCTCTAGGACCGCTACCTTGCCTACCACCGGACATGAATAATATTGTGAGTCATCGTGAGCTGAGAAGACTTTGACCCCTGGAGGACAGATAATGTTTGTCGCTTGGGTAGCGACCAACACCGCTAACAGAGGAACAAGAATCATGGCGTGAAGGTGAGAAATATTGGGCAGTATAAATAGTAATTGTTGGGGGGTACATCTAGAGGAGAATTAGTATTCACATTGCATAAGGTTTGACAAGTATTGTGTGAGGTGTGATTATGTGGTGCGATTTTCATACCCTTTGCAGCAGTTACAGCATTTGTCAGGCCCATTAACTAGCATAACATCATGTTTCTTCAATGTAAAGTAAAAGCATATATCGGTAGCACTGTCCCCATACACAAATTATCATAAATAAAAAGTTTTTTATAGCGAATTTGTTTTTCATTATATACACGGTATTCTGTCACTGGTCTAGCGTTCTTTCTATAGTCGCCGTTCTACTTCCGTATGCTCTCGGCATATCAGGCCCGAGCGGCCATGCGGAGTCCACTGGCCAGCTATTGTACGGGTCAGGATTCACATAGTAACCCAGGTGAGACTGATCTGGGGGTAGGGGTAGCGGATGGGCGATGGCTGAAGGTTCAAAGGCTCTGTAACTTTGGTAATTTGAGAAGGAATGGTGGTTGACTGGTACAACGAGAGGGGCCTTTGGGGGGTAGGTTTGGTCGTATTGGGGAACCAGATCGGAGCTGTTCTCGGAAACAAAATCAGCAGGTTCAGCAGGTTCAGCTTTAGATTTCCTCACGAAGTTGTACCTAGATGAAATAAGTGTTTAAATAGTGTGGTTTAGAAAATATGATGTCCAAGAAACTGTGTTTGGAAACAGGTTAAGTGTTAGTATTTAGTCAAAAGTAGTGCCAGGTGGAAGACAAAATATATTCTAGCTGGACTAAATATGAGCTAAACAACTGTAAATTATATGTTACCTGGCAGCGTCTAGCTGATCCTTATCAATTTCCATTAGTTTTTCCTCCAATATCTCGATATACCTAATGGCATCCTTCAAAACCTGCGCTTTACTCTTCTGCTTAGAGCTACCTCCGTACTGCTTTTCCCATCGGAATAACTGCGAAACAAGGTTGATAAAAATAAGGGGTTATGGGTAGCAGGACCTGAATCAGGTATTGGAAAGATTGGGGCATTGGGGACCTGATGAACACAAGATAAAGCATTAGTAAAAACTGAACATTGGCCTAACAGAACGAAGGAGAAAACATGGGCATTGAAAAGATATGGGCACTAATTAGTAACTAAGAACTAATCAGTAATTAGCAACTAATCGTAAATCGGTAAACAAAGTACGAACCTTTCCGAGAAACTTGTACAGCTCCCTTAGTTTCCTCATCCTGTTTTTCTCTCTGATGTTCTTCACTTCGTTTTTCCCGCTGCTTCTCTCTCCGCCGTCAAGAGGGGGCCCACCGGTAGTCATATCGGTGGAGGGGAGGAGGACCGGGCCAGATGGTGGTCCATGCAGACCTGTTGAAGACCTCTGGTGTGCCATCTGGCAGAGCTTTGCCAATTAACAGCTACGCAAATTGCAACCTCTCTAACGACAGATCGACATATGTCTATCACAAAGGCTCTGTATGGGTCTCTTACTACGAAATATGGCATATGGATCACCGTCCGCTTTCACAGTCAGTATAGTCATCACAATTGGTTATCTGATCCGAACCGTATGGCCACCACGACTGTTGGCTAAGTCACGTGGTCGCTGTTCTTTCTCACTGAAGGGTGGTGTGTGTTTGGGAAAATTTAAAATAGGCAATTCATCTGCAACAGATGATTTGTGCAACCACAACACCAATTCATGACGCTCCATGTCATTTGTTATACTAATTCCTGCCCCTTATTGCTGTTATTCACCCAACACCATTACGCCCTCTTTCTACCTCTATGATAGGAACAGTGGACGTGTTCCCTAATTAGCACTCCTACAGCAGGTGCACCATGTCCTAACAAATCCATTTAGCTCCCCCTCCTTTAGAGCTGTACTGTAAAATGTCGCCAATTATTCACCACTCCACGCGTCCACATGTTGCTACTCTTGCTGCTCAGTCTTACCACTACTGCTGCCTACCACTGCCCAGGAGGAGTGGAGAGGTTCTCCTCCCGGGAGAGTCCGTCCAAGTACTATCAGTGCGGCCCTGCTGGATCAGAGGCGACCCTGAAGGAATGTGATGGTAAAGGGCACCTGTTTGATGGGGAATTGGGTGAGTGCGTAGAGCAGCTGCCTCGGTCTCAGGATGGATATCACAGCAGGGTTGCAATGGGGGAGATCGTGAAATTGGGAAGCTTCTATGATGTTCGGAAGGGGGTCATGTACAATGGATTCAACTTCTGGTCTGAGGAAACCATCTCGGCGTGGACATTTGAGAGCGAGGGAGGGTCTTCTAACACCGAGTTTTACGTTGAAAACGATGCCAAGGATAAAACCCATCATTTTGATATTGGTGCCCAATTAGAGCTGGATTTCCTGGCCGGTCTCCTGGCTGTAAAGGGAAGTGCCCAGTATTTAATGGATAACCAGGCTACTAAGAACACTGTTCGGATGGTGATGAAGAGTGAAAGGGTGGACTCTGTTCTCACTCTCGACTCAGGAGCTCCCATGGATTTTAGCGAGTTCTGTGACACTCTCTCTCCGACCAGTGGTCCCACCCATCTTGTACTAGAGGTAGTCAGGGGTCAGAGGTCTTACTTTGTTTTTGACAAGGACCTCAACTCTAAGCAGTCCACTACAGAAATTAAAGGAGAATTGGAGACTGAAATAAAGGGAATTCCGAGCTTTTCTATCAAAGGGAATGCAGTACTCCATGCAAATGGAAGTACAGTGGACAATATTGAATCGGTGAGTTAGCCATTGTATTTAGCTAATTAAGTAATTAACTGTTATTTATTATTGCGATTATGTGTCAACTGTCAGTTAGTTATTATTAGTCAGTGTACCTTGAACTAGTTTTTACTAATATCTCCACCCTTGTTTCAGATTAAACTAAAGTTTTACGGAGATGCCATTCTGGATAGTTTTCCAGTGAACTACGTCCAGGCTGGCCTTGCTTACCACAATACAGTTAACAACGCACCTCAATACAACCCCATATCTTACAGCCTCGCCCCTCTCTCCTGGTTCTGTATGGAAGACAACGCACGGTCCGTCGTGGAATCCATAACACGAAGTCTAGTGGAGGAGGTAACCCGGACTCTCCTGGAGCTCGGCCAGATCCGGACCACTGTGGATACCCTTCTAGAATCCGATCCAGCCATCCGGTACCAGGCCATCCGAACCCCCCTCACGACATTCAAATCCCAGCTGATGGAGTTCACTAACAACTTCAGAACGACCGTTGCTACAATGCTACCCCAGCTGAAGGCTGCTGAGATCGAGGAAGGAGTGCTGATCGAGTTCTTGGAGGAATACAGAACCTCTGCATTTAGGAAGGTCCGATCTGATGTGTTCCTGGCGAAAAGGAAACGAGAAATTGATGCCATTAAAAGTATCGTGTCTGGTGCGATGAACAACCCCGACATTAGTCTGTCTGATATCTCCGATGCCATTGAGAACGAGTGCATGTTCAAGGGGGAGGTGGGAACAGCATTTGTCCTGAAACTCCTGCCCAACCACGATATCACTGAGCAATTCCTGGCCGAGGTCGAGGGGGATTGGGTTGAACCCGATGCATGGTTTGAGAGTGATCTTGAGGTCAAGAGGATCGGTGATGTAAAGAGGACCTTTGAGGGGTATGTGGAGGTAAACAGTGAGGTTGATAAGTCTCATTGCTTCCTTATCAAGCTTCAGATGTCCAAGGAAAACGAGGAGTATGATATAAAACTATCCTACGAAGGGCGAGAACTGACGGATAACTTCCTTCCCCCAAGCCCTCCTCCAACCCCCGAGTGTGTGGAAAGGGAGAGTGGCTCTGATTTCTTGGTTCTCGGGTCAGTTCCCAGTGAAAATCCACTTGTGACAGGCCAGGAGGTGCTGGTGGAACAGTTTACTGAAGAAGGGGACTGTTGCTAGGTCTACTGTGATCGTCGATAATGATGAGAAGGTGAGGGTGGGAGACCTGCAGCCCCTTGGTCAGTACCGAGTTCAGACACGATACAGAGTAGCTGATGGGCTGGGTATCAGTGGAACTTCTCCCTCGCAAATCTGCTCTACTCGGGCATTATCACCCCCACATTTGGTTAGAACTGAAACAGCTGCTGCAACTTCTGTCCGCCTCACTTGGAATAAGCCTCAAATTGTCCACCACCTTCTTGAGGCATCTCCAGTCACATATCAAGTCACCGTCAAATCTTCTTCCGACCGATTCACACTTCTGCGTACTGTATCTGATACAACCATGGAAGTTTCTGGACTTGCCCCAAACACACTATACAGCGTGGAGGTGACGGCTAAAATTCAAACCTCCTCTGACCACTATGAGAGTCTACCAACAGAGTACCACTTTGCTACCTCCCTCTCAGCTCCTCCTCAGCCTTCAGTGGTCCAGGGAAGTGTGGAGAACCATTCTGCAAAACTGAGGATATCCAGAAAGAATCTTCCCGAGGCTGTGGAGGGGAAATTTGTCGGTGTGGAGATTACTAAAACTAAATCGAGAGAACGAAGGACCTTCCTTGTTAGCTACAAGCAGGTTGGTGTTTTTTCAGACTGGCTTGTTATTTTCTAACCACAGTTGTATGTTCTATTCGCAGTTCTAACATAACTTTGTATTCTCCCTAGGAGATTTCCCTAAATGGTCTGGCGATGGGAACTCAATACTCGGCAAGAGTGCGGATCATGGCCCAGGTAGGGAACACCCTAACCCCATCTGACTACTCCCCTCCCGTTACCTTTACAACTACCGAATCCTCGGCAAATGGGCTAGATATTCTGAACGAGGACATAGCCAAACTCCAAAAGCTCATTGAGCAGAAACTAGAAGCCATGGTTAGGAGAACTGAGGAGGTCCATGAGGCGGTGGAGAGGGCTATAAATAGGACGGAGGAAGTTACAGAGGGCAAGGTGGGGAAACTGGAGAGGGATGCCGGCTATCTGATGGAGAGTCTTGAACAACAAAACAATGGTTAGTGTATCATTATCTCCCTTGTGTCAATGAAACCCCCAAGCAAACACCCCTAAATCACTTTCATCCCAAATTTCAGTAACATTCTCTTTTTCCAGTGGCTACAAGGCGGGGCTGTGAGGTGCAGGGTATCTTGTACGGTGATAATGAAGTCCTTGGAAAGAGCTTTGATGTCGACTCTATGGAGGAGTGCCTGAAGGATTGTGGTGAACACGAGTTCTGTCTCAGTGTTCACTATAGTGTGTCCCAGAGGACCTGTAACATGTACAGGGAGGCGTATGGCACCTACATTACCATCAACTACAAGACAGAGGACGCAAGTGCCAACTTGTACTGTGCAAGTAAGTGTTAAATACCTAGTGATGGGGATCAATTTGACTAATTTAACCGAATATTTCCCGGTTCCACTTGTTCAACAAAGCAAGGTATGATCTCCCCTGCCATTTCCCAGGTACCCAGTCGTCTCAGGTGGAGAGGAGGGAGAGGTGCTACCAGAAGAACGTTGTGTACTATGAGGCACCTTTTCACATTATCGCTAATTATCCCATTACAAGTGTAGACGAGTGTGTGGCGATCTGTCGGGAGCGGGAAAAGTGTAGTGCTGTCTCATACTCATCGGGAGAAGAGCAGTGTGCTCTGTATGAATATCCTGTACATGATATGGACTTTCATTTGGATACCGTCAGTGTCAGCCTGACATGCCTAGGTACTGCACTTCAACAAAGCAACAAACTAACCATCGCAGGCTGCGTCACCAAGGATTAATGCCACTTACCATTACTGCAGGTGCGAGTAAGGAAGGTATAGAGAGGTGTAAGAAGGAGAAAACGAAGCTAGTTGGTAGCATGGCATCAACAGCCACCACTATGAGCTCATTAGAGGACTGTGTTGATTGGTGTACCGGTATCAGATGCCTGTCCTTATCGTACAACACCAAGACTCAGATGTGCATTGGATACGAGAGTAGAGGGGGTGTCGATGAGGTGGCAGATGACGACACGACTAGTCTCAACATGCATTGTTTGGGTAAGGGGGTGAAGGGGTAGACCAACTTACAAAAGTACCCGGGTATAACCATTATTTTACAGGGGTGGTGCGAGAGAGGGGCTCTAGCAAGCCAAGTCGAACCTCTCTTGTTGTGGGTGTGTAAGCCCAGATCCGATTTCTAAAATGCTCCTTCTTTTTCAGGTGTGTCCTCATACTAATGAAGCGTCGAAGCGAGATTCTGGATATATTGAATGACATGATCTAGGTGAAATGCAAGAATTCCCTTTCAAGAGTTCTCAAAACAATCTTTTTATAACCATGTGGTAACTAACCAAGGAAATAAAATAAATCACACATATTATATACATATTAACAACTCACTCTCTCTCTCTCTCTCTCTCTCTCTCTCTCTCTCTCTCTCTCCTCTCTCTCTCTCATCTCTCTCTCTCTCTCTCTCTCTCTTCTCTCTTTCTCTCTCTCTCTCTTCTCTCTCTCTCTCTCTCTCTCTCTCTCTCTCTCTCTCTCTCTCTCTCTCTCTCTCTCTCTCTCTCTCTCTCTCTCTCTCTCTCTCCCCGCGTGCTCACTGAGTAGTGAGCACTGCTCACTCACAGCCAGCTAGAGTTAAAATCCCGATAGAGCGTTCCATTTGACAGTCAATTTATCATGTAATTGTCTATTCTCCGGAGAGAGGTATTTAAAGTTCCGCTCAGAAACACGGAGAGTATTCCGGATATCCGATACGGCATTTGAAATGTCTATTGACCCCTTGTTTGAGTGGACGCTATGCTCTGAGATGGGGTATGTGAGGTAGAATCCTCCCGACGAGGTGCTCTGAGGGAGGTGGCGGTCCCTGGGATGCTCTCAGCCCTGTCCGGGACCGGGCCGAGGGGGCTGTATAGCTGGTAGACATCCGAGATGAGACACTGGAGCTGGTGGCTGATCGAACTGACGAGGACTCCTGAGAGGAATTCTGCTCCTGTGGTGGAAAATTGTCATAGTTAGTAGTATAGTAACATCTATACTAGTTACATGATGTAAGTTACTTCAAGACACATTATGTGACTCACAATGATAGAGGACGTGTTTTTAATGTCAGGTATTCGTCTCTGTCTGCACCGACTCTCCACCTCCCTCATCCTCGCCACCTCCGCATCATCCATGATGAACCTGTTCTTGAAAACATCATCGTAATCACTCTCGTCAGAGTCTTCCGATCGGGCTGGGAGAGGGAACATGTAACTGGGAAATTCACAGAGAGAGAGAGTTTAGTGGGACAAAGTGGGTAAAGAACAGTGGGGTTCAGGGAATATATTGATGGGTATATAATAGTAGTTTAGGGAGTATCATGGGGTATTAGCTTGGTAAGTTGCTGTATGATTCGCTATGTCTATATTATATGTGCTGAACAAGAGAGTCTCCATGCATTTCAGGTGCTGTGTTCTCCCAGATCTTTCTTGGGATCGGAGCTGCACTCTATTTGGGAGGGATCAAATTGTCACACTGTGCTGTTGGGAGATGTGTCGCCATGTGACGTGTATCACAATCTCCGAGGGACTCACGGGATATCGCCGGTAGGACCGTATGCCGGTTCAATTCAAGGCCTGCAGCCAATACGGATATCTGTCAGTTACTCTGTCTGTTCGTCTGTCACAAAGACATTTAAAGTGTAGTGTGAGGTATTTACATGATAGCATCTCTTTGATTTAAGCGAATGATAGAACGCGTACAGAGCGTAAGATAGAGAGGGGAAGAAAGAGTGATCAAAATATTGGCAAGCATCTTGTACAAGATACCTTCGATTTACACAACATGCAAGAGCGAGAAGGTAGAGAGAGGGAGAGAGAGAGAGAGAGAGAGAGGGAGAGAGAGAGAGAGAGAGAGAGAGAGAGAAAGAAAGAGAAAAGAGAGAGAGAGAGAGAGAGAGAGAGAGAGAGAGAGAGAGAGAGAGAGAGAGAGAGAGAGAGAGTGGAATAGACAGAGATTGCACTGCGAACACTATTGCAGCAGATAGTAGTCTTTCAGCATCAGACACACGGACACATGAATGATAGATCAAATAGAGTTGAGGATATCTCACACAATATGATGTTAAATGATAAACATTTGAAGAAGAAGGTGTGCTTTAGAGAGATCAACCTCGAATTGGTGGCTTTTTCCCAGTTATGATCCGTTTCTCAAAGATAAACCGGCACTTTTGCCTCAACATCTCATGGCGAGCAATGCTCTTCATCACCCTGCCCTGGTCCGCTTTGGATCGGTGGAGCATGGATAGTTCCTCACTTTCTCGCACCAGCAGCTTCAGGTACCTCTCCTCTGTTCGAACGGGGGAGGGAGAGATAGTAGGCTAAGAGAGAGAACACAGCAGAAAAAAGGATGCTATTACAGTATATCTAGATAATGGCAGCATGGGCTGATGGAATACAGCAGTAAAAAGGCGGGAAGAGAGGGAGAGATAGTGCTGGGAAAGATCAGAAAAAGAGAGACTGCACAAATATAATAATTTTGTACCTTTTTGTATCAAAGACAGCCTGGACGCTTCTCTTGGATTTCGTTTTCTTTGCATCTCGGTGGCAGGCCTTGGTAGTCTGATTTTCTGACGACACAATGACAGGAAGTCTGCCAACATGGGAAGTTTCACTGCTACATCTGCTGAGCAATCATTCCCAAGGGCAGGGGTGAAATTAACCTGCATGGAAATAAAACTTGATTCACATTTTACACGACGATTCACCAAAATATCAGCACCGAGCAACTCATCATGATTAATCAAAAAAACAGCTCAAACCTCAAGGAGCCATGGCCTCAGTTTTCTATCCAGAATGACATCAAATCCGTACAGTTCAACACACTGGTTGGCGGTGTCAGGTATTGAGTTGGCCTGTACCAGGATGGTCAGGGTAACCAGATGTTTGATTCTCTCCCAAACCAACCTATCGTCCACGTTGCACTGCTGGAAATATCCCCGGAGCTGGGCAATAGTCCACCTAGAGAAATCAGGGATAAAATGATATACAATTATGCATGTTATGGGTGAGGTAGTGGCTTATAGAACCATAAAACTAGTTATCAATGTTGTCTTACTTGCAACCAGCGCCAATCCTCTCCTTTTCCACGCTATAACCAGGTCCATTTCGGTTTATGGAGGTATTGGTTAGGTGGGCAAACTTGTTATGAATCATGCTACCCACATATTTCTCTGTGCTAAACCGGACCAGTCCGTTGTGGTAGATATAGATACGAAGGGGATGGTAGCTGGTTACCACCACATACAGCCGCAGATCAAACTTGTACCCACCTGAGGGTTTGTTGTGTAAGTACTGTGAGAGTGATTTGATACCGTGTAATAAACATGATTTGAGACTGGTCTGATATACCTTACTCTCGTTTTTTAAGAAACGCTTTAGTAAGAAACTTTTTTATAAGAAACTTTTCGAATGTAAATCACACAATTCAGAGACAACACAACAAAATAGAACACCCCTAACTTGTTTAGTTTTTTGATAAAGGAGAAGTTCTTTTTGTTTTTGGATTGCTTACACCTGTAGTTTCCTAGAAAAAAAGTTTCTTATTTAAAAGTTTCTTGAAATATGCGAGCTTAATTAACGAGAGTAAGGTAATTTGAGGGGGTTGTGTCTTTTTATGCTCCCGAAAACTTCACATAACAACAAATGCTTTATAACTCCTACCGATTAAATAAGGATCCTCAATGTATCGCTGGACAACAGTTGATCCATCATACAGTAAGTCACTCACGGAACTAAACAAGAAAATACCACGACCCCGAGACAAGTCGGAAGGCTTGCAAATCCAAACCTAAAATAAAATGTATTAGTATCTGGTGATCCTGAGTCAATGTCAAGATAACAATAAACCAACCTGCTTGCCCTTTTTAGCCTGTATCTTTGTAAAGTAGGATAGGAACTTAGTATAATCGTTTGGTAGGTTGAAAGAAACCGGGAAGAACCCGTACACACTCCCATACACCATTCTCATCCTCTTGAGCCCTCGAGCCAGCGAATCTTTTCTTGTTATCGTGTTGCCCTGCAAAAAAACAAGGAATAAACGAGTTGATATCGGCCATGAACTTCAGTGGCCTCACGTAAGCGGTAGGCTCAAGAGACGGAAGGTCTTGGGTAGTGTTGAGTGTACCTTCGGGAAGTGGTTTAGTATTTGCCATCCCTTAACATTGCGGTAATCAGAAAGAGTAAATCCACACGCTTTCCAGTACAAATTCCAGCTTTCGTGGTTGTTTTTGTCAAGTGATTCAGCGAACTTCTCCTGTTGTAAAGCCTTCAAAAGGAGTTGTGGTAAACCCTGCTCGGTTTTGTAGAGAAGCCATGGTTGCTTTCTGCTCATATCACGTCACAGTTCATTCTAAAAGCCAAGTTGTATTTTTTATCTTTAAATCAACAAAAAGAACAACATTTATTTTGTTTTATTATTTCTTTGTAGTCTGTCGTGGATATTTTTCGGCGATTCCGTCTTCTGCAGATCCGCCGTAGAGTATGTTTTGGGGTACTCTGCGGCGGATAGTCTTTGCCCAACGCTCAGATCTTTAGAATAAACAATAGACATCATCTAGAACCATGCATTAAGTAAGTTTACTTTTCTAAAGATAGCGATGAAGATGGAAAAACAAGTCGGAGAGATGGAAAATGGTGGGGAAAAGTGGAAAATGTTGGGGAAAAGTGGAAAACAAAAATTGACGAAAATAAAATCTGGCTCGCATGCGATCACATCATCTCTCCGCGCGGCGTCCACAAACGGATATTTTTATGTAACGCGCGAATAATATAGTTTTATCTTCGCCGCGCGTTCCAGTCAAATATATCTTTTAAAATTCGTCAAACTGTAAAATTTTGCAAAAAATTTTGGTCACTTTTTCGAACTTGGAATGCGCTGCAGCCCCCTCATGCGCGCACCCCCGCAACGAGGGGACTGAAGGGAATGCCGCGCGCGCGTTTGGCCTGAGCTCAGGACGGGCCCAGCTGAGTCGAAGATAACTTTGCGAGCGAAAAAACGGCGGTGCTTATAACTTTGGCCCCTGAAGTCCGTTTGACTTGATTCTTTCACTAGCTGTTAGATCTGACAATTATCTACCTTGCTGTTTTTGAGAGAAGTTAATTGGACTTCAGGAAGCTGAGCAATAACCGTTCAAAAATGGGTTGTTTTCAAAAAGTGACGTCACGATTTTCCAACGTATGCCAAGTTTCAAATTTGAATTAAAATCTCGAATTTTTTTATTTTACCGCACTCGATTTTGCGGAGTTTGGTTCATATCTCCTGTTCCTGATAAGATAGAGACCTGAAACCGGTTGCATTTGAAAGCTGTTATCTTCCTCTTTCCAACGCTACCAAAACGATTTCTGTACCTTATCTGGAACCGGAGATATGATTGATTATGCATTCCCCCCTAGCGCGGTATTCCCTCCAGGCCCCTTATATTATATTATAAGGGGCCTGCAACGTATGCCAATTTTCGAACATTTTTTTAATTCTATCTTATTCGGACAGGGGGCACCCATTGCTGATTGACGTTCACATATAACGAATCGCTGTCATCTCCATCCTATTGGAACAACGATCTCCACAATATCTTTCAAAACTGCTGACTGTAATATTTCCAATCGCGAGTGTGTTCTTTCCTGAGTAGCAGGACTATTGTTAGCAGTATACGCGTTGTAAATCGGTATATGAATTCTCAGCATGTCATGGATTGTAAAGTGAAAGAAGCTGAACTGCGCATGCAGAAATGCAAGGAGGAACTTGATGAGCATCGGATCTCTGTAATTGACCTACAGAAGAAGATTATCGCTCTACAAGACCGCCATCTCGAGTCTGCGTCCAGTTCTGTTGCTAAAATGAAAGCATATTCTACCGTTTTGAGTCAAAACTGCTCTGTGATCACCCCTAAGGTAGTGAAAAATGCAGCAACCCCTCGGAGCTCAGCGTCTAGCAATGCAGTGGTGGAGCCTGATAGAGCTAAAAACCTCGTGGTGTTTGGTTTACCTGAGTCTACGACCCGAGTTGATTCAATCTCAGTTAAAGAACTATTCGAAGAGTTAAATGAGAAGCCTGTTACTAAATCAATGAAACGAGTCGGCCAAAAACTGGATTCAAGTTCCAAAATGAGACCACTGGTTATCTCTCTGGAGAGCAGAGAATCTATGTTAGCACTTCTTAGGAAAGCTAAACTCCTGAAACAGTCGGAAAACTTTTCATCTGTATTTTTCTCACCGGATCTAACTCCTGTTCAACAAAAGGAACGAAAACAACTAGTAGAAACCGTAAAGAGGCTTAGACTGGAAGATCCAAACGGGAAATATTACATTCAAAACGGGATCATTAAAATGGGTTACTAACTCGTTTCGTATGTTTACGTAGAACGTTCTTGTGTTTTGGTCTTATAACCACTTTAGGAAGTGTGTGTGTTCGTATAGCGTTGGCTATCAATACGGACACCGTATTATTTACACTAGAAAGTGGTATGTATATTAAATGCATATATTACATTTACATTTACATTTACTTTCCAGATTCATCATTCATCGAGTCAAAGTGATGGCTGATGCTCATGCAGAATCGTAAAAAAATCCTGTTTATATCAGATAGATAGTGTTCCCGACATTTTGGAATCCTTATTTCGTCATACATCGCCTGTAAATGAGTAACGAGTTGCCCATAATTGGTTTGCACATTGTGGACAGAGATGGAGAAATAAAAAATGATATTCACATAGCTGTTACTGTGCTGTTTAATATTATCAGATAGTAGCAGATACCTGACGCTATAATTTGTTTTAGTTATTATATTCCTCTCTCTCTTTCTCTCTCCGTTGTGAATTTGTGTAAATACCGCGATGGGATGCTAATCACTATCCTGTTTCTAAAGCAGGCACATCAATTACTCTTTTTATGCCGCTAAATCTCCCTTCGTTTCCGCTCTATGAGACACTAAGTAGGGTATATATTGCCAGCGGGCTCCCTATGTCTCCGGATCCATCTGTGACTGTAGACCGCATTTTCCAACAATTAGAGCAAGATCAGAACATAATTCCTTCTTCTTAATAGCTCATTACAGTAGTTTACATTAGTTCTGCTTGTTGTACTTTAAAGGAGGAGAAGAGCTGCTGCAGGACCTAGCTCTGCTTAGTACCAGGCATTCTTCATAGATAAGAAGTGCGTCACAAAAGTGCGTGTGTGTGTGTATGTGTCTAATTACCTTGTTCCATCGACTACTAGGAATATGGCACTTTGAAGCCGAGAAAGGATTATCATGCTCCGAGAGATGCTCTACCTCTCCCTCTCTATCCTTCTCTTTTCAGTAAGTATACTTATGTGACGTTTCATCATTTGCATCATCAACTCTGCATTCTATGCTATAACACGTGTCGTTTGCGGTTTGGCGAAAACTTTTCACTCTCTCCTTTTCATGTTAGCTATTTATCCCTTTCTCTTTCTCATATATTCGACTCAAGTGATATCTCCCGCCACAGTTGTGTGAAGGTTACCAGGTGTGCCAGAGCAAGTACGAGGATGCCTTTAAAAATAAGGAAGAATACTAGTAAGTAACCAATTGGGTAGTAAATTAACTACGGCACATAACCCCTCTCCCATATCCTCGCGGTACTACCCACCCCCACAGCTGTCCCGTACTACCCACCCCCACAGCTGTCCCGTACTACCCACCCCCACAGCTGTCCCGTACTACCCACCCCCACAGCTGTCCCGTACTACCCACCCCCACAGCTGTCCCGTACTACCCACCCACACAGCTGTCCCGTACTACCCACCCCCACAGCTGTCCCGTACTACCCACCCCACAGCTGTCCCGTACTACCCACCCCCACAGCTGTCCCGTACTACCCACCCCCACAGGGGAGTCAGGTGACAGGATTTTCTGACTCCCTGTGGCAGCCTAGGGCCTAATCTCATGGGGGGTGGGTGCTGCGGGTCCTTCGCAGGAAGGACCCGGGGAGGGAGGTCTCTCTGGGGAAAGGCCAGGGATAGGTCCCGTAGCCGCGATCCTGGGGCCTGATGGATCAATAAAGTGCGGTCAACTGTAACAAATCATACTATTATTAAAGCAAATAGGGAAATCCCATGTCCCGTTTTTTTAACCAAATATGGCACAAAATTCCTGGAAATGGCCTTTTGCACGTGTTGTCCCTGGACCCTGGCAACCTGCCAGCTTGAGCCTTAAACTGCACGTGCATCCTTGATTCATCTCTCTGCCGGTTGTGTGATTTATCGTTTGCTCGATTTGATCTGTTCACCACGTTTCTTGAACATGACTACTCAACTTCAACACAATCGCCAGCGAGTTTGGAGGACCCATATGTCCCAAACTGGCGCTGACGCCTATAGACTACGTGATCGAATCCTACAAAAGAGGTGATTATTATTCAAAAAATGTTGTCAACACACGTAATAACAAAGTATCAATGGCACTAACAAGAAATGACAGTAATACGTGAAAGTATTTTGCCAATGTACTCCTTCATAAAATACTTCAGGACCTGGCAAAAGAGGACCCGTGGTTTTTCTGTCAAAAGAATCCCTTTGGTTAATTCACCTGATAAATTTACTGATTTAAAAAATTTCAAATGATACTACACTATTTGCTTAGGTTACTGTATGACCATTGACCATCCCCGACATTCGCCCGTAGGGCGAGCGGGCTTACTAGTGGTATTAACACAAATTGAGGGAATCCTGCCCTACGACCAACACGATAACACTTAGTAAATATATACCAACATTACTCAAGTGCCAATAAAGCTTTTGTGCAAGGGCTCCTGTTGCTCCAATAACAGGCACCGGCGGGCCAGAATCTGGCCGGGTGAACTTTCTTGAAAAACCGAGTAGGGGCCAGGAGCCCCTGGGGAACCTCTGCCAAAATTTCTAATCTCGGCACAGGATAAGTATATCTGAATTGCACTGTACCCAACAGCTCCGTGGTCTAATGGCCACAATCTGGGCTAAGAAGCATAAGATGCCAGGTTCAAATCCCGGTCAGGCGACTTAATAGATATCTTTTTTCACTTTTGCTTGATATTGAAACATTTAAATTTCCGATAGTATCGGCGATACACGATACAACAAAACAAATATGACAAAGACCAGAAACTGGATTCTGGCAAACTAACAGCACCCGAAAACACCATAAATCAAGCAGAGCTACTGGCAATACAATTGGTAATAAAGAAACTGCTAGAAATGGGAATAAAGGAGTCACACCTAGTGATCCACACCGACTCTAGCACTACACTATCCCAGTCACAAACCAGGCGATGTATCTAGGAATAACCCTGGACAAAAACTCAAACTACAAAGCCCACGTCCAAAATAAAACAGAAACAGTTAAACGATCTGCGAGACCACTGAGACACCTCATGACAACAAAATGGGGAATATGCACAGCCCAAGGCAGATACGTTCACGACAATATACTTATGAAGACCCTGACGTACGGGGCAGGCGTATGGGGACAGAAAGTACTGAAAAACCAAACACTCAAGATGAAGCTGGAAGCAGCACAGAACTCTATCACTCGAAGGATCACGAGGACACGAACACACTCAGCACATAGTGCTAACCACAATGGCAGGAGTGGACGATGTCACCTACCACATCAACAAAGAAAGTATCAACAACTACATTCACCTGAAGGCTGAGGGAAACTGGTGGACAGACCCCTTCCACGAAAAAAGAGCGCATCTAACACACTCGAAGGCGATGAAATTACTCTTAACAAGCCTAAAAATTCCTAATGCCATCGACCAGACAAAACACACCGATATAACCTTTGAACAAAACTCCCAACTGAGCAAGAACAAAGTAATAAACGTGTATACAGATGGGTCAAGAATTAAGATAGACTCAACACACATGACAGGGGCAGGAGCCATAACCTACATGGATAACCAGGATATCATCCTTCAAGAGCCCCTCGCACCCGAAAACACCATAAACCAAGCAGAGCTACTGGCAATACATATGGTAATAAAGAAATTACTAGAAATGGAAGCAAAGGAGTGATCTACACCGACTCTAGCACTACACTGAGAAGACTAACAAGAAATTTCTCAAACTCAAAACAACTAACCGAAACTCTACGAAGTATACACGAACTGCAAAGAGATAATGGCTTAGAAATAGTAAAGGCGAAGGCCCATGCAAACATAGAAGGTAATGAGAGGGCAGATCAAATAGCAAAACAAGCGACTGCAAACAGCAAAAACACCCAGAATGCACTGGGACAAACAAAGAGTCAAATAACGACAAAGCTGAAACAACAACACAAGACAGGGATAATCGCCGAACTAAAGACAAAAAATTACTCTGAGTTTACCACAACGATTATCGGGAAGATTATTAAAGAAAACACAAACTAACAATCAAAAACAAGGAAACAATGAGAAGTCTGACACTGGCCATATCGGGCCAGAACAACCTGGGAAGCGCCCTCTCCCACAGAGACCCTTCCATAAATCCCAACTGTGAGTTATGTGGGGAAAGAGAAAACTCCAAACACAAACTACTAAACTGTCCTGACCTTGACCACCTCAGATACACCCAAGAGTATCAAAACATCAAAGAAAACATATACAATGAAGACGAGCCACTAGAACTAAGGAAACTCACCAATGTAGTCACCAAATCCGGTCTATTCAAATAAAACATAACGCTACCACCAAAATGATTCTATACCAACGGTAGTTTAAAAGTGCACACTGGCAAAGTCCTGATCTCATCAGGTAGAGTCTGTTGAAACCATCACGGCAGAAGCAAATCCGCAACTAGCAAAAGCGCAATACAAACCAAGTCACTAGCCTTTGGACTGGCCCCCCACAGCTAGATCGGCAAAACAAAAAAAGAACAGCGCCACCTGGGTCGACTCGATCATAGCTGCTATGACGACTCGATGGACCGAACCCTACCACTGTACCCCGATCAGAGGTACACGCCTGGAAACAGGCAGGTGGTAGTGCACAAATGGTGCCTCATCATGGTGAAGATGAACGCGCACTATCGTTCGGCGATTTAACCTATTCTGGGGAAACCCAGTACCGTAAGACTGGTACAGTAGTACTAGTGCGCCTGCTGTTGGTGGTGACCTTCATGCTCTTTATCGAAACAGTTCTCGTCTGTCGACTCGTGTCTTCCAATGGAAGGGTACTACTAGGGGGTACCGGGGAAACCCGGCGCTACCTTGGTGGGACCTGACCGGGAGATCGAGCACGGCGCTCTGGGCAGCCATGTGTGTTGGTGACCTGAGGAGAGAATTGTGAAATCAAGGGAACGCTGCTCCCCAACGACAGCAAGTGGGTGGAAGTACGGGAGGTACACGACACACACCCCCACAGCTGTCCCGTACTACCCACCCCCACAGCTGTCCCGTACTACCCACCCCCACAGCTGTCCCGTACTACCCACCCCCACAGCTGTCCCGTACTACCCACCCCCACAGCTGTCCCGTACTACCCACCCCCACAGCTGTCCCGTACTACCCACCCCCACAGCTGTCCCGTACTACCCACCCCCACAGCTGTCCCGTACTACCCACCCCCACAGCTGTCCCGTACTACCCACCCACACAGCTGTCCCGTACTACCCACCCCCACAGCTGTCCCGTACTACCCACCCCCACAGCTGTCCCGTACTACCCACCCACACAGCTGTCCCGTACACTACCCACCCACACAGCTGTCCCGTACTACCCACCCACACAGCTGTCCCGTACTACCCACCCCCACAGCTGTCCCGTACTACCCACCCCCACAGCTGTCCCGTACTACCCACCCCCACAGCTGTCCCGTACTACCCACCCCCACAGCTGTCCCGTACTACCCACCCCCACAGCTGTCCCGTACTACCCACCCACACAGCTGTCCCGTACTACCCACCCACACAGCTGTCCCGTACTACCCACCCCCACAGCTGTCCCGTACTACCCACCCCCACAGCTGTCCCGTACACTACCCACCCCCACAGCTGTCCCGTACTACCCACCCACACAGCTGTCCCGTACTACCCACCCCCACAGCTGTCCCGTACTACCCACCCCCACAGCTGTCCCGTACACTACCCACCCCCACAGCTGTCCCGTACACTACCCACCCACACAGCTGTCCCGTACACTACCCACCCACACTGCTGTCCCGTACTACCCCCCTCCACAGCTGTCCCGTACTACTCCCTCTCCCATATCCCTGCGGTACTACCCACCCCCACAGCTGTCCCGAGGAAAAGATTTGTTGCTCCAGTGAGATGCACCGATCTGAGTGTTGTGTGTTGGGTTGCTGCCCCGAGCAGACCCAAAACCTCGGCTGTTGCACTCCTGAGAACATGGTCGATCCAGAGGATGGCAATGTAGATCCTGCGGACCGTGTTGGTCCAACAGACACCCCCGTAGCTTGGTGGCGTCGGTCTGCTGTGGCCGGGATTCCAACGTGAGTCTAACGCAACACCACCCCTTTCAGTTGCAAGGATGGGATGATTTGTTGTTCAGAGCCTAAAGAGTGGTTTGCTTGTTGTAGCAGTGAGAAAAGCATCCTTGATACTCCCGTTTCTATGAAGTGAGTGTCAAATTATTCTCTTTACTTTGTCATCCTCTTTCCATATTATCTCTTTGTGTTTGTTGATTTCCCTCTTCGGAACTCTTTGTTCTCCCAAAAAAGCCAAAATCCCGAGACAGGGTTGTATTTTAGCGGAACTCTTTTTGTCTCGCAGCATTGCATCCTCTTTCGTCCCAGTTTCGCTCTCCCTCCCCTCTCTCTCCCCCTCTCTCTCCCATCTCTCCCCCTCTCTCTCTATCTCTATTTCCCTCTTTCCCCCTCTCTTCCCAGTTCCCCTCTCTCTATCCCTCTCTCCAAATATTTTATTAGGACACAATCCAGGGGTTTTCCGGTGAGAACAATCTTCCCTTTTTTGGCATAACCGCTGTCAAATAAAGGGGTGCATTTTAAAAAGCCAGGAACTTTACATTTTACCACTCTCTGAAAGAGAGAGAAAGAACACCCACCATC
>CM035350.1:7972650-8040150 GCA_020137815.1 Hormiphora californensis
AAACTGTGCTGCATCTGGGTCTTTGCACAGGCAAGTTGGTTCATTGTTTGGCAGCACCAATGGTGCAGATGTATGTGAGTTATCTACGTGTGTACGTAGCTCGATGTTCTAATGAGTGTCAAAATTTATTGTTACCATGTTCGCCATTCGCATATCTACACAAATTGACACTGAATAAATTCATACGACCCCTCTGATTTATATTTTATCCAACAAGATTTGTCAAAATGCTTCCAGATAGCTTCCAAACTTTTCCAAATTAAAACACACTGTCTAAAGTTAAGGGTTCCCGAAGAATGCAATTTATTTATAACAACGTTAATTGTAACATATATTTATGCTTATTTCGTTTTATTCAATTCAACAAAAAAAGCTGTTTTCTCTTTTCAAAAACACAAAACCTCTCGGTAAAACTTCTTGGTACTTCTGGGAAGAAAAAATCGGAACAAAAGGTCGGTTATAAACCAGATGGTGCCTTGCTAAACATATTAGAGAGAATTAACACAATCGCTTTTTCTGTCTGATTCTAAAATTCTCGACTTGGTTCCCAGCTGTTTCAACCATTTCTCTCTCTCTGTAAATCATGAAGTGTGTTCTATTTGTGTTGTTGGTGGTTGTGGCGGTGGAGGGGTGTAACCACACTTTCATGAAGAATGGTGCAATCTGTTATTCTGGTAATAACTGTGCCTTTGGATGTCACAATGGAAACTGCTGGAGTCAGTGTGACGGTATGTTGAGAGTAGGAATGAGGGAGGGAGGGGATAAATTACAGTATTTCCCAGTATTTACATTTTTCAATTAAGATAGTCTGGGAATAGTGTGACTGAAACATCTCTCTGTAGCGGTGTGTTGCCTAACTACTGACTGTACCGATGGAGATCTGAGCTGCACCAGTGGATGTGCCCTTCCTGAATGGTGCTGGGTTGTGGGAAATAGCTACGATTCACGTGCTACCTGCAAGACTAATGACGAGTGTGGCCCTGACAATTTCATTAAGTTCCCCTACAAATACAGCTGCAGTGGAGCCTGTAGCGTTTAAACATAAAACTAATATCTCTCAGTTTCTGAATATTTTAATTGTAGCATGAAAAAAACTTTAGATCACTGGCCTTGTGTGTACCTTTTTCCTCCTACCATCCGAATTACCCCTTATTTCCTAGATAGAATGGAATACTTAGTGTACTTCACTGACCTCTCAATGGCCCCAGAGAATTGGAACAAAAGGCCGGGGCTTTTTAATCCTAACCAGATGGTGCCTTGCTAAACGGATCAGGGAGGATCACCACTATTTAATATCCCTCCATTTCTCTTCATTTATTGTTGAAGAAGATGAAGTGTGTGCTACTTATTTTAGTCCTGGTGGTGGTTGCGGTGGAGGGGTGTAACCACACGTTCATGAAGAATGGTGCCAGTTGTTATACTGGTAATAACTGTGCCTTTGGATGTCACAATGGAAACTGTTGGAGTCAGTGTGACGGTATGTAGATCACAAACCACACCCATGATACATTGGACTAGCGGGCATTCAAGCCTCAAAACACCCCATTCCATAACCTAATTCCTCCCCTCAGCGGTGTGTTGCCTCACCACAAACTGTCTGGATGGGGATATGAGTTGCACCAGTGGATGTGCCCTCCCTGAATGGTGCTGGGTTGTTGGAAATAGCTACGATGACTATGCTACCTGCAAAACCAATGAAGAGTGTGGGCCATACAACAAGAGAAAGTTCCCCTACAAATACAGCTGCAGTGGAGCTTGCAGTGTGTAAAGTTCCCTTACAAATACAACTGCAGTGGAGCTTGCAGTGTGTAAAGTTCCCTTACAAATACAACTGCAGTGGAGCTTGCAGTGTGTAAAGTTCCCTTACAAATACAACTGCAGTGGAGCTTGCAGTGTGTAAAGTTCCCTTACAAATACAACTGCAGTGGAGCTTGCAGTGTGTAAAGTTCCCTTACAAATACAACTGCAGTGGAGCTTGCAGTGTGTAGAGAGTGGAAAAAGAAGACATCACTGATTTACTGCTTTTATTGAAGAAAAATTGATTTTAATATTCGTGTCTTCCTCCAGATCACATCATACCCCCACCTCTAACACACCTCTGTTAACATGTTCAGCTATGCGAGGTTTTATGTTGCTAGTGGTTACACTGGCAGTTACTGTTGAGGCGTGTAACTATGCATTCATGAAGGATGGAGCCCGGTGTGATAGAGAGAATAACTGCACTTACGGGTGCCACAAGTATAGATGTTGGAGTGAGTGCAATGGTAGGTGTATGCAGCAGTTTACTCTCTTTCTTCTACTCACTCTCTTAATAATGTTTACACACTCAAATGTCTTCGTTAATAGTTTACTGTCTCTCTAACATCTCTCCAATCCCAGGAATATGCTGTCTGACCACGGACTGTTTTGACGGAGAGAACCTCAAGTGTGCCCCCAGTTGCTCCATCCCCGAGTGGTGTTATCTCTCCGGCGATCACTGGGATGGGTATGTTGAGTGTAACCAGAACAGCGAGTGTGGAAAGGACAACAAGGAGAAATTCCCGGGGCAGTATCGGTGTGGTTCTACTTGTACCGCGTAGAGAGGGAGAATTAAGGTGGGGTGTTATCTAACAAAGGAAGGGAGGAGGATGAGTTGGGAGGCTGTTATTTTATCTCTCATGTGTAGTATTTATCTCAGCTGAAATAAAATATTTGTGTTATGATTTGGGTGTAGAGAAATATCACCAGGCCAAAAATACACAGTTGTAGTGACAAGATAAACAATGAAACATTTGCAACTCACTTGAAACTACTGTAGATTCTCAAAGCATTCTTTTTCAAACACCACGTATGTCATTTTCATCCCCTTTCCCACACAGTTTCAATCCACTGCCACAATATCTCGTATCCCGGATGGACTTTGAAGTCTCCGTTTCAATCGCAAAATCGTGACGCCAGCTTGTGTCATCCTAAAATCGGGAAGTGATGCGCTGAGATCATACCGCACAGTGAGTCGCGCGTTACATCAGGTCAAACACAGAGGAATGTAGGCGGGGATTGGGAGAAGGATGGAAACTGATACCGGGATTTGAGACAACACAGGGGAGAAGGATCAGGGAAACACAGTACGGAGCGAAAACTGAATCGGGGGTCAGAGGATATGTTACTGAGGAGAGAAACAATGATATCTGTAAAAGAAAATAATATAGTTTAAGGGTACGCTAACCAAAAATTTTTTTCGAGTGCAGGGAAATCTCTCACCGTAGGGTTGTAGGCCATACCAAGGAGACCTCAAATATGCAATTTTAGCCCTTAAGTCGAATTCATATTTTTGCTACAGCTGTTTAAAAAATGTCCTGAAAATACGTTTTTGGCATCTCAAAAATTTTTTTTCAAAGATAGGAGCATGAAAATTTGGGGATTTGAAGAGGACATGAAGGTGAATAACCACAAAAATTTTTTTTGCAATCCGAGCTGATTTCCGGTCCTGAGATGGATTTCTTTTTTTCCACTTTAACGCCCTATTTGGCAAAGTTCCGAAAACATGTGAAAGCTGTAAATTGGTGAAAAGTTGCGTCTAACGATTATCTAAGTGGCCATAAATTTTGGGCGTGTCCTTATTTGAGATAAGCTGTACGGAGTTTTTTTTGTGAAAGCCGTCATTTCAGAAATAAATAAATTCCCTGTATCTCAAAAACGGCTAATCGTAGAGACCTGAGACTATGCTTAAACGATTCAGAAGGTCCGATTTTGGGGGGGTCTTCTGAGAGACATTTTGCTCCTACTTCAACCGTTTTTGCTGTAATTGCGAAAAACAATAACCCATCTTCGCCATCGTGGATTTTTTGTGATTTTGTTTTTGATGATTATAGGGACCCATATGGACCAAATAGTGAAGGAATTAGCTTGTTAAACATTTTTCCATAGTTTCGGTCCTTTCTTAGCTAAAATTCCCTAATTACAGGATATTGGAGTTTAGCTTTTGCCCTTTTCATAGAATTTGTTTTTCGCAATTACAGCAAAAACGGTTGAAGTAGGAGCAAAATGTCTCTCAGAAGACCCCCCCAAAATCGGACCTTCTGAATCGTTTAAGCATAGTCTCAGGTCTCTACGATCAGCCGTTTTTGAGATACAGGGAATTTATTTATTTCTGAAATGACGGCTTTCACAAAAAAAATTCTGTACAGCTTATCTCAAATAAGGACACGCCCAAAATTTATGGCCACTTAGATAATCGTTAGACGCAACTTTTCACCAATTTACAGCTTTCACATATTTTCGGAACTTTGCCAAATAGGGCGTTAAAGTGGAAAAAAAGAAATCCATCTCAGGACCGGAAATCAGCTCGGATTGCAAAAAAAAATTTTGTGGTTATTCACCTTCATGTCCTCTTCAAATCCCCAAATTTTCATGCTCCTATCTTTGAAAAATAATTTTTGAGATGCCAAAAACGTATTTTCAGGACATTTTTTAAACAGCTGTAGCAAAAATATGAATTCGACTTAAGGGCTAAAATTGCATATTTGAGGTCTCCTTGGTATGGCCTACAACCCTACGGTGAGAGATTTCCCTGCACTCGAAAAAAAATTTTGGTTAGCGTACCCTTAAAATGGTCATATAATAAGTTAAGTAAAAACATTAGAAAACTAACATTATCAAGATATAATCTCCCTACAAATGCCCTGTTCTGCCAATTCCTTCTGAATTTTAGACTTTCTAATTCCTAACACCTTCTCAAAGAGTCGCTTTATTAATCTCACAGTGCCAGGGTCAGTACCTGGACAATAAAGCTGGGTAAAACACAGCTGTAGTACATGGCGTCGTGCCAAGATCTGATAGTCATTCTCATCTCTCACCGCACAACACAACATGTCCAGTAACCAATTCTGTTCGTGTCTGTAGGTGGAGCCCTCCGAGCTACAGAACATCTTGTAAAACATTGGCACATCGCCAAAATCAAATACAGCTCTCTGTAGGAGGAAGTGACAGACCGATGTAAAGAGAGACTTGTGGGGTGTGAACAGTGTCTGGAGGACAATACCAATAAAGTAAGCAATCAAGTGGGGGATTCTCTGGCATTTCTCAGTCACTGAATTCTCTAACATTTTCAGGAGATGTAGACACATGGCTCGCTCCTTGAACTTCTCTCCCTCACAAAGCTGCAGGATGGCCTCTAGACACCTATATCCCACCGTCCTGGTGACGAGATCGTAACTTGACAGGGAGAGGAAGGCGACCCGGGAAATGGGACTCGCCAAGATGGTCCTACATTCCATTTCACCATGGGTACACACGTGATATAGGAGAGATAGGATGAACTCAGCACTATAGGTCGGGGTTGGGGGAGGCGGGGCGTCCGTTGTTAAAGGGAAGTTATTGATCAACCCAGTCAGTAGCCCAGTATCCAACCCCTCCAGGACCTTGCAGCTATACTCGTTGTACAGGGTGATATTCTTAATCCCCCTCATCTCGGGTACGTGCTCAGGCCCATAAGCGAAGGGGTATTTGGAAGTTACACCCTTCTGTTGGAGTAGTTTCAGGATGTTTAACAGACACTGATCAGCTGGGGATGTGGTTGCAGTGTATGCTGCTTGGAAGAGAGAGTAGAGGGAGTCTGTGAGGGAGGAGTCATCCACCTTACCACTGCTAAGTAGGGTGTAGAGAAGGTTTGCTGTGTCATGTTTCACATCCCCATTCTCCCCAACTAAACCCCGTGAGGTGGACACCAGGGTAAGGAGGGTCTGGCTGATGGAGGAGGAAGGTAGGATGTCCTGGAATGTTAGGACCAGGTGCGTTGCTATGCGCAGTTCATCTGAGGTAGGTTCGGTTGCTAGGGAACCAAGGACACCCTCACATTTCCGTCTGGTAAACACGGGAAGTGTTTTCTCGAATATTGAGACGTAGGAGGAGAGGAAGAGGGAGCATACCTCCTCATTTCCACATGACACCATCCACTCAAAGATCTGTTTCAGCCATTTCTTACTCCGCAAACAGCCCGATAACTTTGCGGCTAGCTCAAACGCATCAGAAATAAAGAAAGCAGCAGATGACTTTTCTAGGAAGGCTTCCTCCAAGACAGCATCTGCATGTTCTTTGGTTACCATGGTAACGCTAGATAACAATAGCCCTCTCCTATTTTGAGGAAGTTTCATGAAACACTCAAAGGTAACAGCAATCTTGGTGCTTGCTGGTTCGTGAGAAGCTGACAGGACTTCTTCAATTAGTTTTCCTGCTAACAACTCCCACTCACATTCAGATTGAGCCATCCGTTCATGAATGCTCTTCAAGGTAGATTTAGGAAGTTTCTCAAGGAACAAAGTGAATGAGGCTGCTTCTTCCTCTCCCATTCCCTGGTACCACCGAGCAAGGAACCCACCATGTCTAATGGGATATTTATTCTGGAGGAGGCCCAGCAACTCCTCCGTTGGTGTCGGAGTGGGGTTAGGAACAAATGTATTCCGGTGCTCCTTTGCAAAGTTATTTATCCCCTCAAAACTCCCCACAGCCTCTGTCACAGAAAACATAGGCAGTATCGTTGAACCTCGGAGATGTGATGTTACTATTTTAAGTACCAGCTGATCTCCTAAAGTCTCCCTCTGGGCGATACACTGCATTGTTGCCAGGGGTGAAATGGTAGCCTTTTCACCGGCTAGATAGTAGTCCCACAACTCCCTCAGAAGAGCAGGGGTCAGACCATCCCCTGACATTATTCCTTCCCCTCCCTCTTTTATAAACTCCAGATTTATCTTCAACTCAGGTTTGCTTTGTGACAAATCTTCAAGGATGACTTTTTTGAGTTCAGAGTATGGTTTCACGATTCCATTCAGGCTAGGTCCCATTTCCAGAATAGACATCACAATTTCTGGGTATTTAACTTTGTTTAGATCCAAGATACGCCGCATAAACCTCACTCTTGCTCCCTCTCCTTCCTCTAACTCAGCTAGAACGTTCTCGGAAAGGATGTTCCTCTGAGACAGGAACTTGAAGAGGATATCCTCCGGAGCGACAGAGAGAAGTGTATAGAGATCCTTGTTTGAAGGAGTTTCCTGGAGGGTCGACATAACCCGTCCCTCAGCAACACAATACGGATCAATGGTCAGGTAGGGGAGGATATCAGTAGTAGGAGATAGTTCAGGGAGTTGAAATAGGGCTTGTTGGGCCAAGTGTGGTCTGTGTTCTCTCAACTCTTGGACTACCAATGCAGTTGATTGGAGGACCTCTCTCACAATCACCCCATCCCCCACAGCAGGCCCTTTTTTGTCTAGGAATTGTGACAGAACAGGTGGAATAAGATAATCCAAGATCTGTTTGTCTGTAACTTCGGACGTCACTTTAGACAGGGCAATGCCTAAAGAGGAGGTTGGTTTTAGGCCACTGTCAACGGTTGAGTCCCCACTTCTCACTGCCAAAACAGATTCCAGTAACACCAGATCTGGTTCAGTTTTGGATAGGATGGTTGTAATAACCTGGAAGGGCACCTCAGGACACCTAGCGGACACCTCAATAATGAGGGATTCAGGTAGAGATGGAGCGTTGCGGAGGAAAGAGAGGAGAATGGGGTTACTGGTTGTAGAACCGAATATGTCACTCGCTGAGCTGTCGAAGATAATACCCGATTTAACATCAAATAGAAGAGAAAAGAACTTTTCGGTGAGACTTTTTAACTCGGTGTGTATCCCTTCTTCAGTTAAAAACTTGGAAATGTTAACCAGGACAGGAACGGCAAAAAACTGACATTTTATCTTCTTTTGGATTGAGTATTTTTCAAAGACAAACTCAGTCAGAACACGCATCATTTCCACTCTCAACTCAGTAGATTCCTTGTTCAGGCACCTTGTCATGTTCTTCAGCACATTTTTCATTGCCATGAACTTCACACGCAGCTCATTAGACGGTACACACAGAAAGGACATGAGGAACCTGACGGCCAGCTCGTGTGTTGACCCTGACTGAGAGAGGAGCTGTCGAAGAGCCGCATTTCCAAAGTTGAAGTTATCCAGGAGCAGCTTCGTGACAGGTGTTCCCAGGAGGTTTAGGTAAATCAAGAACTGGAGACAGTTGGACCGACCCGGCACTGATGCATACCTACTTAGGCAACCGTATACAGAGTGTATCCGCTCCTTAAGTACCTTTCTTGCAATTGCTATAGCTTGGGTTTGGAAATGGGTGTGTTCAGAGAGGACGGTTTGGAAGACGGTAGCTAGGAGTTGGAAAACAGGACCTGATTGGGCGTGTTGTCCTGTCCCAGAATCCCACCATTCGAACACCTCAGTTAGTGAGGGTGACTGAGTGAGCAGAAAGGGGAGTTGGGATGAGTCCGATTTTATAAGGTTAACCAGGGTCAGAATGGGCTGCGAATCGGTGCCATCGTCGCCTTTGATTAGCTTCAGAATTCTGTTTACTTCACCTGCCGCCATTCTAGATAGAGGATTATTTGATAAGTGATCCAGTCTTGATCAGTTAAATTAAAACAATAAAATATTGAATGCTGTAGATATTAGAGAAGTAAAGATCATAAACAAGCTCGACAGAACAATAGTAAAAATACTTGAAATTGGTTATGTATAAATTGTGTATTCAGTTTTCCCATGTGAGTTCGTTAATCACTCAGTGCTATTATTTCATTTGCCTCCCGCGGCAGCCTCAGCTTTCTTAGCAGCTGCTTTTGCTTGTTTCTCTCTCATAGCTGCGGCATCTCGCTCCTCTCTCTGAGCCCGAGTCAGTCCTTTGTTACCTTCTGTTTCGCTCGAACCTGCATAGGAAAACGTGTTAGGAATGACAGCGCTATTAAGCCAACTAATATGCCGTGATTTGAACTGAAAATTGAATTACTTACTTTTATTCTTGTTCCCATTTTTCTTTGCATTCTTCTCCCTTGCAAGATCACGCTGGTTTCCACGAGCCATGAGGGTGGTTAATCAAGAACACTATGGAACGTTAAACATGGTGGTTATCTTAAGTACAAATAAATGGCCCGCGAGGAGTCAAGACTCAAGTAGACTAATGTTCATTGTGTTTAGTTCTTTATAAAAGAAAACAATTTTCTAAGGTTGCGAAAGTTAATAATATCGAGTATTTATATCCCGCTATCATGCGTTAAATATGCTAGTTCACTACTCGTTTATACTATGTAGAACTTAAAGATGTACTTAAAGAACACCGAGATTATCGTTAAAACTAACACCGCGTCTAAAGTCCGATTTTTAATAATGTGAACGGGGGGCGCGCATTAAATTTCACTTAATTCCATTTGCGCGTGCTAAATTCTGTTCCTGATAAGATAGAGACTTTTCATTGGTCGCATTGGAAAGATACAGTTTCTTTCTTTCCAACGCAACCAAGATCAAGTCTTTATCTTATCAGGAGCCAGAGATATGATCGAAACAAACGAAGAAAAACTTTCCCACGGTGCGTGGGAAAGTTTTTTGCGCGCCCCCCGTTCACATTATTAAAAATCAGACTATATATAGCGGCCATGATAAAGTTTCATCATTTATTTATTATCTCTGATATACATTACAATATAACATGTAATATTGCACCTTCTTGCGTGCTGAAGAACTGGTACTCGGATTGTTCTGAACATGAAAAGATAGTCTGTTTGTGATGGTTTTCAATGGAAAGGTAGTTAGATTAGGTTAAAATGGGCATGCTGCTGATAGAATATTAAGTTAATGATAGTGATTAAATTAATAAGATAAAATAGTGTAGATAAGTTAATGCTGTTAAGATTTAAAATAAGTGTAGATAAGTATTAATAAATAGTAGATAGAAATATAAAATATGCTGATCGAAGGGTAATAATAAGTTAATTAATAGAATAAAATCAACATTATAATTTAATAAGTATAAAAATATTGTAAAACAGTATACAGTGTTGAAACAGTATACAGTGTTGAAACAGTATACAGCGGTAAAACTGTGGTAATAAAACAGTATTATATCACTGCGCTGGCAAGCGCAAAGGTGACCCCATTCCATCCCCCCAAAAACTTTTCCCGAAAAAGTGGGCCCGCTTGCCAACAGCGTAGATATAACAATTTTGAAGTTTCATCAAAACCAGGGGCGGGTGAGAACAGTTGAAAAAAAGGAACTTAACTGAGGTTTACAAGCAAGATATGAGCGCGGTAAGTCCTGGAAACATCTCTAACGTGGCGTAAGTTGCAGTGTTCTACCACTTTGGCCGCTGGGGCCTTCAGAGGGTGGCAAACCGTGAATGACTTTTTTCATTTTCGAGCACTTGAAAATTGCTCTTGAAATTTAAAAAAAATATAAACAACGCGCACAGAATACAGGTATCTGCGCGGCTTTACATTTGCGCGCGACAAAATGACGTCATCAAGGAGCGCCTCCGTGTGAATGAAGCAAATAACATACGTCTTTTGACAAGGCCAACCTGCTGCTCGTCTGACGAGTAATCCGAAATAGGCGAAAATCATGCCAACCGGTTTATTGCGTTGGTTAAAAATCACAATCGGCTCAATACAAATCGAATCAAAATTTGGTGTACCATTACAATATATCTCAGTCAGTATATCTGACTCTAACACAAAGAGTGTACTCACCCCATCTTGGTTAAAAACCAAGAGATCATATATATCCAAAAGGTATACAGGATAAAAAACACCTCTCTCACCTCAACTGCACACTACACATAGATTGTTTTGCTGAAATATTCTAAAGATCAATTAAAAGAGCGCTACCCCTACAACACACAAAAACACTACACAAAAAGCAGTTTATTCCGTGTGTCCGTGTATCTATAAAAGAGAGATAGTTCTATATGAACCCTGTTTGTTGGAGACAGTCCAATTATTATCCCTCTTGCCCAAACTGCTCTGTAAACTTTACGTGCTCTTTGAGGTCATCTGGGCCAACAGTTGGTCGACAGCTCGCCAAAGCGTGTAACATATCGTTCTGGGAGAGATGAGGGGGATGATTAGTTGATAGAACTAATCAACTAATGATTGTACAAAACAGTTGGCTGATGATTGTACAGTCAACTCACCATATCTACAGTAGGCTCTAAAAGATCATCCCCATTTACACTCATCCAGTTGATCTCTGTAGCACCTACATCCCCCGGACTACACGGTGTCATGTAGTCGTGTCGCATCACAGTTGGGTCGTCTCTTTTGGGCCCGGACACCTTCTTAAAGTGGGTCGCCTGTTGGACTTTCCGGACAGGTTGCATGAGGGCATCCCGCACCACAATGGCAATATCTGCACCACTGTACCCCTCACTCCTGTTACCCAGATCGTGGAAGCCTTGCTCGGTGATAACGTGGGGCGTGGAACCAAGGTTTATCTTGAACATGACTGTACGGGCTTCGGCTTCCGGCAGAGGAATGTAAATACGCTTTTCAAATCTGAAGGGGATGGGGAATGTTATGTGTCATCTTGACATCTTCTACTACATGACAATTATCAGCAGACAATGAACATACCGTCGCCTAATAGCAGAATCAAGTCCCCAGGGAACGTTAGTGGCACCCAGAACTAGAATACCATCCATGTCATTACCAACACCCTGCATCTGGACAAGAAACTCAGTTTTTATCCTCCGGGCACTCTCACTGTCCCCTTCTCCTCGGGCGGAACACAGGGAATCAACCTCGTCTAGGAAAATGATAGAGGGCTTCTTGGCTCGGGCCATTGCAAACAGTCCCTTGACCAACCTGTAATGTGGGGAAACATGTTAACTCGAGAGGAACACATACCATAACACAGGGTTTAGCCAGTACTGGTATTAGCCCTGTAATTGAGGGAAAGCGGAAAAGAGGCTGGGAGATAAACCCTGATCCAAAACAGCGAGAGGTGAAGAGAGCGCAACAAGAGGCCTGTAAAAGGGTAATCCTGGTCTTTGAACAATTTCTTATCAATGGTACTGGACCATCGATTCTGAAATAGGGGGATACGATAGGATGGTATAATTCTAATGTTATATAAAACATACTTTTCACTTTCTCCCAGCCACTTTGAGAGAAGATCTGATGCAGATGCGGAGAGGAAGGTAGAATTCCCGGCTTCTGTGGCCACTGCTTTAGCCAGATAGGATTTTCCAGTTCCTGGGGGTCCGTACAACAGGATACCTCGCCATGGTTTTCTCTTCCCTGTGAACATGTCCAATGAGTTGCATGCTCAGTCAACAAGCACCTTGTCGCGCGCGGGGATTCGTGTGCGCGGCCCGTCTCTGACAACCACATCTTCCAACTTTGCATTGCCCGCAACCTGCCAGCCTTGCTAGTCGTTTGTGCGGATGTTACGGTTTTGTCCCGGTTAGTACAACGGTTTGCATGGCTACCTTGGAACAGATGAGGGAACTTGATGGGTAGAATGACTGCCTCTTTGAGGGCTTCCTTGGCTGCATGAAGTCCCGCTACATCATCCCACCTGATGTTCGGTTTCTCTACCACAACCACTCCTGAGAGAGGGGGGGGGGGGGTTAGGAAACTATAATTGTCAGAGCAGCTGCCAGCTATGATAGTGTCTGTAACTGCATAAATCTGGGTAAAAACAGTTAAATAGTAGTCACACAATTAAATATCTTTGTCTTACACAATACACGGTGTACAGAGGAGCATTTACTAAAACTTGCTTGTCACACAGTGCTTGCGAGAAGGAGAGAATAATCTTGTTTTGCTCACACTGTGTCTGTCTGTCGCTCACACCACCAGTACATAATTTACATGATTTAGTACAGATTCCCAATACCAGAGATTTACCACTGTTATCCTATCTATAACATACCATGTCCAGTCTGTTAAATTGTCTCTTACCCTCGATTTGTTCCCGTAGTTTCTTATCATCGGGACTCTCATCATCGTCAGAACTACTACCATCATCATCGTCTCCACCACCCTTCTTGTTTTTACCCTTCTTACTACTGCCCCCATCTGCTGATGCTTTGGCCTTCTTAGGACCTCCGTTCTCTGCAGAGAGGGGTGTTACATATAAGGGAGGTTGTTACAGTGCCCAGCTGTGTAACACATGATTATGTAGATTCAAGAGAGGCACACTCACACACAAAGATCATCAATTAAAGGAGGACTGTACTATTTTGATTTGAACAATGAAATTTTGATTTTATGTTTTTAAATGGTAGTGCTACGCAAACTAGGGCCAGGGGGTTGGACATGATAATTTTGTTAACCATGTTAACATTAACATCGGAAAATTTGGTGAAGGGTTAACATTATTAACATCGATTAACAAATGCCATTTCTCTCTCACACACTCCCATGCCACTCTCTCTCCTACTAACCTAAATGTTTCTTGATCTGCTCCGCCCTATCCAGGTAACTAAGACACTTTGCCCTGATGCTCTCCTTGCTCTTCTCCCCCTGAGCCTCGTATTTGATGGCATGTAGAAAGTAATCTACACCGTGCTGGTACAACCTGAGGGCCTCCGCGTAGTTGCCATTCTTATCTTCCTCCGTTGCCTTCGTTACAAGGTCGATTGCTTTTTGTAGTGAACCCATTCCTGCTTCATCGTGCCATCTCGTCTAGATACACAGAGGTAGGAAATTAGGACTATTACTACTATACAATCAGGATGGGGAAATGGGGTGGGGGGGGGGGGGGGTCATTTAGAAACTCGAAGAGAAGAAATTGGTGGTGTGTGTGTGTGTGTGTGTGTTTATTTTGTCGGCTTGTATTACTACTGCGTGTAAAGATACACACCCACACTCTCAATCTAGAGATCGACAGAATATGTAAACAGAGAGAGAGAGAGAGAGAGAGAGAGAGAGAGAGAGAGAGAGAGAAGAGAAAGAGAGAGAGAGAGAGAGAGAGAGAGAGAGAGAGAGAGAGAGAGAGAGAGAGAGAGAGAGAGAGAGAGAGAGAGAGAGAGAGAGAGAATGATAATATCATCGTATTCTTGGTTGAGACAAAACAAGACTCTGTTTTTACATAAAGAAATACTTATTGCGTGAAACAACATACCAACGAGAAGGAAAGAGAGGGAGAGGGGGTTTAGAGAATCACTCGAATATTGATTTCTTGTTAATTTCACACGACGATCATATTATATTATTATTTGAGAGGTGAATTGCAGAGCTTGCTATCATGTATAAACGTTTTCAAGTGATCAACAAGGGCCTGGGGTAGACAGAGAACGGTTTAATTATGAAGTCTGTTCTACAGACGCTTTACGACACCAATAACTTATCACAGACAAATAGGGGGCCGGGGGCTAACTTATAGTGAGAAAGAGAAACAGATCAGAGAAATTAAAAACTGAAAAGAAGAGAGAAAGAGAGGGAGAGAGAAGGAATGAAGGGGTGCTATGTACAGATCAAGTATTGGTGATGAGGGTGTGTGTGTGTGTGTGTTTGTGTGTTTATGTCTCTGTAGTATACACAACATCATCACCCTCACGACTCCTCCTCCCCTCCCTCGATATCCTGTATCTCTGTGTTATCTCCCTCCCCGTCCACAGCGACGGCCGTATCACTAGTCCACAGGGTCAGGTTGTCCCTCAGCAGCTGCATAATCAGTGTGCTGTCCTTGTAACTCTCCTCTGCGAGGGCGTCCAACTCAGCAATGGCGTCATCGAAGGCCTCTTTGGCAAGGCGGCATGCCCTCTCAGGGCTGGCCAGGATCTCGTAGTAGAAGACGGAGAAGTTGAGGGCCAGACCCAACCTGATTGGGTGGGTAGGAGCCATGGTCCTTGAGGCATCCGTTGCCAGTTTATAGCTAGACAGGGAGCTCTCTGCAGCCTCTTTCCTCGCCTGGCTGGTGGTGAACTCAGCAAGGTAACGGTAATAATCTCCCTTCATCTTGTAGTAAAACACCTGTGATTCTGCAACCTGGGCATTAGCAATCAGGTAGTTGTCTAGCACGTTTAGAATATCATCACAGATAGCCTTTAGTTCCTTCTCGATTTCTTCCCTGTACGCTGTCAGAAAAAAGGGGTGTTAGATTTAGAATAACTTGCATGATGCATCTCTATCTGGAAACGAACACTTCTCCCCCTACTACTTCTTTTCCCTTCTTACCACTGGTTCCAGCATTATTCTTCTTTGCTTCCTCACTATCCTTACTCTCCAAGGTACTGATAATTCTCCATGACGCTCGTAGTGCACCGATTACATTCTTATAGGCGACAGACAACAGATTCCTTTGTTCAACTGTCAAATCCTCGCCCAGGGAAGCAACCTGAAAATACGGAATTTTGTTAATACACAGACTGTCGTAAGATCAAATTTCTGTATCTGGGTTTATGGGACTGCTTTATTAGAGGGGCTCCTGTGGGGAAAAAGAGAGAGAGAGTAGGAGAGAGAGAGAGGAGAGAGAAGGAGAGGAAGAGAGAGAATGAGAAGAGAGGGAGGAAGGGAGGAGAGGGAAGCTGAAGAAAAAGTAGGGGAAAAACGTTTTCGGGGAAACTCAGAGGAAAGAGAGCAGATTTCGGGGGCCCCGCTCCTCTAGAATGTCTCTGGGGGGGTCCCCTGACTATTCTTGCCCCTTTTGTGAGCGGGCCCCGGGGGGCGGCAGGTTTTGGGGCTCGGGCTAAACCCCGGCCCCCTTTTGTTTTGGGGGGAGGCTGCCCGGGGGCCCCGCCGGGGCCAATGGCAAGGGGGGAGAGGCACAACAAAGAGGGTAATTTAAAGCCTGTGGTTTTTAGTTTGTAATTTCCACAGCCTTACCGTTTCGAATAAGTGGTTTCCCTTTTTTTGTCAAACCCCGACTTTTTCTTGTTACCATATTTCTCTTTCCTCGCTCTTTTCCCCTTTACCTTTTCCCCCTTTCCTTTATTTTCTTTCGGTTTTTAAAAAAAACCCCCCAAAAACCACCGTTCCCCCCCGCCTAAACTTTTTTATCGGAGGGAAATTTCAGGGACAAAAACAGTTTCCTTTTTTTAAACTGTCAAATCCCGCCCAGGGAGCAACCTGAAAATCCGGGGAATTTTTTTAAAATACACAGATTTGGCCGGTTTATGATAAAAGAATTTTCATTTTAACCCTTGTGTTTTATTTAAAACGTTTTTAACTCCCCGGGGGTTTAAAAAAAAAAGAAAAAAAAAGGGGGGGAGAAAAAAAAATTTTCCCCCGGGGGGCCCCCTTTCCTTTTTAAAAATTTCCCCGTGGTTCTGGGGGGCCCTCGCCGTTTTGGGGTTTTGGGGAATTTTTCCCCCTTCGCTTCTCGGGGCCCCCCCCCTCCTTTTTTGGGGCTAGAGGCCTTTCTGGGTCGGGCGGCCCCTCTCTCTCTCCTCTCTTTCCTTTTCCCCTTTCCCCCTCTCTTTTTCTCTTCTCGGTTTTCCTCCCCCTTTTTCTCGTTTATTTTCCTTCCCCCCTCTCTTTCCCCCTCCCCCTCCCTCCCCCCCCTCTCTCTTCCTCTTTTTGGGGGGGCTCTTCTTTCCGCTCTCTCGCCCCCCCTCTCTCGTCCCTCGCTCTCCCCCTCTCCCCTCTCGGGGGCGCTTCCCCTCTCGCCCCTTTTTGGGGGGGGGGGCTCTCCCCCCCTTTTCCAAAAAGCTGGGGGTTTCTGAAGATTTTAAATAAATTTTTCCCCCTTTTTCCAAAAATTTTGTCCCGGGGGGGTTTGAGGAAAAAAGGGCCCCCCAAAATTGCTAAATGGGTTTTGGGGGGGCAAAGGGGGAAACAGCTGCCTTTTTCCCTTTGTAAAATACCTTTTATCCCCCCTTTTTCGCTCGGCCCCCCCTTTGCTCCGCCATTTTTACCATAAAACACCAGGTTTTTCCCAAAACAGGTCATATTTTCCCTTTTTTTCCATCCCGAACTGTGGTTCGGGGCTTTTGACCCCGGGGCTACAAGACAGTGTGAACGTTAATTTTTTCTGTTCACATTTAGAGCTAAAGGAAAAGGGGTTTAATAAAAAACAGGGGAAATTTTTGGGAAATTTAAAACCCGGGAAATTGGTACCCGAAAAACAATTAAAAAAAACGAAATAAAAGAACTTTAGACAAAAACCCCCCTTGGTTCTTGTTTTTTCCCCAAAGTTCCTTTTAAAATACCCTAAAGAATTTAATTTCCGGGGACCCACGTGAAAAATTTTTTGGCCCAAAAAGCCCCTTTTGGGGCCCACAAATTTCAGGACTGAACCAATCGACCCCCCGTGGACGGGTAAAATGGGTTTTTACCAAAAGCCCCTGTTTTAAATTTGTTTCCTGCCCTTTTTCCCCCCAACCCGCAACAATGGGCCAATTTTTCCTTCGCGTTTTAAACGAAGCTAGGGCCCCGGGCAGGTAAATTTAGATGGCGGGGCTGCCGCTCCCCGTCATTTGGGACACGACCTGTCAAAAATGTCCAAATCGACACCTCCCGGAAACAATGGGGGAAATTTGGGTTGATTTTTGGGTGCTCCAGTTTCCGGGTTTGGGAAACAAAACCCGGGTGACATAAAGCCCTCCCTTTGGTGAAAAGATCTACTTTTTTTAACCCACTGCTCTGAGGGATTTTTTTAAAAAAAACGTTTGGGCCATTCTGTTTTTTCTACTTGTGTTTGGGCATAAAAAGCACAATTTCCTTAAATGCCCTTTCACGGAAACCCTCCTGTAACATGCGGGGTTACAAAAAAGCAGCCCCTTTAAGCCTCTTTAACGACCCCCCTCATGCTCTCGTATCAGTCATCTTTTTTAAACAAAGTGTTCGCCCCATCGATGTTTGGCTTTTGAAAGCATTTAGTCTTCTCCCCTCAGCCAAATTAAAACCAAAAAGGCTGTAAAAGGGGGCCCCTATTGAATTTAATTAACCCATCCTCTGTTCCCATTTTGGCCATGTCAAAATTTTGCCCCCGAAAACTAATTAAAGGGTTGTTAGATAAACCGGAAAAAGGGGGTTCTTGCAGAAAACCAACACAAACTTGGGGATCAGCGCCTTTTTCCCTTGAAAATGCCCCTTCCATTCTAAACCAAACGTCTTAAACCCCTTTCCCCTCCAACGGTCCACATTCCGGGCAAACGTGCCCTCCGCTTTTGTTAGTCCTCAAAAAGTGCAACATCGGGGTCCCGGGGACAGCACATTTAAAAACCCCACGAAACCCGGTTTTTTTACGAGACATTTTTTTTCTAAGACAAGTGGGGCCCTTTAAAAGGTTTTACGGTAGACTGTAGAGGAATTTTGGTTGGTTTTCCCACGTTTGGGGGAAGTGTGTATACTGGGGGGGCGGGGTCCCTTTTTTAAAAAGAGTTTGAAAACTTTGACCTTGCCTTGGCCTTGCTTTTTTAAATACTTGTGCGACGCGCAGGAAAGACAAATTTCGAGAACGCGCTTTAAAGAAAATGCCGTCAAAAACCCAAAAAGACTCGCACAGCGCTACATTATCTAAACCCCCCCGGTGCCCGGTTTTTTGTTTTTCCCCGCTACTTTTCCCGGGTTTTTAGGGTTCGATTTTTGATTATTTGGGGTTTCCACCAATTTTAATTTTTTCATTGATAAATTTTAAAAAGGGGTGATTCAATAGTTTTTCCCCCTGAGCCCTATTCCCATACGAATTCAAAGATATATTAAAAACTCGATCTTCCGGATATTAGATCGTTTTCCCTAAATATGTTTAAAAAACCCCTAAACATTTTTAAAACCCTGATTTCAGATCAGCTCTGGGGTTGTTCTCCCTCCCCCTTTTCCCCCCCCATCATGTGACCCCTATATAAATCTCGGGCCCCCCCGATTACCCGCCCCCCCTTTTTCAAAGCGGGTTGGAGTTCTCTTTCTTTCCCCCCGAAAATACCTAGTTCTATCCACTATCAAGTTTACTGGACTTTCCGGGTTCAAAACTAACTTTCCAGTTTTCCCACTTCTCTTCATCTCTCTGGCGGACCTGCTGAGTGGGCCTAGTGCCGTGCTTTTTCAGCATTTAGAAGCGCGGGTAACGCGCGAGATATTGAAGTATCATCCTGAAGTATCATCTCTCAGAGAGCCCAGAATCATTGTTTTCTGAAGTTTTCTTTTATAGAAAGCTTCATGGTGTACCTGGGGTGTTAAAACAACCCGGGATCGTGTAGTATGGACAATTTGTGGGTGGCCAATTGACGGCTTTTTTTAAATTTCACTCGCATTTCCGTGTGAGAGCTCGTGGAACAAAGTGTGTCTGTTTTCTCTGAAATTAGAGTTCAAAACAGATTTGTACACTGCTCAGCTTGTACTCACCCGTTTTTCATCTAGTTTTCACCAGTGTGCTCGGGGAACAATTGCCAATAACGAACAACAAGCGAAATGACGCAAACCCGCCAACTTTTCTCTCAGCGTGCGTGTTTGTGCTTGTTGGTCAAAACTTGCTAGTCGCGTGTGCGGCGCTGAGAGAATCCTGAAGTATCCCGCGCACCCCTTGGTTCTGAAGATATTGAATGAAATTTTCCAGCAACATTGTACCAGTGAGGGTGGAGAGATAAAGTAGCAAAATATGTCAATAGTTTGTTGCAAAGAGGGGCACAGCTGACCTGTTTCATGTAAGATACCATATCATCGTATCGCTCTGCCTGCTCCGCCAGTTTAGCCATATACACCAGGTCTTCCACAGTCATACTTTCTGTTGCTGCCATCCCGATCTGTGTTCAGTGTGAGCCCGGCTACAAGACAGTGTGAACAGTTAGAGTTTCTGATTAACAGTTAGAGCTGATGATAAAGGGGTAAACGGGAATTGGGAAGTAAAAAGTCGGGTATTGGTATCTGAAAACAATTGAAAAACGAAATATATACAGAACATAGCACATACATATAATATGCTTTGTCAAAGAAGTTAAGTGTTAAAATAGCCTGACAATTCAGGCACGCATCGTGTAAAACTGGTCCAAATGTCCCTTTGCCACTATTTCAGGACTGAACAATCGATCCCGTGACGGGTACATGGTTTTACACGTTTGTCTTATCGTTGCCTCCGCCACACCCGCAACATCGCCAATATCCTTCGCAGACTTATCGATAGCTAGGGCCTGGCAGGTAAAGTAGATGGCAGCTGCTGCTACCGTCACTGGGACACGACCTGTCACAATGTCCAAATCGACTGCCTGCCGGGCAACAGATGTGGCAATTTGTTGAGTTTTGTGCTCCAGATCCAGGTTGGAACAGAACCGTGACATAAAGTCTCCCGTTGTGATAAGATCTACATTTGTACCCACTGCTCTGATGATAAGTTTAAACGATTTGCCGATCTGTTTTCTACTTGCTGATTGGCATACAGCACATATTTCCTTGAATGACCTCACGGCACCCTCCTGTGAACATGCTATGTACAAACAAGCAGCACAATTAGCCTCCGTTGAACGACCTCTCAGCGCTCTCGTATCAGTCATCTTCTTGAACAGAGTGTTCGCCCTATCGATGATGGCTTGTGAAGCATTTAGTCTATCTGCCATCAGCCTGATTACACCAAAGGCGTGTATAAGGGCCCTATCTGAACTTGAATTACCCATCCTTTGTTGCCATCTGGCCATGTCATAATTGTCCCCAGTGAACTGAATTGAAGTTGTTAGATCACCAGATAGAAGGGGATTCTCTGCAGCTCCAACACGACTTGGATCAGCGCCGTTATCGTCTGAAAATGTCCTCCATTCTGAACCAACGTCTATAACTCTGTTACCTACAACGAGTCCACATTCCGGGCAAACAGTGTCTCCCGCTCTGTAGTCCTCAACAAGTGCAACATCGGGGTGCTGGGGACAGCACATTCGACCCCACGCACCGGTGTTTTTACGAGACATTTTGTTCTAGAGACAAGTGGGGACCTGTAAGGTTTACTGTAGACTGTAGAGCAAGGTGGCGTAGGCTGTCACGTTTAGGGGAAGCGGCCAGCGGGTAAAGCGACGCGGCTGCCGGAACTTTTTTCAAAAAGTGTTTAGGAAATCTCAATTTTTTTAAGGCCTTGACCTTCTCGCGCGGCGCAGCGGCAATAAATTTCGAGAACGCGCATTGAATAACATGCGTCGCAACCCGGAAAGACTCGCGCGAGCGCTACAGTTGTCAGTTATTGTTAGATATTGACTCAATATCGAACAATAACTGACAACTGTCCACCCCTGGTCCATTATATTTAGTTCATTGATCAAATTAAAAAGCGGTGATTCAATAGTTATTCTGAGCACATATTACCATACGAATTCAAAGATATATATAATACTCGATCTGTCCGGATATTAGATCGTTTACTCAATATGATTAAAAAGCTGAACACTTAACACTGATTTCAGATCAGCTCTGTGATTGTTCTCCCTCTCTTTCTCAGTCATCCCTGATATGATACTCAGGATCCCCGATTACCCGCACCCTCCTTGTTCAAAGCAGGGGGAGTTCTCTTCTTTCCCCCGAAAACAGCGTCGTTAAAAGCATCCATGAGGCTAGCCTTGAGGGTCCTCCCCGCCATCTTACTCTTGAATGATTTTGGTGGTGTGTGAGTTTTAATGGGGGACGGTTTGGTTGCTTTCCTCTCGAACACGGGTGAAGTAGCCTCATCATCAGTGGGGGCTACAGCAGTTCCACTTGTATTGGCAGCAGTAGCAGGGGTTGTTTGTTTGTTTTCTTGTCCTGGACTGCTGGTCTCTGGTTCCTCGAAGGGCTCAAACACCTCCCCGAACTTGTTCTCAAATCGTGGCGTGGCTTGTTGTACTGGTGGCTCTTGGTCCTTTACCGGGGATGGGGAATCTGAATGGGAATGGTTAGATCGTTACACAATGCGGGGTTAGATCGTTACACAATGCGGGGTTAGATCGTTACACAACGGGGTTAGATCGTTACACAATGCGGGGTTAGATCGTTACACAATGCGGGGTTAGATCGTTACACAATGTGGGGTTAGATCGTTACACAACGGGGTTAGATCGTTACACAACTGATAACGGGGTTAGATCGTTACACAATGCGGGGTTAGATCGTTACACAATGCGGGGTTAGATCGTTACACAATGCGGGGTTAGATCGTTACACAATGCGGGGTTAGATCGTTACACAATGCGGGGTTAGATCGTTACACAATGCGGGGTTAGATCGTTACACAACGGGGTTAGATCGTTACACAATGCGGGGTTAGATCGTTACACAATGCGGGGTTAGATTGTTACACAATGTGGGGTTAGATCGTTACACAATGCAATGCGGGGTTAGATTGTTACACAATGTGGGGTTAGATCGTTACACAATGCAATGCGGGGTTAGATCGTTACACAATGCGGGGTTAGATCGTTACACAATGCGGGGTTAGATCGTTACACAACGGGGTTAGATCGTTACACAACGGGGTTAGATCGTTACACAATGCGGGGTTAGATCGTTACACAACTTACAAAATACAAATCACCCCCATGAATATCATTATAATGGATAGAGAGGATAGCACTGTATTTAGGCCCTTCACTTCTGCTCTTCACTTCTGACCTCTGGCCCGATATCTTACCTGGAACGGCTGGTGCGTGGAAATCATAAGCTCCACTAGTATCCATGGGAAGTGCAGTAATCTTGGTCCGGAGAGCACGGTTTGAGATAGAAATTGGCTCCTCTCTAGCTACCACTGGGCTGGGAGGTCTGTCCCAAACTGTGGGAGGGGGGATATATATCGTTAGAACAACCTGAGTTGAGCGTGTGTTGTGTGTGCTACTCACTTTCACGTTTTAGCCTGGAGCCACGATGAGAGGAACGGCGAATTGGATATCCTGTGAAATGAGGTGGTATGTGGTGAGATGTGTATTGTGTAATGTACAGTGTGCACACATGTGTATTGTGTGCACACATGTGTATTGTGTAATGTACAGTGTGCACTGTGCACACTGCACACGGTGCACCAGAAGAGTCATCGACCTTTGGTATGTTCTAACTTCTAACCCTTCCGGAGCTCTCGAAAAGGGGGGTAGAGCTAAGCAAATCGACCCCAACTAAAAATGCGAAACAAACTCCACTTGGGGGAGGGGTGACCCAGCTGTCACCTTCCTGAACCACTCTACCGATTGCCAAGCTGGACCCTACCGATTGCCAAGCTAGACTGTGTTTCGAGCGCCCCGCCCCCGAAAATACAAATGTAAATAGAGGGTTAGAATATAACAACCTACGGAATAAAAACTGAGAATTTTGTTCTAAAACTGGATAATTTTGTCCTAAAACTGAGAATTAAGATTTACTGTCTCTGGTCGAAAATTAATTATTATATTAATTATTATTATTTCTTTTTCCTGCTGCTGAAGACACTCTTCCGGATGATCTATTTGGCACTCAATACTTAGTTTTTCCTAGTACTGAACTTTTCCTATGAATTCTGATCGTGTCTAGTTTCCTAATGATCTCGTTCTCTTAGTTCAGATACCACAATTCTGTCACGTGTTTACTGTTTCCTAATGCTCCTGTTCTTTTAGTTCTTACCTCTCATACCACTCAAACAACCAACATTGCAAAATATGTAAATGATCACTTGCAATGCAATGAATATTTATCACCGCAAAACTTCCACGAAATTGATATGGTCTCTTATCTCTGAAACCAATCGGACAACCAAGAAAGAATTGTAAAACATGTAAATGATCACACGTCAATGTAATCTATTACATGGACGTATGATCATTTACATGTTCTTTGTTGGTTGTCTGATTGGTTTCAGAGATAAGAGACCATATCAATTTCGTGGAAGTTTTGCGGTGATAAATATTCATTGCATTGCAAGTGATCATTTACATGTTTTGCAATTCTTTGTTGGTTGTCCGATCTCTGCATATTTGATTGGTATTTGGTTCTATAAAAACATCCCGTGATCCAACCCTATTTAACAGACAATATGTGGTTGTACCTTTAGATTACCATCCATTGCATTCGCCAATAAAATTTGACACTCTTTCTTAGGCTGCGGATTACGGGGCCCCCGGATGAGACGCCCATACCCGGAAAATTTGCTTATTTGTGGTAAATTAGCACAATTTTGGATGCCAACACTCAGTCATATTTTTTGGCTTAAAACCAGACCATACTATTTATTTAGTAACCTAATTCGGTCAATTTCATATTCTAAGCTTCTCATTAACTTTTGAAAAAAATACAAGGATTGTTTCTATCCCACATTTTAGGAGGGAAATTCGCAGATTTGCCTCAAAAATCTTATAAATCTCACGGGTTTTGGCCAAAAATCGAAAATCTCAAAAATCTCAGCTACCCTGAAAATCGCCAATGATGCATGCGGTTGTTGCGGCAGCCCTCCCCCCAACATATTGACCGTGCAGTTTGAAAATGAGAAAGCACGCAATTCTATCGAAAGAGATTTTATGGTACCAAAATGATAGGAAATATGTATTGTAATCGATTGACGGTCATCCCGTTGAATATTTCTGTGGATCTTTCTCTTGAAAAGAGTAGAGACAATGCGGTTGGGGGTTGGTATGAGCGCTGAGGGAGGGCGGCTGAATATTAACGATAAAGAAGTTGCGAATCTAAGTCTGTACCCAGGCCTCAGTATTTTAGTTTGTTCTGTCTAGCATGTTTTTTTATAACGACTTCTCAGACGATATAGATATTGTACTTCTGAGACCCCGGTATCGGATTGCTGTTTCTCTAGATACTAGAGTACCCGAGCTATGGCCTATGACAATGCACAAAAAGGGGTGGCACGTGACTTTAACCACGTGGTGATCTAACCGCTCCTACTATCATACACATTGGGTTTTTGAAAAAAATGGCGAGGCGGGTAAATCATTTACTGTAACACGCGAATTTTCCCAAAAAAGCGCTGCTTTTTTACGCCGCGCGGAACCTAAAATTACGCGCGCAGTGTAAAATTTTAAAATTCATTGAAAATTTCCTCGCGTTTTATGTCGCAAAAAAAAGTCGACGAAAAATTTCGCGTTCAACTCTCACACAGCAGCTGCAGAACATGGCGGGAAACATCGAGGAGTAGAGAGAGGGTCGGTGCCGAATCAAATATTTCTTGATCTTGATCTACTCCATCTCTCAGCTATCCTACCCCTCATCAACTCGATCTCTCAGCTACCCTACCCCTCATCTACTCCTGACTCCATCTTTCAGCTACCCTACCCCTCATCTACTCCATCTTTCAGCTACCCTACCCCTTATCTAGTCCATCTCTCAGCTACCCTACTCCTCATCTACTCCATCTCTCAGCTTCCCTATTAGGGAAGCATAGAGATGGAAACGATTAGGGGTAGGGAATCCCTATCCATAATCGTTTCCATCTCTATGCTTCCCTAGCCCTCATCAACTCCATCTTTCAGCTACCCTACCCCCAGTGGCTTTTTATAGCGAATGGGCGAATCCCATTCGCAGCGAGAAATTTGACTGACAGCAGAAAAATAGAGAGAAAAATCCCTGTTTTGCTTGCTAATGCTGCTCTCACACCTCATTAGTGATCTTATGTGATCGTTACATGTTTAGAGAGCCACAATTGCTAGAAACGGGCGCGGATTTCGATTAGAGATCCCAATTGTTAGCAGTTATTCCCGCCGCGCCAGCGGAATTACAGCGGAATGGGAGAAGAACGAGAGCAGAACGACTGCTGCCACAGCAGCAGCGACAGCGGAATGGGATCTAATCAGGTTCTGTGACATGCGATTCGCAGCGAGATTTTTCTAAAAAGCCACTGGGACCCTACCCCTAATCTAGTCCATCTCTCCGCTACCCTACTCCTCATCTACTCCATCTCTCAGCTACCCTACCTCCCATTTACTCCATCTCTCACCTTACCTACCTCCCATTTACTCCATATCTCAGCTTCCCTACCTGCCATTTACTTCATCTCTCCCATTTACTCCATCTCTCAGCTTACCTACCTCCCATTTACTCCATCGCTTACCTTCCCTACCTCCCATTTACTCCATCTCTCAGCTTCCCTACCTCCCATTTACTCCATCTCTCAGCTACCCTACCTCCCATTTACTCCATTTCTCAGCTTCCCTACCTCTCATTTACTCCATCTCTCAGCTACCCTACCTCCCATTTACTCCATCTCTCAGCTTCCCTACCTCCCATTTACTCCATCTCTCAGCTACCCTACCTCCCATTTACTCCATCGCTTACCTTCCCTACCTCCCATTTACTCCATCTCTCAGCTACCTTACCTTCCATTTACTCCATCTCTCAGCTTCCCTACCTCCCATTTACTCCATCTCTCAGCTACCCTAGCTCCCATTTACTCCATCTCTCAGCTACCCTACCTCCCATTTACTCCATCTCTCAGCTACCTTACCTCCCATTTACTCCATCTCTCAGCTTACCTACCTCCCATTTACTCCATCTCTCAGCTTCCCTACCTCCCATTTACTCCATCCCTCAGCTTCCCTACCTGCCATTTACTCCATCTCTCAGCTACCCTACCACCCATTTACTCCATCTCTCAGCTTCCCTACCTCCCATTTACTCCATCTCTCAGGGGTAGGAATGTTAGGATAAATGAGAGATGGAGTAAATGGGAGGTAGGGAAGCTGAGAGATGGATCAAATGGGAGGTAGGGTAGCTGAGGGATGGAGTAAATGGGAGGTAGGGAAGCTGAGAGATGGAGTAAATGGGAGGTAGGTAAGCTGAGAGATGGAGTAAATGGGAGGTAGGGAAGCTGAGAGATGGAGTAAATGGGAGGTAGGGTAGTTGAGAGATGGAGTAAATGGGAGGTAGGGAAGCTGAGAGATGGAGTAAATGGGAGGTAGGGTAGCTGAGAGATGGAGTAAATGGGAGGTAGGGAAGGTAAGCGATGGAGTAAATGGGAGGTAGGGAAGCTGAGAGATGGAGTAAATGGGAGGTAGGGAAGCTGAGAGATGAAGTAAATGGGAGGTAGGGTAGCTGAGAGATGGAGTAAATGGGAGGTAGGGAAGCTGAGAGATGGAGTAAATGGCAGGTAGGGAAGCTGAGATATGGAGTAAATGGGAGGTAGGTAAGCTGAGAGATGGAGTAAATGGGAGGTAGGGAAGCTGAGAGATGGAGTAAATGGGAGGTAGGGTAGCTGAGAGATGGAGTAGATGAGGAGTAGGGTAGCGGAGAGATGGACTAGATTAGGGGTAGGGTAGCTGAAAGATGGAGTTGATGAGGGCTAGGGAAGCATAGAGATGGAAACGATTATGGATAGGGATTCCCTACCCCTAATCGTTTCCATCTCTATGCTTCCCTAATAGGGAAGCTGAGAGATGGAGTAGATGAGGAGTAGGGTAGCTGAGAGATGGACTAGATAAGGGGTAGGGTAGCTGAAAGATGGAGTAGATGAGGGGTAGGGTAGCTGAAAGATGGAGTCAGGAGTAGATGAGGGGTAGGGTAGCTGAGAGATCGAGTTGATGAGGGGTAGGATAGCTGAGAGATGGAGTAGATCAAGATCAAGAAATATTTGATTCGGCACCGACCCTCTCTCTACTCCTCGATGTTTCCCGCCATGTTCTGCAGCTGCTGTGTGAGAGTTGAACGCGAGCGCGTCAATAACATGACACGACATGCAACACGACATGCGAGATGCGAATTTCATTATTTTGAAGTTTTGTGGGGTTGCGATTTTTGTTTTAGGTCGGAGAGTGAAACGGCCGGTACAGTGGTAAACTAGATTAAAAACTGTACGCCTCGTTAGACGGCGATTTTTCCTATCTTGTCTGGTTCCTGAGATATGGCCCCCTAAAGAGTTGGTGTCTCAAACTGCTGAATCGGGGTCACGCGAGGAAAATGGGCATCAGTTTGCGTGTACTGCTCCGTTTTTCACGGGACTTGAACGAGGGTGACGGCAAGAGTCTCACCTATTACATGGTATCCTTACATTGTGTATTAAATCTAAAATGACTGAGCAGCATGCTTGTTAATGAACCTTGACGTGTTTGCTTGTCTCGCAAGCGCGCTCGCGACTAGCAAACACGACATGCAGTTCACACCCTGTTATAAGAACTCCGGTCAGTTCTCATCTTGCCAACCCGTTTTCCGGGAACCCCTGGCCAAAGGACATTAAAATTCACATACCGACCAAGTTTCATATCGATTGGATAAGATTTTGGGTGGCTACGGTGAAAAATATCGCATTTTTGGCATTTTTAACTTTCCCGACGCGATTTACGACCCTTAAACATTGAGTTACGGGAAATCGCTATCAGGTAAAATGAAGTTCAAACGATTCTCTTTCCCCACTATTGCGTTAGTTTTCTGATTTAGAGCCGTTTTCAGGGTCTTAGAAGCGTTTGAAAAATGTAAGTCTTTTTGTCGCAATGACGTCACCCCGTGACGTCACTGTTGTAAAGATCGGATCAAAAATCTGAGCCCGTACTTACACCCGCCTTGGTCCAAAGTACCAGTGTACAAATTTTCAGGGGTCTAGCTCAAAAACTGTAGGAGGAGTAGGGAGAAAACAATTATCGGACTAACATTTTGGAAATTATTATATGGATTGTACTTCTGTAGGGTATCCAAAGTGTAGCCACGGTGGCTGCAGCACATCTCCCGCAAATCATGATTTACATTATTTCTCCAGGAACATGTTCCGGACAATAATTGGACTTGTGCTACTGTCAACAGTTGCTCCTTTCCCAGACAATAAAGGAAAGGACGAATCGTTGAATTCAATCACAGTTGCCGGATCAAATTTTCTCTGGTCTCGGGGGACCGAGGGTCAGTCCCTCACTAGAGATGAACCTTTAGTACACCCCTTGCTTAGCAACACGCCTGTACTTGCAGAACACACTTCACCGCCTGATACCAATGAAGAGGGGCAACTTTGCCCAATTGCTGTTGACCGGGGGTTCCTAACCCGCGTCTGTAAGGAGGAACAGCAAATTACGATACGCCAGCGTGAGAGCATCTTCCAATGTATAACCTCACCCAATGTGACTTATACAAAACGGGGAATCTTCGACGGTCTAAAACGTCGATCCCGGACAGAGTTTTCTGTTCGCTGTCCAAATGACGATGCTATGTACCAGGCGTGTGGGGATTGGAATCATCGTCATATCCGTAACATAAATAGAGTTGAATTGTTTGATCAGCCGCCCGTTTGTGGCGTTGTCTGCCTTGATAGCATTAAAGGTACCTTTGTCCAAGAGGACGCCCAGGAATATAGTGATCGATCTGTTGGTACTATGGCTTTCCAGATTACTCTTCAAAATGGAAGTTTTGTCGAGGTGACATTGAAATCAGGAGGTGTTTGTGATGGGATATGTGACGATATCTGGATAGGCAAGAATCTCAAACCGACGCCCAAATTGACTTGTGCTGAGGAGCGGGATTGTGGCGGTGAAACGGTGTACGGGACTATTTCTAACGACCTGGTTTTCATGCCGTTTCAAGGAATGCCGGAAGAAGGAATTGACCCTCCTTGGGATCCTGACACCCCTCTTTGTCGAGCGGTACAGGATTACACGTCATTATCTGCAAGCCAGTTTCCTCTCTATAACGGCTCTAGATGTTTTTTCACTACCAAAGGTAGAATTGACAATGCTATTTCTATGGCGAAGTATTTCTACTGCATAATTACTGCAATGGACCAAACTAACTGCACTGATCCAGCCAAGGTTGGGGGCAGCTGTCTGGTGAGTGGTTACTTAAGCACAATTTCCATCTATGTGATCTGTAATGGCAACGAATCTCCACAGTTGTGTGATGACGGGATCGAGCTGAAGTGTGTCAGGGATCGGTTGGCATTGTTTTATTCACAAACACAGGCTTTGTGATGGTACGGAGGATTGTGCAGGTGGTGTGGATGAGGGTAAAATGTGGTGCAGACTTACCAGCCACACTTGTAAGAGACGGTTTGGCAAGTTTTCTCAAATTCCCATAGATTGGGTACAAGATGGAGTAGTAGATTGTGAGAATGGTCTCGATGAAGACGATAATTGGGAAATGTGCGGCAATGGCACCACTCTGAGGATTAAGGTGGATACGGGACCGTGTTCTAACGTGTTTTTATGCCATGGCAACCAATTCTTGGAAACGTCCACCATGTGTTCTTCGAACCATAAATGCGACGAAGGGGCCTGTCGAAGCGCTAGAAGAAGGGTAAATATCGAGAATACCCTAATCCGATCTTTTGCACCAACTGAAACACTTAGAAATGAGGTTATTCTGGTGGGAAATGTCTGTAGCAAAGGTTTATCTTCAGTCCTCCATCATATGAAGGAGCAATGTAAACTTCGAAAATTTAACCACCCATTTCACCAATTCTTCGGTAAGAACCTCACAACATCCCTTGTCACGTCGCACCAGAAACAAGATTGTAGGTACCTTTACGGCGAGGCATATGTCTTTCACAGCTGTACTGGACTATGTAAAAATGCTGCATGCCCTTTGACCAGACCGGTGCTGCATAATTCCTGTCACAATCTCCAGGTAGCAGTTTACTCACTTAACACGGAGTTAAATGATGTAACATCGGTTTTTCGATATAAAACTGCACTTCATAACAACGTGTTTGTGTGTAAAAACCGGAAGTGTATTCTGTTTGAGAGGGTGTGTGACCTGGTTGATGACTGTGGGGATAGGTCTGATGAGGATGCTGGGTGTGCCAATAATTTTCAGTGTGCTGATAACTCCTCGTTCTTACCTTTGAGTCAGAAATGCGATGGAAAAGTTGACTGCAAGGACTTTTCAGACGAATGCAATGACAGCTGCAGTAGGAAAAAAATTGAACATGATGCAATGGCTGTGAAAGCATTTATCATGGGAATCCTGGGACTTCTTATAGGATTGACAGCCTTTGTGAGGACACTTCTCCAGAAAATCCCAGAAAGAAGTGGGGCCTTCGTAAACCATGTCTTTGTACTTGCTATCTCCTTTGGAGATCTCTTCACTCCCTGCTATCTCCTCAGCTTAACAGCTCTGCATATGGAAAACACAGATTTCTGTGTTAAGCGATTGGAGTGGATTAGTGGGAGGTCCTGTAATATCATAGGTGTACTTAACACAGTCGGAGCAACAATTTCCTCCTTAGCTATGGCGGGTATAAGCGTCTACCGGCTTTATGGAACAACAAGAGCTCTCCGATACAGACAGTCAGAAAACGTCTCCCAGAAGCTTCGACTGAAAATTTATGTATTCCTAATGGTCATAATACTTATCGCTCTAGCATTTGCATTAGTGCCTCTTTTGGATGGTCTGGAAGATCGATTTGTCAACGGTCTTGTGTTTTCCAAGGATGTAGCACTTTTCCTTGGCACAGTGGACAAGGAAAGGTTTTTGCAGATTGGTTATGGGTACTACGGAGTAAGATACTCTGAACGTTCCCGACGGAAGGCCGATATTTCCTGGAGTACGATTCAGGGAATGGTCGCGGAAATGTTTTCTGCAGATTATGGGGCTGTTTCTGGGAAAAAGGTTTCATTTTACGGCAACGATCCGGTTTGCATGTTCAAGTTTTTTGTCCTCCCCGATGATCCCCAAGTCGTCTTTGTCTGGGTCTACATCAGCCTTCACTTTCTCTGCTTCTTATCCGTGGCGGTGTGCCATATCTTAATTGTGGTCTTGTCGAATAAGGCTGCAGTTGCTGGGACAGACCGCGACCGGCGCACTAAAAGTAGACTTAGTCGCAAAGTCACTTTGGTGTGTGTAACGGACTTTTGTTGCTGGCTACCTTTCCTGATTTGTTGTGCCCTCCATACAGCAGAGGTGGTGAATATGTCACCATGGTACCAAGTTTTCTCCCTCAACATCCTCCCCCTCAACTCTGTGATAAACCCACTTTTGTACAGTGATATAGGAACGAAAATTTTGGATGTGTTGCTACCTGCCAAAGAATGGATGGTGACCACTTTGTCATTATTCCGAACCCTGTTTCGTGGTATACCAGTCTTACCCGAAATAACTGATCATGTTGGCAACTCAAAGGATGATAATCCTTACCAAGAAAACAGTGATAGGGCCAGGGTGAAGGGAGAGAAATCTAGAGATGTCGATGGCACATCAAACGGTAATGAGATGACAATGATATTCCCTAGCAGTGGATCGATTATAAGGTCAGCTAGAAGTTGTGAGCTGTTTCAAGAAACTGTCTTTGATAATACGACTGCGTTTGTTCAAAGTTCAAGAAGAAGTAGTGCTTGAGCATACTAACATTTGAAATTGAAATCAGAAAGAACTGCAAAAAACGAAATTGCTTGCTTTTCTGATTCGCAAACTAAACAATTAGGGAAACAATTACAGGGGGGGTTCCGGCCGGAATTTATGAGGATTTTTGAGGTCACCTCAAAAATCCTCATTTATTATTTGCTGGACAAGCCCTCAAAAATCCTCAAAAATCCTCAAAAATCCTCAAAAATTTTTCGTTCTATTTAAACATAAACACAGCAAATGCCTGATAAAAAACAATAATAGATTATATTTTAGAGGTATAAAATGCACTGATTATCAATCCAAGTGCTCTTGCCTGTGCTCTTTGGCTTCCCATACTTGAAGCACTGCTTTCTTTTAGCAAAGTTATTAACTTCACATGCTTGACAAGACCCCGGTGCCCAGATTTTCAAAATTTTAGATAAATACGATTTTCAGTCAAATATGCTGCCAACTTTGTCCCAAAAATCAACGATTTTGCTGCCTAGTAAGATAAATGTCTAGAAAATTTTTAGAAATCATTTATAAATAATTTATAAAGTTTTCAAAAGTTTTAAAAAAGTGTCCCCACCCGGGCCCGGTCGGGAATCGAACCCGGGCCTCACGCGTCAGAGTGGAGGCAGCACAGGCAGCACAAATTTACCCCATATTCATATTGACGATTTCGACTCATTTTGAGGACTTCTGAGTATGTTTTTAGGACCATCACCAGGGTATCTGGGAAAATTGTCTAACTGTTTTACTCCTATTAAGGAATGTGTATGCCCAATAGTATGCGTAATCGTCAAAATTTTTGTAAAAACTATAAAATAATTGTTGAGGATTATTGAGGATTATTGAGGATTTTTGAGGATTTTTGAGGGCCCTCATTAATTCGAAAAACGCTGGACAAGACCTCATCCTCATTAATTATTGGCCGGCACCCCCCCCAATTACATTTGTTGCGTGATATTTAATTTTAAAGTACCAAAATCAGCTGATAAATATTTTTCCTTTCGACCAAAAACAGCTATCCCGATTTAAACAATGAAAAACAATTATTTCCACACTGTGTGGTGGTTAGGGAAAGTGTCAACTGGGCCTTGTTATGTTCTAACACAGTCTAGCTAGGCAAACTGGGCCATCCCCCCCAGTGGAGTTTGTTTTGCATTATTATTTGCGCTCGATGACTCTTCTGGTTAACGAATAACGGTGTGTATGACTTGCACTATGCATGGAATAGTAAAAATGATATTGTGGAATTGTGATACGATCGAGGTGAAATTGCAACATACCGTTTGATGCGGGGTTAGGGTAGTCGGCAGAATTGAACTGTGTATGGATGGGCTCTGATCTCCTCTCTTGTTTCACCACGACCTGTGCAGCGGGGGGAACATCCCTCCTCCCTCCCTCCTCCTTTATAGACAACCTAGCATTAGGGTGTCGCTGAGCCAGGGCCCTGCTGTCTCTGTGTTTAGTAGGACTCTGTACTCCCTGAGGATTGATCGCCTCTTCCAGCATCTTCCGAACCGCTTTCTGGGGTCGTCCTCTTCGTGTCGTATACATCGGCTTCTTGTTCTCCGACTGCGGGGGGGGGGGGGGGGGGTCAATTGAATCCAAGGGAGCTACGTACAGGAGGTATTCCAGGCTAGGAGGTATTCCTTGAGTCAGTACCCATACAAATATTGTGTCAAAATGTGATTGAAATTGAACTTTAGGAGATACAAAGGCTGACATTTTGGCCCATACTACTGTGTGTTACCTACCTGTATTTCCAGCATAGTACAATTATCCTCATCCGCTAGGGCAGTTGTTTGTAGTCTCTGGATGTACGGGTAGGTGTTCACCCTTGTCTGGAACATCTCCTTGAAGAACGGATCCGTCAGAGGCACCTGGGTGGAAGGGAAGTGGTTAAAATTTGAGCAAAGAAATACAGAAGAGTTATTTTAGGGGGACGGGGGATGTTGAGAGGGTCTGGCAAGGCAAGGGTGTAGCTGTAACAAACTCAAAAGTGAGGTATACAACTTCCTGTTTTACTGTACAATTTCTACTGGAGGACCATTACCTGAGTGTCGTATCTCCTTCCATCGACCATTATAATATCGTTAGCAGAGGCAAATGGTTTGGCAGGCGGAATGGGGTACTCAGAATTCCTTGGAATGCGAGGTCGAGCTGCTGCCATAACTTCTGGATCGGATAAAGGTAGTCTCTTCCTCTCAACCGCTTCTCTGAAATATAATTCCATGCGTTAGTGATACAAATAAATGGTGTGTTATGTTCTAACCCTCATGATCCCACCCTCCTCCTTAACAGTTGGAAGAGAGAGGGTCGAACAAGGCAAGTTCATGGTAGTAACACTACAACACACATTGTCACCATTTACCTGAGATAATCACAGATGGTATGAATCTTGGTTGAGATTCTGTGATCATTGTTCTGCATGTGCTTCTTGTGGGATGACTGAGATCCGAATTTCTTGAAGCACGTCATGCACTGATATCGTCTCATATCTCCCTTGGTTACACGAGGCCGGTACGATCTCTTGTATATGAACCCGCACATCTTGCACTTGACTGATATGAGGGGGGATGGGGTTATTTGTCTGTCTTTCAATGACAATGTTTGTTGTCAATCAATGACATTGACAATGCTGATGTGTGTGTGTGTGTATCGCGTAGCATCTCAGTAGTGCGCGCCGCCGCGCCACTCTCACCGTCCTATTAACTGCTGACAGGAGTACCCTTGGTATGGATTTTAGTAAGTGTTGACAGTAGGATACTTTAATGCTTTCTGGTGAGAATTTTTCGCGCCCAAATCCGGCTACGCGCCAATGGGACTGCGGAACGGTGATCACGTGACCTGACCCGGTCTTGTTTTGGCGCTTGGTTTCAGACAACACATCTCTTGAGAAGATCACTCACTGTTTCAGATCAGGTGAAGTGTATGTGTAACACTGTGATTTGTGGATGTGTGGTGTATAACAGCAAACAACCACTCTCTGACAGTCGTCTGCAGCAGTAGTAACACAGTGGTATGAAGTTACACAGGCTCAGCTGTTATTAACTTACAGGGTGCCGCGGCATCAAATGTTCCACACTTCAGTTCTTTGTTATCTTTCTCAGGTTCAGCAGTGACAATGGTCGGTTTGTGGGGAATACTGTTGTGCACATGCCTCACGTGGTCTTGTATGCCGGTGGGCGATTTAAACATGGATCCACACTCGTAACAAACGTGGTAGTGGATCTTGCGGAGAGTCCGCTGTCTCCAGTAAATACCTGATGATATGGGAGGGGAGGGGTTAGGGAGGGTACTGGGCCCAGCTGGAGGGGAGGAGGGGGACAGGGAGAGAGCTGGGGAGGGTGTAGGGGGTTAGGAAGGAAGGGGTTAGAGAGGGAGAGGGTCAGGACAGGGGGGTCAGGAAGTTGTAAACTGGGAAGTACTGCTTCATTTTGTGTAATGTAGTGTGTGTAGTATGCTAAATATGGAGTCTGTATGAAAATGTCAGTTGTTATTATTGTGTTCTCTCTGTATAATATAACAGTAAACAGCAGTGTCCAGTGTGTTCCAGAACTATTGACCCAAATGTGTGAGCAGTGTCTGATTGAGAGTGTACCAGGGTCAGTGTGTGTGACTGAGTGCAGTACCAGGGTCAGTGCAGTGATAGTATGAACTGTGAGCAGTACCAGGGTCAGTGTGTGTTTGAGAGTGTACCAGGGTCAGTGCAGTGATAGTATGAACTGTGAGCAGTACCAGGACAGGATAGCTGTTGGAAATCCATTGCACTGGTATCCATACACAGGTTCCTGTTAGTCCATACCACCAGTTCATCACCAGCATCAATCCTCCTAACGGTTAGGAGGTACTGCGTACCAAACGACTGGAGAAAGGGGGATTTGTTATTAGGCAGGGAGACCCAATAGTATAAGAAGTAGGGTAGGATAATAGGATATAATACGGTCACGTATCCGGTGTAACGCCAGATAAGACGCTAACCAACACTACACAATCAGTTATCACTCACTGCCCTCACTATGATTCGCCCTCGTGCGTTACAGTGTCCCCGAAATGGCAACCAATCAAATAAAACCCTCTACACCAAACCAAAGTTAACTCACCTGTAGAACTACAAGATTAACAATTTCTTTGAGGGAGCTGTGTCTAACGAGTCTCGTCCAGTTGCTATGGATACGGTTAGATGTATCCACGTAGTGGTGAATCTTACTGTCAACATACACCTGAAATGAGAGGTGTGTAACTAAACAAGAAATGAGTGTTTGAAGTGAGACAGGAATAGAGTTGTACTGTTCCCCTTTTTCTGCACAAAATAGGGTAGAAGTTGCCCTACTCGACCCTGTTTCACCCGTCACCGTGCACATTTAGAACAATAACGGGTGACAACTAAAAATCTCGACTTTTTTGTGAGCTCTAGCACCAACCCCGTTTGAGATACAGCTATAGTATAATTTTTCAGACAATTTTGAAACAGAACAACACAACGGGAAAGAAGTTGTCTCACAGGCTACTGCCCTCACTGAACCGGTCCGACTGATTACAGTCATCAGTCATGACAATTGACAAGAAGCGAATCAAGAGATGAGATTAGATTGAACACACATGTTTTGCAATACAATTCACAAACACGTACCGGCCAGAGGGAGTCTGGTTTCTTGTGGGTAGTTGCATCCTGTAGGGTAACAGTCCTACCCACTACACAACCAATGATAACCCCAGCACCAAATCCCTTACTGGGACAGGCACTTATTGTATTATCCTCTGCAACTCTGGGGGGAGAGGAGGAAACATTATTATTGAATTCCGAATAATTTGTTTTGAACCCTTACTTATTTCCCAATAATTAATGTATTTGTGTTGAATGCCCCCTGCGGCCTGCTTACCTGCTCTCGATTCCCTCGGGAAGATGGAACATTTGACGGATACCATGTCCACGTGGGTAGATCTCTCGGAGGTAGAGTAGGGTTGGGTAGAGCCTACACTCGGGGTGGCTACATGGTAGTGGGTCACACACTGAGAACAGGGAGGAGGGGTTAGTAAATAGAAAAATTATCCAAGCCAAAACTACCTACCCATAAAGTAGGGATCAAGGGGTAGGAAGCTCTCCTCGGGTTGGGCAGTCATCTCCTCCTGGGTGAGTCTCATCCTCTTGGTCTTGGGCTCGGGCACCCACTCTTCAATCTCTTTCCAGAACTTGCTCCTCGTTAGGTTCTGTTGCTGGGACAGGGACCGTTATAGTCACGTACGGATATCAACAAAACAAATTACTGAATTTATACACTGGGTGGCAAGTCCCATAAAACTGGTGTTGGTTCTAATATATATATATTCGTTATAAAGGAACATCTTCCCTCCCTCTACTGGTTCTAATATCTATTCGTTATCTTCCCTCCCTCTCTATCTCTAACCTGTAACTGATTTTCATCGTGGTACCGGACCCCGGGTACAGCCAGCTGAGTATCATCAGTATCTCCTCCTCGCGAGATGTTCCTCCTCCATATAGGACCGTGGAGGGGGTTGCTGAACAGTGTGTTGTAGCTCCCTGCCCTGCTGGGGTGGTGGACACACTAGGTGTTTCTTGGGCTGCCTGCTCGCACCCCCGGCAGCCCCTCCTCCCCTAGACCTGTTGGACATGATCACCTCGGTGCTGGAATACTCGCCCCCATCTCCACCCTGGACATGATAGTGGACCCTCTCCTGCTCATCTACCACTAACTGCATGTTATCACCATCTATCTCGACATCTTCGAAACCCTCGATATCCTCCTCGATGACGTGGGCAATGACCTGGTTACTGGGTTCAATAACCTCGTGACCCTCCTCCACGACCATCTTGTTAGGGGCTCCACCACCACCACCTGCCCCTCCCTCCGCTCCCTTCTTGAAGTATTTACCACTCTTCCGTTTGGGCAGCCTCATGAACTTCTTCTTGGGGCTGCCTCCGTCCTTCTTTTCATGGGACCAGGACTTCCTGCTGCGTTTACCACCCGCACCAGAAGTAGGGAGCTGGTCTTCCTTCAGTCGGATCTCAATGGAGTTGTTCCCGTACTGGATGTCTACGTCATTCCTTCCTTTCTGACCCTGGTCTAGAGGGGAAAAATATAATTGGAGTTAATACACTACTATCTGGATCGACAGAGCGAAATACATATTTTTTATGTATAGAGGGGATGGGGCTGTGGGAAAAAGGACACCTACCCTCTCCGGACATGATCATATCGGGTAGCTGATCAGTGATGTATTCCTGTTCAGCGCCCTCTGGTAGTTGGATATCCTGGTCGGTGGAGAACACAACCACACCGTTATCAGAGTAGGTTACCTTGTTACAGATCACACTTGAACCATCCTGAGAATGGGTGGTAGAAGGGGTGAGTAGAAAGTGTACAAATAGTGGAGGGTTAGGAATCATAACGAGGTTATATAAGATCACTTCTCTCCGAGGAGAGCTGCCTATAATTGGGTCTTAACGTATACTGCTGATATATAATATCGTACCTCATTGTAGATGACAATGGGGTGATTCCCCATGTCTTGAAGTGATGTCAACTCACTGGAATCCTGACTAACAATCACAATCTGGCTACCCTCCGGTACTGAGAAGATAGAGTTAGAATATAATAATATTGGGGGGGGGGGGGAAGGGTATATCAATATTATTAATATCTGAGAACCTGTCACTTCTTCTCAATTAACAACATATCACAACTACTTACTGTTGATCATATGTTGTTCCCCGTCCATCTCCTCTGGATTAACTATCTCCTCTATCTGTCCGTCTACAGTTGTAACCAACCGTCCATCAACTATCTGCCCCTCTATCAACTGTCCCTCCATTCCCTCCCCAGCGGTCCCTATCTCCTCAGGCTGCTGCTGCTCCTCCCCCGGAGGTAAATCCACGATACCATCAGCCTGTTGTTGTCGTGGTATCTCCTCTTCCTCCATAACAGCAGCCTCCACCTCATGTTCCACCAGCTGTCTGTCTCCCCCCTCCTCAGGGGGTGGAATCACTATATCACCCTCCACATCTTCCTCAATAGACATGACCACTTCAGAGGGAGGTGCCATTATTTCCTCAGAAGGAGGTTCCATTTCTACCTCAGAGTGAGGTGCCACCTCTACTTCTGTCTGCTGTTCCAAAACTGGCGGCTCACCTTCATCCGACATGATGAGCTAGAGAACAAAGTTGAGGGGTGATTTGAGTGAAGAATAAACAGCTACGATTTTGTAAAAAGTTATATCAAAAACACAGTAATAAGTTACACATTACACAAACCACCATAAAGATATTTCAAGCCTTGTATGCAATTAAAGACGGAGTCACGGTATCTTCCCCAGTTGCTACAATCACAGCCTTCCTAATGACCTCCATAAAGGGATAGGACACATCCGTGTATCCGAATACAAAATACAAAACTGGGATTACACAGGCAGATGCTGCGAGAAGCTGCAAATAAGGACGAGAGTAGAACACAGACAACCGCGAATACGTGAAAGTATCACTCGGACTTTTCTTCACCGGTTTTCTTATCTTTTCAAGTAAATCATAGTTTGTGGTCGTCCCAACAAGTGTCCGAAATTTGTGGCCATCAATTGTGAACTTGCGTGTGATCGGGGAAAACTTGCACAGGGATAGTGGTGCGGTTATTGAATTTCCCAATGTGTTGACACACCGTATCCTATTGTTTGATTCCAAATAAATATCAGTAACTGTGTTAGCTTGGTAAGCTACTGAAAGAGAAGACGTGACCCAGGGAGCTGCAGTGATGCTTAGGAGGAACGGATGGGAGGGGAAGTCTAGGAAGGGCACTCCAACACCGGATACCATGAGAAGAATGTGAGGGGCAGCGGCAGCAGAGAAATGCCAAGCATCGATAACACATCTGGAAGCCATCCACGACCATTTTCCGGATCGTACAATGGCTTTTGAAGGTAGCCGAGCTACTTTGGAAATACATCTAATAGTTTGGTTCATCATACTGTGAAATCAGGTCATCTCTAAAGAGGGAATTGTTGCAGTGATTATCGCTGTGCTAAGACCAACAGCATTACGTACGTTGCAATCGTGCCGAGTGAGCTGACGACCGAGAAACACATTTTTGGTCGCAATTTCAGAGCAGTCAGCAGAAACCGTTTATCTTTTAGGAATAAATTAAGCAAAACAGGATGAGAAAATGAATGACGTCAACAGGCAACAGCTGATGAAAGATGTGGGAAAGGATTTATATTAACTTTTCGGTTTTCGAGACACTGAAGTCTGGCGCGGGATAAGGCAGCGCTTTTCAAGAACGAAAGCGGAAATTTTAAAGAGAAAAGTGAAAACAAAGAATGTTCAAATTTCAAAATATGGAGTCGCGCGCGACTCCATATTTTGAAATTTGAACATCGCGTGCTTGTATTTGCAGCGTTTAAACAAATTTTTTAGCCGCGGCATTTAATTTACTCGAGTTTGCAGCGTAAATTTCAAAATGCGTCCGCGCAGCCCGCTTAAAATCTCATATCATTTATCAGCTCTTGATTTCTGAAAAATTTAAAATGTTCAAAATTTACTTGAAAAGCGCTGCCTTGTCCCGCTGCCTTATGGCTTATCCTGCTGCCTTATCCCGCGCTATCGGGGGCCAGCAACGTTTGCCAAAAAATTTACAGATCTTAAAAAGTTTGAAAAGCGCTTGAAAACCTATCGGGGGCCAGCAACGTTTGCCAAGAAAAGCGCTGCCAAGTGCCAGCAGCGTTGAGCGTTTGCCAATTCACAAATCACAACTTTATTAAACAATTCTACAGTCCAATTTCTAATTTAAGAGAGAGGCCGCTACGAATTGAAAAAATCGTGCGGTGTAACACGTTTGTGCGTGATATTCGAAATCGAGATTCGAGTTCCTAACAAGCTTTAGAAAGATAAATTTAAGACATTTTCAACGCAACCCAATATCAAGTCTTTATCTTATCAGGGTCTGGAGATATGATCAAAAAGGTTTGTTCGACCGTCGAAATATTTATTACATTACTTTTAGGGATGAGAATCAAGGAGATATCTCGGACCTCCAACCTATCATGGAGTCCCAGGGGTGTCTACCCGATGTACCTGGCCGCAGGGACTAGTGCAAAACAGCTGGATGCCTCTTTCAGCTCGTCCTCTTGTCTAGAATTGTTTGAAGTTGATCCCTCGGCGAAAGGATGGGAAATGCCCGTGAGGGGGTCCCTCAATGTCGCCTCAAGGTGAGTTATAAATCCACACATTCTTTTTAGACTGGCTGTAGACTGTAGTTGGGAACTGTTTCAGATTAATTTCAGATGAGTTAATAAAATAATGTTTTAGATTCAATGCTATTAAATGGGGCTCAGCTGACACTGAGTATGGTGTTATCGCTGGTGGAGGGGACAGCGGAGTTATCTCCCTGTGGGATCCTGCTAAGATTCTGGCAGGCGATGAGCAGCCCTTAGTGGCTGAACTACCTAAACACTGCGGGCCTGTCCGGTCACTGGACTTCAATCCCACTAAAAAGTGTTTGTTGGCATCGGGTGCCAGTGCTAGTGAAATCAATATAGTGGACATTAATAACCCTACTGTTCTTATGACGCCTGGCCCTAAAGCACAGGTATGCAATAACAAGTATGATCTGCATTAATGACGTCACTCTTATCTCACCTAACCCCCTCTACAGTCTACTCAGCCTGATGAAGTCACTATAAATATACCACCTGCTCCCCCTCAGCCTGATGACGACGTTGTTGCTCTTGCTTGGAACCACCAAGTGGAACACATCCTCTGTTCCGCCCACCCTGGCTCTGCCAGGTGTATAGTATGGGATCTACGGAAGAATGAGGCTATAATCCAGGTGTCTGATGCGTCCAATAGGGTCCGGTGCAGTTGTGTAGCATGGCATCCTGACGTGCCAACTCAGTTACTGACATGTTCCGATGAGGATAGGTACCCAGTTATTCAAGTGTGGGATCTCCGCTTTGCTACAGCCCCTACCATGGTAATATATTTGGAATAATTGCTGACAAGATATATTATCACGGCGAAAAATTTTATTTTACAGAGGGTTAGAAGTTCTAACTTAGAACATACCAAGAACAATCCAATAAATCTGCCTGTTCTCTACTAACCAGTTTCTATCCACAGATTATGGAGGGACATCAAAGGGGTATCCAGACGTTAGCATGGTGTGAGAGTGACAGTGGGCTGCTTCTAACCAGTGCCAGAGACGACACCATGATCTGTTGGAATCCCAACAATAACGTGCACGGGGGTGAGAGATTGGTTGAGTTCACCGCCCCTAGCCAGTGGACATTTGATATGGAGTGGTGTCCCAGGAACCCCTATTTGATTGCCTCCTCCTCCTTCTCTGGCCGCATGTCTGTGGTGTCCCTGTTCGGTGGCGATGAGGAGATTCCAGCTCAGCCACGTGCCAGGATGAGCAGTGACCCTTTCGCTGCCCCGCCACCACCCCCACCACAACAAATGAACATACCAGCCATGACCCGGGCTCCAAAGTGGCTGATGAAGCCTTGTGGGGTTTCCTTTACATTTGGTGGCAAGCTTCTCTCTTTCCAATCTACATCTTCTGAGGTACCATCATTTTCTAGGAAATTTGACTTGCGTGGAAAAGTTTCCTTTTCAGTCAAGTTCAATAATTAGTATTATATTATTTCCCAGTACCTGAAGAGGTAGACTATCTTTCATTTCACCAGGTGACCATCAGCCAAGTAACAACGGACCCTGAACTGTTGGCGAGGAGCCAGAAACTGGACTGTGCCCTCCAGGAGAACACCATGTCAGAGTTCTGTTCGGAGAAAGCAGAACAGAGTGATCAGGAGAAGGACAAACAAATATGGAGCTTCCTAAAGGTATTTATTCTCACTTCATTCACACGACATAATATGTACTTCCCACAGCCAACTCATGTATTAACGTTTTCAGTCTACATTTGACAGTAAGCCGCGGCAGCGATATCTAGAGTTACTGGGCTACAAGGTGGAGGACTTGGGTGATTTAGTAAAGGGTGTTACTGAGACTGTCAGTGAGATGACCCTGGATAGCGACACTGCAATCATCAATAAAAGTGATGCTGATAGCGCTTCTGAAAAGGTACGTGAACCAGGAATGTGGTCATGTTATTACAGCACAGTGCTTTTTGTTGGGATGCATGTATTGGGCACAACTAATTCTATCCTGCATATACAACATCGCTATTGCACGATATCTGGCTGTCTCACAAATCCAGCCTCCCAAACTAAGGGAGGTCCCCATTATTATTATACAGGGCTCTGACAAGGATGTTTCTGAGATACTAGAAGATAATGACACTGGTATTATTAAGCAGGTGAGATGGATTTTGAGAGAGAGGGAGCTGTGGAGTGTGTTTTTTAGTTGGCATTTTTGCAATGATCATTTTCACACATAGTTAATCATTAGATTATCAGTATACTGCTTCAATTTTTAATGTTTTGCTATTTTAATGGTTTCAAACAATTCGTCCTCGCAAAAGTATTTGTTTATTATTTGTGGTTACTCAACACCATCCTAGCCGTGGTTACGAAGTCACCCCTTTTATTATAGCGCGGAGGGGTAATTTCATTACCAAATCCTAGCCGTGGCCCTTATTTCAGGTCCCTATCTCTATTGACACCAGTACTGGAGTAGATGGTCTGATATGCCGAGCCATGCTACTGGGACAGTTTGAGCTGGTGGTAGAGCTCTGTTTGAAAGCAGGGAGAATGGCAGATGCCCTGGCAGTAGCGATGGCCGGGGGTAGAGAGTTGTTCCAGAAGACTCAACAAGAATACTTCAGACAGGCAACGTCTCCCAGTGCTGCGGTGAGTGTGTTTATCATACAGAGCTAGACACACACTGTAGATCGTGTGGTTACTGTTGTAGTGCATGACAAAGCAATGTTCATTAGAACTGTAAAATGAAATAAAATTTCTACCACCTATCCCGGTGTCCCAAATAGAGGAATACGGGAATACCATTCCCGTCGGCCAAATTGTCTCATGGCCGATTTTCGGCGATTTTTTCACATCCGAGGACTTCAAAAAGTAGCTCACGTGATTCAGCGTACCAAAATTAGTGGGGATAGTGGGTAATGACATTGCCATAATGCATCCTTCAGAATCACCAATTAACATCCAATTATGTCAATTAGCACCCTAAATTGGCATCAGAGGATTTTAAAAAGTAGCTCACGTGATTCAGCGTACCAAAATTAGTGGGGTTTGTGGTCAAGCTTGATTGTTTGATATTTTTCATGAAATTTCAATTTTTGACCAATTATGTTCAATTATTGCCAATTACAGGGGCTGATAGTGAGACCGCAGAATCTGTCGTGTGCTGCGCACAAAAGACTAGCAAATTTGAGTGGGTTGTACGGAAAAGCTTGCTGAGAGAGCAAATAACGGAATTTTTCCAAATTTTTTTCACTGTGGGATTCACAAGACCGTCACCTACAGCCCAGTGAAATCCCCGTGAAAAACGGTTAATTACAAGGTTCGCAGTGATCAAAACCGTAAACAACTTCATTTTTCAGTTTTCTTCATTTTTGAGAGGGTAGAGCTCTTTACCACACTGTCACTCAAAATTGAGATAGAAAATCGAAAAAAATCGTCAAGTGTGTATCTCAAATTGTCCATTCTTTCGATTCCCGGGTTTTTTGAAACTCCTAGGGCAAACCGTCTAGGGTGCAACCTCAAAAAACTTTGAAAACACCGTTTTTTTGAGCGCCGGATGAATTCTGCGGTCTCACTCAAAGTCACGTGACTTAGGACTAATTAGGCAAGTGAGAGCTGGGTTGTGAGACCGCAGAATGTGTTGTAATTCGTATATTCATATGAATCTCTCTCTCTCCCTCTCTTCAACACCACATTCTCTCCTTTTTGGTTGAGTGTACGTTCAAAAGCAAGAGAAGATAGAAGAGAGAAGAGGGAAACACACCCCAAGGGGGGGCTGTATGAAGAGTCTTTGACCTTTCACTAGATAAAGTTGATCAGAAACGGGGTAAGAGTGCAGTGGCAGTGGCTGTAGTAATTTTGTACAAAAGAAAAAATATAGTCAAAGCTTCAGCATCTGCCGATCTCATCTCCTCTCACTTCTCTCTGCACTCACTATCTCTCTCTCTCTCTCTCTCTTTCTCTATCCTCTATTCTCTCCGCATATACTCTCTCTCTCTCTTTTCTAGCTCTCGATAAAATCATAAGGCCTGGAAAAAGCATGGATTATCTCTGAAATCCTACTTTGTTTTCTTGAAGTTTTTATTGAAAAAAGCCGAGAGACCGCGCAGAGAGTTCGAGAGCACGACGAGACCAGGAACTTACGTAGCGCACCCTATCCCGACCGAGACGAGATTGCTTCTTAGAGAAGGAGAGAGGACTAGAGACGGCCTTTGAGTTCTGTGGTCGTCCGCGATTGATTCTTGCTCCTAGCGCGCTCGATGCCTAGATGAGAGTGAGCGAACGAGTCTTATCGTACTTCCGCACTTTTGTTAACCCTCGAGACTCTTCTTCTTGTTGGATTCGTGATGAGAGACGGGATGATCCTTAGAGAGGGAGGATCACGAGACGTCCAGATCGGATTGATCTGACGTGCTCGCTTTACGACGGAGATAGATGCCGAGATGGCCCGATGAGGAGAAACGGATTGACTAGTTTCCCCGTATGTGAGCCGCGCATTCACTGATCGAGGTAAGGAAATTGATTGTCTGCTGTTGAGTCGAGACGCAGTTGTAGCTCACTCTGGTTCGTAAGATTTTTCCTCTTCCCCCACGATCTGGATACTAGCATGACTCTCAGGAACCGGACGAGTGGAGTTGTTGGGATAGTAGTCAGAGTTAGCCGTTTCTGACTGGGTGATCAGCGCGGCTCGATGGGCATGATGGGTTGGTGTCTCGTGAGGAGAGGACGTGACGAGGCGACGGACGTGAGGGAGACGAGAGAGAGAGAGAGAGAGAGGGGGTCTCTCTCACTAGTTGAGATCAAGCCAAAAGGCTAGAGAAAGAGAAGGAGCTTGAGTGGCTGGTTGTAGCGGCCAAGCCCTTTACAGAACAGAGGGGTGCGAGATGCCCAAGAGGTTGATAATAAACTACTGCCAGTACCCAGAGATGAGGTCCAAGCTATGTTGACCTTCTTCATGCACCGTGGTATGTGCGTCCAGACGAATGTGGAGCAAGATTACATCTCTCTTATTCTATCATCACCCGAAGAGAAGATAGTAACACTGGGTGGCCATAAAAATGAGGACAATTTCTGAGGATCAATCATGAACCCAGACAAAATACGAGTACCTAGATCTTCTTAGTCGTATTCCCTCCCATCTCTCATTATCTGGGTGGGTTGTTAGGATTACGGTATAGCCAGGGGGAGACGCAAGTGCCCAGTAACCCTAGATTGTCAGAATGTCTCTCAGTCTCGAAAAGAAGAGAGAGTCGAGAGGAGAGAGAGGCGCGAGGAGAGATAGAGAGAAGACGCTGAGCGATCGCTAGCAGCGATGCGCTGCGTGGATATAGAAGAGTCTCTATATAGAGAGGATATCGTAGCTAGCTAGAGACGAGATATATCGCGCGATATCTCTAGCAGAGACTCTCTTCTCTCTCGGCTTCTCTCTCGCTCTATTCTCTCTATCTCTCTCTCTCTCTCTCTCTCTCTTCGCGCTCTCTCTATCTCTCCTCCTCTCGCTCTCTCTCGGCTCTATCTCGCTCTCTCACACACCCAATCAAGCTCCTTCTTTTTCTTTTCCCTTGGTGATCTCAATAGATGAGAGGCCCCCCTCCCCTTCTCACCTTTCTCTCTCTCTCTCTCTCTCTCTCTCTCTCTCTCTCTCTCTCTCTCTCTCTCTCTCTCTCTCTCTTTTTCAATAAAAACTTCAAGAAAAACAAAGTAGGATTTCAGAGATATCCAGGCTTTTTCCAGCCTTATGATTTATCGAGAGACTAGAAAAGAGAGAGAGAGAGAGAGATAGAGAGAGAGAGATAGAGAGAGAGAGAAAGAGAGAGAGAGAGAGAGAGAGAGAGAGAGAATGAGTGAGAGAGAGTGAGAGAGAGAGATAGGCAGATGATGAAAGCTTTGACTATATTTTCATTTTTACAGCCACTGCCCACTGCACTCTCCCAGTTTCTGATCAACTTGATCGAGGAAAGGCCAAAGACTCCCCCCCCTTGGTGTGTTTCTACACTCAAAAAGGAGAGAATGTGGTGTTGAAGAGAGGGAGAGAGATAGATTCATATGAATATACGAATTACAACACATTCTGCGGTCTCACAACCCAGCTCTCACTTGCCTAATTAGTCCTAAGTCACGTGACTTTGAGTGAGACCGCAGAATTCATCCGGCGATCAAAAAACGGTGTTTTCAAAGTTTTTTGAGGTTGCACCCTAGACGGTTGCCCTAGGAGTTTCAAAAAACCCGGGAATCGAAAGAATGGACAATTTTGAGATACACACTTGACGATTTTTTTCGATTTTCTATCTCAATTTTGAGTGACAGTGTGGTAAAGAGCTCTACCCTCTCAAAAATGAAGAAAACTGAAAAATGAAGTTGTTTACGGTTTTGATCACTGCGAACCTTGTAATTAACCGTTTTTCACGGGGATTTCACTGGGCTGTAGGTGACGGTCTTGTGAATCCCACAGTGAAAAAAATTTGGAAAAATTCCGTTATTTGCTCTCTCAGCAAGCTTTTCCGTACAACCCACTCAAATTTGCTAGTCTTTTGTGCGCAGCACACGACAGATTCTGCGGTCTCACTATCAGCCCCTGAATTAGGGCACTTTCTTGACCTCTGAGCACTTTGATAAGTAGCTCACGTGATTCAGCGTATCGAAATATGTCGGTTTACGTCATTTTCATTTTATTATCAAATTGTTTCCCACTTTTTTCAGTCTTCCTCTCAGAGGAAGAAGATTTCGGCTTTTCGGCCAAAATCTACCTGTAAAAAGGGGGAATAGGGGGGGGGAATAACAGGAATATTTCGGTCAAAAAGACCGAAAAATGAAATTTCATCCAAAAATCAAGCTTAGGCACTAAACCCACCTATTTTTGAACGCTGAATCACGTGAGCTACTCATATAAGTGCTCAGAGGTCAAGAAAGTGCCCTAATTGGCCATAATTGAACCTAATTGGTCGAAAATCAAAAACGAAAAAAATCGGCCAAATCGGCCACAGGCAAACGGCCATTCCCGGCCAAAATAAACTCCTGGGACACCGGGCCACCTATCACCGTTTTTGAAATTTAAAAGTTTAAAATTAAAAAGTTTAAAAGTTTACTCAGTCCAACTCCATCTGACAATCCCCTTTCTCCAGTTGTTGTCTTGTATCATCTCCCAAAAGTGGGGTAACCTGGTGGAAACTGTGGAGCTGTCTAACTGGAAGGAAGCACTGGCTATACTCCTCTCTTACGCTAAACCTACCGAGTTTAACATTCTCTGTGGTATGTGTGGCCCCCTGATGTTTTATTCCTGTTTGACCCTGATTCTGGGCCTATTTTATCATATTCCCCCTGTTTCTGTTTGGTCTGTTCCTGACCCCCACCCCATGCAGATACGTTAGCTGCTAGACTGTCAGGTGACGAGGCATATCAACTTGAGGCCTCCCTCTGCTACATCTGCTCTGGTAACGCAGCCGAGCTCCTCAACTGTTGGTCCAGTGACGGGGATGAGAGGTTGCAGGAGCTGGTGGAGAGGATCATGTGTCTTCAGAGCACTAGTTCAGCACCACTACAGGGAGATAAGGTGGTTGAGTCACTGCTGAAATATAGCAAGATACTGGCAAACCAGGGTCAGCTGTCTAATGCCCTCACCTACCTGAGTGCTACACCGCAGGTACAGGATTAGGGAACGGGATTATGGAACGGGATTAGGGAACGGGATTAGGGAACGGGTTTTGGGTGCTAGATACTGGGTACTGTGTCATGTAATATTTAGTGTGCACATGATCATAACTATATCCTGAATAATGAGTTCATTACTTCCCCATAACTATATCATATCATGATTTACCTTGTTTTCAGGAGGCTGCTGCAGAGTTCAAGTACCAACTTCACATGGCAATAAGGGACCCATGTCTACCCCGTCCCCCGGTACCATACCGCCGTCCTCGACTAGACTCAGCTTCAAGTGGCACTACTGCGGGTGCACCCAGCACCTATGCCCCTAGTGGTTATGCTCCAAGCAGCTACGCTCCTAGCAGCTACGCCCCTAGCAGCTATGCCCCAAGCAGTTATGCCCCAAGCAGTGTCGGTGGGGCACCTGCTGCAAGTATTGTATCTGGGACTTCTTCCTTCAAACCTAGCAAGGTAACTCACATCAATACTTCCCTAAAACTTCCCTAATGTATGAGATGGTTTACCATTCTGCATTTCCAGGTGGCCTACCAAGCACCAACATTTGCATCTCCCCAACAACCTTCCCCAACTACACCTAACTTTGGACCACCACCTGCCGCCAATAACTTTGCACCACCACCTGGCGCCAATAACTTTGCACCGCCCAACACCCCCGGATATAATGGCCCTCCTACCCCGAATTCAAACGCTGGGTTCGCTCCACCTCCATCCCAACCAGGATACCAGCCACCTACATCTAATGCCTACCAACCACCTACTTCTAATGCCTACCAGCCATCTCCTGGTCCCCCTGCTGGCTTCCAACCACCTAGTTTCCAGCCCGGTGCAGCACCTTACACCCCACAAAGTTACGCAGGCTCCACGGCTGGTCCTGGAAGTTACGCAGGCTCCACGGCTGGTCCGGGGTCTATGGCTGGGTCTGGGGTGTCCACCTTTACACCCTTACATGCCCACCTCTCCCACAGAGGCCAGCACCGCCACCTAGTGAGTACTGAGTATGAAAAAACTGAACCCCGTCCACTAGGTGAACTCCACCCCTTTAGAAAACTAACCCCTCCCTCCCTCACTCTCCTTTAGAGCCAATACAGCGCAGTAATGTTGGTGCGTGGAACGATCCCCCTGTACTTAAGGCGAGGTCTAAACCAACTGCACCCATCGCTACAAACAAGATAACGGCTCCAGTGGCGGGTGTCACAGTAAAACAAGGTAAAAAACTGCCTGCACGAGACTGGCTGATGCCTGAGCAAGTAAGGTAAAGCCACAGGGAGCAGCTACAGCTACCACTCTGATGACGTGCAGCTTTTCAACTTACTGGAGCGCGCGGGCATTAGAAGAGAGTGATTGTTCGCGCAAAATGTACATGGTACACAACGCGCACCTGGATCTGCGGATGTATAAATTCCGTGCCGTATTTTCATGTGGCGCCCTGTGTTTCAGTTGATCTAACGGATGGAGGAGGCGCTGGGGCACCGCCAGGAGCCGCCCCTGGGGGGTACTCTGCACAACCTACCCCTCCACCGCAACCAGCACCACAGGTAGGGTAGGACCAGGATGAGGGAGAGCCGAGGTTGGGGAGGGGGGGGGGGACGAGGTTGGAGGGGGGGGGGGGGGGTAGTCAACAAGTAAAACTAGGATGATGGAGGGATGATGGGCGATCCTTAACAACTCAAACTCCCCCACCCAGCCGGTAGTCGAGATCCCCCCTGTACCAGAGCACCATAACCCAATGTTACAAGTACTTGAGAACGCTGTTCTGGACTGCAGGAATGTTACTAACAATCCGGTAACTATGAATTATGAAATTACACTTGTTTTTATTAAAAGTGTAGCTGTTATGTGGTATAAATGTATTCCCGAATTATTCAATGGTGTCACCGCTATATTTCTAACCCCTATGTTTCAGACCCAAAAGAGGAAGCTAGATGAGGTGACTGGTAAGATAGAGGCCCTGAGAGAGAGGTTGAGGTATGACAGTGTCTCACAGCCTGTAGTAGACCACCTCAACTATATAGCAGGAGGTAAGTCAGACCTGTCAGAGCATTAGCCTGTCAGACGCAGTGATTGTGACTTGTGCCCTAAATTAATACCTTGTTGAGTAACAAATCATCAATTCATATCAGCGATACACAATTGGCTAAACTAACCCACCCTTCCCTCTCCCCAGCACTAAACACGAAGGATTACAACCAGGCACTATACTACCACACCTCTCTGGCCCAGTCTTGTAACTTCAGCGAAGTGAGTGCCTTCCTGCCCGGTATCAAGGTTCTCCTGCAGATCGGAGCCCAGTTACACAACGTCCAACATTATTAGCTGTGTGTTAGAGAGAGGGGGAGAGGAGGAGAGAGAGATAGAGAGAGAGAGAGAGAGAGAGAGAGAGAGAGAGAGAGAGAGAGAGAGAGAGAGAGAAAGATGAACTATGTGCAGTGTCTATGTTCTTGTGTTTTTGATGCCTAAATAAGAGCCTTTTATATATTGGATATTTCACGTTATGATACCCAAACCAGCTCGTTTTTAATTCTTGGAAGGAAGCCCGGCTTCTGTAAACGGTAAACCTATTTCTTGGAATGACTTATTCGTTTCAATTCCATTTTCTAGCATTAGCCGGGCTTCACTTGAATTATACAAACAAATCGAAAACTCGAGGCTTTGTTAGTTTGGCTGGTGTTCTGCCGTAAGGGAAAAGAAAAATGGTGGGACTCAATGTCCCGTGTATCTGGTATTGGGATGGTATGGTCAGATACAAGCCCAGTTTGATATTTCATCGCTATATAATTGCATATATAATGGGATAATTCTCTGTCATTGGGCAAAACATCACATCGGAATTTATCAGGCCTCACAGGGCCCAATATTATACACTGTGGGTTGTATTAACTTCATCAACATAATATATTTGCTAGGGGTCACTAGGCAGTGTTAAATTATCAGTTCAAATATCCATCTCGCCCCAGTCTTTATACATTGTACAATTACTGTGGCTTGAGAGTATGAAAAAATGTCTAACCTCCTCCGTCCTCCAACTATACATCAAAAGCATATAATTTAACATAAAATCTAACCTCTGTCACAAAAAAAACCTCAAGAGAACATTCACCGATCAAATACATTCCCTTCATGTTTACTAAAACTTCAGACTCATTATGATCTTTCTCAAAAAAGAAAGGAGAATCTGAAAGGAAAACATGACGAAAAAAAGATACCAGAGCACGTCTCTCGATCACCTTAGTTATATAAACACGTGTACAGTGTGACGTCATGAGTCTCCAGTCACTTGTAAAACCAAATATTATGATTTTAGCAAGTGAAATGAGAACTATTGACGACACACTGTACACTTAACACAGTCCCTGTGGTATAAACAATAGCAAACTCAAGTTCAATAAATAAAATAAAAAAGAATTCCTCCAAGTTATCCTAATAATTATACTCAAGACAGCGGCACCTCTCTCGAAAAGTGAACACTATAAAAAACATTAAAAAAGGGAGAGGTAACACTGTCTCTGAGCACCGAAGGGCTGGTGCAGGCGGGAACATTACACATACAGTATCTCTGTTGTAACGCGAACCCACGAAATAGCGATTAGTCCAGTTTGCCCAGTACCAGATCCCTCCGGAGGGGTGGTACGGAACAAGCTAGACATTGGGTAACGGCCCCCTCACCCCCGGGCAGTGTACTCTGACACTAGCCATGGGAATAGAGGGAGGACAGACCCATACACCAGCTTGTAATAATATATTTTCTATTGGTATCCTAATTCTCATGGAGGTTGAACTTGAACATTTCGTAAACCCACCAGCAGATGGCTGTTGAGGGCATGATTGTGAGCATTCGGGGGATGGAGCCTTTAAAGAAGCCACGGACACCTGAGGTGGCGTAGATGAGATGAAAACTATTCCTCAGGCCCCGGACTGCCTGCTTGCTTTCTCCCTCGGATAACTGAAAGAGAGAAATGTTGTTGGAATGGTATTGGAATGGAATTTGTTTTATATTTCCATTGGAAACATGAAACAAAGGAGTGGTTCACTAGGAAAGGAAAGGACCTTCAGAAAGGCTCCGCTGACAAGGGGTTTCCAGACCGCATTATTATATAATCAAGGTACTAAATTAAGAAAAAGGGAATGATTGTAAAACACATACCGTTGGTTGTGTGTTCAGGAGGGTTTTGCATACATCAAAAGGAGTTGTGAACCAGGCTGCAGCACCGCCAGCCAGTCCGCCGCTGATCATGTGCACTGTCGGCCTAGTTGGGGGAAGTGTGTGATAATACTGAGCTGGGCTCTGACTTAATCAGAGACTAACTTACAAAAAAAGAACCCGGGTAACTGATAAAGTCAGAGATTTAGACAGTCAACAGTTTATAAAACATTTCTGAGAGAATTCCTCTCACCTGTACTCGTTTTCAGGGTTCAGTTTTCGCTTCAGGAGCTCATAACACCAGAAGTGTACCATTTGCTGGGGCACGTTCATACAGATTTGGGTTCCATAGGATCGGTAGAATGACCTGATACCCTCCTCCTTTAACATTACCGCACAGCAATGCCTTCCGGATTTGTATTGGCTTTGAGCCTTCTGAAGCCGCTGTTTTACCGCTGAAATTGGAGTTAGATTTACTAAGTAGAACATGAAGTTGCAGAATCAAGGAAGTTGGAATTCTCGTTTGTTATTTTAGGAGGTCCTGGCATGCGAAGGAAATATGAGAAAGAAGAAAGCCGATTCCAAGAATTCCTGCGATTTCACGGGCTGTGTCTGATGGCGCGATAGTTTTGTGCGCGCTCCGCGCCGAGACCTCTACAAATCACAGCATGTTGTCAGTAGACCCTCTTAGTGGCACAGTGAAACAATATGACACAATTCGGCACACGTACAACAGACGCATTGAAACATGGACTGGGTTATATAATTTATTATAATAACTCTTACCATCAATGGGTGTCATCCACATATCGTGAACTAGCGAGGCTACAGCTCCTGACATCACTGTAAAGGGAGTTGTTAGAACACTCTGTATACACATTGTCACTATAACACCCCACCCCTGCTTATTGTAACTACAATTACACCCTGCTATTGTTCCCTCTACTTACAGTGACCGATGGGGTTGGTAGGTCCCAGTATTTTCCCTGTCTTGCTCTTGCTGACCTCGTAGGCAGTGAAATATGCGGCGTGAGCGGGTCCCGCCCAACACATGACAACTGGCATACCCCTCCAGAGAGACCGGATACCCTCTGTACCGACTATGGAGCGGAGGGACGAGGCCATTCCTGTTTGTCCCCCTAGGGCCATCATTCGTGTCTAAAGGAGTGGGTTTAGTGAGTGGGTTTAATGAGGGAGTATAACAAATAAAATAGCGGGGAAACATAGAAAATAGCAAACTCGATAGATCCCCCTCCGTCCCGTTATAATGATTCTAGTACCTTGACGAGGTCGAAGGGGTACATGGAACAGTGTTCGACAACTCCAGCAGCCATCCCCGCTGCCATGTGTATCCTGTGATTCTCTGTAGGTAGATCCTCATACTCACTCTCACCCTCCATAAACCGATCTGAGAACGAGAGGCGTGTTATTGGAGTGAGTAGCCGGCTACCTAGATTAGGGATTCTGGTATTGATGGGTCAGGCAGGGGAAGTTAGAAATGACTGACTGAGAGACATACTTGCCATTCATAGTCTTACACGCAAACAGTAAGTGTGGAAAAAATGGTTTTATGAAGGAGTCGATGTTGGAATTTGTGTGTAATACCTTCACGTGCTGATCACTTACGTTACCTATCAAACACTTACTGTTTACTCTCTGTAACGCTTTGAAAACCTTTCACACCCTTCAACCCTTTGATTTACACTCGGTGAACCATGACCAAGTTACAACTACCCCTTGGAGCAATTCTTCTCCTTTTTGGTTAGTACAAATTCTACATAGTTTCAAGAAAATAACTAACTTGAAATTTAAACCCAGTTTGGTACCCTACTTTCTTCCCTAACCTTCCCTAACCACCAGGCTGCGTTGTCATGACAACTGCTAAACAGAGTCACAGACACCCGGACCTAACTGATATCCCTGTAAGTGAGCTGCAGAGACTCAGAAATGTTGCCAAGGCCATCCAAAGCAAGATTATCGTTGATCTGGGGCTGCAGATGAACACCAACCGGAAACCTACAGCTACCACAACTGATCACAAGAGACAAAAGGAGTTGACAAAGAAAATGATTGCTCTGAAGTTATTCATGCACGAGAACCACAAGGAGCAGGCTAAGAGAAGGTGGACTAGAGATGCTGACTGGGTGAGTGAGGATGGACAGGTTGAGTGGTCTCTAGATTACTCTCATGGTGACGAAGCATGGATACCTACCAACCCTAATAAAGCCCCTGTAGCTGCTGTAAAGAATCCTCCCAGTGTCGGTAAAGTTCCTGTCAAACAGAAATCTCTAGCAACTTCCAGTAAAGCCCCTTCTCATGATGACACCCAGCACTCAGATGATAGTGGGACCGATGATGGCCAGCTGATGATACTAATGGGTGTGGGAATTGTGGCACTTCTCATTTCAACTGTCTTTATCATCTACACCACAATTCAGTAAGTTGTGCTCCTTCATAAACACTTTCAACAGTCAGACGTCACAGTTTTGTATACCAAATATTTCTAACCATTTTCCTCTCCTAGGTGGGTACGTACACTTGAGGCACTCCGAAAATCTGAAGCCAGTAACCGAGAAAATGAAATCATGCGGCTTCTGGAAGAACAGGGCGACCCGGAACTCGGGATCCCAAGCCAAATGAAAGATTATGTTAGCCTGGATTTTGATGCGATGGTTGGAATGGTCGATACCTCTGATCTTCCCGCTACTTCCCCAAAACCATCTCGCACCTCCTGCGGAAGTGATCCTATGGTCCCCAATGGCCGAGAGAAACCACCTCGCCCCTCTCTACAGAAGATGGCTGAATTCAAAAAAAGGAATAACCTCTGAGGATGGAAGAAGATTTGCGAATCAACTGGGAGAGACGCGTTCCCTCGATGTAGACGTTTTGAAAGTTTGAGATATTTGAATTCTGAATTTTGACCATTTCCACATTTGAAAAGTTAAACGATGTGTTTTCCCGGGGGGGGGGGGGGGGGGCGGCTGAAGTTTTTGAAGTTTTTGAAGGCAACTTCAAAAACTTCAAAGAGAAACTTAGGGTGGAAAACTTCAAAAACTTCAAAAACTCATATCTCCTAAACCGTTGGAGGTAGGCCCTATGTTGCTTCATAACTCTTCTATAAACTTGCATATTCCGAACAAGATACATCCCTTTAAAAAGCCTATAGTCACTCATAAACCATTAAAACTGGTCTAGCGCCAAAAAAGTCATGCGCACACACAAAAATATGAAAATATCCCATTATCCCTCGAATTAGATGAAGTGGAAACTTCACTTTGGCACGTACCCCCACTAACTCGAGGCCGCTGATGATTTTGGTGTCCATATTTTTTCACTACTCCCTTTATAAAAAATTTTCACTTTGTGAAACTGGCAAAAAGGGTGTGGCCCCAAAAAAAATTTGAAAATTTACTTCATAGTTTTTAACACTTTCTTAGCATTTTCTAGGCAATTATTTGAGTTATAGAATGAAAATTAAATCGTATTTTACAAAAAATTTAAATTTTTTACACCAAATTGTGCCATGCATTTCATGGCTAGGAATCATTGTAAATATCCCAATTTGTGGTAGAAAAAGGACAGACAAGGACGGATAACTTTGCCACAATATGTATTAAGCATGAAACTAACCTAAAGAAGTGTAATAATAGTTACTGATAGCATATAAAAGTATTTTAGAGTTTTTGAAGTTTTTGAAGTTTTTGAAGTCAACTTCAAAAACTTCAAAACTCAAAAAGTAGGGTGGAAAACTTCAAACTTCAAAAACTTCAGCCGGCCCCCCCCCCCCCCGTTTTCCCTTGTACAAACTATTGGAAAACTGCCAACAATCATGTCACACACTACTCACGGATTATGTCGGTGGCGGCAGTGGTAGCCTTGGTGTACAACTGGGTCCCATCTGACTCTCCTCCTCCACCTGCTGCCACGGCTGTGGTGGTGGGATGATGGTGATGGTGATGGTCACCAGCTCCACTGGTGGTGCTCAGGGACTCAGAACTGGAACCGAGTGCCATTCGTACCCTACTTACTGCCATTACTATGCTATTAACAAGTGGGGAGGGGGTTAGGTAACTGTTGGCAATGAAAGGGGATCCGGGGAGCAACAAATTCTGATTTAGGAACCTCCTTCACCTACACACGTGCAGTAATGGTACTGTGTTGGGTAGGATAGTGGAAGAAGCTATAAGGATGGTGAGAGAGCTAGCAAGGTATGATCAATTAGTCAGTACAGTGTACCTGACAATGCTGTTAGTGTATAAAACACACGTGACGTCACACCCTGTATACAAACAGTACACGATATATCATATCCCAGTACATGTAATAATGCCTTCCATTCACACCTATAGCAGCATAATGCAGGAAATATAATGCCCACACAGACACACAGACACGCAGTACACACACACAAAATACGGCAGTGTAAATTGAGTCTGTGCGTGTCACACACCCACACACACAGTGCCGCAAGAAACACATGTATAATTGTTGAACCGCCTTGCTTGTTTACTAAGCACATAAATAAATTGTTAAAATGTTATACAAAACTCAATAAAATATTCACGTCAATCTCTCTCTCTCACACACTCTCTCTCTCACACACTCTCTCTCTCTCTCTCTCTCTCTCTCTCTCTCTCTCTCTCTCTCTCTCTCTCTCTCTCTCTCTCTCTCTCTCTCTCTCTCTCTCTCTCTCTCTCAGCGGGTTGGAATGGTGGTGTCCGGTAGAAATGTAACGTCACCCGATTCACAGCAAATACACAGTAGGGCACCCTGAAGAATGGAGGGTCAATATACGGTTATATTGTGATTTTATCGATTCATGGTGATACCATGTTGTTCCTGGGTGAATATAATATATGCCCAGAAATATATGCCCATCACGGTAATAAATCAGGTGGATGTGATATCATGTGTCACTGCTGCAGTCACATACATTGGTATGTGATTGAAGAGCAAATCCGTGCTAACAGGGAACAACCCAATCAATGAGGAGATCCAATCAAACTAATTGGATCAATGAGCCGCCCGGAAATCGGAACTGGCGTTAATCAGGATATATGGAACTAGATCCGGTAGCATTAATCCCTATAGGATCAAATCTACTCATTACACCATACTACTACAAATACAGAAGCTATCCGGAACATTTTAGAGCCTACTTTATTTTTCTTTTTTTTGAGACCTCCCCGTGCTAACATTTGTCACTCCCTGTATTACATAACATGTACCTGTGTCCACGGTTTGACAGATGTTAAACTCTGCAGCCACATTTAGAGCCTACTTCTTATCATGTCGTTTGGTTGTTTTGATCGCTTTATCCGTCGTAAGAAGATCAAGAATTTCAATGTGCCCCTCAACTACAGGTCCTGTCCCATTACCGTTCTCTACTTACCAACTCTGTTCGTGGCCCAGCTTTGAGACATCGTAGAGCCATATTTATCACCGCTGTGGAGGTGCTCCCGATGTTTAGAAGCGTTGGCGAGGAGGGATTTAATGAGATTGATTCTCTCAGGTAAGCTCGTCTAAGTTTTACTTTTACTTCAGTGACCATGCCATTTCCCCACTTTTCTCGTTATATGCCCTCATTATGTTCAACAGTGCTAAACTCTTTGTCAGGTTCCTTGTCAGGCTGGTTAAGAGAACGAAGGCCCATTCCATGTTATCGAAGGAGTGGAGAGAGAGGTACAAGCTGAAACTATCCACAGAATATTTTGGGCTAAAGGTAGGAAACATCTTCAACTCAGATAGTGTTTATTTTGTCTTTTCACTGTTGTGTTCTAACTTTTGTCTCGGTGAGAGAGAGGGTCGAACAAACACTTCCGCTTCTTACTAGATTGTTGATGATGATGACGAGTACTCTCCACGACCTCGCCCACCTACTGCAGACTCCCCTGATTCCCCACTGAAGGAGGTCAAACCAACTGTACTAAATAGTCGTATGAGGCCACGGAAGTCACGAGAAGAATCGTCTGAACAGGTAAGAACAAGAACTAATTGTGTTCACCTCCTGCGTATCTAACTTTGCTCTGGTAGTAGATCTAACCGAGATATTTTCAGGAGAGAGAGTTGGGTGAGAGAACCTTATTGTACTATGTCTCGCACAGACGGAGGAATAAAAGGAAGAGAGATAGTATGTGCTACATTCCTAGTGTGGATTATGATAAACGAAACGTCAGGAAACGATTGAGGGAACTAATGAATGAATGAACACAACTCTTTCCAGAGACTAATTATAATTCTAATTGAAGATTTGTATTTTTCGATGAACTCTACGACAATTATGTTTTATAATATTCCATGTATCGTGTTGTTAGATATTCATTTGACATTGAAAATATTCAGTTGTGATTTTATAAATGCTCAAGCTAGTATTTGGAGAGTTATTATGATTAATATCAGAAGACATATGAATGTACTAATTTCTCACCTCTTGATGCTGATACTGGATAAGTGTAGGCCGAGAGGCGAGATCTGCAATTGTATCGCACTCAATAACAGACTGGGTCCTCATTGACAGAGCAAATATAAATATTTTAGCTGTCCCTAAGTTAGAGGATGCCAGCACTGCTAACCGCTCCCCACTGTCATTCACTGTCAGCCCCTCTACCGACCAACTTTCATCCTGGAAAGAAAAAGATAGTGATGGATTAGATCAGGAAACTGCACATTGTATAATTGGAATCATGGAATCCCGAAGCTAAAGGGAGTTAGAGAGATACCCTATCACTATTCAAATACAGGTAGTATCACCCACTACATATCATATATACAAAGGTCATAGGGAGTAAGAGATCATTACCTCACAATAGGAGAGAGTCTTGTGTAGATTCACTAGGACCTGTGTCTGTGCGGATATCTTGCTGTTAACCTCCCCCGCACAAAACACGCTCAGGTACAGGACCAGGGGGCTAGATTCGAGGGAGAGAAGGAGGTGGGAGTCACTCCAGACAGCACATTTTACACCACTTTGCAGACGGGTGAAGGTCTCACTTCCCTCCGTCAATCCTCGGAGGATGTGAAATCTGAAGAAAACAATGGACTGAGACAAGAACTATTTACTACAGAAGATGGACTTGTTCTGATAGTACTGTAAACAATACTATATTAATGTTGTACCTACCTCTTTCCCTCTGCCACTAGTGAGAACGGGTACTGTGGAGAGTTTAGTATGGAGCATGGGGCAGATACAGCCCTTATCGGTACAGGTTCCTCCCCAGTCACGGTATCTAATAGCAGCAACTCATGTTGTGTAGTAGCTAGACAATACCTCCCACCAGGTGCCGAACTGACCGAACTGACTGGGCTCCTAGTTCTGAAGACACTGGCCCTGGAGGGCAGATTGGATCCTTTCTGGGAGACCACATCCCACAATATAACCCCAGTTGCACAGCCCACACACAGCAGTTTAGGGTAGGAGGGTACCCACGTTACACAAGAGATGTGTCTTTGATGTTGGTTTCGTAGCAGGATGGGCTTGGTGGAGGGTTGAAGGACAACTTGGACCACTCCATCAGACATACCAAATGCTATTTGATCTTGTTGAAAAGGGTGCCAGGCGAGGCATTGAACTGGTCCCGGTAACTTGCTTTCGAGTCCTCTAAACTCGGCAGTAGTAGCGTTAGTGAGATACTGCCGGACCTGGTCAATCAGCACACCAAACCAGCTACCGTTATCCACCGGTTTGACAAAGGATTCTGAGCTGGACTGGAGAACATTGTGGCTCTTCAAGTTAATGTTTGGATACGCAGACATTCCTAGAAATTTGTTGTTTTGTTTCTAAAAAGCCGGAAGGAGCAGGGAACGTTTTGGTTGAATAGTATGGCGGCGCATTGACGCAAAATCAAAAAAAATAAAAACATGAAAAAAATAAAAAACGTGTTTCAAAAAACATGTTTTTTAAAAAAAATGTTTTCGAAAATTTTGATTTTGCGTCAATGCGCCACGTAAGCCGGCTCAATGACGCAAAATCGTGTTTTCGAAAATTTTGATTTTGCGTCAATGCGCCACGTGGCCGGCGCATTGACGCAAAATCAAAATTTTCGGAAAAAAAACATGTTTTCGAAAATTTTGATTTTGCGTCATTGAGCCGGCGACGTGGCGCATTAAAGTCCATTTTTTTTCAACTGTTCTATGGCGGCGCATTGACGCAAAATCAAAAAAGTAAAAAACATGAAAAAAATACAAAAACATGTTTTGATTTTACTTCAAAAAGTAAAAAACATGAAAAAAATACAAAAACATGTTTCGATTTTGCGTCAATGCGCCACGTAAGCCGGCTCAATGGCGCAAAATCATTTTTTTGAAAATTTTGATTTTGCGTTAATGCGCCACGTCGCCGGCTCAACGACGCAAAACATGTTTTCAAAAATTTTGATTTTGCGTCAATGCGCCGGCCACGTGGCGCATTGACGCAAAATCAAAATTTTCGAAAACATGATTTTGCGTCAATGCGCCGGCTAACGTGGCGCATTGACGCAAAATCAAAATTTTCGAAAACATTTTTTTTAAAACACGTCTTTTGAAACACGTTTTTTATTTTTTTTTCATGTTTTTCATTTTTTTTTATTTTGCGTCAATGTGCCGCCATACTGTTCACCCAAAATTGAAATTTCAGTGAAATTTAAAATTTTCGTGGCGCGCGCTACACGTTAACATGTGATAGACGCGCTATGGCGGCGCATTGACGCAAAATCAAAAAAAATAAAAACATGAAAAAAATAAAAAAACGTGTTTCAAAAAACATGTTTTTAAAAAAACATGTTTTCGAAAATTTTGATTTTGCGTCAATGCGCCACGTAAGCCGGCTCAATGACGCAAAATCATGTTTTCGAAAATTTTTATTTTGCGTCAATGCGCCACGTGGCCGGCGCATTGACGCAAAATCAACTTTTTCGAAAACATGTTTTTTTCCGAAAATTTTGATTTTGCGTCAATGCGCCGGCCACGTGGCGCATTGACGCAAAATAAAAATTTTCGAAAACATGATTTTGCGCCATTGAGCCGGCTTACGTGGCGCATTGACGCAAAATCAAAATTTTCGAAAACATGTTTTTTTAAAAACATGTTTTTTGAAACACGTTTTTTTATTTTTTTCATGTTTTTATTTTTTTTGATTATGCGTCAATGCGCCGCCATAGACGCGCAAAACAATTCCGCGCACAACTTTGGGGGGTGAACAGTTGAAAAAAAATGGAGTATAACACAAAATCAAAATGTTCGAAAAATGATTTTGCGTCATTGAGCCGGCTTACGTGGCGCATTGACGCAAAATCAAAATTTTCGAAAACATATTTTTTTAAAAACATGTCTTTTGAAACACGTTTTTTATTTTTTTTAACGTTTTTTACTTTTTTGATTTTGCGTCAATGCGCCGCCATAGAATAGTTGGTACCACTGAACCCGTTGCCGGTTTGTGTGCATGAGGGGACTTTAGCCGGTAGCACATACCAACGTGTTGGTTGACTAACGCTGTAGCCCCCTGTATCAATAGCAGTCAAAAATGCACGCGCTGGGCGATGGCCAGTGGCCGCTGCCCGCCGGAGGACTGCAATTGCCAAATGCTGCAGCGTGGGATAAGGCAGCGCTTTTCAAGTGCAACAAGCGCTGAAATAGACGCACGGTGAGCGACGCCCCTGGCTGAAAAAAAACAAAACAGATTGGCAAACGTGCCTTTGCCCTTTTCAACTTTTCAACAAAACAAAAATGCAGCAAAAAAACTTTTGGAAAGCTGTAAAAACTGGATGCACTGCAAAAACCGGCGCGCGCGCCGTTTCAAAAGCGTCGCAAAATGTAAATTTGTTCGACGGTTACAACTAAAAAGCGACGCGCCAACGCAAAAGCCAATCGTTTTTTATACTGCACGTCACTGGATAGGAACCTCGCTTTTTGGTTGTTATTTGTCTCTCTGGCCATCGATAGGCCAGAGAGGGTTCCAGACGTTAAGATCAACAAGATCTCTTCTTTATTTTATTTTTCTAGTTGAGCTCACTCAACGAAACGTCAAAGTTCTTCCCGGAAATTTCCGCGGAAAGGACTTATTATTCATACACCCAACAAGTTGAGAATCCTCAACAATCACTCACCACCCCGATCACATGATCACGCGATCCAAAGCCAAGGCACGTCTCCCACCAGTAGCCCTTCGGCCGTCATCATCCCTACACAGACCGTTCCTCCCACAAGCTCACCTCAGATCGTTTGTCGTATCCCCTGACGACTCTCTATCTTCCGACAGCTCAGGATCGGCTTCAGACGGTGACCATGATTATGCTACTCCCAACACCAGCATCACAAGGGGAACACCCATTTCAAACTCAACGCCCATAAGCAGATTGATAAATGAGTCGAGGTGGTTTACAGAAGAGAAGTGTGGGCAATGCTATGAAACACTGCCGTCTTATGAGAATGCCAAATGTGAAGCATGTCATGAACCTTTTCACCAGACCTGTATGACACCGGTTAATCAATCTGAACAAATGGTTCATACACCTGTAGTGTGGTATTGTACTGCCTGTTTCAACCTAAACAGGTTAGTTTGGAAGACTACAGAGCCTTGTAAAGCTAACTGTTGGGGACCATTGAATGGGGAAGAGCTCATCGAGGCTTTCTCCAACATCTCTATGATCAGTCAGGGATGGTCAACCAACCTGTTCAAAGTTCCCTTCGGTCAAGTGGGCCGTTCTTTCATTGATGAACTTACCAGACTGGCAGGTCTCTTCAGTGATAGGGAAGACACCAGAGGATGGTCCTTATCTGCTTTGGTTATAGCCCCACTGCTGCTACTCCAGAAGCCGGCCAAGAAGTCGAAGAATCGGGAGCATGCTCAAGTTCTCAAACGACGCCTAAAACTGTGGCACGATGGAGACTTTGAGGCGTTGGTTCGGGAAGCCAAGGTTATCCAGAAACCATTGAAGCACAATGTCCCATCTTCGGAACTCTGCACTAAGAGGTTTGTGGACCTAACCAGAGAGGGGAGAGTTACAGAGGCAACTGCATGGTTGAACCCTGAGAGGCATACAACTGGAGTTAAGGACTGCAATGACGAGTCCGTATTGTCTGATTTGCTAGAGAAACACCCAAAGGGTCAGCCTGCCAACAGTACCCTGGCGAGACAGGGGCCGACAGATGCAGTATTGGAAGTCACCTTTGACGGTATGAATGGGCAAACGATTTTCTCATGCGGCAAAAGCCTCAAAGGTAGTGGAGGACCAAGTGGACTAGATGCAACAGGAATACACCGAATCCTTTGCTCCAGGAAATTCAAGAAATCACCCCCAGCACTGTGCACAGCGCTTGCAAAAGCAGCTCCGACCCTAGCCACAGAGCAGGTTGACTTGAAAGCTTTGGACATTTTCTGTGCAAGTCGCCTCATGCCCCTTGCCAAGCCTGGAGGTGGTACACATCCTATTGGAATAGGAGAGTGTTTCAGACGTGTTATGACCAAGGCCATTATTCGCACCATCAAGTCGGACATCAAGAGTGCGGCTGGAAAGGTTCAACTAGCTGCAGGTCAGTTAGGAGGTGTGGAGGCAGCGATCCATGCACTGAGTGAGAAGTTTGAATCTGAGGAATGTGAAGGTGTACTGTTATTGGACGCCCAGAACGCGTTTAACAACCTCAACCGGAAAATGGCCCTGAAGAACACTACCTTCTACTGTCCGGACCTCTCCACATTTCTGACCAACATCTACGGGAAGCCAAGGGCACTTTTTGTTGGTGAAAAGCTACTGTGGAGCTCTGAAGGAGCCACACAGGGAGATCCGGCTGCAATGGACTTCTACTCAATTGGCATACTAAGACTGATCGAGCTGGCGGAGACGCCAGATACAACACAAGTGTGGTATGCAGACGATGCAAACAATGCAGGGAAGCTCACGGGCTTGTTAGAGTGGTTTGACAAGGTGACAACCTTTGGCCCCAGTTTCGGATATTTTGTAAACCCTGCAAAGTGCCATCTTATCGTGAAACCTGAATTGCTCGACCATGCAAAGCGACTGTTTGGAGATACTGGGGTTCAAATCACTGTTGAAGGTGCTCGTCACCTAGGTGCTTCCATAGGATCTGAGACCTTCAAGCAAACATTTGTTTCTGCTGCAGTTTCCAAATGGTGCATTGAGCTGGAAAATCTTGTGGCTATTGCCAAAGCCCATCCTCATTTGGCGTACAGCAACTTTGTGAGAAGCTTCCGATTCAAGTGGGCCTTTCTCCAGCGAACAGTTCCAGACATCAGTGATCTGTTTGATCCGCTTGAACACACCATCCGTTCACAGTTGATTCCATGTCTGGTGGGCCGTCAAGTGTCCGACCTAGAACGGGAGATACTGGCACTCCCCTCTGGGAAAGGTGGAATGGGAATTGAGAACCCCGTCAAAACCTCTGACAGATCATACAGCAACTCCCGAGCATTGACGAAGCCCCTTGTTGATTTGATACTATGCCGTAACGAAGAAGAAATAGAAATGGCTCTAGTGGAGAAGAATGCAAGAGAGGCAAGGAACAAGATAGCAAAGGAGAATGAGGACCACCACTCAGACACTCTCAAAGGGTTACTCACTAGAATCACATGCCCAAAGCTAGTGAGATGTCTAGAGCTCGCTGGAGAGGCCGGAGCATCTGTATGGCTCACGGCAACACCCTACCCTCACCTGGGCTTCGAACTGAATCAATTGGAATTCGTCGACTCAGTGGCACTGCGATACGGGTTTGAGGTCAAAGATTTGGGCGCGACATGCGTATGTGGAAAGCCAAACAATGCGGACCATACCTTGTCCTGTTCAACCGGGGGCTATTCCATCCTCCGTCACGACAACATCAGGGACCTTAATGGCGGAGATATGCTCGTATGCGGGCCTCAAAGGTGTGGAAACAGAGAAGCTACTTCTCCCTTGTCCGGACGGCATACACTTTCACCCTTCGGCAAACACAGCCCCTGATGCAAGGATGGATGTGGTCGCACTTGACATGTGGCGAAAAATGCAGCTGGCTCATATGGATGTGCGAATTTTCCATGCCAATTCGCCCTCCTATATCGACACGCCCCTCGACCAACTCTACCGAAGAAACGAGGCTAGCAAGAAGCAGTCGTACGGAAAACGTGTACGAGAAGTTGAAGGGGGTGCCTTCTCTCCGCTGGTTATGAATACAGCAGGTGGAATAGCCAATGAGTTCCAAAAGGTGCTAAAGACTCTCTCACACCGAATCTCCACAAGAACCGGAGAACCGTACAATGAAGTTATGGCGCACCTGAGGACGAGGCTACGATTCTCCCTCCTGAGATCATGCCTTATTGCTTTAAGAGGAAATCGGAGGAAGATCGCTATCACTAGTCTAACAAATACTGAACTGGTGACCTGAGGAAGAGAGGAATGAGAAGAACTTGTGGATCCGAGGATGAATTGATCCGAGGATGAATTGATTTATTGTTTTATAGTATATATGTACTTTTTAAAAACTCAGGTTTGCTTTTTCACGACCACTGCCAGGCGCCAGTGTTACAATCTGGGTGTTTCGTAAGTGCTGACAAACGGTTTTCAGGGTTAGGGCTAAAGTAGGGTTAGGGTTTGGGTTGGGGTTAGGCCTTGACATTTCTTACCATATAAAATTCTGTATGGCGGCGCCATACCCCAGTTGATTCTCGACAGTGCGCTCAGATGGGGTCGGCGGTGCCAGACAGATAAACTTTGAATTAGCCAAAACGGTTGAGTGGTTTGGCGGTTAGAGCCATTTTAGTGAATCAAATTTTTTGAAGCGTGCACCTGTAAACATGCCACCCAAACACCCAGATTGTAACACCGCCCCATTTTCAGTTTTCACAAATGGGGAGTTTTAACTTTTGGACAGCTGAAACTAAATCTGTCAATAAAAGCTGCTTAAATTCAAAGTTTTTGTGTGAATCGGCCTCTCCATATGACTGCTGGGATTTAAGGTAGTTAAGCCCGGTCGTGCTGATCAGTAATCGTCTTTTGAACGGTTTTATGTAAACAATGCGATGGGAAAATGTCTTAGAAATTTATTTTCAATATTCAATAAAACCACACAACTAAAAAGCTAGGGAAATATTGATTTTTTCGCACCCTCCGCCCTACGGTCTCTATTAAATGACTATCCGCTTCTGAGTATTCACGTAGCTTGATTTAAGTTGCTTGAAACTTTTTCAGTCTTCAGACTCTCGTGTGTCTAATTTGAATACAAATTATGATCGAATTTGGAAAATTCTCGAACGCTGTCGTTTTCTCAGTTTGTTTTCCAGTTCAAGGACTCTAACTCAGTCTGTTATGTAATCAGTTACCGAAAGTTATATGTGAGCCGGTGCCATTTTAACACAAACGTCCACAATCAGTATGAGTAGTAGTGACGGGGAAACACCCTGTGATTACATGCTAAAATTCCTGGTCTTGGGAGACACGGGAGTCGGGAAGACAAGCATTCTGACAAGATACGTCGAGGACAGGTTCAGCTCTGCCTTTGCCACCACTGTGGGTGTGGACTTTTGCCAAAAGAAGGTGAACTGCGAGTATGGTGGTGGGGAGGTTAGTGTGCAACTCCAACTGTGGGACACTGCAGGTCAGGAGAGATTTAGAAGTCTGACCAGCAGTTTCTTTAGAGATGCCATGGGCTTCCTGCTTGTGTATGATC